>OY728150.1:924492970-925742970 GCA_963277665.1 Viscum album | reverse complement strand
AGTTAAATATATAAATATTAAAATGTTAAAAAAATTTAACACTAATATTAAATAAATGATATAATATATACATACCTCAGTTGATTTTTTTTGGATAAGTCTAAATAGATAAATTAAAAAAATGGTTGATACTTTTTCTAAATATAGTGACTGAATCTATAGAAAATGGTACTTTTATTGATCTATCTATAATATCCCGAAATGTTACCCTATGTTGATTAATCTCTATCTATTAATGATGAATGGTATCCCCAATATAATATATATTATCATATGAAACAACATGATGTTGGGGATCCTTAATATATAACTCATAATATATGGGATGTTGTGGAGAAAGAGGTTTAAGATTTGGATATAGAGTTGGATTTGGAGGTGTGAGATATATAGTTGAAGGTGGATGAGTGTTATATTTAGCGTGAAACTATTTAAGAATTTCTATAAACATTGACAATACAAAATATCTAATACTATCCATCATCATCTCACCAAACTCGTGAATTTTATCTTCTAATGAATCTATTTTTCATTTATATACATCTTAGATTGAATAAGGTTCAGAATGATCAAAAACTTTTTTGACCGATACACCCACCACATATCCTAAAATTTGACCCAAGTGTTCTTGTTTTCCCAATACAAAATTTAAAATATTATTCCTATTATTAGGTATGAAGGTCTCATATGTGCTCTTCTCATCAAGGTATTCTTATATAGAATATTTGGAAAATTCATGAATAAATCACAATATATAAAGAGTTGAAATAACATAAAAAAATAAATACCTTAAATAACTCCTTAAAATCCTTTTATTCCCAACACACAACCCTTTTGTAAGACATATTCCTTTTTTTCTCATTCAAGCCCTCTTTAATTTTTCATATATTTCTATGGGGGTTAACCTCTACAAATCCTAAAGACATGACATTAATTTTAATAAAACATTTATACCATTATTTGTTCTTCCAATAACATATACTCTCAATGAGAAAAACTATGAGGGTATAAGTTTTTGGAGTGGATATCTTGATGAGATCTTCCTAGTTTTTTTTTTAAATTAAGGATACAAAATTATTTATATGATCATTATTAAAAATAATTCTAAAGGCTAATATTGGACATACAAAAACTGATTCTTTTCATCAAATTTCAACAAACCACTTCCATGTATCTTCATTTAAATAAGGATATATATATCACCTATATTTTTATTTTTTATTTCCCTAAAAAAAATTTATGTGATGGTTGATTTAAAATCCGTCCATATCCTAACATCCAAAGAAAACAATTTCTTCCAGACTTCTATACTATCAGGTATATCCAATGTCATCTTATAAGGTTTGAAAAAATATATATTATAAAAAATGTTATGATAATTTAAATAATAATAAATTTTCATACCAAAATTACCTTCTACAACTTAGATACTTTATAATTATCAGCAATTTTACAATCACAAATCAAAAGCATAACTTTTTTCTCATCTTGCATTGAAACAAATGGCTTAAATTGTTCTGAATTTTTTCCTATAGAATTATCATTATCTTTAAATTTATCATATATTCTCTGGTCTTGGATATATGTAACTGAAAATATTTGTGTGTATATTCTACCTCCTTAAACAACCCTATAAGCCTTCTCTACCACTTCAAAAGAAGAAGGATCCTATGTAGATGCATGAGGAGGAGCCTCATCGGATGTATATGTACGATCCTCCATAGAAGCTCAGGGTGACAATACTATTTGATAAAAAATTATACTACAAATAAAATTAACAAAAAATCAGTACAAATATATAAAAATAAAAAATTACATATAAAATTAAACAAAAAACAAAAAATTATCAAAAAAAAGTATACTAAAATAAACACATTGATATTTATATTGGTTAAAGTAGTTAACCAAAATTCTAAAAACATTAATGATAGATTTGATAATATAGAAAAAGGAAACCAAAAATTAAAATAAATATCATAAAAATAATACTATTACAAGAAAATTGGAATAAAAATGTTAAAATTGTACAAACAAATTGAAACAATTCAAAACAAACCACCCTTTATAATATTTATTACAGTAGTCAACAACAATATTAAAAATAATAATGAAGATATTTAATTTTCTTAGTCATTTGTAGTAAATAATTTTAAAATTTTTCAACCAATATTTATTTATCGTAAAATAATATAGTGAAAATAAATCAAATCTTAAGTAAAAACTTATACAAATCTAATGGCTACATATAAAGATTAATAATTAAAAAATGATACAAAATAAAAATAAAATATTAAACATAAAAATTGGAATACTGGTTAAAATATGTATTTTAATAAAAAAAATTAAAACAAATATATCTATAATTTTATTAAATTTATTAATATAAAGAAGAAATAAATATCTATTATGTATAATATTATTAAATTACTAAAGGATCATTTTCCCATATTCCTTCCTCGTGATCATTCTATATTTCAGAAACCATATCAATGATTTGGTCATTAATATTATCTGAAAATATTACCATAGAAGTAGGTATCTCACATAAATTTGCATCATCATTATGTTTTTCCTCACTAATATACTATTTTTTTCCATGTAAAATGACATAACACTACACATCAAGAACCTAAAATGATCAATTGTGTATTCCAATCTATTTAGATTAACTAGTGTCATATTTAATTTATTATGTATGAAATTGTTGTTATTGATAACCCATTTGTATTTAAACATAGAAACTCAAAGTGTAATCTAATAAATCTCCCACACTACCTCAATAAATTTGCAATATGTACTTGATATAGATATTTTGTTTTTGTCTTCGACACTCAAAAAATGAATTGCTTCAACGACCACTAATATAAATATATACTGAATAACACTTTTTTGTTGTTCTAATCATTTTTATAAAATATAGAGCCGTTATTGTCATACATGGACACTATTATTATATTTAAACTTGGTCATCCACTAACAATCTCAGTGTTTCTAATTCATTTGTTCTACCATGTATGGTCTCTTTAAACCTTGAAAAAATGTTTGGTTACTCTCATTCAATATACATATATCCTTTTCCATTGGATAATTTTTTTAACACATTAATATAAATTTTATATATGTATGAGAATCATCTCCTTAATTCATGATTTATAAATTTACTATCTTTTTCCCTTCACCTATCGATGATTTTACTTTCAATCCATGAATCCCCTTTCCACCAAAACTAAATCTTCTATTTAGATATATATTAAAACCTTTATGCACTAATGGAGAAGCATAGTTTGTAAAAAAAACCACCTTTGAAAAAATTTACTTCTCAACAAAGGACGCTTTTGGTCGATATGAATTATTAAAACTACCCTTCAACATCTTCATAAAAATTTCAGAATGATAATCTTAATGTAGATATTTAGGTCCAAGAAACATTATTTCTCACACCAATTGAACCATTAAATGCACCATAATACCAAGAAATTGAGGAAGGTATTTTTTTAATTGAAAAAGTATTGAAGCATCACCACTCTCAATCTTTTTTAATAAATTCATATCAATCACTTTTTTACATATTGAATTAAAAAAAAACACACCTTCATGATAGTTCTTTATACCAAATGTCCCATAAAACTCTTGATGGTGCAAATGCAGAGTAATAAATTTTTTTGGGATATCACCATGTTCACCCAAACAATTTCATTCCTTTTGTGTATACATAATCATCGGCAAAAAAATCCTCAATTTTTTTGATGTAAAAGTCCTTGAGTCCTATTTTATCACTTTGAAAGCCAAGGCTTTGAGTCAAGATTCTCCACATGGAAACAACAAACTTTAGGCCTATCCCCTTGGTTTCCCCACTTATATAAATTTTTACTGGGTTAATTGAATCATCTAAATGGACATCCATTTGATGAAATGGTGAAAAAACATATTGGGTCAATTTATACCCTATCACCAGATATGTCACCTCATGGTTGATCAAATCTATATGACAATTACCTTTATCCATTATTGTTATAAAATGTAAATACTTAAACATCAATCACCTGATTTTTTTCCAAATTTTTAGACCTTAAAATGAAAATCAAAGAGGCACAAAAGATTTTTAGGAAGAAAAACCATAAAGAGAGGTTTGGGAAATAGTAAATTCTCTTCTCAAAAAGTCTTATATTTTATGGTTTTGTGTAAAATTAACATATAATAAATATCAAAATAGAAAATGACTTTTCATGTTGAAAACTCATAAAGGGAGGTAGAGATGAATTCATGCCTTGGATCATTAACACATCCCCTTTCATATATTTGGTAAAAGTTATAAAAAATGAATGAAAGAGACATACATTATTTTCTCATTGAAATAAAATTATGTAAGGACTGATTAAAAGTCAATTCTAAACTCACTAAGTACCCACTTTTATAGAATAAAAAAAACACATATAAATATTTTAAAAAGGAATAAATATTTTAGAGACCAACACTTATACCTAGAAAAATTAGATCTATGATCACTAAACCCACTAGTCTATTAAAATGTTATATTGTACGTTTCCACCTTAATGTGTGATTAAAATATTCCATGGGGAAATTTTCATTCATGATAAGGCCACTTCTTCACATTGATCATGACCTATATTTTATAATAACATGTAATCAAGAGATTTCATGTTATATAACTTTTTGAAATAGAATGTTCTCAGTATATATGTTGGAATATTGTAGACTAATCTATTATGGGTGAGGTTTTACCAAATTCTTGCGGCCTAGATGACACTACAACAGAACAGAATTGGGTGGCTTCGGAAATATAACTCAATGGGAATACCATTCAGTTAGAGGAAAAATGCATTATTTTATTTATTATCTTATTCATGTTAGGTTTCTGTGTGTGGAGCTATTATATTCTTCCAATAATTATATACCCAATCATATTTAATTTTGTACCTCTCCATAGATATAGTGATCATTTCCCAAACCACATTAATATTTATGTATTGAGATTTTATTCTAATTCTTTGGTTTCTTCCCTTTTACTCTTTTGTTAACTGTTTTTCCTTATGTTTCTCTAAATGTTTCTTGAATAATATAGTGGTGTAACCACTAGGGTATGTAAAAACCTATTAAATATCATTTTCTCCATGAACCATATTCATTAATTTGATGTCTAAATCACTATCAACCAATATATCTTGATTTGAGATTCTCCACTTAGAATCTAAAAACCCTGAGCATATCTTCTTGGTTCACCCTTTCATATTAATTTGTAATGATTATATCTAATTCCAAAAAAGAATCCACTTCATTGTAATGAACATATTTTGTCTATTAATCCTTACAACCAGAATCATGTTTGTATCCTGAGGAGATTATCTATTAACCCCATGTGTTATTTCCTAACTCTATGGTGGTATTCTCTTAATTATAAATGGTTAAAATATTCCCACTCATCTATATTTACCATTAAATCAAACATTATTTTGTTATGATTTATAAGATCCATAAACCATATAGTCAATTGAATTCAAATACCCTTTATGTTACACATTCGTGCATCATACCCATTTCCAATGAAATATTATTACATCCCAATTTTATACCCTTTCATATTTAGTTATACATTTTATATGAAGACCAAAATGTCACGTGTCAAGTTACTCATCATGGAATCCTAAATTCCTTGAGTTTTGGCGCCTCTCCACATATCCCAAATTCATCAAGTCAAGATACACCTCTTGGAAACCCCAACGCCTTGAGTTGAGATTCTCCTCTTAGCATATTCTCATTGCATACATAGCCCTTATCGTATGACAATAAAATACATGAAATATACTCCATCCTTGTATCCCTTTAAAATATTACATTTTTATATTTTATGTGACCTAATTCATCTATATAATATCTAGATATACATATGAGTTCGATGTATATGGCTTTCCAGTTCACATTAAGTTTTCTGTAGTAATACTATAAAATGATGAAACCATTATAATTTATCCTATTAATGAGTCTAATATATGCAATGAACCCATATTAAGAAATATGTTTGGTTTTATTTATATTATAATATGATGTATAGTGATATTTGGACTAAATTTCCTAGGACTAGCCCTAATACCTCTTTCGAATCATCTCCTTAGAGTTTAGATCTTAACCATTCTATGTCTGGTTTCATTATTCCCACTTTAACTAGATTATTAATTCATTAAATGTAATTTTTTACTACCTATGTGTAAGATCTGCATGGGGAATCTCTTCTAATCACTATATATATAATAATTCTTATTATTTTTGTATGAATAGTGATTTAGATATCACCAATTCTATATCTATCTGAAAATTTCTATTTCATTTCATTACCACTACCGACCCAATATTTGGGCATACTAATTAATATTGGGTTTTACTCTATTAACTCTACACTAGGATATCAAATTCCTTGGGTCTATTGTTCCTCTTAGTTGAAATATATGGCTTGAGTCATTTATTCCTCTGGGCCTATCCAATGACTTGAGTGTATTACTTCACAATGTGAAAAAAAATCCTTGAGTTGACTATTACTCATCCCAATACAGACACATTGAGATGAGATTCTCCTCTTGGTGCCAAAAAAACCCTACTTTGAGATCATTCTCTAGGAAAAAAAATCATTGAGATTAGATTCTCATTAAGGTAATCAATAATACTTGAGTTGAGACCCACCTCTTGGTGACGATTCATTAATAAACATTCTGTAAGTAATATAAAAAAGTTCATTATATTACCATAGAATTAGATTCATTTGATTTTGAATAAATTCAATCCTAGAGAGGGGTGACTTGTTGGATATGAAATATAAAAAGTGTAATTTTTCATGATAAACATAATATGATCCTTACTCAGATGACATCAGTTGAGTTAAAGAAGATGCAATATCACACTCAATAAAGAAGACACAAATTTGGCCATTGTGTGACACAATATTTCTCACATATTTAAGGATTTTGTTAATTAAAAATTGTTTCTTAGTATAGTGAACTGATGGTGAAAATATACTCTTGCAAGTAGTCCCTGTATTTAATCAACTATTTATAAAAAGGTGACCAAAAGCATAAAACTATGTTTTTAGGGTAGTTCTAACACTACTTGTCCATATAAAACACCTTCTGTGTGTAAAAAACAAAAATAATTGTAGTTTATTTCACAAGATTGAATTTGATAGGTCACGGAGCCAAAATGGACACTATACTCAAAATTTATAGTCATTTAAATTTGTAGTTTAGTGAGGAAATTTTTTCAGACTCCATGTACATTCTTGGCATCATGTTACCTGACTAACGAAACTCTTCCTTTCATACATAGCCACACACACATGCCACCTCACATTACTATACCCATAAATAGGATATTAAGGTACTTATAGACATTTATTTCTCATGGTTGGGCACTTGGGTCGACAATTCCATATAAAAATACCCCCTTGCCTCCCATTTCCAACACAACAGACCAAGTGTATACCTGAGATCCAATCAACCTAAGCATTAACATGATCACAAAAACCCTCATTTAGGTTATTTTTTAATCTAAAACTAATGAGATGGGATAGAAATGTCTATTCCTAGGACCTCCTATTCGGACCCTCAACCATGGTACTATCACACTTGCATGTGCACTCACTAGGGTGATCGACAACCTAAACATTGACCATACTAAGCATTGACCACTTAGGAGCCAAAAAACCTAGCCACCTAACCACATGGGAACTAACTACCTTGATGAAATAACCCTAGGTATCTAGAAAACCTAGGTTCCCTACCACATGGGTGTCGAATTCCATTGGCATTATCCACGATGGAACCGAACAACCGATGTGTCCAATTTCCCAATAGCCAACAAAAATGGTTGAAAACTACTACGGTGTTGTACCACCTCGGAACAAAATCATATGTGTGCCAATTACCACATGCATAAAACACATTGGTATCAATCACTTTGGACACCAACCACATTGGTATTCAACTACCTAGGAACTGAATAATTTTTCTAGGCCAGTTACTTGAATTCCACTTCTCTCATGTTTTCCACCTCAACATTCCATTCATCCATACATCATACCTAGGTTCCCATTTTATCAAGGCCTCTTACATGGGCACCCAGTTCACTCAGGTATTCTACCTATGTGCTTGAACCTACCATATATATATATATATATCCATATTTTGGGTCCTCTACCCCCTCACTATCATTCAGGATCAGTGATAGCCTATGACCTCTAGACTTTGGTATTATCTCTCCACTTCCATCCCTAACCTAATTAAAATTCAAGGGTGAAACTGTGAAATTTTTAGGACGGGCCAAATATTATTTGGGTTGTGATACCTACAACAGAGAACACGCTTCTAGAAAATATCTTAAGTCAAGTTTCTTATCTTGGTTTCCTCAAATACATTAATCAGAGATACTCAACTTTGTTTTCTCTAATTACATGATTTGAGATTATATTACTTGTTTCCCTATATAACTTGAGATTATATTCTATTCTTGGTTTCCAAAAAGGCCTCAATCATATAATCTTCTCTTATTTATATAAAATTAATTGAGCCAAAATTCTCCTCTTGGTGAATAAAAATAGCCACAACTAATCTGTGTGTTTAGGTTAAACTATAAAATGATGATACATGCATAATTCCTTCCACTAAACCATTGGTATGTACCTTTCACCTAGTTATCCACTCTACATGACTCAAAATGTCATAGAAGTGTAAATTATTTCATAACTCTAAAATTCACCACTATGGACTATATTACATGACCATAAATGCTAGGATGCGCCTCATTAAAAAGCAATGAAATATATGGGATCTAATTCCCTTCATAGGGATACATAGGAATCCCCTCTCATGGTTTTGATACCAACTCCACTACATCCCCCACCTTTTGTAGGAGTCCAACACATCCATGAATGGAGGTAAATTTGAGAGTTCCCTCTTTTATGGATTTAAACTATAGAGTAACCAAATAACTTGATAAAATGAGAGAAAATATAATATTCATGGGAAATTTCCTCATAAATTCATTTTTTTAGTTAATCAATTTCACCAGTAGTGTTACTAGGAAAAATTCATGAATATGTTATAATTATGAGTCTTAGACTTGAAAATAATACCCATTAAAGGAATATTAAACATCCCATCCAATCATTCAACCAAATGTATTATCATCACAAACCAATTTTACTAAGTGGACACCTACTTTTGAAATTTAGGAGAGAAAACTACCAAAATAGACCCACGTGGAATGTCAACCATCATAAAAAGAAATCCTTTCATCAGTGCGATTCATGTAGTTTTTATTTTTCAATTCACGTAATGTTTAGTTTTATTATGTATATATGTTAGTAGAAGTGGATTTCTTATTACATGAAATATAGTTCTATATACTTTGGGATTGTTTGGATTATTCATTCTAATTTTGTGGGAATGTTTTAATCTTATGTGGGAAAATAACATAATCTGATGTGGTGTTTTTTTCAATTGATGTAATCTTTGTGTTTTTTGGATTTATTATTATAGAATGGTTGGTTTTAATATGTCATGAGGTTTATGGGTTGTTTAATATTACATCGCGTATTAAATTATATATGACCATCAGTTATCTAGATCAAATGACTCTATAGGATACCCATTGTTCTTTTTTTTCTATGTTTTCTTACTCTCAACATTAGATATGATATGCAACTCCCATCCCCTAAATCTTACGACATCTTTCATGACCACGAGGATGTTCGTATTTTCTTAAACTTCCTACTTTGGGAATATTTTTCACCTGTTACACTATATGTGTTCCCTTATTTTCAATTGAGGCTAATGTGGAGTCTTTCATGGCCTCATTACAACTCCTATTCGTTCCCCAAGGCATTATCTTAGACATACTTCCTTTTTGAATTCTGATTTGGTGACATCATAGAGAGAATATAGAGTGTATGAGAGATAGTTTTAGATGAAGTGAACTTCCAAAATGTTCCACTCATGCCTAATCATCCAAAGGATTGTTCCATTATAGATATATAGCATTAGGATATCTATAGAGTATGATGATTGATTTCAAATGAATTCGATTCTAACATTTCTGATCAACCTTCCTTCCACTTTTATCCAAGTTATTTATGTAGTTATTGGATTTTAAATATATTCATATATTTTATACCACCCTCCGAGTAAATGGGTCTTGAAGTTGAAGCTATGAATTTCTCACCTGTGAACTTTTGATATGGATCACATCGATGGATAGTGAAATTTGGTCCTCAAGTCAAATTTTATAGGTCACATCATCATGAACATCAAATCACCATTTTAAACCATAATTTTATTTTTATGACTCAAATACCTAAAAGACACTAGTGACACATCATCATAATAACTTAGGCACACTCCAAGTCAGTTGAGGCTAGGGTAAATGTTGGGGTTCAAGAATTACACATGTTGGAAGTGGTATTTAACCTTTATAAAAATGTAATAAATAACATCGGTTCAATCCAACATGCCACATGCCCATTGTCAGTCACATATAGTCCAATAACACAACCAACCATTAACACATGATTCTAAAATTATACAACCATGTATAAAAGGTGATATATCAAGAACATGAATCATACATAATTAAGGTCCCAGAAGTAACAAACAGTATACAAGTAAGAGAAACCATGAAAAAATATTATACATATGTTTGAAAACTATAGTAAATAAATAGGATTTGGTGATCACTAAATGTTGATACAAATAAAATTTGGAAGAAAGGGAGACCACTTTTGATGGTTACTACTACTATGTGGTAGGTTGGGTCACAAAAAATGTATTTCTGACCGCCACAAGTGGTCCCAACATTTTGAAACTGCCACTATAAGCTGATAAAATGAGGTTTATTTAAAAAAATATTTATCATTGGGGTCACCATATGAATTCTTGAATCCTAAATTTTAATTTAAAAAGTTATATTTTTTTTATAAAAAAGTAGGATCACACTCATTTTTAACAAAATATATAAAATATACCTCAATTATTATGTATAAAAAAATGACACATTAAATTTATAAGATTCATTATATACACCTAAAATATTTAATCAAAGAATGAAAATATCCATATAACTAAAATGTATTACATATCATAAAGTATAACACCCTAAATAAACAAAATTATACTTTCCCATATGGTCGTCATAATGAACAAAGACCATTGCTAACTAGACTGATAGACCACTTTCTAACCACCAATTTTTTTGTAAGTGTTATCTTTCAACAAAAATATTTTGCCATTAATTTTAGGGTTCCATTAATTTTATAATATGGCTTCAAGGTATGTTTTCTTTAGAAGTGAGTCTATTTGATCTAGTTATTATTTGGTGGGCCAATTTTCTCATAATGTATGCATCCAATATTGAGTGAACAATGAAATTTCTAGTGTCTCTTTTAATTTTTTATATAGGTGTTCCCTTATATAAATACAAAATATGAGAATATAATATAATATGAGCAAGTAATATGTCATATTTGAAGTGGTATGTTTGAAAAAATATCATTTATTTTAGGTTTTATAATGTGATTACCTTTTTGGATATTCCCTAGAACATAAAAAATTAGTGATTCAATATGTATATAATGGAATTAGATTGAGATGGTAGTTTGTTGGTATAAAATATTTTATATTTGGAACCCTATAGGATAACAATAGCAAATCAATACAAGGCTCTGGAAGGTATAGGATACGTAATATTAACTAGGAAGAATCAATGTACGTGTAAGAGTAACATGCTATGTAAGATTAATCTAGAGAGTATAATTAAGAGCTCACATAGTTCAACAATATAAGGATTTAAGTCAGGGTTACCCTTGACCAAGTGAATTGATTCCCATGAAAATCAGATAAAGTGGGCATGCTATTAGTAATGATTAGATGGTGGTGGAAACCAATTTATTGGATGTTTTCTATGTATTTTTTCAAAAAATACCTAGGCACTATCCATTTATATATAACTATTTGGTATAGTAATATTTTATTTATTTTAATAAATATTTGAAGTATTCCCTCCATAGAGTGGGACTATGTCTGAACAAAAGAAATCCTTCATGTTGTTCTTTGAATTAGATTTATTTTATTGTATAATTACTATATATTTTCCTTGTAAAGAATTTATATGTTTTAAATAGTATTCTTAGATCTAGTTGATGAGTTAGCCTAGGAGTTTGGGACCCAGGGTGTCTCGATTTGGAGATAATATAAATATTAATATAGTATATCACATGGACATATTTTTTTGAAATAATGGGATAACTCTTCAATGTAGTGTGAGGTCAAAAACTCGAGAAAACCATTAAATCTAGAACATCGGTTTTACCCTACAAAACAATATAATATTTATGCACATTGGGTGTTCGGCTTGAGAATTGTCATGGAAAGAATAATAATTAAATAAATTATTTATTTTATTTATTTTTTATTAATGTTTAAATCTATAACCCCCCTCTAAATAAAAATGATTATGGAAATCCATAGGGTAATCCATATAACCCTATGTATTGAGAGAGGGATGTTGGAGGGGGATTCCTGGATGATCAATGATGGGTCGTGGTTTGACAATCAGTGTCCAACAATTCTTTTTCATTTCAGCAATGATAACAACATTCAATCATTCTTCATCAGTGATCAATCCAAACCAAAATTAGGTTGTTTGTTTTTCATTAGTTTAATCCCCATCTAATTATCCATTGGGTAACATGAATCAACTATAGCAACTGATTTATTCGTGAGACGGTCATGTTTTTCAGGTATCGATTCACCTTCTCACGGTAAGATATTTAGGATATTTGATTATTTATTTTTTATTAGTTCTTAATTTATCATTATAATGAAAAAATTGAGGCTAACCTGAATAATTTAGAAGGCACATTATTATTATAGTGTTTTTGTTATTTTCCACCACCATTCATCATGAATTCATCATTGGTATTCCAATTTTTTGATGGTTTGAAAAATGTCCAGTGGAAAATCACAACACAATCATTTTTTAAAACAACGGATATCACTATGGGCACAGAATTGGGATCAATAGAATTATCAAGGTGTGACAATGAACCTTGAACACATTAATGATAATCCCCATCCCAAACCACTTAGATAAGAACTTAATATTAAAAATTTCCACTATTCTTTGGGGATAAAATGACATACACCACCAATGAGTGTATTATAATTATAATTAGAACAGAAACAACAATAATACATATTATTATTAATTTTATTATAATTATCCTATATCTTTACCCATCTGATTTATATTATTCGTAGTAGTCCTATGTTGTGTCTTGAATCTCTTGAGTTCAAGTATTTATAGCTTCCTACAATTGTGTGTTGTGTTTTTACTTTATATATTTGTAATTTCCTATCCCCAATGATTTTTAATTATTGTTATATATGTTTTATATATATTAGAATTATTATTTTTCCAATTTTTATTAAAAATTTAAAAATAATAAATTTTAAAAATGAATTCAAATCTTGATACACTATGTATTCAAACCCAACTTGAGTTTTAAACAATACAACTACATTTAAAGTTACCAAATTATGATTTAATCGATTGAGGTTCTACCAAATATCCAATTAATAGATATTGATTATCATCCCCAAAAAATAATTATTTTCCTTTAATAATTTATAAATAAATATTATTTATATTCTTATGAAAATAATGAATTCATTTCACATGCATTACACAAACACTTTGACAAAAATAAATGCCCTTTTATTTCACTAATCGATTAATATGCATTTTATTCGAAAATAAAAGAATTATTTTTAAATTATATTAATATAAATAAAATTCATCTATTTTACAAATAAAATAAAAATAATTTACTTATAGTTTAGGATAAATTTCATATAAAAAATAAAAATAATAAAACTGAAAGTTTGAAAAATGGAATTATTTCCTCATTTCTATGTCTATTTTACACTCTTATATGAAAATACTGTTTTAGATAATGATTATATTAATTTGGTATAAATGGTTATAAAATTTATGATTTTATATTTTAAAAATTATATTCTTATGTGAAAAATTTATACCACCCACCGAGTAAATGATTATTTATGTTAAAGCTATTTGATCTTCACTTGTGACCTTTTGATATGGATCACATATATTGATGGTGTAATTGGTTCTTCAAGTCAATGTTTTGTAGGTCACTTTATCATTGACATAGTATCATTTTTTTCAACAATAGTATTATTTTATTTACCAAATACTTGAATGAAACTAGTGCCACATCATCACAATATCTTAGGCACACATCCAAGTCACTTACAAATATTTTAATGGTTGGGGTTCAAGCATTACACATGTGGGAGGTAGCATTTCACCTTTAGAAAAATTTAATAAATAGGTGAGGTTCATGCCAACATGTGACATTCTCTATCTAGGTCTCGGATAATCAATGAATACAAACAACCACTAACAAATAAATCTAAAGGTATCTGACCAGGTATAAAAAAGAAAACATATCATGAACACGCATCAAATATTACAACGGTATCAAAAGTAACAATCTAGATACAAGTAATAGAAACCAATCCAAAATCATATGCATTTATTTGAAAAAAATATTTAAAAATAAGGGTTTTGTGATCAATAAAAGTGGATACCGAATCCCTTTTGGTAGAATAGTATATTTCTTTTGATGTTTACCACACCTCTATGGTACGCTGGGTCACAAAAAATGTGTTTGTGACTTATACTAGCAGTCTCCACCTATTAAAACTGCCATAAGAGGATGCTTAAATGGTTTTGATTTTAAAACATATTGCTCATTGTGGGTCACTATAAGAAATCATGAATACCTATTTTTTTAGAAAATAATATATATTATATAAATACAACATTACACCTAAGTTTAACAAAAATATATAAAATATTCATAAAAAATCAGGTCTAAGAAAATGATACATTTAATTTAAAAGATTCATTACATATGAAAAAAAAATATAATACCAAAAAATATCCACATAAATGAAAAAATACATACAAAAAAGTAAACCCCCCCCCAAAAAATATCAACATTTTCCTTTTCCAAATGGTTATTATATTACACCAAGACCATCGCTCCCTATCATGCTAGAACACTTTCTGAATACTAATGTGTTAAGATTTTCTCTATAAATAAAAATTATCCTCTAGTGATTTTAACCTTCCAAGTCATTTCTAATTAGGTATCCAGGTATGTGTTCTTGTGAAGTGATCCTATTTGAACTATTGAATATATGATAGACACATTTTATAATAATGTACATAACTCATATTGATGGAAAAATGTAAATGTTAGTGTCTCTTGTGATTATTTATAGACGTGTTCCCCAATCTAAATTGGAAATATGAAAATATCATATAATGTTAACATGTTATAGAATGTATTTGAAGTGGTATATTTGAAAAAATATATCATTCATGTCAGGATTAATGGTGTGAGTACCATTTTTTGATATCTCTTGGACCATCTAGAATTGGTGATTCTAGTAGTCCATAATGTAACTAGATGGAGATTTTGGTGTGGAATTATAATAGTTTGGATATCTAGAACTAGGTCTAATGATGAAAAAAATGAACCCAGAAGGTGTAAAATATATAATAGTAACTAGTAATATCCAAATCATGTACAAGATTAATAGGCATTGTAATATTAATCTAGTAAGGAAAATTTGGATCTCTTACTGTTTAGAAAGATAATGACTTATGCCAGTGGCTAACATTGACCATGTTAATTGATTTCCATGAAGATCAGATCAAGTGGAAATGCTCTCTATAATGATCATAATGTGTTATAAACTGACATACTAGATGGTTTCTATGGATTTTTTCTATTAGAACCTTAGCACTATAAATTTTTTATAAAACTATTCAGTATATTAATATTATATTTCTCCTAATAAATATTTTCACCATTCCCCCCATAGAGTGAGAGTAATCCTAAACCACAAAAATTATATGTGTTGTTATTTATTTTATTCTTCTCTCATTATCTAATGATTTTTTCCTTGCAAATATTTAAGATATTTGAAATAATATTTTTAGAGCTATGTGCTAAGTTAGCATGGGATTACAGAGTCTGAGGAGGTATAGTTTTGATATAATAAAAATATTAATATATTATATCACAGACATGATGTTTTTAAAAAGTAATGTGTTAACTCTAAAATAGAGTCTCAGATTAGAAATTTGAGACTAACAATAAATTTAGAGCATATTTTTTTTCATAAGCGTGATATAATTTTTTTGGGTGTCTACTAATGGGCTTGAGCATCGTCATGGGTGGATTAATAATTATATAAATTATTAAATTTATTTATTTGTTATTAAAGTCAAAAAATAAACCCTAATATATATAAACACATTTAGGACCAATACCTAGTGTTATCTATATACACCTAGGGATTGGAAGAGGGTTTTTGGAGGAGGATTCTCAGATAATCAATAACAGATCATAGTTTTGGAATCAGTGTTCCAACGATGCTTCTAGATCCCACCAACAACTACAACATGTGACCGTTCTTTATTAGCAATCAAATCAAAACTGAGGTATAATATTTTTTTAATCATTTTAATCCTCGTTTGATGATCCCATGATGAACTCAAATCAACTCCAATAACCCATTGATTTGTAGGTCAATTATGATTTATGTGTATTGATTTATATTTTTGTGGTTAATAATCTAGGATATTTGATTATTGATTATTTATTGGTTTTTTATTCATCATCATAATTGAAATTAATTGAGACCAACCTAAAAAATGGCCATGGTTTGTTTCTCTTACTGTGTTTTGTGCCTTCCCCCAGTATTCATCAAACATTCATCATTGAAAATCAATTTGGATGGCTGTTCTAAAAATACCCAATGGTTGATCATTGGGAAATAAATCTTTTGTACAATGGACAATCTCCTCAGACTAAAGATTGGGATATATGGAATGATCGAGGGGTAGTGATGACCAATGGTTATTGATACTCAGATTTAAGACTCATGGTTCATAGTTTGGTGCATCTACAATAGCACATTCTGAAAGGGAATGATTCAAAAGAAATTTGGAAGGATAAAATCCATCCACTGAGGATTGAAAGTTTTTGTTAACCTTGATCAATGATTTATGGGTGATAAGGGAAGATGAATCTTAAGAGGAGGTGATGAGATTGAAAATGCAATAGAAAACCAACGATTTAAGGAAATATTGATATACATATAGTATAGTATGAAGAACACATGTCATGTGGATCTATGGTTGTGATGACTAGGGTTCCAAAGAATTTAAATATCACACATCGTATGGGACATATCACACACCCTATGAAATAAAGTTGGTTTCTCGAAGAATATCCTAAGGGTAACAAGGCGACAAATTTTTTTCCTCCTACAACATTCATGGAATGGAGAGTATCTTCATACATGACCTTCATAGCTTGACTCCAGCAGGAACGAACATTATCCGAGGGGATTCCCTCAGACTTCACCATTTTTGACCCCCATATCCATGTCCCCCCATGCCTTGATTGGCCCCGATTTTTAATAAAAATCTAGACGATGATGATGCAGGGTAAACGGTCATGGGAATGGTTCAACACACAAGCACAACTAGAGTACATGGGAAAATCCTTATAGTAAGACACAACTAGGATACTCGGACACATACAGAGTACATGAGAAGAACTATTGATCAAAAGAATGGACATAATAAGGTCTTTGAATTACATAACAAACCATATACTCCAAGTACAAGCCATGAACCTTATACAGGGTAGGTTGAGGCCCTTCATCTCTTTAGGGTGACTAATATCTATTGGGTGAGTTCCCTTCATCAATCCATACCAGGGTACAATGAGTCATTATGTTCAGATCATTGGATTGTGATCCCCTCTGTGGGAATAGACTTTGATATAGTTTTTAAATCCCTTCATGTGGCTTGTGGTGTGATCCATTATCATATATTCATCTTCTCTAGGTGGGGATTGAGGAATCATCATGAACAAAAAACACAAGCATACGATCCACTTTATAGAATATTATTATAGGTAGGGACAAATATACCTTATAATCGCTACATGAGATCCCCTATATAATCCTCATGAACGTTAAAGTTCCATTGAGTACTTTTTTATAAATTATTGATGAGCACGACCTCTCGAATGAGCATTATCAGTGAAAACATGGCTTGTCGAGTGAGTTATTCTAGACAAGTGTTACCATGAATCCTCAAACAGAATCCTATGGGTGATAGTGTTGTTTATACCAATTTGATGGTTGGTATTTATATGTATTATATATGGGTTTTCATGTTATATTTAATCATATTCTAATTGATATATCTTTATTGTTATGAGATAACTACACTCTTGATGATCAATGTTTGGTGATTTTGGGTTATCCTACTAAGCATTTTTATACCCATCCATAGGTGGTATCTACCCACAAATATTGTGTCTTATGAAACTAACATACCTTCTGATAAATTCCTAAGTGGACCAGGACAATATAAATCATTGTTGACCTATAAAGACCTTGGTTCATGTCAGGTGTTAATTTTGATATTTGTCCTTTCTTTATTAGCAGGTTGGACTCTTTAGTGGTTTTGAGTGAGCATGTATTTGGAAATTTATGATTTCTAGTACTTTTTTATCCTTTGATTATGGGATATGGATATACACATGCATTAGGATATCATTTTAATTTTAACATTCTCTATTATGTGGTTATTTGGAGATGTGTTCCATTGTATATGTACTTTAGGGTAATGCCTCATATGTGTCTGATTTATCTACTCGATGTTGGTCTCCACCCAAGGCATATTAGAGGTGGGCTTGGGGTGTTACATTAATCTTACCACCATCCAGGTAGGCCATGATGAGGTAGGTCACGAAAGAGTGGTATTAGAGGAGTGTCTATCTTAGGACCATAATTTATAGATTTTCTAACCATGAGATTGGTTTGGGATCTAGGAAAATGGTCTTAATGTGCTTCAAGTTCACCTATCAAGAAATATACTCTTGTGTTGGTGTGATGACCAACATATCAATTCAGAAGGACTCTGATATCCTACTTGTGGATTTAGTACATGTAGACATTGGTTGTAGGAAAAAAATCGGTACATGCATCATATAGAAATGGGTTGTGGTTTTCATGTCCTTGAGTTAGATCCTAAAATATAATCATTGACCATGACAAATATAGTGACCCAGTATTAACATAAATTGATATTACATCATTTTTATGAATATTAAGCACATTAAAAATGTACATGACTGAGGAATGTAATAGTTAAGTTTATCTGGAAACATGGAACACAATTTTTTAACTTTTTTAAAAATCCTAAATGTTTCCCAAAAAGATCTCCCCATTTAGTACTCATAGATAAAAATATTCTCCAGTACTTTGGGAATAGAAACAAAAGAAAGGGTGATCATAGATGCTCAGTAATGGTAAATAATAGAGATATGTAAGTGTAACATGAAGAGAAGGGTATGAGAACCTGATCATAAAATTTGAAGATCACAAAATACATATCCAAGATCATGATCATGAGTCATGGAATAAAGATTCAAAGTTCAAAATACACGAATCATAAGGGAATCAAAGAAAATGATCCATTATATAATAAAAAAATAATAAGACATGGAATTGTGGCATCCACATTAACATATGAAATATTATGTCAAGGGTATCTACCAAGACCTTAATAACATGCTAGTCTTGGTCTAATCACCCGTGTACCTAATTTGGAATTGGGACATCCTTCAGTGAACCCTATTTTGGAGATATTGGGATGCCCTCTTATATACCCTCTTATTTTGAGATTTGGATTCCCAATTGTGTACCCTCTTGTTATGGGAATGGGATTCCCTCCCATATACCCTATTGTTATAGGATTGGGATTCCTCCTGTGTACCCTCTTGTTATGATAATGGGTTCCCCCCCATGTACCCTCCACCCATTTACCCCTTTGAGATCATATAACACTTTTCATTACCCAATTAATTAGAGGGAGATATAGTTCCCACCTGTCAAATAATGAAAACTATATTCATGTGTTCCATAATATCATAAATTTTCATAATATCATATCACATGAAATTGAATTGGTATTATAAATATTTAATAATATCATAACCAATGGAAAATAAATATGTTTCACAATCATTTCATCAGAGCATAACCCATGAAAATAAGTGGATTGCACAATCATTTTAATACGGTATATTCCATGGAGGAGAAGTAGGTTTCATAAACAACTTTTTCATATTAAACATAAATAAATGAAATAATGAATATGAATGGTGTCCTTGGACAATACAACAATTAAATCATAAAATATACTGAAGGATTAAATTTTATATTGAAAATAATTTTTAAATTCATTTTAAAAACATTTATTGAGAAAAATATCATCTTCGATTTGGAAAAATTCTTTTTAAAACATAATCATTTTCAAAACCTTTTTCTTTGAAAATTTCTTGAAAACATATAAAGGAATATTTTAAAATCATTTAAATCATTTATAAAATATTAAAAAAATTTAAAATACTTTTCCTTGAAAATGATATTAAAAAAACATTTTTGAAACCAGTTTTATAAACCATGTTTTTTTTACAAAATAGATTTCTAACAAAAGAGAAAAATAATGTCATATTTTATTAAAATCATTTTATTAATTGTCCAAAGCACCAAAGTGTGAAAAAATGGTACCATTTCATGAAGATAACACAAATAACTATATTATGTGAAAATTAATGAGTGTTCTTGAGATATGGATCATAATATTTCATCAATGGAAGTATAATAGTAAACAATCCCAATAAATGATGGGATTGTAACAATATACTCTTACCACTTTGGTAACATTGAATCATAATCCCTATGAGATAATAAAATTCCATGAAAATTAAAATATCATTATGGTGAAAAAATAATGATATTACATGTCAATGGGGCTGTATATACACCTTTTGAAAGAATACAAGTGCTTAATATAATGTACATCTTAACGAAGGAAAATTGAGATGATTTCCTCTTACCACTTTGGTATAATTTTAACCATAAACCCCATGAAAGATATATCCTCAAATGGATATGTTAGTATAAATAAATTTTATCAGAACTATTATAAAACACATTCATGGGAATTATATATACTATATAGAAGAAATAGGTGGTGAATATAGTGTGTGTCTCACAAAAGTAAAAATTGATACGAAGATTCATTACAACTTGAGTAAATCTTGAATCGTGAGATCCAGGAAAGAATAAAATTAATTGAAATATAGAATATCATGAAATAAATTAAATTCATGACATAAAATTTCATAGGGATGTCTATACACCACATAGAGGAAACAAGTTGTGAAAATGGAATAAGTCTCTAAGAAATAAAAGTTAGACTATAAATCCTCTTACCTCAACTTTTAAAATCCCTCATACATGTTAATAAATAATTAATAACAAATTTAAGTTTATTATACACTTATAAAAGAACCATATTAATACATATCCTACCATATATTATTTTCTTATGACATTATATTCCTGGTTTGTTAATAATCCCACATTAAAGTTATGTTTTGGGTTATAACTACTTTGTTTTTCATAAAAGTTTTAACTTTTGATTTCGATTCCACATAATTTGATCATGATTTCATTAATTAAAGTATGAAAAAAATTATATAAATATCATATATATTCATTATATTTTTATTTAGAGTAACTCATAAAATTTAGTGATATGAAATTAAATACATCGTTCACGGTTATAAGACCCGTATGTTTTTACGGATTATTTTCTTTAAATAATTTTAATTCTCCATTAGCTTGCATTGCATGAAATCATGTGTCTAAACGAACTTCAAGACTCCCTTAGTATAAAAGTATCATTATATCTTAGCCTATAGGTTAGTGGGTATAAGTATTAATAACTTATGAAAATTCATTGTGAATTCATTGGTTATCAATTATTTATGAAAAATATTAATAAATAAGATATTATTATTTTTGAGTGAATTACAATTAGTAATTTAATTAATGAGATGTATATGTTATATACTTAATAAAATATTTTTTTATATTCATCAAATGGATATTTTAGTTACAGGGTATTAATAAACCCTATTTGAAGTATAAAAACCTATTTTAATAAAAGGGTAATTTTATTCTTTGAATGGCGAACCCCTATTAAATTAATATTTTGAAACATTAATAATTTTTATATGAATACATAAAAATATTATTTTAAAAATAATATAAAATTTTAATTTGGATGAATTTCTTATATTTTTCTCATAACTTTCTGGTTTTGATGAATTGTGAAAATAGAAAAATTTTATGTGAAAACAAATCTTTTCCTAAAAATAATTTATGTGGTCATATTATAATATTTAATGGTTTTAAATAATAAATATAATATATATTTATCATTAAATGTAATTTATTCCATTATCATTAATTTTACATTGAATCCATATGTAAAATTATTTCAATCTTTTGTAATGTTTTAGATTTTAAAACACAGTCTCCCTTTCCGACAATGTGATTAATTTTAAATAAATTACTAAAAATTATTTGTATTTAATTTATAAAAATTAAATCCATATTTGGAATCAATAGGTTCAATTTATGTAAATGTATATATTTTATTTTTGGGCACTAGGAATAGTAACCTCAGAAATTTTTATTAATACGGTAAAAGGCTAAACTAGGTAATTAAGGGTAATAAAACTATTATAAAATAACCCTTAAAGTTACCTTAAAATAATTGGATGATTTTTTTACCTAAATAATCCTTGGGTTGAAATGGTATCCATTTGAATCCATTTGGATGAGATGAAGACATTTAATTTATTTTATTTAAATAAAAGTTAAATATGTCTCACTCAATTTTTAATAACTAAATAATTTTTTATATAAGGTTATAAAAAAGATAAATTTGATTATAAATTATAACTTGAAAGATAAAATATTTTAATTTATCATGGAATGTTATTTTTAGTTTTTAGAAAATAAATAATTACCTTAATAATTTATACATTAATTATGCAGACATTATTTAATTGATGAAAAATCAACATTATAGTTTTTATTAAAATAATAATACCCATTAAAACATTCAAACACATGAAAAAATATTTTTTGTCAAGTATCTATCGACCATAATCATCAAAGGGTCAATTTATAGACCATTTGGATCTTTATTGAAGGGATTATGGCACTTATATTATTTAATTTAATGTGATGTTAAAATAGTCACCTTCATAATTTATTAAGTATATCATTTTGAATATTAGATTTTACAGAATATAAATTAACCTAAAATTATTATTTTAAAATATAGTAAATTTTTATTCATAATAGTATTTTATTTTTAATTTTTATTAAGAAATAGTATTATTAAATAATTATACAAAACTATTGTAATAATTATTTTATTAGGAGAAATATTAAATAAGTGTTATTAAAAATATTAAAGTAAATATAATTTTCACTAATTAATATGTCTAATGAATTTTATAGATGACCTCAATGTCAAAAAAATATAATAAAGTTTTTATTTCTAAGTTACCTTATTATATTAATATTTTTAAAAATTAATTAATTGAATAGTGAAAAAATTGATACTATTGATTGTTTTTCAAAATAATGTTATATTAATTTATTTAAAAATCATTAATTGTTTAAAAAAAATATATAATAATTATTATATGGAATAAAGTATCTAATCTATTTTTATAGTCTATTTTACATAAAATAAGTAAATATTACACCCTTTTAGTATTGAATTATTTGTTACCCTAGTTAAAAATTAAATAGAATAACTATGTGTTAATTTAAATGATAAGGTCGAAATTGATATAAATACTTGTCAAATATTTATTTATTAATGATAATAAAACCCTATATCATATAATCTTAGAAATTAGGAAATGTTTGAGTTTTTGTAGGTTTTGATTCTATTATAAACTATTATTATGGGAGTTTCCAAAAGTGCCCCTCACCTCAATTATAAAAGGGAACATCCTCCCTCACCACTTCAATTAAAATTGAGCATTAAATATCATACATACCCTTCCATTTTCCTCCAAAAATTCCATATTTACATTCTAGAGGTTCAGGTCATCTTCAAAGACTAAATCTAGTGGTCTTAGAATAGATTTCAAAGAAGCACGTCAAGGAAGAGGCAATCTCTTCTACCGATTCTTTTGAACTTATTTATTATTCTAATTCGTATTCATTATTTATTTCATTATAAAGTAATAACTTCACTATCTCTCATATAATGATATGTTATTAAAATTATGGAAATTCCATATTCAACATTCTATCCATTCTACGAAAAATGAAATCACCACTCGTGCGTACGTACAACTTACCGTCTCCACGACGTGGTGTAATATTTTTTTCACCAACAATGTACTTTTATGGGTATAATTATGGAAATAATAACTATATATGGTTACTATAACATGATACAGATTCTTAAATATTATACACCATCCACTTGAGTACAATTAAACAATTATGGTAATGATATCGTCGCTTGTGCATACATAGGACCTACCGTTTCCACGATGAGATGCAATTAATTATACATGACATTAATTAGACCTAGATTATATACATTAATGGGATGAATAAATATGATATAAATTATACTAATATCATTATTTAAATGATATAACTATAACCTATGAAGTAGAACATGAACACACCTAACAAAACTTTCACGAGAACATAAAGTAGTTAATATCTGAATAACGAGTGAAAATAAAATGTTACTAACAAAAATTTGATAATATAATAATATCTGATACCATAAAAATGAATATGATTCTAGAATAAGTCAATAATATTATTTTAATAATTATACAGGAGGTTCGGATACATACGAGGCATATCAAACCTAAGGTAAGGGATAATTAATCAATCTCATTATTATATGATATTTTTAATACATATGTATTTACTAGGGTATATTTATCATCCCCATCTATGTTTCTTAATATGTAATATTATTTCTATTATTATATAAATTTTTAATGGTAATTATAACCTTTTGTGAATTTTTATTAAATGGTATGAAATGATTCTTTTTTCGATATTCACTATAAGGTACTTTTGACTTTTCCAGCAAAAGTAGGTGGAGAATGATTTTATTAACTTATACGACATGAACAGATTTTTTCTCTTTCATAACACCGTATTTACATGATACTTCCTTTACAATATTTCATTTCAATTTTCAATTAAATTCTTTCCTTTTAATATTGCACGGAATTTTGAGAAAAGAAAATGTTTTTTAAGAATAGAAGTTATTTTGTTCAAGAATTAATTTCAAGTGTTTAATCAAAATTATTTTCCATATAAGATTAAAGATATGTTTCATGTATACTATACATATTATTCTTATGGTTTATTATTTTTATTATGGGATTATATTTATGATATCCAATTGTTTTACATGGATTATGTTATAAAGGAATGATGTTTAAAAAACCCTTTAATCCTTTGGGTTATGCTATGACGAATGATTTATGTTTTCGTGGAACATGTAATAATGATTTAATTATGAGATGGTTGGGAAATATATCTCTATATAATACATTGGGTAAATATTTATATCTCATGAGATAGACATGAATGAAATTGCAAGTAAATCTGATTTTGTAATACAGGACTGGAAGAGAAAGTAAACCTAGTTCAGTAATGGACTTTGTCCATTATGATGGTCTTGGAAATGAGCCTTCAATAATAAGAAATGATTTTATAATATTATGTGTATGAAACATAACTTCATGTATTATGTTATGACATTCAATATTATTTACATTATTTTTTATGAACATTTATCCCACGACCTGATATCATGATCTTTCATATGCAGGATACGACATCTAAATGTTATGTTCTTATAAATTATGTTTATGATATGATTGATATTTCCCTTTTTTACCCATAATAAGAATTTGAGAGCACCCTTTCATATGTTTTTTCCCCAAGTAAGGAAAAAGGTTATTAAGTAAGATATGCCAAAAGGGTTCTAATTATGAAGATATAAATAAAGACACTGTAGATGTTCTATGTTCCAGTTATTCTTGTTTCCCAATTTCTAAAGACACTATACCAATATAGTCTTATTGTAGATTTATTATATGTTATAATGAATACACTTCAATTTTTATGTAATATTAATTTATTTAAAATATGGGTCATTATAGTTTGTATGAGAGGAAATGTATAGTTAACTTTTGGAAAATAGGACGAGAAAGACCTAATAAGAACCCTAAGGATATGTATAAGTATAGGTTAAAATAATAGTGTTTTTGAAATGACCTTGTATAACCTAGGATAAAACCTAAAGTTTTCTAAATTGGAATTTTATTCTTGATTATGTGGTTTTCCCATTATAATTAGTGTTTCTCACACTTTGTTTCTTGATTTTATTCAATGGATGGAACCTGAAAGAACCTCATTAATGCTGAAGACGATGGGAAATGAAATTATTGTACTCCTGAGAAACCAAATGTTATGGTAGTAGGAATGAAAAATAATTTAGCTATTATCGCACAAATTTATCAAGCTATTAACCATGAAGGACTTCCAAATGAGAAAATAAGGGAGAAACATTCTATTGATTCCATCATGGGGAAGAATCCACCTTCTTTTAGTGGGTCTTCTGATCCATTAGTGTCTAAACAATGGGTTAATACCACTAAAAAGATGTTTTCAGTTTTAAAATATTTTGAACATGATAATGACATCTTAGTATTTTATCATTTATAAGGTGATGCTGATCAATAGTGGAATCTTATCAAGAATAAAATGCAAGGAGATGAAATTGAGTCCATGGAATGGGATGAGTTCAATAAATTATTTCTTAATAAGTACATTACTTGTATTCTTATAACAAATATGGGGAATGAGTTCCTTAAACTTAATAAAATGGATGATGAATCCATTGGTACCTACGAAGAAATTTTTTAAGGACTTGCAAGGTATCCTTCGGGAATTATTATCCAACCTGAGAGTAAAATTGATCGATTTCTAGTGGATTAAAACCAAGTATCTGAAGTGAATTAGATATAAGAGACTTTAATAGCTACCAGGAAATTGATCAATGTGATATCAGGGTTGAGATAGAGATTAGATAAACCCATCTATCATATGGTTTTGATAAGAAGATAAAAATGGAATTGAATGGAAAATCAAAAGACCACACTGAAAAAAGATGAGTTTCCCCTTATACTCAATTTGTGGAAAGAAACATGGATGAAATTGTCTTATAGGGACTAGTAAATGTTTTAAGTGTGGAAAAAAGGTCATAGGGTGGTTGAATACTGAAGTGATGGGAAAAATATGTCTAATGATATGAATAGAGAACATGCTACACAGAATGCACCTCCTACACTTTAACGCTACAAGTGCATGGAAATGGGAAATTATTCCAATCAATTCCCTAATACATGATTTATTGATGATGATCGATGTTAGAAAACTCTTAAGGCTAAATAAAAAGGAATGTCACATGCAATCACTATCGATGATGTGAAGAACTATAATGAAGGGGTTGAAAGGTACAATTACCACCCACTCTAAAGTAGCAACTGTTTTATTTGATTATGGATCCGACCACTCTTTTATTTATAAATAATTTTCTTAGGTTACCATCATATTAACTCAATAATTATATGTTGATTTAGCTGTGACAACTTCTAAAGGAACAACAATTGCATCAAAAGTTTATAATTCTTCTCCCGTTGAAGTTTGTGGGAAAGTACTTCATATAAATTTTTTAATCCCTCCTATAGTGGAATGTGATGTGATTATTAGAAAGGATTGGTTTTCTCTATATAAATGTCATATTAATTTCCGAGGAAGGGAAGTCCCATTTCATATTCCAGATCAATCTATGTTAACCTATCAATGCAAGGATGAATATAACCATGCAGTAGAAAATTCTTCCATGTTATGGTCTTGATTCCTACAGATGAAGGTTATGTATCTAAAATGGTATGGGAGAAAATCAAGATTAAGAATAAACCCATTTTACTGGAGTTTGATGATGTCTTTTTGGAGGAATTTCTAGGTTTTCTACCAAACCCTGAAGTTGAGTTTTTAATAGAATTCATATCGGGTGCTATGTCTATTTCAAAGTCAACCTACGGAATGACCCCAATTGAGTTGCATGAATTAAAGAAGAAACTCCATTAGACTCTTTGTAAGGGATTCATACCCCCTAGTGCGTCACCTTGTGGAGCACCTATTCTATTTGTCAAGAAGAAAGATGGATCATTGAGAGTCTGTATTTATTATCGATAATATAAAAAGATCCCTATCAAGAAAAAATGTCCTCTTCCCTACATAAATGACTCATTCAACCAACTACAAGGATGTAAATATTTTTCCAAGATTGATCTTCATTCATGATATCATCAATTTATGGCCAAATAAGAGGATATAAAAAATATGGAATTTCTTACAAGGTATGGACACTATGAATTTATAGTGATGCCTTTTGGTCTTACTAATGCCCCTATTATTGTAACGACCCGAAATTTTGAATAAATCTTGTTTCCAAATTTCATGTGTTATTTTTATATACTCAAAAAAAAATGTTTTATTTGATAAACATGATTATAAATAAAATGAGACCATTGGTTTTTGAGTGTTATATGACCATCGGTCAATATGACCACCGTGAACAAAATGTTTTGATTATTGTCTCTAAATTTAAGTAATCTTGGTTAATTATTATAGAAAGAAGATTTGATGGCCTCACCTAGTAGCCTTGGGCCGATCGAAGCCCATCTAACAGAAATTGGGAAGGAGGTAGCACCATTGGGCTTTTCTCTGGACCAAATCCAAGCCGAACTTCATCATGTGAAGCTAGAACGGAATCGCCTTCACGAGAAGTTCAAACTGATAGAAATTACTACTCGGGCAATGTTGACTGAGCCGCCCCAAAATTCTATCACCCTAGCACACCTTACTCTTAGGTCCTATGCTGGTATTATAAGGGGTTATGTAACGAGACCGTAATTGCCTTGTGTAATCCTTTTTTTAAATAAAAATTTGGATTTCTTCTTATGATGATGTTTATGAATTTTCAAATGACCGGATAAATATTGTATGCATATTTTTGATGAATTTTAGAAATAGGATATTTTAAAAATGGTTGTGTAAACCTTAAATAATTAAAAATGTGTAATGATTTTCGAAAAATGGTCTTCTACAATTATGTTCAGTACGAAATTTAGAGTCTAATAAGATCAACTTGATTTTTGATGAATAGTAAATTATGAATAGTGATTTTATGATTAGGATTAGTAATATGACCAAATGGATTAGTAATCTCACTTAAAGAAAGTTTTAAAATAATCTAGGCACCTTGATTAAGTAATGTGATTCAATAAAATAGTTAAATAACGGTTTCATTAATTATTATTCAAGTATTAGTTTTTTCGGGTGAATAGTGTTTTTTAATTAAAAATTTAATTAAAAATAATTAGAAAATTATTTTTATAAAAATGACTTTATTTTTGAACTCAGAGCATCGATATTATGTTATGGTAATTTTTGGGGTTTTTTCTGAAAAAAATGAATTTTCGATGAATAGTGTTTTTATTTAAAAATTAAATTAAAAATATTTAGAAAATTATTTTTATAAAATGGAGTTCATATTTGTAATCAGAGTGTTGATATTTGGTTAAGGTGAAATTTTGGGATTATTCTGAGAAAGTTGAATTTTTGATGAATAGTGAAAATACAGTTTTTAAGTTACGGGTGTTTAATGACATCATTAAATGATGTATTAATTTTGTAATCAATATGTTCGAATTATGAATAGTGAGATAAGGTATGAGGTGTCCCAAGTGGCCAATACCATGGGCAAATACCATGGGCAAGCCCATGGTTTTGCCAAAACCACTAATGAGGTGTCCCTTTGCCATTAATGCCTTGTCCCCTCACTTTCCCTATAAATACCAAGCCATCCTCTCATCCATTCGACTCCCCACTCTTCCCCAACTAAGTTCTGGTCTCATTACCTCCCAAGGAGTCCTCCCAAGGTGCCCCCAAGCCCTCAAGGTCCCAACCTTTGAGGTTTAAGAGTTACATTTTAAGGTAAGGGATCCGACCCCTCTCTTTCTTTTCAAGTGATCTCTTTTATGTCATTCCTTTTATGCTCCATGTTCTTATTTTAGAGGATGTTATTTTATACTCCTCTTACTGCCCTTTTTATGTTCATATGATGAAAGACCCCCTCTTACTCTCATCATTTCTTTTTAAGAAAGTTTAAGTGGCACCGTTAGGCTGCCGAATTTTCAAGGGATTCATTCACCTCTCTCTTTTTCAAAGTTCTACTTTCATGTCAAGTCTTTCAAGTTCATTTTTATTATGTTGGGGTATGATCTCTATATTTATCATACTTGTCTTTTATGATCACATGATGAGAGACCCCATTTGATCTCTTCAATTCAGTATTTGGATGTCTTAAGTGGCGCCGTTAGGCTGCCGAATTTTTAAGTGGTTCTTCACCCTTCTCGTTTTGAAGTTCTACTTTCATGTCAATTCTTTCAAGTTCATTTTTATTATGTTGGGGTATGATCTCTATATTTATCATACTGGTATTTTAGGATCACATGATGAGAGACCCCATTTGATCTCTTCAATTCAGTATTTGGATGTCTTAAGTGGCGCCGTTAGGCTGCCGAATTTTTAAGTGGTTCTTCACCCTTCTCGTTTTGAAGTTCTACTTTCATGTCAATTCTTTCAAGTTCCTTTATATTATGTTGGGGTATGATCTCTATATCTATCATACTGGACTCTTATGTTCATATTATGAGAGACCCTATTTTACCTTGTCAATTCAATTCTGTTGAAGTTTAAGTGATGCCGTTAGGCTGCCGAATTTTCACAAGAGAAATCTTGTTTTGTTTTCTTCCTTTCATGTTCTTCATTTCATATGGTATATTTTCAAATTTCATTACAATGTTCATAAATCCCTTATATTTTTTTCCCTATACTGTTTGATGGGTCATTTATGAATGTTTGACCCATGTCCCCTCTCTTCTCAATGTTTTCTAAAACCTTGTAACATAGCCGTTATGCTGCAGAATTTTCCCCTCAAAATGCCTCTCTCTTTTCTCAAAAATTATTTTATGTTATAAAGTGAATACTCAAAGCTCTTATTTCTACAAGGGTATTCACATATATATCAAAATGTTCCATTTTAAATTCTGGGATTTACATACATGAGACCCGCTTCCCTTTCCGTGGGTTTAAAGTGCCGTAAAGATCATGTCATTAAAGCAGTTTTTAAAATGTTATGATTATGAAATGAAACCCATTTATTTTATGCTATATGGGTTATTTATGAAATGTTTGATGATGATATATGTGGCTCACATGATAATAAAGGCAAATTTAATGGTGCGCCCTGATAGCGCTCCAATGCATTGGGTAAAGACTTAATCTCTAGAGATGACCATTTTAACGACGCCTTGGTGAATAACCTTGGTAATTTTTAACGACACCTTGGGGATGGACCTTGGTGAAACGAAACGATTGCCAATATTAAATGTTGCAGCCACATCTTCAAGTTATGAAAAAGTTTTATTTTTATTATGATATGCCTCATGATTTCATTTTCATGCCTTAAAGTTCTTTTCATGACTTTATTGATGTATCCCAAGTTCATATGTAAAATGTTTCACTTGTTTCCCTTTCTGGGCCTTCTGCTCACCCTTTCTTTTGATGTATGTCCCCAGGTTATGAGATTCAGTAATGAGCCTAGGGTGAACATGAGGAGAAGCCTTTAAAGTGTTTAAGAAGAATTCTTTATGTTGTTTTCATGTTTTAAGTTCCTGGTTTCCAAGACACTAAACCTTAAAGATCCTCGGTTTTGTAAAATGTAATTAAAGTTTATGTGATAAAAAGGTGGGATGCTATAGTTGGTATCAAAGGATGGTTTAGTTATTTGTGGAAATTAGGATATGAAAACTCTAGGAGGAACCCTATAGAAAAGTTTAATATAGGAAATCTTCCTGGTATTTTGGTGAGTATTGAGTAAGGGGTTGCCAAGCAAATACATCCATGTCTGGATACGAGCAGGTAGAGGTGTCTCTGGCACATATGTACATAGGGGTAAAACCCGAAAACACCGCTTTGAGCTAGACTCGAACGGGAACTGGTACACAACAACGGGCCTTGCTGCACTCTTGGTTACGACACTCCCGGGGGATATGCTTTGGTAAATTCATAAGCTTGGTATGAACCATTATTAAAGGAACAAAGATAAAATAAAATAAAGATTCACATAAGAATATATGATCATGGATAACCTAGATGGGAACCTAGGGGATCACAAGTTAGGTTATACTTTTCTCCTACAAGTTATCCTTATATGCTTTAAGTTCCTTTTCATGATTATTGGTTAAGTATTTAAGCCTCTAATTATACTTTATCTTCTTAGTTAATGGTGGGAAATGGAATAACGTGTCCCAACAACCAATGTGATAGGAAATGCGACAATTTCCGTATTAATATGTCAGAGATGATTAGGGGATTAAAAGATGATTATTATTTTGGAAGGCGTTCACTATTTTGGGGACCCTATATGATCGAGGTAAATAGATTACTATAGTATTTTCATTGAGGAGTAAGGTTGACTTATATTTTGAAGAATTGATGAATTTAAGGTGGACTTATAGTAATTTAGGTTACTTTTGGGAATGATTAACCTATCTTGGGTAAAATATGTTTAGGTTAGCTACTTTTGTTATAAGATGTTAGGAGTGGTTGATGTTGTCTGGAGATGAACAATGAAGTTGTTTTGGAAGACTATGTTATCAAATCCTTCTTGTATTTGGGTTTCAATCTTAGTTTGGTTTATTTTGAGGAATTTTAAGGACCGTTATTTATGGAGTGGTCTATGATGAACGTTGGGTAGTACCATGGAACTTTGAAGATTTAAAAGTAGGTTCTATTCCTATGGGATTCTTTCTTTTTGAAGAGTTGTTTTACCTTAACCTTTCTGTTTTTGGGATAATGTTTAAAGATAGAAGAAATAGATAGTTAATCTTTTGTAGATTATGTGATTCTATAGAAGACGATTCTTGTGCTTTTATGAGACCAAGTGTTTTTGAATTCTCATCTTTTGGCGAAAAGATTAGTGTTGGTAGGGACTTGTTAAAGGATGAAACTCTACTTGAAGGTAGGTATATTTTCTTATGTTTTTGTTCTATGTAGTAAATGAAATCCTCAAAATTATGAAAAGAAACGTAAAACAAAAATGTTGTTGGTTTACGTTTCCTACTAGGTAATCAAAGACCGTTTACACACATCATAAGTTTGGGATTTTCTCATGGTTAACTTTCTCCTAATCATGTTCTCTATCACTCTCTCTCAGAACTGACCCTTTGTTTTTTCCTCCATGTCCATGTTTTCCTACATGGAACCCGAGTGTGGGTTAACTCGGGTGGCCTTTGTACTTCATTTTCTTTCTTTTAAAGTAATGGTGTTACTGACTCTTTTTCCGATGTGGGACTTTCAGTGAAATTTCAAAACCCAATTTAAAAAAAAATTGCGAGGACGCAATTTCTTAAGGGGGAAAGATTTTAACGACCCGAAATTTTGAATAAATCTTGTTTCCTAATTTCATGTGTTATTTTTATATACTCAAAAAAAAAATGTTTTATTTGATAAACATGATTATAAATAAAATGATACCATTGGTTTTTGAGTGTTATATGACCATCGGTCAATATGACCACCGTGAACAAAATGTTTTGATTATTGTATCTAAATTTAAGTAATCTTGGTTAATTATTATAGAAAGAAGATTTGATGGCCTCACCTAGTAGCCTTGGGCCGATCGAAGCCCATCTAACAGAAATTGGGAAGGAGGTAGCACCATTGGGCTTTGCTCTGGACCAAATCCAAGCCGAACTTTATCATGTGAAGCTAGAATGGAATCACCTTCGCGAGAAGTTCAAACTGATAGAAATTACTACTCGGGCAATGTTGACTGAGCGACCCCAAAATTCTATCACCCTAGGACACCTTACTCTTAGGTCCTATGCTGGTATTATAAGGGGTTATGTAACGAGACCGTAATTGCCTTGTGTAATCCTTTTTTTAAATAAAAATTTGGATTTCTTCTTATGATGATGTTTATGAATTTTCAAATGACCGGATAAATATTGTATGCATATTTTTGATGAATTTTACAAAAAGGATATTTTAAAAATGGTTGTGTAAACCATAAATAATTAAAAATGTGTAATGATTTTCGAAAAATGGTCTTCTACAATTATGTTCAGTACGAAATTTAGAGTCTAATAAGATCAACTTGATTTTTGATGAATAGTAAATTATGAATAGTGATTTTATGATTAGGATTAGTAATATGACCAAATGGATTAGTAATCTCACTTAAAGAAAGTTTTAAAATAATCTAGGCACCTTGATTAAGTAATGTGATTCAATAAAATAGTTAAATAACGGTTTCATTAATTATTATTCAAGTATTAGTTTTTTCGGGTGAATAGTGTTTTTTAATTAAAAATTTAATTAAAAATAATTAGAAAACTATTTTTATAAAAATGACTTTATTTTTGAACTCAGGGCATCGATATTATGTTATGGTAATTTTTGGGGTTTTTTCTGAAAAAAATGAATTTTCGATGAATAGTGTTTTTATTTAAAAATTAAATTAAAAATATTTAGAAAATTATTTTTATAAAATGGAGTTCATATTTGTAATCAGAGCGTTGATATTTGGTTAAGGTGAAATTTTGGGATTATTCTGAGAAAGTTGAATTTTTGATGAATAGTGAAAATACAGTTTTTAAGTTACGGGTGTTTAATGACATCATTAAATGATGTATTAAGTTTGTAATCAATATGTTCGAATTATGAATAGTGAGATAAGGTATGAGGTGTCCCAAGTGGCCAATACCATGGGCAAATACCATGGGCAAGCCCATGGTTTTGCCAAAACCACTAATGAGGTGTCCCTTTGCCATTAATGCCTTGTCCCCTCACTTTCCCTATAAATACCAAGCCATCCTCTCATCCATTCGACTCCCCACTCTTCCCCAACGAAGTTCTGGTCTCATTACCTCCCAAGGATTCCTCCCAAGGTTCCCCCAAGCCCTCAAGGTCCCAACCTTTGAGGTTTAAGAGTTACATTTTAAGGTAAGGGATCTGACCCCTCTCTTTCTTTTCAAGTGATCTCTTTTATGTCATTCCTTTTATGCTCCATGTTCTTATTTTGGAGGATGTTCTTTTATAATCCTCTTACTGCCCTTTTTATGTTCATATGATGAAAGACCCCCTCTTACTCTCATCATTTCTTTTTAAGAAAGTTTAAGTGGCGCCGTTAGGCTGCCGAATTTTCAAGGGATTCATTCACCTCTCTCTTTTTCAAAGTTCTACTTTCATGTCAAGTATTTCAAGTTCATTTTTATTATGTTGGGGTATGATCTCTATATTTATCATACTGGTCTTTTATGATCACATGATGAGAGACCCCATTTGATCTCTTCAATTCAGTATTTGGATGTCTTAAGTGGCGCCGTTAGGCTGCCGAATTTTTAAGTGGTTCTTCACCCTTCTCGTTTTGAAGTTCTACTTTCATGTCAATTCTTTCAAGTTCATTTTTATTATGTTGGGGTATTATCTCTATATTTATCATACTGGTCTTTTATGATCACATGATGAGAGACCCCATTTTATCTCTTCAATTCAGTATTTGGATGTCTTAAGTGGCGCCGTTAGGCTGCCGAATTTTTAAGTGGTTCTTCACCCTTCTCGTTTTGAAGTTCTACTTTCATGTCAATTCTTTCAAGTTCCTTTATATTATGTTGGGGTATGATATCTATATCTATCATACTGGACTCTTATGTTCATATGATGAGAAACCCTATTTGACCTTGTCAATTCAATTTTGTTGAAGTTTAAGTGATGCCGTTAGGCTGCCGAATTTTCACAAGAGAAATCTTGTTTTGTTTTCTTCCTTTCATGTTCTTCATTTCATATGGTATATTTTCAAATTTCATTACCATGTTCATAAATCCCTTATATTGTTTTCCCTCTACTGTTTGATGGGTCATTTATGAATGTTTGACCCATGTCCCCTCTCTTCTCAATGTTTTCTAAAACCTTGTAACATAGCCGTTATGCTGCAGAATTTTCCCCTCAAAATGCCTCTCTCTTTTCTCAAAAATTATTTTATGTTATAAAGTGAATACTCAAAGCTCTTATTTCTAAAAGGGTATTCACATATATATCAAAATGTTCCATTTTAAATTCTGGGATTTACATACATGAGACCCGCTTCCCTTTCCGTGGGTTTAAAGTGCCGTAAAGATCATGTCATTAAAGCAGTTTTTAAAATGTTATGATTATGAAATGAAACCCATTTATTTTATGCTATATGGGTTATTTATGAGATGTTTGATGATGATATATGTGGCTCACATGATAATAAAGGCAAATTTAAGGGTGCGCCCTGATAGCGCTCCAATGCATTGGGTAAAGACTTAATCTCTAGAGATGACCATTTTAACGACGCCTTGGTGAATAACCTTGGTAATTTTTAACGACACCTTGTGGATGGACCTTGGTGAAAAGAAATGATTTCCAATATTAAATGTTGCAGCCACATCTTCAAGTTATGAAAAAGTTTTATTTTTATTATGATATGCCTCATGATTTCATTTTCATGCCTTAAAGTTCTTTTCATGACTTTATTGATGTATCCCAAGTTCATATGTAAAATGTTTCACTTGTTTCCCTTGCTGGGCCTTCTGCTCACCCTTTCTTTTGATGTATGTCCCCAGGTTATGAGATTCAGTAATGAGCCTAGGGTGAACATGAGGAGAAGCCTTTCAAGTGTTTTAGAAGAATTCTTTATGTTGTTTTCATGTTTTAAGTTCCTGGTTTCCAAGACACTAAACCTTAAAGATCCTCGGTTTTGTAAAATGTAATTAAAGTTTATGTGATAAAAAGGTGGGATGCTATAATTATATTCATGGATCTAATGAATAGAGTCTTTGGAGACTATCATGATCATTTTGTGGTAGTCTTTATCGATGATATTACTATCTATTTGAAGAGAGAGTAAGAACATGAATACCACTTGAGAATTTTATTGAAGACCCGGAGAAAGGATAAGCTTTAAGAAAAATTTACCATGTGTGGATTTTGTCTTCATAAAGTTTCATTTTTGGGTCATATAATCTAAATAGAAGGGATATTTGTGGAGCCTTAAAAAATAGAAGTTTTTGAAAGCTGGATGAGACCAAAAATGGTAACTAAGATCTAAATTTTTCTTGGTCTAGATGTATATTATCAATGTATTGTGAAATATTTTTCATGATTATATAATCCACTCATTAAGATGACTCGGAATGGATTTATGTTCATATGGATGGAGGAATGTGAAGAGAATTTTAAATAGATAAAAAGAAGATGAGTTAGTGAACCTGTTCTCACACTGCCTTATAGTGGAGAAAGGTTTTTGATCCACAGTGATGCATCCAATAAGGGGTTGGGATGTATTCTCATGAAAAATGATATGCTGATAGCTTATGCATCACGACAGTTGAAAATACGTGAGCAACATTACCCAACTCAGGATATTGATTTAGTTGTAGTAATATTTACATTAATGGTATATTGGGATTACCTTTATACTGAAAGGTGTGATGTTCATACTAATCATAAATGTTTAAAGTATATTTTCACACAAAAGGAGCTGAAAATGCGCCAAATAAGATGGTTGGAGTTGATTAATGATTATGACTGATCAATAAATTACCACCCTGGGAAAGAAAAAAATGTGGTACATGCTTTATGTCGGTGAGACCAAGATAGTCTTTCTATGATGAGGATCACAAAAGATAAAAAATTTATGGATTTTTAAAGGTTGGATCTTGAAATTTTAATGGAAGGGGAGAAATCTTATCTTTCTCAAATGAATGTTCAAACATGTACCCAAGTTATGATTAATGAAGCACAAAATAAAGTCATAGAGCTACAAAAAAAGTTCAAAAATGTTTCTAAATTCAACCATGATTGTGATAAAATAATTATTTTAAGGAATCATATTTATATTCCTCGCATACCAAAATTAAATAAGGAGTTATTGGATGAGGTTCATAGTTCTTCTTTCTCTATTAATCCTTGATGAACAAAGATGTATAGGGACATGAAAGAGTATTATTTGGTGGGATGGCATGAAAAGAGATGTTGTTGGATATTTCTCTTGATTCTGGGTTTTTTAGAAAGTTAAATGTTAGAGACCGAAGTCTAAGGGTATGTTAAAACAATTACCCATACTAGAATGGAAATGTGAAAACATCACTATGGAATTTCTTGTTGAAATTCAAAAAACATCCAAAGGAAATAATGCTATATGGGTTGTAGTTGATTGCCTTAAAAATTTAGAACATTTCATTACTATTATATAGAATTTATTTCTTGATCAGATTTATAGGATATATGTAAAGGAAGTGATAAGATTTCAAAGAGTACCACTTTCCATTATATCTGATCGGGATTTGAGGTTTACCTCAATGTTTTGGAGAAGTCATCAGAATGCTCTAGATATAGAGTCATGTTTCATCACTACTTATCATCCTTATATAGATGGTCAGTCTAAGAGGAATATTCAAACTCTGGAAGACATGTTGAGATCTTTTTTATGGATTTTAAAGGTGGTTGGGATCAACACCTAACTTTGGCATAATTTTCACACAACAATAGATTTCACGCTAGTATTCAGATGGATCTTATGATGACCTATATGGAAATAAGTACATAACTCCAACATTCAAGGATGATTTTGGGGAAATAATGCTATTAGGACCTGATCTTGTTGATGAAATGGCAGAAAAGGTCAAAGCTATTCAATATCACATAATAGTAGCATATATTCAACAAAAAAGTTATGTTGAAATCCAAAGAAAAGACCTATATTTTGAAGTGGGTGATAAGTTTTTTCTATGAATATCTCCCGAGAAAAGAGTAATGAGATTTGGATTGAAGGGAAAGATGATCCCTAACTATATAAGTCCTTTTGAAATTCTGGATCGTGTTGGGAAGGTAGCATACTAATTGGTGCTTCCAAAAAATCTCTATCAAGTTCATGATGTGTTCTATGTATCTCTCATGAGAAACTAAATACCTAATTATTCACAAGTACTAAACTCATAAGTCATACCAATGGAGAATGATCCTTCTTATGAAGAACAACCGATAAAGATTCTAGATCGTAGCGAAAAATTTCTATGAAAAATACCACTCGCTTGGTTAATGTTTTATGGAGGAACATCCAATTTACAAAAGCTATGTGGGAACATGAGTATATGATTATGGAGATATATTTTCATCTTTTTGTTTCCAAGTGATGAATTTTGTGGGTGAATTCAGTATAAGGGGGGTAGAATGTAACCCTCATATGTTTTTATGATGTATTCTCTTTAAATAATTTTAATTATTCAGCATCGTTAAATGCATGTAATCATGAGTTTAAAAAAAATATGAGAAGAACTTAGTATAAAATTACTATTGTAGCCTAGCTGTTAGGTTAGCAGGAATAAGTGTAACTAACTTATGAAAATGAATTGGGAATTCATTGGCAATCAATTATTTAAGAAAAATATAAATCAATTAGATATTTTTATTTTTTAGTGTATTACTATTAATAATGAAATTAATGAGATATATATGTTATATAATTAACAAAATATTTTTGATATTCCTCCAATAGAAATTTTAGTCATAGGGTATGAATAATCGCTATTTGATGTATAAAAAAATATTTTGTAAAGGGTAATTTTACGCCTTTAAATAGAGAACCCATGTTAAATTAATATTTTAAAACATTAATAATTTTTACATGATATAATAAACATGTTATTTTGAATAGGGTTATAAAAGTTGATTTTGGATGATTTTTTGATATTTTTCTGATAACTTTCATGTTTTGAGGAATAGTAAAAGTACACTAAATTTTTTGTGAAAACAACTTTTTCATCGAAATAATTTATATGTGTAAATTATAATATTGAATGGTTTTAAAGAATAAATATAATATATTTTTATCTTTAAATATAATTTATGTCATTAGCATTAATTTTACAATGAATCTAGATGTAAAAAAATTTCAATCTTTTGCACTGTTTTAGCTTTTAAAACTCGTTCTCTATTTTCGAAAACGAGATTAATTTTAAATTAATGACTGAAACTTCATTGTTTTGAATTTTTGAAAATTAAATCCATATTTGGAATCATTAGATCCCAATTATTTTAATATATCTATTTTTTTTGGAACTATGAATAGTATGATTGGTATTTTTTATCAATCTGGTAAAAGTGTAAACCATGTAATTAAGGGTAAGAATACTATTATAAAATTACCCAAACACTTGTCTTAATATCATTGGATAATTTTTTTCGATATAAATCATCCATGGGATGAAATAGTAACAATTTGAATATACTTGAATGAGATTATGACATTTAATTTATTTTATTTAAAGAAAAGTTAAATATATCTCACTCACATTTTAATAATAAAACCAATTTTTATATAAGGTTATACAATAGATAAATTAAATTAAAAATAATCATTTGAAAAATAAAATATTTTACATTATCATGATATGTTATTTTTAATTTTTAGGAAATAAATATTTACATTAATATCTTATACATTAATGATGTAGAAATTATTTAATTGATAAAAAATAAACAATAAAGTTTTTATTAAAACAATAATACCCATTAAAATATCCAAACACTTGAAATTTTTTTATTAGTGGAGTATATCTCCACCATAATTATATGGCCCTAACCTTAAACATTACATGATCTTGAGTTAATTCAAGAATTCACATTGAGGATCTGTTCAGGTTTAGAGTTTTATAGAATTAGGCCACAACTATTACATTATATCTCATATATTACAAAGCAGACACTTCTACTCTATCAATTTTTTTCACAAATATAAAATTTTATAAATAAAACAAGAATTATTTTCTTGATAAAAATATTATTGAACTCTTCCTTTCTCTTACCCTTCCTTATACAATATTAAAAACAATTTAAAAACATGGGACGAGCATAAAAAGCTCAGTAAGGGTTTTGGAATAAGGAAAGAAAACATTAGTCCATGAATACATAGAAATCAATGAAATAATAATTTTCACTCATAAAACATAAACTATTTAATATACCTCATAAAATAATAAGATTTATGAATAACTCATTGAAATCATAAATCATAAAGTTAACATGTGGCATCCATAACATACTTACATTGTAGATTTCATAGCTACAAAGGGAGTAACCTTCCTGGTTATGTTTTTTATACCCATCACAATATATTCACTAAATCTCATAATATAAAACTTAATGATTACCTCTTTCACATTACCCAATGCATTGGAGAGTTATCTTAGGCTCACCCACCTTCAGTTTATCACAGAACCACCCATATATGTAAACAATGGCCAATAACCACAACATAATAGTAACACATGAAACAAGAATAATGGAAAGGCCATGCTCAGCCCATCCCAGGAGGCGTGTTTCTGGGAAATCTACTTGGATGGATCCATGGATAGGTGTGTGTTCCGGTGCTCCCCTTCTGGAAGGTTCTTAGCAGAGTATTACAAGAATGGTATGTATAGGTAGTTGGCTAGTGATCCCTGGGGAAAAGTTCTCGGGTGAAAATATATACCATCTAAGTTTAGCTTTCTGTTCTGGAGGGTCCATTCCAATGCCATCCCCACGGAGTTAGATATTAAATCCAAATTCATTCCCCTTGCCTTGAGATTCTTCTGTTGCCCTACCCCTAATGAGGAGACCTCATTCCACCTATTCTTCTATAGTGACTGGGCTGGCCACCTCTGGAATTATCTTAGGGTGTTTATGGATTTTTCGGGGGTGGTTTCTTCTCTGGAGGAATTTTTCCAGTGCTGGTTCAATGGGGCCTCCACCAAGAATGAGGAGGAGGCTCGGTCGATCCTTCTTGTGGTGGGATTCTAGTGTCTTTTGCAGGTGTGCAACCAAGCTTGACACTCTGGGCTTCATCCCTCCCGTAACGACCTACTTCCCCGCACAAGGTTTCTCATTGTGGATTTGGCCTCTCTCTATAAGCATCATGCAGCCGCACCGTCCCTATGTAGACATGTCAATAGTGCATGCACCCTGGCTTCCCATACCCTCCAAGGTCTATCTCCTGGGTTAGATGTCATCCCCCTTATAACGGGTTGAAATTGAACATGGATGGGGCTTATGGTCAGGGGTGTATGAGGGGAGGAGGGACTATTCGAGACCCTTCCAGATCAGTCAATCTTACTTTCAACGCCTTCTATGGGGAGGGGGATTCCCTTGTGGTGGAGGCTAAGGTGATGCACACCAGTCTTGAAATATTTCTTTCAAATACTCTCCCCAACACTGCAGTGGAGACTAAATCTATAATCATTTGGGGATCCCTTAAGGGTAACATTTCCCCCCATGGAAGACCACCTACCTCATTCGAAAATTCAAGGCGATTCTTTCCAGTAATACTAAGGTCCTTCACAAGTGGTGGGAGGGGAACCGCTTGGATGATTTTTTTTCTTCTAGTATGTCCCAGGACCATCCTTTCTTTATTTTCACCTCCTTAGAGTATCTTCATCCAAATGGTGTGGATATATCTATCAAGGACACCCTCAGAATGCACTACTATAGGCCCCCATGATTGTTGCTTTGGTTTTTTTACTATGTTTTTGTTTTTCATGATGTAATAATGATTCGATGGAAAAAAATAGAACCATTTCTATCTAAAAAAATAGACTAAAAAAAATATTTAAAACCATTTTTAAAACATGGATATTAATGAGAAAGACTTAAAATAATAAGTATTTAAAATTTATAAATGATGTTTTAGTTAAAGATTCCCATAAATATTGAAAAAATAACTGAATAAAAATAATTAAAAATAACATTAAAAAACATATAATATCATGAGAATAAGGATATTCATGATATAATATGTCGAAAGGAAGTATATACACCATAAAATATAATTAGTGTATAACAATAAATAAGTCTCAATGGAATGTAAATTGAGACGAAATCCCTTACCAAGATTGTATCCTTAGATTAATGATAAATAATTGAAATAATTATGTGTGAAAAATACAAATACACCCAATATAAGAGTATATTCAGTATAAAATACTCATTGGTTATTCCACATATTCTTGAAAAAAACCAAATGAATATATATTTAACTCAATGAATGGATATTGAGATATGATTTCACTTGAAAAGATCATTTTATTAATAAAATAGATCAATTAGGTGTATTTTCTATAAATAAATATATATCTTGTTTAAATACAAGATAGGATATCAAAAGTTATTTCTCACATAATCATTTGAGGATATAATCAAGAAGTAGAATATTTACCCAAAGAACTGAAATTTGGTTAAAATGTTCCCTCACCCTAAGTCCGATTTTTCTTGATTGTTCTTTATATCCCTAAATAATAAAATTAAGTTAATTTATACTTTCTTCAGAACCTTTTTAATTTTTACTATTCATTTTATATCACTTATTACCTTGTTATAACAATCATATAATTATTCATTTTCATATCAGTCATTTTTCCAATATTCAATACTTGAGTCGAAAATGAATTTGTTTTGATGTAAATTGTCCATGTATTCTAAATTACATCATATACATAATGATATTCATGATTTAAATATAATATATATACAGTATATATGTATTTATAATAGTCTATAACATTTTTAGAAAACAAATGAAATGCACCATTCATGGAGATGGTAGGTCTTACGTACGCATGAACGCTACTTTCATTTATTTTTCATATTAATGAAATGAAAAATAAATGATACAAAGGTATATTATAATTTAAGAATAATATAATATTTTATATATGTTACATAATTTCATTAACACCATCTTTTATACGTTCCATGTTTGGAATGAGTGAGTCATATCACTTTGAGGGGGAGATAATCCGCACTTCCTCGAATCAAATTATTGTATTTACACATTATGGAAAGAATAAAGGTATGATGTAAATAAAAAATACATAATAATAGATACAATATAAATATCATATATATAATATATAAATACATTTTCATCATAATGGCCACCATGAGAGGTGGTAGGGAAAATTGAACAATCAGCATTTCATGATGTAGTAGTTCGACGTACACAGAAACAGTTTGTTCATAATCAATGAATAATAAGTTCATAGGTAGTGGAGAAAGAAAATATTGGAATTTAACATGAGAGAAGGCGTTACATCAAAATCTAGTAACTTCTTTTGATTTGATCCAAAAGGCTATATGGATTTGTCTTCATCTGAAGGTAGGGATTCTAGGAAGAGTATTGGATATATTTTTTCTGAAATAAAAGGCTTTGTATGTGCGTGATAAAGTGAATAATAGGTTCCCTTTTATAGAAGATGTGAGGGGCACTTTAGGAACGTCTTAAAATATTAATTAATTATAAATTCATTTTCGATTAAAAATGGTCCAAAAGTCATTTATTTAGAAGGTAAGATGATTTCGGCTCGAATGCCCACCATCCTATAATTTTTATACATTTTTGAATATATTTTACCCTCATCTTTTTGTTTTATCCCTTATTTTACCCTTTTTAATCATAGAGTGATATCATGTTATTTACACATTGTGGGTTAATGTAATTAACTTATCATATCAAATGACCCACAAAAAATATTTTATTACATATTTGTACATATATTATCCATTTGGACGAATATTATATTTTTAGGAATTTAATAACATTTAATAAACTATATTATGTTTTAAGTTATGAATTATGTTAATTTTGGAAACTATTTATACTTGATTTTTTTTTCAAATTCATAACAACATGATTCATTCAAATAAAAATCGAACCAATCCTAACATTTAATATTAACCTATATAATTATTTTATGACATTAATTAGGTCAAATAATATTTAGTTTAATATTTATAATATCTTTTATTTGAATCCTTTATTAATGATGCAATCCCTACATCATCATTTTTTCATAATTAAATATTTTTATTTAATGTATAAAAACTATAAATAAAATATCATGATTTAGGAAATATTTTTATAGTTCTAATTACTATTTATAGTTCAAGATATAACTTATATAACCCCATATAATTTTTTTATTAAGAAGATACATGTTTATGCTATTTTTCTCTTTACATTAAATTAATTATTATAAAATGTCATTATCACTTCCAAGTGGCTCCATGGGGTCGTAAAATAGACCCAAGGATGCTCAGGGTCATAAATATCTCATCCAATAAGATTAGGACATGTGTTTGGGTAGTTTAATATTATTATAATATTATTGTTTACCCCTTTTACCAAATTTACCCTTTTACCATGGTAAATAAAATAACTATTGAAATTACTATTTAGAAAATATAAAAATAAAAATGTACCTATTTACACATTTTTAACATTATGAATCCAAATATGGAATCCATTTTTCCAAATTCAAAACACAAAATTACCAGTAATTAATTTAAAATTAATTTCCGTTGTCAAAATCAAAATGCAGGTTTTTAAGATGGAAAAACTATCAAAAGATTGACATGTACTTATATCCAATTTCAATGTGAAATTACATAAAATATACAAAATTGGATTAAATTATATAATATTAATCTAATTACACTTTAAAATTAATTAAAAGAACAATATAACTATATAAATAAATTATATGAAAAATCCATTTTTTTAAAATGCAGTATTTTTCACAATTCATTAAAATATGAATTTCATCATAAAAATATCAAAATTTAAATCAAAGTAAATTTTGATATTAATATTCTAAAGAATATGTTTATTGTTTTAAATAGAACATATAAAAGTGACAAAACTATATTTTAAAAGGGTTCTCCATCAAAAGGCGGTAAAAATGCATTTTTAGAAAAAAAACATCTTTTATCTAAAAGAATGAGTTTTTTATTATATCATATCTAAAAAACATATAAGTTTAATTTAAAAAATTACATTTAATATATATATCATATATATTTCATTAAATAAAAATCCATAATGGGTGATATGATTTTATGAACAGAATTATTATCTTTTAAAATAGTTTTTTCATAAAAACACATCCTTTATATTCAATTTATTATTATTTCCATTTATAATACATTTGGTAACCAATGAATCATTATTTAAACATGTGTAAAAGATATTTCAAAATTCGATTGATATTATTCATTCCTAAAATTCCAATTGCTAGGCGTTCACTACCGTTTAAAATAATAATAATGTTATTGTATTATTTTTCGGTATAAATCAATGTTGTGTGCAACACAAGATTTCAGAGAAAATCATTATTGTGTGTCAAATATGATATTAGAAAAATATTCACCTTTAACATAAAATTAATATTTTATTAATAAATATTAATATAAATGAAAAGGTATTATTTTATAAATACTTGGGCCGTTACATTTTCCCCCCTTTTGGAATTTGCGTTCTCGCAATTTTAGAATTGGGATTAGAAACATCAATAAAAATACCACATCAAAAGAAGAGTTAATAAAACTATCACATTAAAAGAAATAAAGATAAGTACGAAGGTCACCCAAGATAAAACATAAATGGATTCCATTTAGAAAAACATGGATATTGAAGAAAAACTAACCATCAAGTTCTGATGGAGGGTGATAGAAAACATGATTAGGAGAAAGTTAACAACCAGAAAACCATAAACTTGTGATGGGTTAAATAGTATCTGATTTCCCAGTATGAAAATTAAATTGAAAATGTTTTAATTTTAATCCCCATTTCATAATGTTGAAGAATTTATTTATGGGATTAACTAAGAACATAAGGAAATATACTTACATGTAAAGTAGAGTTTCATCATTTAATAAATATCTACCCTAAACTCATCTTTTCTCCAAATGATGAGTATTCAAGATGACTTGGTCACACTTGAAGCACTAGAATCAAAATCAATAGAATCACATAATCCATAAAATATAAAATATTTATTTTCCTTGTATTTAGAAATTAACAAAAACAAAAATGGTTAGAACAAGATCAGGTAATCCCGAAAAAGTATAATACTTTATAAAAATAAATACAACTCTTAATTTCCATAATTCAACAATCAACACCCAAAGTTCAACAAATACCATTCAATAAACAATTGTCCTTAAAATTTTTCAAAGTAATCTAAACAAATATTGAAATCCCAAATTCAGAAGGATTTGATCACCTAGTCTTCCACGATAAATCTCAATATTTATCTCCAACTAAAATCGAATAATTTTATAGTCTCATACTTAAAAGTAATTAACCTAATCACAGGTTCTCCATGATAGGTTAACCATTTCCATAAATACCCAAATCACCATATACCCACAATAAAAACATATATTCTTCCAAAATAAAATTCAACCATTACTCCTCAAATGGAATCTCACAGTATTCTATTTTCCTTAGGCATATAGGGTTCCCAAAAGAGCGAATATCTTCCAAAATTACATTTATCACTTAATCAAAAAATCATTTTCCAATACTAAAGACATCCATTTGATAAAAAATAAGTTCCAAAAATCAACTTATTCTTGATCCATAGAATCATTTAACTAAAAATAATAAGACATACTAACTAGGGACTTCACGTAGACCATTGGTAGGTGATGCACCATTGTCGCCCTTCGGTTGTGGGTTCGATTCCCATGTCCTTGCCAGACATGATGTGTTGTCACCTATCTTGAAGGTTTTCTCTTTTATAAAACTGAAAAATAACCCTTACATGTTTTAATATCAAATGTTTTATTTTATCACTAATTTTCATCCCAACTCATAATTACCTCAACATCTTAATTCACGCAGTCTTTATATATATAGAATTTTTTTTCACCTCTAATGATAAAATAAAACTATTCCCAATAAAGATAACATCATACCTTGATCATGGAATCCAACTAGTTTCATCATCATCTTGTTCACATAAATAAAAGGTCCATGCATTGAAAAAATGATTTAGATATCCTTCAAAATCATTTGTTTCCATTATCTAAATACACCGTATACAACATGGGTCATATGGGTGTTCACAGAAAAATAGTTTTCGAGAATAATCATGCATGGAATATAATTTCAAGACATCTGATAAAACATGATTTTTATAAAATTGCCAGATCATGATTGAGTTAAAACTTTCAGTCAATCATCCTTTTAAAATACTATAAGTATGTTCGGAAAGACTATATTTTAAAAGAAAATATGAATAGACAACATAAGGGTCTCCTTATTTAGAACCTTTTTCAAAATCATAATATGCTTCAAAACCATGTGATAAGGAAAAATATTTTAAAATTACTTGATAATATTTATTTTTCTTATAAAAATGAGAATATTTATAAAATAGGATTTGATTAAATACAACCCATGATCCACAATGGTATCAATGTTTAATATAGTTGTTTGATATCTCAAAAAAGTTCTTACAAGTGAGTTGTATGTTAGAAAATGTTTTAGAATCGTCTAGACATGAATCTGCAATAATTATTGCAAGCTATTCATCAGAAATAGATTGGAATGTCATTTTAGATCTACCTCCTTCTATTTGAAACTGAATTTCCTTGATCTGAAAATGTTATAGAACAAGTATTTAACTTAAAGAATACATATAGATACTAACCATGTGTTTAACAAAAACTAAAAATCCCTAAAGTTGTATAAACCTTTCCTCTGATACCAACTATAAGGCCCCGACCTTAAACATTACATAATATTGAGTTAAGTCAAGAATTCACAATGAGAATATTTTCAGGTTTAGATTTTTAGGGAATCAGGCCACAACTATTATATTATATCTCAAATATTACAAATTAGACACTTCTACTCTATCCATTTTTTTACAAATATAAAATTTCTGAAATAAAAAAAGAATTATTTTCTTGATAAAAATATTCTAGAATTCTTCATTTCTCTTACCCTTCCTTATACCCTATGAAAAACATTTCAAAAACTTGGAATCATAATAAAAAGCTCAGTAAGTGTTATGAAATAAGGAAAGAAACCATTAGTCCATAAACACATACAAATCAATTAAATTATACTTTTCAATCATATAACATAATCTCTTTAATATAACTCATGAAAAAATAATATTTATGAATAACTCATAGAAATCATGAATAATAAAGGTAACTTAAGGAATCCATAACGTAATTACATTGTATATTTTAAATCTACATAGGGAGTAACCTTCATTGTTACGTTTGGAATACCCATCACAATATAGTCTCTAAATCACTTAGGAGAAACCTTAAATTTACCTCCATCATGTTACCCAATGCACTAGAAAGTTATCTTGGGCTCACCAACCCTCGGTTTATCATGAAACCACACATATACGTAAAAAATTACCAAGAACCATAACAAAATCATAACATATAAAACAAAAATAAAGGAAAGATAACATTTCCACATTACAATCACAAGATACGAGTTCAAGATATTGACATAATCAATCCAATTTAAAAAGACACATTTAAAACATTTAAAAAGAATATTTTTGAATCTAAGTGTCCCATACCACTTTGAAACATTTAAAGGAATTTATATTTTAAAATTTTAATGTCCATAAAATTAAATCCTTAAAACCATTTTGAAAACGTGGACATTAATGACAATGATTTAGAAGAAATAATATTTAAAACATTTAAAATGATGTGTTAGTTAAAGAGTCTCATAACACTTGAGAAAATAATTGAATAAAAATAATTAATGAATAACATTAAAAAAATATAATTTTATGATAATAAGTAAGTTAATGATATAATATTTCAAAGGGAAGTATATACACCATAAAATAGAATTGGAGCATAAGAACATATAAGTATTAATGGAATTTAAATTGAGAATAAATCCGTTATAAAGACAATTTCCATAGATTAAGGATAAATTAATGACATAATTACGTGTGAAAAATATTAATACACCCTGTATAAGATTATATTCAGTGTAAAACAATTGTAGTTCATTCACACATATTCCTGAAAAAACCAAACTAATGACACAAATATTTAACTCAATGAATGAATATAGAGATATGATTTCATTTTCAAAGATTATTTTATTAATAAAATTGTTTGATTATGTGTATTCACTATAAATACACATAAATAAATTTTAAATACAATATAGGATATCAAAATTTATTTCTCACATAATCATAGCACGACATAATCAAGAAGTAGAAGATTAACCCAAATAATGGAAATTGGGTTATGAAGTTCCTTTACCTTGAGTCCGACTAGTCTTGATCATTCTTTACCACCCTAAATAATAAACCTACGTTAATTTATAATTTATTAAAAACATTTTTCAAGTATATTATTCATTTTATATCACTTATTACCTTTTTATGAAAATCATATAATTATTCATGTTCATATTGGTTATTTTGATGATATGCGACACTTGAGTCGAAAATGAACTTTTTTGATTTAATTTTTCCATGTAGTAAAAATTCTATCATCTAAATAATGATATTAATGATTTAAATATCATATATATAGTATATTTTTATTTATAATAATCTATAATATTTGGAGATAATAAATAAAATGCATCATTTATAGAGATGGTTGGACGTACATATGCGTGAACACTACTTTCAATTATTTGTCATATTAAAGAAATCAAAGCTAAATGATACACATGTATATAACAATTTCAGTATAATTTCAAATTATATATATGTTACATAAGTTCATTAAATCCATACTTCATATGTTCCTTGTATGGCATGAACGAGTCATATCACTTTGAGGGTGATGTAGTTCGCACTTCCTCAAATGAAATTATCATATGTACACATTATGGAAATCATAAAGGTATGCTATAAATAAAAAATACATAAGAATAGATAAAATATAAATATAATATTTATCATATATAAATATAGTTCCATTATAATGTCTACCATGGGAGGTGTTAGGGAAAAATTGAATTGTCATCGTTTTGTGAGGCAGTAGTTCACCGTACACAGAAACGGCATGTTTATATCCATTAGATATGGATGTGTGTAAGTGTAGTTATAATAATTCTCATAAAAAAACCTAGTATATTTAGGATACTGGTTTTGTTATGTAATCAATTAATGAGAAGAGCATAGGTAATGGAGATGGAAAATAAAGTAATGGAACTTGAGAGAAGATGTTATCTCAAAATCAGATAAGTTATTTTGGTTTGAGCCAAAAAGATTTATTGAATTCCCTTATACCAAAGGTAAGACTTATAGGAGTAAGGGATATATTATATAAAGAGTACTGGATATATTTTTTTAAACTAAAAGGCATTTTATGTGTGTGATAAAGAGAGTATGAAGTTCCCTTTTATAGAAGTGGTGAGGGGAATTTTAGGAAAGTCTGCATATATTAATTTATTATAAATTCAATTTTGATTAAAAATGATCCAACGATCATTTAATTAGAATATAATATGATTTTGGTTTGAATACCCATCATCCAATAATTCTTAGACATGTTTTGAATATTGTTTTATCCTTATCTTTTGGGTTTATCCCTTATTTTACCCTTTTTAATCTTAGAGTGATATCATGTTATTTACACATTTTGGTTTAATGTAATTACCATATCATGTAAAACGAATGAAAAAAAAATAAATTTATGACATATTTGGACTTATATTAACCATTTGGACGAATTTTTTATTTTTAGGAATTTAATTTCATTTAATAAACAATTTTATGTTTTAAGTTATGAATTTTGTCAATTTAGGATACTATTGATACTTGACTTTTAAACAAATTCATAACATGATTACTTTGAAAAAAATAATTTAATCAATATTAACATGTCATATTGACTTAGAAAATTCGTGGATGACATTAATTATGCATAATAATATTTATTTTAATATTTATAATATCATTTATTTGATTCCTTTATTAATGAAGCAATCACTGCATCATTATTATTTCATAATTAATTTTTTTAATTTAATTTCTAACCATTATAAATAAGATATCATGATGTATAAAATATTTTTATATTTATAATTAATATTTATAGTTTAATATATCACTTATATAACCCCATATAAAAAAAAATTAGTAAGAAGATACTTGCTTATGTTATTTTTTTACTTTAATTATTATAAAATTTTATTATCACTCTCAAGTAGCTCCATGTGGTCCTAAAATCCACACAATGATGAAAATGGTCGGAAATATCACATCAAATAGGATTAGGACATTTCTTAGGGTAGTTTAATATTATTATAATATTATTTTTTTACCCATATTTACCAGATTTATCCTTTAACCATGGTAAATAAAATAATTACAGAAGTTACGATTCATAATGTCTAAAAATAAAAGGTACCTATTTAAAAAAATTTAAACATATTCTTCCAAACATGGAACCAAATTTTCCAAATTGAAAACACAGAAGTTGAAGTAATTAATTTAAAATTAATTCCCTTTGTCAAAACCGAAATGTGGGTTTTTAAGAAGTTAAAATTATCAAAAGGTTGACATGTGTTTTTGAACAATTTCAATTTAAAATTACTTCAAATGTCAAATATTGGATTAAATGATAAAAACATAATCCATTTAAACTTTAAAAACAATTAATTAAATAGTGTAACTATATAAGTATATTAGAAGGGAAAATTGTTTTGAATTAAAATGTAGTATTTTTCACTATTCACTAAACTAAGAATTTCATATGAAAAATAAATAAATTTCATATAAAGTAAATTTTGATAGTCCGATTCTAAATAAGAAGTTTATTTTTTCAAATATAAGAAACAAAAGTTATAAAAACTAAATTTAAAAAGGGTTCTCCATTAAAAGGTTGTAAACCTGCATTTTTAGAAACAAACTTCTTTTATCCGAAAAATTGAGTTTGTTTGTATATAATATATAGAAAACATATAATATTATTTTAAAAAATTATATTGAATATATATAAAATATATTTATCATTAAATAAAAAATACATAACGGGTGATACGATTTTATAAACATAGTTGTTGTCTTTTAAAATAGATTTTCATAAAAGCACATCCTTTAAATTCAATTGGTTTTTATTTCCATTTTTAATAAATTTGGTAACCAATGTATCATTATCTAAACATGTGTAAACCATATTTCAAAATTTAGTTGATACTGTTCATTATTTCTATTCCAATAGCTAGGTGTTTACTACCATTTAAAATAATAATAATATTATTGTATTATTTTTCATTATAACTCAATGTTGTGTGAAATGTAAGAATTCGAAGAAACCCATTGTTGTGTGTCGATTACATTATCGAAAAAAGTGTCCACTTTTGACATAAAATTAATATCATATTCATAAAAATTAAAAGAAATGAAAAATTATTATTCAATAAATACCTAGGTCATTATAATAATCATCCAAGGGTCGAGTTATAAACCATTTAGAGCCTTATAGAAGGGGTTATGACACTTATTTGTTTAAGTGATGTTAAAATTGTCATTGTCATAGTTAATTATGTATAAAATTTTAAACATTATATTTTCAAAAAGTTAAATTATACTAAAATTTTTCTTATAAAATATTTTATATTTATATTCATTATAGTATTTTATTTTTAATTATTATTCAAAAAATTAACATATTAAATAAGTATAAAAAACTATTGTAGTAATTATTTTATTAATAAAAATATAAATTAAATGTTATTAAAAATATTAAAATAAATATACTATTGAATAATTAGCATGTTTAATGATTTTAATAGATGAACCTAACCTCATAGGAATATAATAAAATTTTTAGTTTAAAGTTACCTTGTTATATTAATATTCTTAAAAATCAATGAATTGAATAGTTTCAAAATTGATTCTATTTATTGTTTATCAAAATAATGTACTAATAAATTATTTTAAAATCATTAAACATTTAAAAAAAATATATAATAATTAATATATCTTATAAAATCATCTAATTTATTTGTTTATAGTCAGTGTCACGTCAAATAATTAAATATTTCACCCTTTTAATATTGAATAATTTGTTACCCTAGTTACAAATTAAATAAAATAACTAAGTGTTAATTAAAAGGCTAAGGATTAAATTTACAAAACATCCGAAAAAAAAATTATTTTTTCCTGAGATTAAAAACATATCTCATATTATCTTTGAAATTGGGAAATTATGGAGGTTGTTTTGGTTTTAATTTTATTATAAATTATTAATTATCTTGTTTCCAAAAGTTCCCCTTGCGTCAATTATTAAAGGGAACCTCCTCCCTCACCTTTTCAGTTCACTTTGAGCCTTAAAGATTTGTCATACACTACAATGTTTCGTTCTCAACATCTCTATTTACATTTTAGAGTTTCTGGTAATCTTCTAAAACCAAATCTAGTTCTCTAAAAAGAGATTTAGAGGAACCACGTTAAGGAAGAGGCAATCTCTTCAACAGATTCTTTCAAACTTATTTCTTCTTCGACTTCCTATTCATTATTTATTTCATTATAATGTAATAACATTAGTAGCACTCATATCCTGATATGTTATTATAATTATGAAATAAAAATATTTCACCTTCTCTCTTTCCTATGAAAAAAGAAATCATCACGCATGCGTACGAAAGACTTACAGTCTCCACACGGTGGTTCAATATATTTTTTAACCACCACCTTAATTGGATGAGTATAATGATGGAAATAAAAAATAAATATGATTATTATACCATTATACTTAATCCTAAATATTATAAACCATCCACATCAATATCATTTAATAATTATGGAAATAATATAGCCACTTCTTCATACGTACGACCTACCGTCTCCACAATACGATGTGATTCATTCTACATTATATTCATTAAAAAACAATTATATACATGAATGGAATAACTAATTATGATATATATTATACTAATATAATTATATAAATTATATAACTATAACCTAAAAAGAATAACATGAACATATCCTACAAATCATGCATAAGAACATAAAACAATTAATATCCAAATAATGAATGACAATGAAATGTAACTAACAAACATATGATAATATAATCATATATGATTTCATAAAAATTAAAATGTTTTATTAATAAGTTTGTAACATTATTTAAATCATGATACAAGAGGTTCAGATACAAACGAGGGATATCAGACCAAATGTAGTGGATAATTTTAAAATCTCATATTTATCTGAGATTTTTTATACATAAGTATTTATTAGGGTATATTTATCATCCACTTCTTTGTTTTTTAAGTATCTAATATTATTTATATTCTTATAAATGTGTTTAAATTCAATTTTACCCTTTGGTTAATTTTTATTAAATGTTATGAAAGGAATATTCTGTCATTATTCGATATGAGGTACTTTTGACTTTTTCAAAAAAAGTAAGAGGAGAATGTTTTTGTTAACTTACATAGAATGAACACATTTTTACACTTTAATAACGCCTTATTTCCATTAATATTCCTTTACATTATTTCAATTTTTTTTAAATTAATTTTTTTTGAAGAAGAACATATATTTTATTCAAGAATTATTTTCATCTATTTTGTTAAAATTATTTTCTATATAAGGTTAAGGATATGTTTCAAGTATACTATCCTTATTACTCTTATGGTTGATTATGTTTATGATGTAATTATATTTATGAAAACCATTTTTTTACATGGATTATGTTATGAAGGAATGATGTTTAAGAAACTCATTTTATTCCTTGGGTTATGTTATGATGAATGATTTTTTTTTCTGGAACATATAATAATGATTTAATTATGAGATGGGTGGGACCTATATCTCCCTCCAATGCATTGGGTAAAGCTTTACATATCATGATATAGACATGAATGGAATGAAAAGTAAATTCAGTTCAGTAATATAGGGCTAGAATGGAAAGTAAAGCAAGTTCTATAATGGACCTCATCAACTATGATGGTCTTGACAATGGGACTTGAGTAATATGAAATGATTTTCTAAGATTATGTGTATGCCAAAAAACCTCATGTATTATGTTTGGGCTTTTGGGATTATGTCCATTAATTATTATGAACTTTTATCCCAATACATGATATCAAAATCTTTCATTTACAGGAAAAGACTTCTAAATGTTATATTCTTACGTCTTATGATTATGATATGATTGATATTTCCCTTGTTTACCCTTAATGAGAATTTGAGCTCACCTTTTCATATTTTTCTTTTCCCCAGGTCATGAAAAAGTGTATTATGTAGGATATGACAAAAGGATTCAAGTTATGAAGACATAAGTGGGATACAATGTATATGTTTTAGAAACTAGTTGTTTATGTTTCCTAGTTTCTAAAGAAACTATACCAATATGGTCCTATCATTACTTTATTATATCTAGTAATGAATATAATTCAATTTTTATTTAATATAAAATTATTTAAAGTATGGGTCGTTATAGCCTTGGTGGTAGTCCATATGTACGCATGAACACTATTTCTATTTTTTTGTCATATTGAATGAAAAAAATTAAATGACACACAAAAACACACATATATATTATCATTAATGTTTATTTATTATGAAATATATGTCAAAGATTTTTATTAATATCATCCTTAATAATTTCCATGTAAATCATGAATGGATCACATCGCTTTGTGGAGGTGGTAGTCATCATGTCCACAAACGAAGATATCATATTCCCAAAAAATTGAGAGCATGAAGTTATTATAATATAATAATTAAATAAGAATAAATTTATCACAAATATAATTTATATAATAAATAATATTATTTTTATCATTATTAACAACTTTGAGTGGTGGTAATTGAAGAACGAATGACATCAGTTCATGAGGTTTTAGTCCACCATACACACAAATGACGATTGAAAATCCAATTTTATGGAAGTGTGTAAAGGTATAGGTCATAAACATAACATTAAAACATCTCATTACATTAAATATAGTAGGGTTATTATATAATCATTATATAAAAATAATTGAAGGTGTGGAGAAAGAAATAAAACCAAAGTTCTCATTGAATAACGTTACCTATTATTCGGGTAACTCATTTTTGTTTGAACCAAAGGACTTCCACGGATTGATTTATACCCAAAGTGAGACTTATGGTATGAGATGATATATTTTTGGACTCTTTTTGGGTAGCATATAGATGATTCAAAGGTGTTTATAAGTGTGAATTAGCAATGGTGGTGTCTTCCCTTTTATAGTGGAGGAGAAGTGACATTCTTCTAAATACCAAAAGGTATACACTATTGAGAGAAAACCATTACATCATTTCCTTCAAATTTTTTCCATAAAATGCGGTTTAGACATGTTTATAGGTCATTTTTCCCTTAACATAATGTTTATTCCATTGGAAAACTTGTTTTTCTCTCAATTCCTTTGATTAATTTTAAATATTTTCACTAATAATTTTGGTCAAATATTAAGTTGAACTTATTAGAAATTATAATTTAATTTTATTTCAAATATGGAATTAATATTTTTTAAATTATAATCACATAAGTTTTAGAAATTAAATTAAAACTAATTTCATGGATAAAATAAAACAACGAGTTTATAAAGTAGAGATGTTTAAAAGTTTAAAATGTTTTTATATTCAATTTAAATTTGAAATTTATTCAAATTAACAACATTGGAATTAATTATTTATAATTTAGATAATTATAAATTAAAAATAAATTAATTTATAATTTAACTATATAGATAAATTATATGAGAATTCTGTTTTCAATTAAAATTCAGTATCTTTTAATTTTCCTCAAAAAATGAAACTTTTCATAAAAATAACAAAAATTCACCCCTATAAAATTATTATTTTAAGATTTAAAAAATTAAGTTTATTTTATCAAATAGAATTTATAATATATTCAAAATTTTGTTTTAAAACAACTATACCATTAAAATGAGGTATCACTTCTATTTAGAAAAATACAAATTTTAACAGTAAAATTTGATTTATTGTTATATATTATATAGAAAACGTAGAGGATGAATGTTAAAAAATTAATTAAATATATAATATATCCATTTCCTTAAAATCATCCACCAAAATTGGTTTAATTTATTTATTTTGTTAAAAATTATTTTATAAAAAAGTTTTCCTGAAAATTATTTCCTATATTTTTAAAAGTATTTAATTTTCATTTTAAGTTAATTGGTGACTAATGAATTAATCTTATATACATGTGTAAAAAATATTTTCATAATTTAGATGATCCTTTTCATACCTGCTATTCCAATGTCGAGGTGATAACTATAATATTTTTATAATATGTCACATTTCTTTGAAACTCAGTGTTTTGTGTAATGAACACTATAATCAATGTTGTTTTTAAAGAAATATAGACATTGTATTGCAAGTATCATAAGAAAAAATCAGTTTTGCATATACTACAAGAAAAACTAAAGGTTATGTGTAGTAGAAGGTGAAAATTGTTTTTCCTATAAAGTAAGACTATCTAGGTTTAGTGTGCAATGAAAGACATCAAATAATTTTAATGTATTTAGAAATAATAATTTATAAAAACTCAGGGTGTTACATTATACCCACATTAAAATGGATTTCACCCCTAAATTATTCAGGGTTATCAATGGTTTAATACATGAAATTTTTTCTCATAGGAACCCACATCGTAAAAATAAATAATAAAAATTTCCTTAAAAATGTTCAAAACATAACTATTACCCAAATTAAATCATAACAAGTTTTCCATATAAGGGAAAATGAGTTGAAATTGAATATTTTTATATGGAATAAATGCTTAAATAATCCTAGATAGAGATAAAGTCCACCAATTAAAAGAAATTGGGTGATCCATAGAAATATAAAAATCACAAAACTATAAATTTGTGATGATCTATGAGACCATTTGATTCATTAAAAATGAAGTTAATAGGATAAAATTTTTGTTTAAATATTCTTATCCTTTTATTGATGTATTTTAACATGGATATATAATTACTTGTTTTCATTCCATTTCATAAATATAATCTCCCCGGCGGGTTAGGCCTTGATCTATTTCCACTTCATCACCTACTCTAAGAAATGAAGGTGTATTTATTGTCCATGAATCACTAAAAAATATTAAGATCTATAGGTAGATCTATATTCATTCCATATATCTTGAGGTATCATAAAAAATGGGTATAACTAGTTATCCAATATGCATAAATCTTCATAGGGTGAAGTAATAAATTAATCAAAAAACCTGAACCAACATTCAACAAAATCGTTTTCATAAATGGTTAACTTTATAATACTTTCAACATTCAAAACATATAAATAAGGTTACTAAATTTATAAAAATAAACATAACATTAATCCTACAAATATGATAAAGTAGATCATGATTTTCACATACCAAACATGTGAATACCTACATCATGTATTTTATTGAAACATGGTAATAACCTAAATTACCTTAAAACCATATTGAATACATATATTCATCTTCATTAATTATATAAGTTCTTAACATTTACAAAAAAAATTAGTTGGAAACTTGGGTTCATCCTTGAATTGATAAAATATACGATTTCATTATTCACAAATCCAAGTAGATAATGACATGAGATTTCACTAAGGGATGAAAAATAATATTTTCATAGGGAGAATTCATACAAAATCAAACATGAAATTTACAAATATGGAGATGAGGATAAGTATTCCCTCATTATAAAGGTTTATATCATCCATTGTTATTGAACAATGTTTCACTTTGTCCTTTTTAATCAATGATATTTGTGGATTTTCATCCACATTAGTCCTTAGATTGGGGAATATGTTAAAACAATTCCCAAACTCCATGAAATTGAAACACTAAAGTGTGGGAGGTGTTTCTGATAGAGATTTATAATTATTTACATAATTAACAAAATTCATACCATCACTTCAGTATTCATAAGCATGATGAATTTTCTTTTCACACTTCTAACACCCTCTTTTCCCTTTTAGTCATTGACATGAGCGCTTCTTTCCATATTTCTATCATACAAATACCAAAAATTTCTTTCTACCATTTATGTTTTCACGATACTTGATCTTCATTTCTTATAAAAAATAGAGGAATGGTGGGAATATCTAGTTTCTATTTATTCATTTAGTACAAATTTAACAAATTGTTTATAGCTACTAAAGTCTCTTATATCCAAGTCCATTTGAAGACGATGTTTTATACCGCCAATGAATTTATTGGTTATTCTTTCAGGCCTAATGATTAACCAATAAGTGTACCTTGAATTTCGTGTAAAATTATCTTCATAGGTACTACTAGATTTATCAATTTTTTCTTAATCTCATAGAATTCCTTCTCCATCATTGTTTATAGAATATGATAGGAATACTTAATGAAAAATTTCCCCTTAAACACTTCACATTCCATATATTCAATTTCTTTATGTTCCCTTGTGTTCTTAATAAGAGTTCATCATTGATATTATTTACCTTATAATGATGAAATGTTTTACATTTTTGGAAAAATAGTTAATGGATAATGCCTTTTCTTTGGTACTAATCCATTTTTCAGAAACTAGTGGATCAGAAGACCCAGTAAAAGAAGGTTGGTGTTTCCTCGTGAAGGACTCAACATATTGTTGTTATCTTCTTTTCTCATTTGTATGTTCAAGAAGATTTATAGATTGAGATAGTTATTTGTGAAAATCTATAATATTTTTCATTCCATGTCCCATATAATTGGGTTTCTTAGGAGGAAAATCATTGCATTTTACATCACACATGTCATTAAAATAGTTTTTTTGGGCTCAAACTATCAACTAAAACTAAAATCATATTGTGAGAAACACTAATCATTTAAGGGAACCACATAATCATGAAAAAATAACTTATAGGAAGTATAAATCATGACACATTCTTCTTTAATTTATGACACATTAGGTTTATCCTAGTTATTCATACTCATAATCTATTTAAATCCTTTATGATGGTTCAAAAAGATTTTTTGAATTTCAGAGAATATTCTATGGGGGTGTCAAACTAGGTGTGCAACATTGTATGTTGTCATGCACTAGTTTCTGATCGAGTATAGCTCAATACAGTTTTTCGGGGTTGTTATACCTATGTATATAAATGACAGAGCCATATCCACTTGTAGTACCTAGATAGTGATTTATTTATAATAAATCACTATCTCTATCCTTCACCAAAATTCTAGGACATTTTCCTATACTTTGACTGGTCCTTAGACTTATCAGTAGGGACATCCCTAGATATATCCTTAAAAATATTATTAGGGATATCACTAATGTTTTCTCATTATAGGTTTAAACAGTTGACTATACCATTCCTTTAATACCAAATACACTGTCTCAGGCTTAACCAACATGGATATTGCATCATTTTTTAGGAATATTCATCAGATTACAAAATGACACGATAGATGACCATAATAGCTTAGCGTCATTGGAAACTTGAAACACAATATTATAAATTGGTGACATATATTCAATGTTTTCCAAAAATATATTCACATTTATTAGTCCAACAAAAAACATTTATTCATACCCAAGGGAATGGAAACATAAGAAATAGAGAGCTTATATGCTCAGTAAGGGTAAATAAAGGAGATATGTTAGCCTAAAAAGAAAATTAGGGTATGAGAACATGAGCATAACATTTAAAGAGCATACCCAATATATCAAAGATCATAATCACAAGTCATAGAAAAATATTTGATGTTCCTAAGGAATGAATCATATGGGAATCAATGAACATTACCCATGAGAGTATAACAAACTAATAATACATGAAATTTTTGTAGACACATAAACATATGAAATCTTATCTCAATGATACCTACCAAGACCTTACTAACATGTTAGTAATGGATAATCTCCCATGTGCGTACTCTAGGATTGGTATTTCCTCCCATGTACCCTCTTTTTTTATTCTTTGGATTCCCTCTGATGTACCCTCTTGTTGGGGGATTGGTATTCCCTCCAATATACCCTCTTATTACGGGCTTGGGATGCCCTCCCGTGCACCCTCTTGTTACGAGATTGGGATCCCCCCATGTGCCATCATTTAATGGGATTGGGATGAAAACCCATTAACCCCTTTCACCTCGAAGTAAATTTATACTTACCTACTTCATTGGAGGGATATACATGTCCCACCCATCACATAATGAAAATCATATTTATGTGTTCCCTAAAATCATAAAAAATCATTATATCATAACCCATGAAATGAAATGTGTTTTATAAACATTTCATATTATCATTACATGTGGAAAATTGAAATTTTTCATAATAAATTCATCATAGAATAACCTATGAAATGAAGCGGGTTTCATAATAATTTTAACATGGTACTTCATGTGGAAGGGAAATAAGTTTCATTAACAACTTTTCATCTTAATCATAAACCTTTCAATGAAACAATTAGAATGGTGTCCTTGGATTGTATACCCAGTGATATATAAACTATATAAAATTATTCCATGTTATATGGAATATGATTTTGAAATATCCTTTAAAAACATATATTGAGGAAAATATAATGTCCTCTTTGAAATTTTTTTAAACAGAAAACATTGATAAAAATTTCGTTGATAATAAATTAAAAAATTATAAAATAATCTTTTAAAATAATTTAAATCCTTTTTAAAATTTAAAAAATTTAAAAATTAATTTCCCTAAAAATACTTTTAAAAGGTAAATATAAAAATGAAATCATTTTTGAAAACATGGTTTTTGAATAAAATAGATTTCTGACCAAAGAGAGAAATGATTTAGGATTTTCTTAAAAATGTTCTATTGATTATACTAAGTAAAAAAAGAGTGGAAAATGGTAAAAATAAATCACTATATCTTGAGTGAAATGAGGAGAAGAAAGTACAATAGTGTTCTTGAGATATGTATCATTATATTTCATCAATGGAAGCATAATCTTAAACAATCCAGATAAACAATGGGATTTTAGAAATAAACTCTTACCACATTGGTAACACTGAATCACAATCTCCATAATATAATAACATTACATGATTCATAAAATATAATTATTATGAAAAAAATCATGATATTACATGTCAAAGGATCTATATATACACCTCATGAATGAATATAAGTGCATAACTTTACATACATATCAAATAAGGCAAATTGAGACAAAAATCAACTTACTACTTTGCTAACATTTTAACCGTAAACCAAATAAAATAGAGATACTAAAATTTATATGTACATAAAAACAAATTTTATTATAATAATCATAAAATTAGTTCATTTTATGTATATACACCACATAGAAGGAATATTTTTTGAATATAGCATGTGTCTCACAAAAGTAAAAAAAATGAGATGAAAATCCATTATTAAGTAAATTTTTAATTGGGAGATCCATGAAATAAAAATATCAATATAAACTTTGGATATATTGAAATAAATTAAATTTATGATATAAAATTTTAGATGTATGTATATACACCATATATAAGAAACTAGTTGTGAATATGGCATAAGTCTTGTAGAAATAAAAGTGTGACAAGAAATACCCTTACTTCAATTATTGGATTCCTTTGAACATATTAAAAACAACTTTATAAAAAATTTATGTTTATTATAAATATTTAATAGAACCAAACTCATAAAAATACAAACATATATGATTTTCTTATGACTTTATATTACCCACTTGGTAAGAATCCCATGTTAATGTTACATTTCGGGTAATAACCACTTGGTTTTTTTATACAAGTTTTGACTTGTTATTTATGTTCTACATAATTTGATCAAGATTTAATCATTTCTAGGATGTAAACCCTGATATAAATATCATATATATTAAATATATATTTATTTATAGTTACTCATAAAATATAGTGATAGGAAATGAAATACACAATTAATGGAGACAGTTGGTCATACGCACACATGAATGTTGTTTCTATTTTCTTATCATATTGAGATAAATAAATTAAATTATATGTATATATATTATAATTCCAGTTGAATTATTATTTAATATATATCAAATATTTTTATTAATCTCATCTTTAATACATTCCATGTAAATCGTGAATGAATCACTTCGATTTTATGAGGTGGTAGTTCACATGTCCACCAATGAAGTAATTATATTCCCAAAAAAATGAAAGTGTGAAGGTATGTGTCATATAATAATTAAGGAAGCATAAAAAATCATTAATTATATATATAAAATATAAAAATAGTACATACATCATTATTACCAACCTTGATAGGTGGTAATGGAAGAACAAACAACATCGATTCTCGAGGCGTTAGTCCGCCATACAAATGAACGATGATTGTGTATCCCATTTGAAAGAAGTTTTTGAAGGTGTATGTTATGAAATTAACCTAAAAAAATATAATATTTTTGAATATAATATTTTTATTTTGAAATAATGATATAAAAAAATTTATGTATTGGAGAATGAAATAAAATAAAAGTGCTCATTAAAGAAAATTACCTAATCTTTGGGTAACTTCTTTTAGTTTTCACCAAAGGAAATACATGGTTTGGTTTTTAAAAATTTGTAGTTTATTGAATTTGAGGATATATTTTGGGAGTTTATTTGGTAATTTTTTCAATTATCCAAATGTATTTAGAGGTGTGAATAATAATGGGGCATGAGTACCCTTTTATAGTGGAGGAGTGACATTCTTGTAAATGCTAGAAGGTAAACACTATTTGGAGGTCTCCCTTACATAATGTACCTAAAACAGTGAATTGTTTTATCCAATAGGGAATATGGTCAAATATGTTCATAAAATGAGTATTTTACATATTTATAGGTCATTTGACCCTTTATGTTGAAGTTTAGTCCTTTGGTAATCTCATTTTTCTCTTAATCCCTACAATTAATTTTAACTGTTTTCAGTAATAATATTGGTCTAAAATTAAGTTTCACATATTATAAATAATAAATTATGAAGATTTAAAAAATTTAATCTATTATTAAAAATTCCAGTGATAGAATCTGTAGAAATTAATTTAATTTTAATCTCGCAGAAGAGACAAAATAACAGTTTATAAAGTGAAAATGTTCAAAAGTTCGAACTATATTGTTATCCTATTTCATTGTGAAATTGATTCCAATTAACTAAATTGGATTTAATAATTTATAAATTAAATAATTATATTTTGTGAATTAATTAAAATATAATTTAACTATATAAATAAATTATATTAATAGTCAGTTTAAAACTAAAATTCTGTAATTTTCACTATTCATAGAAAATAAAACATCTTAAGAAATTACCAAAAAAAATCTATAAGATAATTATGATATTTAAAAATAAAAAAGGAATAATTTTTTCTAATATTATTTATAAAACTCCCAAAATTTAGTTTCAAGACAAGTGTTTCATTAAATGGCGGTAAAAACGTTTTTTTTGAAAAATACAATTTTTAAGCATAAAATTTGATTTATTCTTATCTCTTATCAATAAAATGCATAAGATGACTATTAAATAATTGATTAAATATATAATATATTCATTTACTTTAAATCATTCCCCACAATTATTTTGATTAATTCGTTGAGGTAAAACTTTTTTGATAATTTTTTTTCCAGAAAATGGTTTTCTATATTTTTAAAAGGGTTTTATTTTCATTTCAAGTTTATTGTTCAAAAAAAATTATATTTTTTATATATTTAAACCATATCTTTATAATTTATATTATTATGCTTATACCCTCTATTAAAAATAGATAATTGAAAACTATAATATTTTAATATTATGTCACGTTTTGATTAAACTCATTGTTGTCTGTAATGAAAGCCATGATCAATGATGCATGTAACTCGTTATAGAAGTGGTATAGTGTGTATCGCAACATAAAAATATAATTTCAAGTACTTCAAGATAAACACAAGGTTTTTTGTAGTGAAATATTAACTTGTTGTTGCGTATGATGTAAGATTAACTTGGTGTAGCAAGCAACGCAAGCTATCAAATCATTTAAATTTATTCAAAAAATAATAATTCACAAAAAAACGAGGTGTTATAGTATGTATAGTTTATTTTAGGATGCCTATGTAATGATAGTTAACTAGGATACCGAAACAAGATCACAAGAATGATCCACCCAGTGACAAGGCTTCAATATAGGGTCTTGTATAAGATGTGGTACCTATGGGTGGTTTTCAATTCATTCCACCACCCGTTGAGTATTAGGTTTCACAAGAAACACCATATAAGGATATGTAAATGATAATAACACTCCATGATTTTCATAGACAATGAACTCTATGTTTTAAGGTGATCCAGATCGCCATGCATTTGAGGACCGCCTAGAGGAAGTCATATGAGTTTTCCACATTTCGAGGAAACCTCCAAATCAGATGGTTTCCCAAGAATTGAGTCTTAATTAGCACTCCATTAGGTGGTGGTGGATGTTAGTGACTTATATTCATGATAATAAGTTTCAATATTAGATAGTTTTGGAGTTTCTTTTCATAGAGTTTTTCTATCAATCCATGTTTTGAGGAACATACATCTAGAAGCTTATATAGATTCAGAAGGGGATCATAATTGTGGTATAGTATTCATTGAGGTTCATCGACCTTTAATGATACTCGATTTAAATGGTTTAAGATTATATTTTATATGAATGTATATTTATGTGGGTCTTATTTCATGATATTAAGGTAGGAGTAATATCCCTTTGCATTCCTACATATTCTCAGGTGCTAGAGTGGGTTCCAGTAGTGGAGATATTTCTAGTAAAGATGACACCAATGATTTGAGCTTATAGTCGAAACATAGAAGAAAAGATATTGAAAGGTGGTAAATGACATTAGATATAGGGATCTAGGCATGTGATAGTCTTTAAGAGACAATATCAGGATATATGATCGGCAATTTAGGGATTTCAAGACAGTTCTAGTTAGCCCAGAGAAAGATGATGTTTCTCTTGAGATGGTTGGGGATATCTCACATGGGATTGTCTGACCCTCCATGTAGCTGATAAGGAGATGGTTTATAGAACCCCCCCCCAAAAAAAATACAATGCTAGGATTAGAGAGATCTATAGGATGGAACATATGAAATATGACTAGGGAGAGAAACATGAGGTGACTGATGGTTAGATCCATTGCCACCTCTACCCCTTGGTGGTCCACACTAGACTCAGATAGCTAGTAGGAAGGGAAGAGGACAACTACAAGAAGTGTATGCCTATGACCATGAGGCCCCAAGTATGATTAAAGGTACAATCTATGTATTCTCTAAATTATCTTCTAAAATGATAGACACAGGTGTGATCCACTATTTTCTAACCACCGCTATTTTTTGAGTCATAGATATTCTATTTGAATCTAAGGATTTACCATTGTTCTTTAAGACTCCTACCAGATGGGATTCAGTGGTCACAAATTTCTGTCAAAAATGTGATCTGACTCTTGGAAAAGAGAGATTATTATGTGATCTATCTATAGAAAGGATGATTCCATATGGAGTCATATTAGGGATATAGTAACTATCCACAATTCATGCTCAAATTTACTATATCATGGATGATGTGGTGTATCTATGTGGATAGAATGAGGTTTTACTTTTTTGGTGAGAGATAAACTCTGGTAGAGTTGTATTTTCTGATACAAATGAAGATACAACTAATTACTCACAAATTGGATAGTATTACCTTTAGAGTAGTGGATGATATCAACATTAATATTCCTGCAATGGTGGAAGAGTATGAGGATGTCTTTCGTGAGGATGTATTGGGATTACCTCTCTACTAAGAGAGATAATTATTCATATACTTTCACCTAGGGAATTCCCTAAAATATATTGTCTCATATCATGTGGATTTTGTAGAGCTCCATGACATATAATGTAGTTGGATGACTTGTAGATGAAGGGATTTTTCAGACCCAGTCTATCATCCTGGGCTGTCCCTTTGTGGTTTTCCAAGAAGTAAGATGGGAAATTGAGTTTGTAAGTGGATTATATTTATTTAAATTAGGTGGATATAAATAATAATTACACACTATCAATGATCAATGACCTTTTAAACTAGTAGGTAGGGTCTAGATGGTTCTAAAAGATTGATCATTGGCCAGATTATCACCAACTCTGAGTTCGGGATAAGGATATACCGAAGACAAAATTTTGATTATTCTACATTCATTATTACTACATGGTGATGTACATTTGAATTATGTATTACCTAATAGTGTTCATGAGACTTGTGAACTATATATTTTACACCTTCTTATATTCAGTCATGGTAGTATTCATCGAAGACATCCTTGTTTACTCAACATGCAAGAAGGAGCACGTGAGACACTTGAAGATGATTATGAACATACTCTCAGAGCACCAGATCTATGGGATGATTTTTAATATTCGTTTATAGATTCAAAAGGTTGAATTATTGGGAAACATAATCTTAGTAGAGGGAGTTTTAGTGGATTTGATACAGGTTAAATCAGTGCTAGCATGGGAGTCGACCAAGATCATGATGGTGGTGTATAGCTTCTATGGGTTGGCAGGCTACTATCAGAGCGTTGGGACTAATTTATCTAGGTTATCATCACCCTAGACTACATTGAATTATAAAAGGGAATCCTTTCATGTGAGAAAAGTGGTTCTAGTAGTATTTTCAGATGTTTTTGTAAACGTTGATGAACAATCACATGTTGAGACTCCCAGAGGAGGGTGTTGAGTATGAGGTCTTCAACAATGAATTAAGGACCAGGATTGGATTTGTTTTGATGTAGATGTAGACTAAAATTTCTTATGGGTCGTAGAAGCTGAGACCTCATGAGAATAACTACACATAACTTGATTTAGAGTTTCCAAAAATGGTCTTTTTTTAAGACAAGGTGAGCCCCAGGCTTGCAATGGTATTCGATTCTTCTTGTTCAGATGGTCTAATGACTTCCATTTTCACTGAAATCCTTCAACAATGGCAATCTGGGTAAGCTTTCTCAAGTCCCCATTCTTTTTCAAAACTCCCCAATACATATAATGTTAGGAAATTTAGTGGGTCTGTACGTTTTTTCGGATAGTAGAACATGGTATTTTCATCTTATATACCCAAGAATCTGTATTGAATTTGACGTTGCTCAGAAGCCATTTGAGTTTGTGTGGCTATCGGTGGGGGAATAAAACAAATACAAACAATCTGTTTATTTTGAGTAGTTGGTTGACTTCTTCTATTTTTTCTTGTGCTTGGGCCATTAGGAGGCAACATGTAGGCCTAGGAACCATGATCAAAGGGAAAACAAGGAGCCTCCAGGTTCTAGTGATCCAATATCCTATTCTTATTTGGAAGTAGTTGGTCATTTGGAATTGGTCAAGTCAGTCCCGATCCTGAAAGAGGTGCTGTCGAGAGAGATGAACCCCAAGGCTACAGATGTGTTCACTGGGATGAAATGTTATTTGGGTGTTCTGGGTGTGTAGGGTGCTTCTGGGTCAGGGGGGTTAGAAATTCTGGGTGGCTATAGCTCCCCTTAACCAAATAATGAGATGGTTTGTGCTGGAAATGGAAACATTTGCATGCCATTTTGTCAGACTATCAGGCATACATGGGGAACTGATGTGGTGACTCTAGGATTCTATGATGAGACGGTGCACTGTGCCAGTGGATACTTCCCTAAAGGGGTAAGAAAAGCAGTTGACATGGCTGGTTCAATAGGGTTTATGGGTTGTTGAATCATTTACTTGGTAATGATGGATGGAATAAGGTTACAAAAGGGTTTACCCCAAATAAGTTTTCATCTAGTTTAAATTTGTTTAATCAATTTTCTAGGTAGGATGCTGGTGAGCAGGTCTTGGATCAAAATGAGCTTGATGAATCCTTGGAAGCTAGACTAGGCGTATCTAAAGCTGAGTCAAGTGATTAAGAGTCTAGATACATTTCTAATGTTTGTTTCGGAGGACAAATCCATGGAGGAATTCATATCCTGAGGATGAATAAAGGAATGATGGGAGATAGGGACATAGGGAACTACATCCTTGATAAAGGGAAGAAATATAAAGGATGAAAAGATTATTCATTCCTACCAAAACAAATGGATACAAGATCTTCATCTAAGTTGAGGTCTAGGAATAATGATAGGGTCTACATTTCCAATGGGAAATAACCTATAGGTGGAGTTTCTAGGTAAAATGTGCTTCCTGGTGGAGTGATAGGAGACCCCATCCGGTTACTGGTCAGCCCATTGGGGGTGGATCTTGATATTAGTGATATTAATGATGAATAAGGGGACCCATTGGATACCTATAATCCAATTTTTTCCGGTGTAGAGGGGGCTATGGACTTAGAGTTGACTGTTAATTCCAAGGAATAAATGGTGTAGGACTTCCTTGTGATTAATTCCATGCATGAAAAACCTGGTAAGATAATGAAGATATGTATTTTGGTGGACACCAATATAGAGTAGAGTTCATGGATTAATAAAAAGAAGCTAATATTTATGAGAGGATTCAATGAAAATAGGATGATCAGAGAAGATTACATGCAAACATGTGAAAGGTTGTTGAATAAATTCGAAGACCATATAAAGGATGATCCAGATCTGCAAGTAACCAATCTTTCCTAGAAACTATTAATGGTTAATAGGTTTAATAGGCACATGTTTTAATTCAATAATTATTCTATTTCATTTGATTCTTTCTCTACTTGATACCCATGGCTTCTCACTTTTATCCTTAAAAGTGTTTTGAGGGAATTTTCTATCAGGGCGAGACTACTATATTGGTGAGTATTTTATCTTCTATTTTAACCATAAGATTCTTGTCACGACCCTTCCTCGGGTCCCGTGCTGTGACTACCCCAAGCCCGCCTTCCATAGGCCAGGGGCTGGAGACTAGCACCAAAGGCGTAAATCCCAATAACTGGGAAGGTATTGCCTTTATAAAAGTAAACAAAATACCATAGAGTACAAGAGGAAGTAAAAAACTATGTACAAAGAGAAGTGCTGAAAGGTAAATGGTCCAGAATATAAACCCAAATGAAAGTACAACTACAACTGAACAAATTACAACAGAAAAAGACAACAGCTGGAAGAACGGAAGCGGCTCCTATGTCGTCCTCCTCGGATCCTACCTGAAGGGAAGGTACAGATGGCGCAACTCCTGGATCGTCCACCATGGATCCTACCTAAAGTGTAGGTACAGATAGCCTCCACAACGCTCTCGCCCGTCAACCTCCTCCGAGTGTCGTATCACTTTGAAGTCTACCTCTGGATACTGACTTATCATGTAGTCCACCTCCGGGTACTGACTCGTCATGTAGTCCACCTCCAGGTATCATCCAGTCCTCAAACACTCGGCCTCCGTCAGCATTGCCCGTCGTCTACAACCAACACAACGAGGTGCGGGCATAGCCCGTGCATTGGTGAGTATAACGATACTCAGTAGGGACCCCGAGACCCTCAAGGTCTCACTAAAACCAACATGGATAACCACAAAGAAGATCTCAACAAATAACCACTACTTAGGTATATGCCCAAACATATACCTAAGTTATCAAGTAACCCATATCAATCACGAGGAAACACAAGGATCATGAAATCAACGGATAACCACTACCCAGGTATATGCCCATACATATACCTAAGTTATCAAGTGACCCATATCAATCGTGAGGTAAACACAAAGGTCAAAAGTCTCAGCTCAAACCAGGATTTTCATTATCGAAACCGTAACTGCTGAAGAGCCCCATCTCTGGAGTGTACAGTGGCCCTATCACAACTCTGAGGTACTGCTCACTAACCTAAGACTGCTGAGGTACTCCTCCTGTTGAGTACCATAGGTCAGCCACCCAAACACAGTAGTGCTTCTCGCCGGGGTATGCCACCCAAACACAGTAGTGCACACCCCCTAGTAGCCTGCAGAGGTACTCTCCGGACGAGTACCGTGGGTATGCACTGTCACACAGGTAGTGCTCCATCTTCCATGGGTCTTCACCTCACAAAGTAGTGCTCCGTCCACTGGGCTAGTCGACTCACTCCAAGTTGAGTCGATCAAGCAGTCGTCAGGTCTCAGCCGGCTACACGGTCTCCGTACTCCGCACGCTCGTCTCTGGGAGGGTCTGCTCCATGAGCTACAGGTCGATACTCCAAGTATCACAAGTCCCACGAATAAGTATCTCAAAGGACCACCTCATCATAGGGGTCTCAATGCAATAGATGGCACATCAATCGGACGCCCGGTCTGTGAGTTACTAGCCTTTTCGTCCCCGGGGCCCGGTTGGTTTCGTGTGTGAACCAATCCGGCCGTATCTCAACTGTACCCCGAACTCTCATTGGGTATACTCATAGGGACCGTTTCTCAATGTGATCACCAACGCCGCTGATGGTTCGTCAAACGGACGTCCAGTCTGAATGATATCAGCCTTTCCGTTCTAGGGGACCGGTTGGATTTCGGGTTCAATCCAAAACGGCCACTATCCAACAGCAACCAAAACTCAGGCGAAGTATGCCAAAAGATCCGTCTCATCAAGAGGAATTCAATGAGATAGACGACACGTCCATCGGACATCCGGTCTGTGAGTTATTGGCTTTTGTCGTTCCAGGGGCCTAGTTGGTTTCGTGAGCGAACCAACCCGACTGCACTCCGACGTCGTCCAAACCTGGAGCAGAGTAAGACAAAAGATCTGTCTCACTTAGAGGAATCCATGAAGGTCGACGGTACGTCAATCGGATGTCCGGAGCTCAAGATATAAGCGTTTCCGCTCCGAGGGCCCGGTTGGTTTCGTATCCGAACCAACCTGGCTGAACCCAAAGTATTCTAAAACCTTGAGTGTACTATACCAAAACGACTATCTCGATCCAAGGATCGCATCGCCGCTGACGGTGCATCGATTAGAGGTCTACAGCTCAATATATGGGCGAAAGACCGAAAAGGGCTTGAAAACGGGGGTTTCGGGCCCGGACCGACCCGGCCCAAGACCCCCTGGGTCTGCCCGAATCGGTTCGACCCGACCCGGTTCAGGGTCGGCCCAGCGGGGCGCGGCCCGGCCCAGCGGCTCGGCGCGCTGGCGCGCGACGCCAGCTGTCTCGGCCGAACGGCCGAGCCGTTCGGTTACGCCGGGGGGCGCGCTGCCCCCCGCCGTTCGGAAACCGCGACCCCAATTAAGGGTCCACTCAGCTGGCCAGCGGATGCGGCAGTTGGCCGCGTCCCGACGCCCCCCTCCGGTCCCGCGCAGTCGCGGGACCACGCTCCGCCGCCGCGGCTTTAGCCGCGGCAGATTCTTCTGGCGGTGCTCCGGGCGCCGCCGCCCCCGTCTGCCGGCGCGGTAGCGCCGGCGTGGCGCGCCAGCGGGGGATTCCGCGGACCACCGGACACGCTCCGGTGGTCCGATTCGCCTGAGGTCTTCACCAGTGGTCATCCTGGGATCCGACCTTCGCTGCAAAGATCCCACAATGCTTGTGCGACTTCGTTTGTCGTTGCCCGTCAATCCGCACGTCAATTAACAAATCGCACCGTCTTCGTGGTTCTTCGGCGCGATGCGATGGCGCCGCGCCCCTTCGTCGTGGCCCAACTCCGTCCGCGGATTTCTTCAGGTTTCTCCGACGCGGTGCGACAGCGTCGCATCCTTGTTCGTTTTCACGGCGCAACGCGATGACGCCACGCATTCCTTGCCGCACGATTCCGCGCGGTGTGACGGAACCGCGCCACTTTCCTTTGAACCGCAACAACACAAAGGTAATAAGGGAGGAGGGTCGGCCGTGTTTGTACGGTCCGGCCCCCTCCCGTTAAACAATAGCAAGCGGTCCAATTTTCACAAAGAACGACAAAGTGGTAAACACGATAAAAAATAATTAAATAACCCCTACAGTTATTCCGCAAACAAGAATTCCCAACCCGCAACATATTCTTCACGGATCAACTTGATGTTTAGTTGATCTGCGTTCTTTGATTTAGAAGGAAGTAACATGGGGTTTATTAATATTCAGAAAACAATTCCCTACCTTGACGTTGCTTGAACGGAGGTTCGTCGAACGAGGATTCGTCGCGAAAAGAGACGTCGGGAAAGAAGACGTCGTCGGCGTCGCGATAAGAGGTGTCGCGGAAGGAGACATCGTGGAAGGAGACGTCGACCTCCGAGGAATCCGGCGTTCTTCACATTCTTCGCGTTCTTCGCGTTCTTCAATGAAGAAGATGAAGAAACTCAAGTCTCCCTTTGCTTTTCTCCCAAAGCTCTCAAGCAACAAGCCTCCAACCCCAAAATAAAATAAGTCCCTTACTTATTTTATTAACACAACTTAAGGTTTGAAATTCAAGAGTTTGAAATTGAAACACTCACATTTAACACACTTCATTAATATCATAAGTTATCAAAACATAAGTTATCAAATTAAAATGTGAGTTGAGGGAGTTAAGGAATATGAAGGGGTGGGGTTCGTGTGGTCCCCACAACCCACATAACCTTCCCTGGGAAGTTGGGTAGTTACCCAACTTCCACCCAAAGCCTTAAAACACTTAAAGAAAAATAAAAAATTGTAGTTAAATTATAAAATAAACTTCCACAATTTTTATTATCTTCTCACGTGAAAACGCAACTCCGGATCAGGTGTTCCTAAGAAAATATAGGCACTACGGTTTCATCGGTGCCCTCAGAATTTGATTCCGAGCAACGGTTCAAAAGTTAGAAAAACCCGCTCGTCCGTTCACTGAACGTACCCGAGCCAAACTTCGGAAAATTATTCCGGGCACATCGGGCCTCGGAATCAGGCACCGTCAGAAACTGAGTTCTTGTAAAATTCAAAAGAAAATTAAGAAAAAAATTTCCTTGAAATTTCTGAGTCTTTACATTAATCCCACCACATGGCTTTACGTCCCTGTAAAGCTTCAACACAAACTGGGGTCACAAAAGCAGTATTGAGTATGCATCTGAGCCTTCCGCTCCCATGTGCTTACCTGGAGATTCCTGCATTGCCAAAGAAAGAGCACCTGAGGAATCGAACATCCTCATAGGATCTGCTCCTGTCGATCCTCGATCCCCACTGGAACCTCCATGGAAGTAACCCCATCGCCATCGTCCTGCTCCTCATGGTCAATGATATGCAAAGGGTCGAGCATGTATCTCCTCAGTTGAGATACCTAGAAAACGTCATGCACCTGGTGAAACTGAGGTGGATGGGTCAAGAGGTAAACCACCTCGCCTACCCAGCTGAGGACCTAGAAAGGTCCCCATTGAACCTTAGAGATAACTTTCCGCCCTGGCCACATCTCCGTAAACCTCGTCGAGGTGAGACCCGTATAAGGACGTGATCGTCATCCTCAAACTCTAGAGGTCTCCAATTCCTGTTAGAACTGAAACTCAAACGACTGCTGCCACGAGGGTAAGGTTGACCGACTCAAGAGTGATTGGTCGCACCCTCATGTGCAAGAATTTATCCTGTTCTCCCTAGGGTTTCCTTTTCGTCGACCAAGGAAAACCTATCCCGACATTTGCCTAAAACCGTCAATTTGAGTATGAACAGTTATTGCTCACTCCATACTCAAACTAACGTCATAAGGCCTCGACGCTTCCACCAAGAGATTCCAACCGAAACTCTTGCCTCGAGGGTCTGACCACACCGTCGGCATAAGTGTGATTATCATGTCTCCTCCCAAGGTATCTCTAGACGTGAGGGTCAAGTCCACGGCTTATCGGAAACTCTAGGTCTGGGACAATATTTGTGAGAGCAAGGAATGATTCATATCAACGTATGTTACTACAACAGCTAGTAGTGGACACAGACTGTCCCTTGAATAATTTTTAGAGCCATTGGGTTACTCTCCCTGACCTCATGCAGCTACTCTCTTCCTCCGCCCTCCAGCTCCCTGAGCCTGGTGGGGATAACTAAAGAGGGTGGTTGTAGCATGTTAAGATGTACACCACCTTATGCTTCCCTCCTAGCTCTGCCTCCACGTCTTCTACTTCGCAGACTCATCCCACTTTTAGGCTTCCTCTTATGGAAACATTTAACATGCCCGAGTCTCTAAGACTTGTGCTAGTTTCCTGTTTCTTACTGCACTGTGCATTTTTCATCCGCTCCTGGATGATCTGCACCTTCTTTGCCTACGATCTAAAAGAGCTGCTAAAATTTCTCCTTTTCCGAAAAGAGAAACTCGGTCTCATCCCATGGATGAACCACAACCATTGCCTAATACATTCAATCCTGACATGAATGATGTATTCATGCAATGGATGACGTTGTAAGGCCTCGGTGTAACTACCAAGAGATCCAACTGTCACTCTCGCCTCCAAGGGTCGAGTCACACTGTCGGCATCAGTGTGAAGTCACTGGGTATCCTCCAGTATAAATTTCGAAAGTGAGGGTCAAGTCAACAATTTTAACCGGGACCACTCATTATCAACCAAACAAAAGGACAGGAAAGCAAACATCACAAGATAAGTGTTTTTTTATTATTGCAGCTCATAGTACAAGACACAAATACAACAACAACATGGAACTAGAAGTACAAGGGACGTATCCACTAGTTACTCTCCTGTCCACCTACTCCCGGAGATCTACTGCTTTGTCCATTGCTCAACTGTTGCTCATGCACCAGCCGCTGCTTCTGTTTCGGTGGCTCCTCCAACACCCGCGGATCAACTGTACGAGGAGTCGGATAGTCACGTGCCAGGTGACCATTCCTGCCGCATTCATAACACTTCCTACTTCTCGTACGGCTGGCTCTGCTCCTTTTGGACCTCTACATCATCCGTCTACTGCCCACAGATGAATCAGTTACTAATCGAAAAACACGCGGTAAAGGAAACAACTTCTGAACTCACTCGGGGTGTAGAGCTACTGGCACAAACTCAACCCTGAAGAAGGTCTCGAAGTCTTCCCATGAGAAGGTCATCCCGTCACAAAACTGGAACAAGTGGCTCCACCACTTTCCTGCTGCTTCCTGAAGAAGGCTGGCAGCAAAGATCACCATGAAGTCTGCCGACGTCCCCACTAGCCTGAAGACTCTCACCACAGCCTCCAGCCAATCCGTAGCCGCCTACGAGTCCATCTCTCCCCGGAACCTGGGTGGCCTCTGGCGCTGGAACTTGTGCAGAGCGCTCAAGTGGAATGCATCACCTACTGCTGGGGCTAGTGGCAACAGTGGCCCAACGTATGGTAGTACCGCTAGTTCCTCCACTGGTGCCTCAACTGCAAGAGGGCCCTGTACCAAAGCCTCCTTGCTCGGTAGGCTATCAGTACGCACATCCCTCTGGGCTCTAGCTGGTCATCCGTAAAAAGGCATCCTGAAGAAACAACGTGACACGGTCAAACGATTATACCTGGTGAGATGACCTGGTTTGAGCTGACATTTAAAAACATCTCGAAACACACACGCAATCAGTGTTTTCGGGCACAAAGTCAGAAATCAGTTCTCAGGGTCATGGTGTATGGATACATCGGCCGCCCGCACCAACACTAGACTCAATGAACTGAAAACCACACTCGGTACTCTTAACACTATTGCTTCACAAAAAGAAAAAATATCAGAGTTATAAGTTCTTCGGTAGAACCGACTCCTCTGATACCAATTTGTCACAACCCGTCCTCAGGGCCCATGCCGTGACTACCCCAAGCCCGCCTTCCATAGGCTAGGGGCTGACGACTAGCACCAAAGGCATAAATCCTGATAACTGGGAAGACATTGACTTTATAAAAGTAATCAAAACACCACAGAGTACAAGCAGAAGTAAAACACTAAGTACAAAGAGAAGTGATGAAAGGTAAATGGGCCAGAATACAAACCCAAATTAAAGTAAAACTACAACTAAACAAAGTACAACAGAAAAATACAACAGCTTGAAGAACGGAAGCGGCTCCTGGGTCATCCTCCTCGGATCCTACCTAAAGGGTAGGTACAGATGGCGCAGCTCCTGGATCGTCCACCACGGATCCTACCTGAAGGGTAGGTACAGATAGCCTCCACAACGCTCTCGCCCGTCAACCTCCTCCAAGTGTCGTCTCGCTGTGAAGTTTACCTCCAGATACTGACTCGTCGTGTAGTCCACCTCCGGGTACTGACTCATCGTGTAGTCCACCTCCGGGTATCGTCCAGTCCTCGAACACTCGGCCTCCGTTAGCACTGCCCGTCGTCTGCAACCAACACAACGAGGTGCGGGCATAGCCCGTGTAGGGGTGAGTATAACGATACTCAGTAGGGACCCCGAGACCCTCAAGGTCTCACTAAAACCAACTTGGATAACCACAAAAAAGATCTCAACAGATAACCTCTACTTAGGTATATGCCCATACATATACCTAAGTTATCAAGTAACCCATCTCAATCATGAGGAAACACAAGGATCATGAAATCAACGGATAACCACTACCCATGTATATGCCCGTACATATACCTAAGTTATCAAGTGACCCATCTCAATCATGAGGTAAACACAAAGGTCAAAAGTCTCAGCTCAAACCAGGATTTTCATTATCGAAACCGTAACTGCTGAAGAGCCCCGTCTCTGGAGTGTACAGTGGTCATGTCACTACTCCGAGGTACTGCTCACTAACCTAAGACTACTGAGGTACTCCTCCTGTCGAGTACCACGGGTCAGCCACCCAAACACAGTAGTGCTTCCTGCCAGTGTATGCCACCCAAACACAGTAGTGCACACCTCCTAGTAGCCTGTAGAGGTACTCTCGGGACAAGTTCCGCGGGTCTGCACTGTCACACAGGTAGTGCTCCATCCGCCATGGGTATGCACCTCACAAAGTAGTGCTCCGTCCACTAGGCTAGTTGACTCACTCCAAGTCGAGTCGGTCAAGCAGTTGTCAGGTCTCAGCCAGCTACACGGTCTCCGTACTCCGCACGCTCATCTCTAGGAGGGTCCGCTCCACGAGCTACAGGTCGATACTCCAAGTATCACAAGTCCCACGAATAAGTATCTCAAAGGACCGCCTCATCATAGGGGTCTCAACGCAACAAACGGCGCGTCAATCGGACGCCCGGTCTGTGAGTTACTAGCCTTTTCGTCCCTGTGGCCCGGTTGGTTTCGTGTGCGAACCAATCCGGCCGTATCTCAACTATACCCCGAACTCTCATAGGTTATACTTATAGGGACCGTTTCTCAACGTGATCACCAACGCCGCTGACGGTTCGTCAAATGAACGTCCAGTCTGAAAGATATCAGCTTTTCCGTTCTAGGGGCCCGGTTGGATTTCAGGTTCAATACAAACCGGCCACTATCCAACAGCAACCAAAACTCGGGCGAAGTATGCCAAAAGTTCCGTCTCATCAAAAGGAATTCAACGAGACAGACGACGCGTCCATCAGACGTCCGGTCTGTGAGTTATTGGCTTTTTTCGTTCTAGGGGCCCAGTTGGTTTCGTGAGCGAACCAACCCGACCGCACTCCGACGACATCCAAACCTCGAGCGGAGTAAGCCAAAAGATCCGTCTCACTTAGAGGAATCCATGAAAGTCAACGGTACGTCAATCGGACGTCCGGAACTCAAGATATAAGCGTTTCCGCTCCGAGGTCCCAGTTGGTTTCGTATCCGAGCCAACCCAGCCGAACCCAAAGTATTCCAAAACCTTGAGTGTACTATACCGAAACGACATTCTCGATCGAAGGATCGCATCGCCGCAGACGGTACATTGATCGAAGGTCTATAGCTCAAGATATGGGCAAAAGACCGAAAAGGGCCCGAAAACGGGGGTTTCGGGCCCGGACCGACCCGGTGGGGCCGAACGGCCGAGCCGTTCGGTTACGCGGGGGGGGGGGGGGGCTGCCCCCCGCCGTTCGAAAACTGCGACCCCAATTAAGGGGCCGCTTAGATGGCCAGCGGATGCGGCAGTCGGCCGCGTCCCTCCGCCCCCCTCCGGTCTCGCGTGGTCGTGGGACCGCGCTCCGCCGCCGCGGCTTCAGCCATGGTGGATTCTTCTGGCGGCGCTCCAGGCGCCGCCGCCCCCATCCGCTGGCACTGCCGCGCCAGCGTGGTGCGCCGGCGGGGGATTCCGCGTACCACCGGACACACTCCGGTGGTCCGATTCGCCTGCGGTCTTCGCCAGTGGTCATCATGGGATTCGACCTTCGCTGCAAAGATCCCACAACGCTTGTGCAGCTTCGTTTGTCGTCGCCCGTCAATCCGCACGTCAATTAACAAATCACGCCGTCTTCGTGGTTCTTCGGCGCGATGCGATGGCGCCGCGCCCCTTCGTCGTGGCCCGACTCCGTTCGCGGATGTCTTCGGGTTTCTCCGACGCGGTGCGATGGCGTCGCGTCGTTGTTCGTTTTCACGACATGGCGCGACGACGCCGCACATTCCTTGCCGCATGATTCCGCGCGGTGCGACGGCACCGCGTCACTTTCCTTTGAACCGCAACAACACAAAGGTAATAAGAGAGGAGGGTTGGCCGTGTTTGTGCGGTCCGACCCCCTCCCTTTAAACGATAGAAAATGGTCCATTTTTCACAAAGAACGAAAAAGTGGTAAACACGAAAAAAAATAATTAAATAACCTCTACTGTTTTTCTGCAAACAAGAATTCCCAACCCGCAACATATTCTTCGCGGATCAACTTGATGTTTAGTTGATCCACGTTCTTTGATTTAGAAGGAAGTAACATGGGGTTTATTAATATTCACAAAACAATTCCCTACCTCGACGTTGCTTGAACGGAGGTTCGTCGAATGATGATTCGTCGCGGAAAGAGACGTCGCGAAAGAAGACGTTGTCGGCGTCGCGGTAAGAGGCGTCGCGGAAGGAGACGTCGCGGAAGGAGACGTCGACCTCCGAGGAATCTGACGTTCTTCACGTTCTTCGCGTTCTTCGTGTTCTTCGACGAAGAAGATGAAGAAACTGAAGTCTCCCTTAGCTTTTCTCCCAAAGCTCTCAAGAAACAAGCCTCCAACCCCAAAATAAAATAAGTCCCTTACTTATTTTATTAACACAACTTAAGGTTTGAAATTCAAGAGTTTGAAATTCAAACACTCACATTTAACACACTTCATTAATATCATAAGTTATCAAAACTTAAGTTATCAAATTAAAATGTGAGTTGAGAGAGTTAAGGAATATGAAGGGGTGGGGTTCTTGTGGGCCCCACCACCCTCATAACCTCCCTTGGGAAGTTGGGTAGTTACCCAACTTCCACCCAATGCCTTAAACCACTTAAAAAAAATAAAAAATTGTAGTTAAATTATAAAATAAACTTCCACAATTTTTTATCATCTTCTCACGTGAAAACGCAACTCCAGATCAGGTGCTCCTAAGCAAATACCGGCACTGCGGTTTCATCGGTGCCCTTAGAATTTGATTACGAGCACCGGTTCAAAAGTTAGAAAAACCCGCTCGTCTGTTCACTGAACGTACCCGATCCAATCTTCGGAAAATGATTCTGGGCACACCGGGCCTCGGAATCAGGCGTCGTTAGAAACTACGTTCTTGTAAAATTCCAAAGAAAATTAAGAAAACATTTTCCTTGAAATTTCCGAGTCTTTACAATTCTCATTTATATATTCACACAAAAGTATATTTACATGAGATAAAGGACATGGATATATTTTCTCCAGTATTGTGACTTTGAGATAATTTATACTCTCATAAAAGGGAACATGGTTATAGATGATTGCAGTAGGAGATCTTCTTCGCAATTGTTGAGTGAGACATTAGAGTAGTTATCCTAGTTGTAGTCTTACTTAGTGAATTGGATGGTGTAGATTACCTACAGTTGATGGCGGTTACCCCACCACATTTACAACATGTTAGGGATTCATATCTTGGATATGCTAACTGTGAGACCTTTATTGTTTACGTTTCTTCTAGACATGCTTTTGGTGGATTCTCTGAAGTTGGGGAGCATGTAATAATTTTAAAAGAATAGATTATGGTTCCAGTGATGTTGTATGAGGACGTTCTGAGAAAATTTTTACATCCTCCTTGGTGGCACATCCATGTGTGGTGAAGATGTATCAGGACCTTCAGCACCCGTTTTGGTGGCTGGGGATAAATAAGTGTATAGCAATGTCTCTAAATAATTCTCTTTTCAGTAGGTGAAAGATAATAACCTGGTTTCAGTGGAATCTTCTTAACCACTTGAGGTTTTGGAGTTGATGTGGGATGGAATATATATCATGATAGGGATCCTATGATGATCTAGATGAATAAATTCTATATGGGTGATCATTTAATGACTCCCCAATTCAGTTTTCATCCTAGCTATATAAGATAAGAGTTCAATAAATATGTTGGGAGAGAGTAATGTACATAAGATAATATAGATTCATGGATTTCCCTTAATAGTTATTTGAGATTATGATGGTTTCATCACATCCTGGTTATGGAGAGGTTTACAAGTGGGCTTTGGGACTCAGTTATGTATGAGATTGGTATTTCACCCCAAACTAATTAGCATACTAAGCATACTATTTATATTCTAGAGGACATTATTCAAGCATGAATGTTGTACTTTGTCAATAGTAGGGAGTATCACCTACCCATGGTGGAGTTTGCATAAAATAATAGATATCATTCCACTATTGGTATGTCACCATTATAGGCCTTATATGAGGGACCCCACATATCACCACTATGATGGACTGACCAATAGGAGTCAACACTGATTGGCCTAGAGTTAGTTTTAGTGATGAAATAGAGGGTTAGGGTCATTTAGGAGAAATTCAGGTCTACCCATAGTGGTCATAAGTCTTATATAGACTGATGACGAAGGCCTTTCCAGTTCAAGAACGGAGACAATGTGTTCATGAAGTTCTCACATCATCATGGATTATGGATATTTGGATGAGGAAATAAGTTATCTATAAGATTATTTGGTCCTTTCCATATGCTACATAGGGTTGGTGAGATTGTATACCGCTTGGACCTACCATTATAGTTATACTGGGTACAAGACATAATCCACATGTTGTAGCTAAAGAGGTATGTTCACAACCCATCACATGTTATCGACACGGGCGAACTAGGCATCGAGGATGGATCTATCTTTGTAGAGTAACCAGTGGTGATCGATGATTAGAATGAGAATATCATCACTTGGAGAGTAATTCCCTTGGTGTATGTTCAATGAAAACATGTAAATAGTCAAGAGATCACCTGGGAGTGGGGGAACCAGATTCGATCATAGTTCCCTTATATTTTGAGAACGAATTTTGTTTTTTGAGAAAAAAATCACTGAGGATGGGATAATTAAATGAATCTATTTTTTCCTTGTAATGTTTTGGGAGGTTTAAAAAATATTTTTAGAGATAGGTTATAAGTTAGTACAAGATTTTGGGGTTTGGGGAGGCTATGTTTTGAAATAATAAAAATATTAATATATAATATGATGCAAGTGTAGTTCTTCTAAACTAACTGGAAAACTCTCAAATAGAATCTCAGATAGGAAATATGATCCCTTCATTTAATTTATAATGTCGGTTTAACCCTAGGTGTGACATAATAATTGTGTGCATTTGTAACACCCCGACCCCAGCTACCCAGATCCGGTGCGTTACTTCGTAACATTGGCATGATCACAGAAGATAAAGTCTCGAAAGACCGATTAGTTTAGTAGCCTTGGAAACACTAGATACATTCGTAAACATTACATTACATCATAAAGTGAAAAACTACAATAACATCATATCCATAGTCCACACTTCTATCCTCTTCGGACTATCCCTGCAGGTCATTCATAAAATACTTCTTCACATCCTGGAAAATATTAAAACATTGAAAGGGGTGAGCTCAGATGCTCAGTAAGGATAAAAATATTGCGGAAGCTTTCATAAATAAACATAAAAATTTAAGGCAATGTATAACTAAAACAAAAGCCTTTTAAACTTGAACATCAACATAATATGGCAAAAGTAAAATGAGATAATGCCATTCACTTATTCACATGGATATTCTACTGGTCGAATAATCACATGCAATATCAATAACCACTTTCATAATGATGGAATGCATAATTCCAGACTATCATAACCACGTAGTCAAGGCCTCATGCCAAGACCAAAAATAATATTTTGTCAAGGCCTCGTGCCAAGACACTAGATTGTCTCATGAGACCTGCCGATGCATCGAGGAGCTATAGAGGGCTCCACCCGTCACTTATTAAGTCCAATGCATTCCTCATATGAATAGGTTTAAACATATCATAAACCATAACATAATCATATCACATAAAACATTCATAAAGGAAACATAACATTTCCAAATTTCAATCTCAAGATATAAATACAACACATTGATATAATAAAAATGCTTTCAAAACCATTTTCAATACCAAAATAAAAGAAAGTTAAAACTTTGTATTTATTTTTCATTAAAAAAAAATGATGGCTTGTAGAGGAAGCCGAATCTAAAATAATGGTCACGGCGGCGGAGAAGTCGTTGTCGCCGCATAAGTACGGAAAGAAAACATTCCCTTTTGTCGTTTAGCAAAACGCTTCGTATAAAAAAGATTCTTTTTGAATAAATGTAAAAGTCAAAGGGGTTTATACACCGTATAAAATAAAGTTGTGTATACAACCAAATATGCCTCAATGAAAGGGGATTGAGATGAAGTCCTTAAAAGATAATTTTTAAAATAAAATAGATCTATTATGTGTATTCAATATAGGTACACATAAAGAATGTAAAAATATAAAATAGGACATAATATTATCATGACATAATTTGAAAGTAAAAGATTAACCCAAAGAATGGAAGTAGGGTTAAGAAATTCCCTTACAAGTATCATTTTTTAAATAAAATAGATTTATTATGTGTATTCACTATAATTACACATAAATAAAGTACAAATACAATATAGGACATAATAATATCATGATATAATTTGAAAGTAGGAGATTAACCCAAAGAATGAAAATTGGGTTAAGAAATTCCCTTACCTTGTGTCCGACTTGACTCAACCGTTCTTTAAGCTCCTGAATAATAAACTAGAGTTAATATCTACCTTATTAAGAACCATTTTCAATTTCTTTATCCTTTTTATATCACTTATTACAATGTTATGAACATTATTTAATTATTTAAGTTAATAACGGTCGTTTTGTCGATCTTTGGTACTTGAGTAAAAAATAAACTTCTTATAATTACAAGTTGTTCATGTGGTGAAATATCCATTATATCCAGAATTATATTCATGATGTAGATATCATATATATCATATATATACAGTATATATATTCATTCATAATGTCACGTAACATTTAGAGGTAAGAAATGAAATGCACCGTTCATGGAGACGGTAAGCCGTACGTACGCATGAACGCTACTTTCATTTCAATTTCATATTTAATGGAACTAAATCATAATGATATAAATGTATAATATAATTCCAGTATAATATAGTGTATAATACCATTTACTCCATCCTTTATACATCCCACATATGGCATTAACGATTCAAATCACTTTGAGGGGGTGGTAGTCCGCACTTCCTAAAATGAAATTATCGCGTTTTACCCATAATGGAAATCATAAAGTATGCCATAAATGAGAAATACAGAAGCATAAGTAAAACATAAACATATTATATATAATATATAAAAATAGTGACATCTTAATGGCCACCTTTGAAGGTGTTATATGAGTGTTGAACAATCATCGTTTCGTGAGGCAGAAATTCGCCATCCACAGAAACCGTATGTTCTTTAACCATTAGATGTAGGTGTGTGTAAGTGTAGCTCGAATACTTCTTATAACAACATCCTAGTATATTTAGGATACTGGTGTTGTTAAAAAATAAATTAATAAAAAGAGTTTAGGGGGTTGGAGAAGAAAAATAAAATAAAACATCATTAGAAAAGACATTACCTCAAAATCGGGTAACTCTTTTTGATTTGAGCCAAAGGCTTCCTTGGGAAGAGTTCTGCCCAAAGTGAGGCTTCTATGAGTAATAGGGGGATGTTGGGAGAGTATTTGGGCAGAGGTTGGCCAAGCCAAATGGCTTGAAAGTGTAAATGAGGTGGGAGAGGTGGGGGCCTTTTAAAAGTGGAGAGGAGGGGCAATTTTGGAAAGTAATGAAATGTTATTCAATTATACAATGCTTTTCGGTTTCTAAAGGTCCCAAACTTATATAATTCGTGGATAAGCTGATAAGGGTTCGAAATCCCTTCATCCAATAGGTTTTGGACAAGTGTAAGCCTTGGATTTTTCATTATCTTCTCATTTTATTTAAATCGTTAAATAATGAGGTCATCGCCACATCATAATGATGTCATAAATAATTTAATTTATTTAATGTCTAAAAATTATAAAAAAAATACTATGATGTATGAAATATTTTTAGATTTATAATTAATATTTATAATCAAAATTTGGACTTGTGTAACCCCACTTAAAAACTATTTTAGTAAAATAACTCATGTTTGTGTCAATTTAATTTTAACATTAAATAAATATATATTAATGTCATTTTCCAACTAAAGTGGCTCCATGGGGTCCCCAAGTTGACCCATGGGTTGTCTTGGTCGGCCATGACTCATCCAATAGGAGTAGGACAAATGTCATGCTCATCTCATATTATTAAAACATTATTTGTACCTTAAACTACACTAATTACCTCTAATCGTGATTAAGAACTTAAAAGTTACTATTCACTAAAAAATTATTTTAATCTCATTGAACCAAATTTTACTTCTTAATTACAACCATTTATGTCGGATTTTTGAAAATCAAATCACAGAAGTGGTAATATTAAATTTAAACGAAAAATCAGTTATTTAACTACCACTTAGTGGTTTCACTATTCATCAAAAATTGAAGTTTTTCAGAACAAGGCCAAAATTTTACCCTAAGCTATAATTGATATTCCGAATTCAAAAATGATGTCTATTTTACAAAATTCCAAACATATAAGTTGCATTAATTAATTTTATAATTATTTCCCGCTGTTACGACAAATAGCGTGTTTTTAAGAAACAATTTATATCAAAAGATTGACAATTGTTTATGTCCAATTTCAATGTTAAATTAATTCTAATGACCACCATTGGATAAAATGGTAAAAATATATTCTAATTATACCTTAAAACCACTAAATAGTATAATTTATCACAATAAATTATTTTGATTAAAAAGTTGTTTTAAAGTATTTTTCACTATTTATAAAAAATTAGAAGTTCTCAGAAAAATACCAAAAATTCAACATAGTCTAATTTCGATATTACGAATCCAAAAATAAAGTCCATTTTGAAATATAAAATTTCTATAATTTTAAAAAGTGGTTATTACTATTCATAACGGCTACTTTGATTAGTCGCGGTGTTTTAGAACTCGAAGTTGCGTACAATGCAAGCCATTGCATTATTGGATGAGACGCGTATCGTGGAAGCTCGGGGTGTTACATTCTCCCCTCCTTCAATAAATTGCGTCCTCGCAATTTGAAATTTTTCTTTGAAAATAAAAGGTTGAAAAGAGAAAATACCTTTGAGAAAAACCCACATCGGAAATAAGATTAATAAAATTTAGCCTTAATAAGAGGGAAAGGGAAATGAAAAAGTCACCACCCAATTATGATCTCGATTAGGAGAACATTGGTGGAAATTAGAGACATATAATTGGAGGAAAAACGTAAATATTCGTAGGGAGTGATTGAGGTCATCAATCACAATCAACTGTCAAATTGAGGGCCTCCAAGCCTTCAATCTATGTTGATTTAAAATATCATCAGTTCAACAAGACATAAGGTATTAGGATAACACATTTTTTAGTTTTAATATCCCTTTACTAAAGTTTAAGAATTAATTTATTCATTGAATAAGAGATAGGTATATATATATTTATGCTTGACAATTAGAGTTTCAACCTTCAACTCATCTTTCACTCAAAAAGATAATAGAACTCAAAAATATTATACTTATCCTAATTGTATAAGGTTCCAAATGTTAAGACATACCATTTAGATTAGTAAAATTATTTTGTAATAACCAGGGACTTCCTGTAGGCTAGTGGTAGGAAATAAAGGCTTGTCGCACTATGGTTGTGGGTTTGATTCCTGCAGCTTTGTCCGACGCGACAGGTTATTCCCCACCCTGCAGGTTGTCCTTTTCCTAAAACTATAGTATTATAATATTCCAAAAATAATCTTCAGAAATTATTTAACCTTAAACAATACTATCCATGGTTCAACTTAATCCATTCCAACCTTAATAGTTATCCAAAATACCTCCGTCCAAACTTTCTCTAAAAGGTCTCTAAATTCCAAAATCAATTGTAACATCAGATTCCCCAAACAAAGAAAAGTTTCTCTTATTGTCACATACTAAAAATATGATTACCTTAATCATATTAAAACCTTACTGAAATCAACAAGTACTGCAGTACAATCCATATATATATATCACATTATTCTTATAACCAGAATATAATCCTTGAGTCCAAAAGCACCAATACATTAATTATTCCGCTGCAACTGTAGTCACAGCATAAGATTGGCCTTGATCCCTTGGCCTTTTCTGAGGTAAGTTTCCCTGACTCTTAGGACATTCATTTGCATAATGCCTTGTTTCCCTACAATTGTAACATTCAACTTTGACAGCCTCTTTCTTTCCCTTGCAATCACGAGCCTGGTGACCCTTTTCTCCACATTTATAACAAACTCCCATTCCTTTTAGGCAAGTACCAGGGTGATTCTTCCCACAATTATCACATAATGGAAAATCCTTCTTTCCCTTTTTCCCTTTATCTGTCTCTTATTCCACCGTTCTCTTCTTCTCTTGCTTTACTTTGTTTTCATAAGACTTAGAGAATTCCTTTTCTGTCTTGATAGCACACGAGACAATATCTTCGTATGATGAGAAGGATTGTGATACTAAAGCTCGACGGAGAAATGGTTTTAACCCATCAAAGAAACGATCAATCTTACTCCTTGGGTTACGTATATAATCGGCAGCATGCCTCTCTAACCTTGTAAAGTTAGCCTCATACTTTGCGACATTCTCATCCTCCTTCTGCCTCAAACTCAGAAATTGCCTTTCCATATCTGCTCGATGGTCACGAGGAAAATATTTTTCTAAAAACAGATCTTTGAACTCCCTCCATTCCATATTCGATACGTCATCATCTTCCTTTGTGTTTTGAATCAGCGACCACCACTGATCGGCATCTCCAGTGAGGCGGTAAACTGCCATGACAACCTTCTCCCTTTCGCTACTCCCCAAGGCATGGAATATTTTTTCTAAGGAGTTTATCCATTGCTCAGCTACTAACGGATTTGTACCCCCATTGAAGGTTGGTGGTTGTTGCCTCATGAAACGGTCTAGCATTGATCCTCCATGTTGCGGATCAGGGTGCTGCATACGAGTAAGGTTATTATTCATAACCTGCGTGAGTTGTCCCAGTACGGTGAGAAGCTGATCAGCACCAGTTGTATCTCCAGATCCCCAATAATTATCTTGAGCAGGAGGGCAATCCCTACACGGAGTTCGTGCATTGATACGGTTTCCATTCCTTCCGCTAGGTGCCATTTCTAAACAATGGCATAAACTAGATTAGTTTATGAATCAAAATACATAATTCCATACTTGTTAAACACTTTACATAAATTGAACTATTTATGGATATAATCCATAATCATAAAAAGAAATGTTTTCTTTGAGGAAGTATGTACTCATAACCCTTCATAGTGGTTTGTAAATAAAATGAGAATTATCCTAAGCATATCCCCCGGGAGTGTCGTAACCAAGAGTGCAGCAAGGCCCATTGTCGTGAACCAGTTCCCGTTCGAGTCTAGCTCAAAGCGGTGTTTTCGGGTTTTACCCCTAGGTACATCTGTGCCAGAGCCGCCTCTACCTGCTCGTATCCAGACAGGGATGTATTGCTCGGAAAACTCATAACATCTCTATAATACCAAAATTCTAGGAAGTTCTTCTATACTAATCCTCAAAGTTCATCTTAGGTCTATGTGCTCTAATCACAGTTTATCTAAATCTAGCTTCCAAGGTTAGTACTAAACTGCCTCTGATACCAACTGTAACGCCCCGACCCCAGCTACCCAGAGCCGGTGCGTTACTTCGTAACATTGGCATGATCACAGAAGATCAAGTCTCGAAAGACCGATTAGTTTAGTAGCCTTGGAAACACTAGATACATTCGTAAACGTTACATTACATCATAAAGTGAAAAACTACAATAACATCGTATCCATAGTCCACACTTCTATCCTCTTCGGACTATCCCTGTAGGCCATTCATAAAATACTTCTTCACATCCTGGAAAATATTAAAACATTGAAAGGGGTGAGCTCAGATGCTCAGTAAGGATAACAATATTGCGGAAGCTTATATAAATAAACATAAAAATTTAAGGCAATGTATAACTAAAACAAAAGCCTTTTAAACTTGAACATCAACATAATATGGCAAAAGTAAAATGAGATAATGCCATTCACTTATTCACATGGATATTCTACTGGTCGAATAATCACATGCAATATCAATAACCACTTTCATAATGATGGAATGCATAATGCCAGACTATCATAACCACGTAGTCAAGGCCTCGTGCCAAGACCACAAATAATATTTTGTCAAGGCCTCGTGCCAAGACACTAGATTGTCTCATGAGACCTGCCGATGCATCGAGGAGCTATAGCGGGCTCCACCCGTCACTTATTAAGTCCAATGCATTCCTCATATGAATAGGTTTAAACATATCATAAACCATAACATAATCATATCACATAAAACATTCATAAAGGAAACATAACATTTCCACATTTCAATCACAAGATATAAATACAACACATTGATATAACAAAAATGCTTTCAAAACCATTTTCAATACCAAAATAAAAGAAAGTTAAAACTTTGTATTTATTTTTCATTAAAAAAAATGATGGCTTGTAGAGGAATCCGAATCTCAAATAATGGTCACGGCGGCGGAGAAGTCGTTGTCGCCGCATAAGTACGGAAAGAAAACATTCCCTTTTATCGTTTAGCAAAACGCTTCGTATAAAAAAGATTCTTTTTGAATAAATGTAAAAGTCAAAGGGGTTTATACACCGTATAAAATAAAGTTGTGTATAAAACCAAATATGCCTCAATGAAAGGGGATTGAGACGAAGTCCTTAAAAGATTATTTTTAAAATAAAATAGATCTATTATGTGTATTCACTATAGGTACACATAAAGAATGTAAAAATACAAAATAGGACATAATATTATCATGACATAATTTGAAAGTAAAAGATTAACCCAAAGAATGGAAGTTGGGTTAAGAAATTCCCTTACAAGTATCATTTTTTAAATAAAATAGATTTATTATGTGTATTCACTATAATTACACATAAATAAAGTACAAATACAAGATAGGACATAATAATATCATGATATAATTTGAAAGTAGGAGATTAACCCAAAGAATGAAAATTGGGTTAAGAAATTCCTTTACCTTGTGTCCGACTTGACTCAACCGTTCTTTAACCTCCTGAATAATAAAATAGAGTTAATATGTACCTTATTAAGAACCATTTTCAATTTCTTTATCCTTTTTATATAACTTATTAAAATGTTATGAACATTATTTAATTATTTAAGTTAATAACGGTCGTTTTGTCGATCTTTGGTACTTGAGTAAAAAATAAACTTCTTATAATTACAAGTTTTTCATGTGGTGAAATATCCATTATATCCAGAATTATATTCATGATGTAGATATCATATATATCATATATATACAGTATATATATTCATTCATAATGTCACGTAACATTTAGTGGTAAGAAATGAAATGCACCGTTCATGGAGACGGTAAGCCGTACGTACGCATGAACGCTACTTTCATTTCAATTTCATATTTAATGGAACTAAATCATAATGATATAAATGTATAATATAATTCCAGTATAATATAGTGTATAATACCATTTACTCCATCCTTTATACATCCCACATATGGCATTAACGATTCAAATCACTTTGAGGGGGCGGTAGTCCGCACTTCCTAAAATGAAATTATCGCGTTTTACCCATAATGGAAATCATAAAGTATGCCATAAATGAGAAATACAGAAGCATAAGTAAAACATAAACATATTATATATCATATATAAAAATAGTGACATCTTAATGGCCACCTTTGAAGGTGTTATATGAGTGTTGAACAATCATCGTTTCGTGAGGCAGAAATTCGCCATCCACAGAAACCGTATGTTCTTTAACCATTAGATGTAGGTGTGTGTAAGTGTAGCTCGAATACTTCTTATAAAAAAAATCCTAGTATATTTAGGATACTGGTGTTGTTACAAAATAAATTAATAAAAAGAGTTTAGGGGGTTGGAGAAGAAAAATAAAACAAAACAACATTAGAAAAGACATTACCTCAAAATCGGGTAACTCTTTTTGATTTGAGCCAAATGCTTCCTTGGGAAGAGTTCTGCCCAAAGTGAGGCTTCTATGAGTAAGAGGGGGAAGTTTTGAGAGTATTTGGGCAGAGGTTGGCCAAGCCAAATGGCTTGAAAGTGTAAATGAGGTGGGAGAGGTGGGGGCCTTTTATAAGTGGAGAGGAGGGGCAATTTTGGAAAGTAATGAAATGTTATTCAATTATACAATGCTTTTCGGTTTCTAAAGGTCCCAAACTTATATAATTCGTGGATAAGGTGATAAGGGTTCGAAATATCTTCATCCAATAGGCTTTGGACAAGTGTAAGCCTTGGATTTTGCATTATGTTCTCATTTTATTTAAATCGTTAAATAATGAGGTCATCGCCACATCATATTGATGTCATAAATAATTTAATTTATTTAATGTCTAAAAATTATAAAAAAAATACTATGATGTAGGAAATATGTTTAGCTTTCTAAGGAATATTTATAATCAAAATTTGGACTTTTGTAACCCCACTTAAAAACCATTTTAGTAAAATAACTCATGTTTGTGTCAATTTAATTTTAACATTAAATAAATATATATTAATGTCATTTTACAACTAAAGTGGCTCCATGGGGTCCCCAAGTTGAACCATGGGTTGTATTGGTCGGCCATGACTCATCCAATAGGAGTAGGACAAGTTTCATGCTCATCTCATATTATTAAAACATTATTTGTACCTTAAACTACACTAATTACCTCTAATCGCGATTAAGAACTTAAAAGTTACTATTCACCAAAAAATTATTTTAATCTCATTGAACCACATTTTACTTCTTAATGACAACCATTTATGTCGGATTTTTGAAAATCAAATCACAGAAGTGGTAATATTACATTTAAATGAAAAATCAGTTATTTAACTACCACTTAGTGGTTTCACTATTCATCAAAAATTGAAGTTTTTCAGAACAAGGCCAAAATTTTACCCTAAGCTATAATTGATATTCCGAATTCAAAAATGATGTCTATTTTACAAAATTCCAAACATATAAGTTGCATTAATTAATTTTATAATTATTTCCCGCTGTTACGACAAATAGCGTGTTTTTAAGAAACAATTTATATCAAAAGATTGACAATTGTTTATGTCCAATTTCAATGTTAAATTAATTCTAATGACCACCATTGGATAAAATGGTAAAAATATATTCTAATTATACCTTAAAACCACTAAATAGTATAATTTATCACAATAAATTATTTTGATTAAAAAGTTGTTTTAAAGTATTTTTCACTATTCATAAAAAATTAGAAGTTCTCAGAAAAATACCAAAAATTCAACATAGGCTAATTTCGATATTCCGAATCCAAAAATAAAGTCCATTTTGAAATATAAAATTTCTATAATTTTAAAAAGTGGTTATTTCTATTCATAACGGCTACTTTGATTAGTCACGGTGTTTTAGAACTCGAAGTTGCGTACAATGCAAGCCATTGCATTATTGGATGAGACGCGTATTGTGGAAGCTCGGGGTGTTACATTCTCCCCTCCTTCAATAAATTGCGTCCTCGCAATTTGAAAATTTTCTTTGAAAATAAAAGGTTGAAAAGAGAAAATACCTTTGAGAAAAACCCACATCGGAAATAAGATTAATAAAATTTAGCCTTAATAAGAGGGAAAGGGAAATGAAAAAGTCACCACCCAATTATGATCTCGATTAGGAGAACATTGGTGGAAATTAGAGACATATAATTGGAGGAAAAACGTAAATATTCGTAGGGAGTGATTGAGGTCATCAATCACAATCAACTGTCAAATTGAGGGCCTCCAAGCCTTCAATCTATGTTGATTTAAAATATCATCAGTTCAACAAGACATAAGGTATTAGGATAACACATTTTTTTGTTTTAATATCCCTTTACTAAAGTTTAAGAATTAATTTATTCATTGAATAAGAGATAGGTATATATATATTTATGCTTGACAATTAGAGTTTCAACCTTCAACTCATCTTTCACTCAAAAAGATAATAGAACTCAAAAATATTATACTTATCCTAATTGTATAAGGTTCCAAATGTTAACACATACCATTTAGATTACTAAAATTATTTTGTAATAACCAGGGAATTCCTGTAGGCTAGTGGTAGGAAATAAAGGCTTGTCGCACTATGGTTGTGGGTTCGATTCCTGCAGCTTTGTCCGACGCGACGAGTTATTCCCCACCCTGCAGGTTGTCCTTTTCCTAAAACTATAGTATTATAATATTCCAAAAATAATCTTCAGAAATTCTTTAACCTTAAACAATACTATCCATGGTTCATCTTAATCCATTCCAACCTTAATAGTTATCCAAAATACCTCCGTCCAAACTTTCTCTAAAAGGTCTCTAAATTCCAAAATCAATTGTAACATCAGATTCCCCAAACAAAGAAAAGTTTCTCTTATTGTCACATACTAAAAATATGATTACCTTAATCATATTAAAACCTTACTGAAATCAACAAGTACTGTAGTAAAATCCATATATATATATCACATTATTCTTATAACCAGAATATAATCCTTGAGTCCAAAAGCACCAATACATTAATTATTCCGCTGCAACTGTAGTCACAGCATAAGATTGGCCTTGATCCCTTGGCCTTTTCTGAGGTAAGTTTCCCTGACGCTTAGGACATTCATTTTCATAATACCTTGTTTCCCTACAATTGTAGCATTCAACTTTGAGAGCCTCTTTCTTTCCCTTGCAATCATGAGCCTGGTGACCCTTTTCTCCACATTTATAACAAACTCCCATTCCTTTTAGGCAAGTACCAGGGTGATTCTTCCAACAATTATCACATAATGGAAAATCCTTCTTTCCCTTTTTCCCTTTATCTGTCTCTTGTTCCACCGTTCTCTTCTTCTCTTGCTTTACTTTGTTTTCATAAGACTTAGAGAATTCTTTTTCTGTCTTGATAGCACACGAGACAATATCTTCGTATGATGAGAAGGATTGTGATACTAAAGCTCGACGGAGAAATGGTGTTAACCCATCAAAGAAACGATCAATCTTACTCCTTGGGTTACGTATATAATCGGCAGAATGCCTCTCTAACCTTGTAAAGTTAGCCTCATACTTTGCGACATTCTCATCCTCCTTCTGCCTCAAACTCAGAAATTGCCTTTCCATATCTGCTCGATGGTCACGAGGAAAATATTTTTCTAAAAACAGATCTTTGAACTCCCTCCATTCCATATTCGATACGTCATCATCTTCCTTTGTGTTTTGAATCAGCGACCACCACTGATCGGCATCTCCAGTGATGCGGTAAACTGCCATGACAACCTTCTCCCTTTCGCTACTCCCCAAGGCATGGAATATTTTCTCTAAGGAGTTTATCCATTGCTCAGCTACTAACGGATTTGTACCCCCATTGAAGGTTGGTGGTTGTTGCCTCATGAAACGGTCTAGCATTGATCCTCCACGTTGCGGATCAGGGTGCTCCATACGAGTAAGGTTATTATTCATAACCTGCGTGAGTTGTCCCAGTACGGTGAGAAGCTGATCAGCAGCAGTTGTATCTCCAGATCCACAATAATTATCTTGAGCAGGAGGGAAATCCCTACACGGAGTTCGTGCATTGATACGGTTTCCATTCCTTCCACTAGGCGCCATTTCTAAACAATGGCATAAACTAGATTAGTTTATGAATCAAAATACATAATTCCATACTTGTTAAACAATTTACATAAATTGAACTATTTATGGATATAATCCATAATCATAAAAAGAAATGTTTTCTTTGAGGAAGTATGTAATCATAACCCTTCATAGTGGTTTGTAAATAAAATGAGAATTATCCTAAGCATATCCCCCGGGAGTGTCGTAACCAAGAGTGCAGCAAGGCCCGTTGTCGTGCACCAGTTCCCGTTCGAGTCTAGCTCAAAGCGGTGTTTTCGGGTTTTACCCCTAGGTACATCTGTGCCAGAGCGGCCTCTACCTGCTCGTATCCAGACAGGGATGTATTGCTCGGAAAACTCATAACATCTCTATAATACCAAAATTCTAGGAAGTTCTTCTATACTAATCCTCAAAGTTCATCTTAGGTCTATGTGCTCTAATCAGAGTTTATCTAAATCTAGCTTCCAAGGTTAGTACTAAACTGCCTCTGATACCAACTGTAACGCCCCAACCCCAGCTACCCAGAGCCGGTGCGTTACTTCGTAACATTGGCATGATCACAGAAGATCAAGTCTCGAAAGACCGATTAGTTTAGTAGCCTTGGAAACACTAGATACATTCGTAAACGTTACATTACATCATAAAGTGAAAAACTACAATAACATCATATCCATAGTCCACACTTCTATCCTCTTCGGACTATCCCTGCAGGTCATTCATAAAATACTTCTTCACATCCTGGAAAATATTAAAACATTGAAAGGGGTGAGCTCAGATGCTCAGTAAGGATAAAAATATTGCGGAAGCTTTCATAAATAAACATAAAAATTTAAGGCAATGTATAACTAAAACAAAATCCTTTTAAAATTGAACATCAACATAATATGGCAAAAGTAAAATGAGATAATGCCATTCACTTATTCACATGGATATTCTACTGGTCGAATAATCACATGCAATATCAATAACCACTTTCATAATGATGGAATGCATAATGCCAGACTATCATAACCACGTAGTCAAGGCCTCGTGCCAAGACCACAAATAAGATTTTGTCAAGGCCTTGTTCCAAGACACTAGATTGTCTCATGAAACCTGCCGATGCATCGAGGAGCTATAGCGGGCTCCACCCGTCACTTATTAAGTCCAATGCATTCCTCATATGAATAGGTTTAAACATATCATAAACCATAACATAATCATATCACATAAAACATTCATAAAGGAAACATAACATTTCCACATTTCAATCACAAGATATAAATACAACACATTGATATAATAAAAATGCTTTCAAAACCATTTTCAATACCAAAATAAAAGAAAGTTAAAACTTTGTATTTATTTTTCATTAAAAAAAATGATGGCTTGTAGAGGAAGCCGAATCTCAAATAATGGTCATGGCGGCGGAGAAGTCGTTGTCGCCGCATAAGTACGGAAAGAAAACATTCCCTTTTGTCGTTTAGCAAAACGATTCGTATAAAAAAGATTCTTTTTGAATAAATGTAAAAGTCAAAGGGGTTTATACACCGTATAAAATAAAGTTGTGTATAAAACCAAATATGCCTCAATGAAAGGGGATTGAGACGAAGTCCTTAAAAGATCATTTTTAAAATAAAATAGATCTATTATGTGTATTCACTATAGGTACACATAAAGAATGTAAAAATACAAAATAGGACATAATATTATCATGACATAATTTGAAAGTAAAAGATTAACCCAAAGAATGGAAGTTGGGTTAAGAAATTCCCTTACAAGTATCATTTTTTAAATAAAATATATTTATTATGTGTATTCACTATAATTACACATAAATAAAGTACAAATACAAGAGAGGACATAATAATATCATGATATAATTTGAAAGTAGGAGATTAACCCAAAGAATGAAAATTGGGTTAAGAAATTCCCTTACCTTGTGTCCGACTTGACTCAACCGTTCTTTAACCTCCTGAATAATAAACTAGAGTTAATATCTACCTTATTAAGAACCATTTTCAATTTCTTTATCCTTTTTATATCACTTATTACAATGTTATAAACATTATTTAATTATTTAAGTTAATAACGGTCGTTTTGTCGATCTTTGGTACTTGAGTCAAAAATAAACTTCTTATAATTACAAGTTGTTCATGTGGTGAAATATCCATTATATACAGAATTATATTCATGATGTAGATATCATATATATCATATATATACAGTATATATATTCATTCATAATGTCACGTAACATTTAGAGGTAAGAAATGAAATGCACCGTTCATGGAGACGGTAAGCCGTACGTACGCATGAACGCTACTTTCATTTCAATTTCATATTTAATGGAACTAAATCATAATTATATAAATGTATAATATAATTCCAGTATAATATAGTGTATAATACCATTTACTCCATCCTTTATACATCCCACATATGGAATTAACGATTCAAATCACTTTGAGGGGGCGGTAGTCCGCACTTCCTAAAATGAAATTATCGCGTTTTACCCATAATGGAAATCATAAAGTATGCCATAAATGAAAAATACAGAAGCATAAGTAAAACATAAACATATTATATATCATATATAAAAATAGTGACATCTTAATGGCCACCTTTGAAGGTGTTATATGAGTGTTGAACAATCATCGTTTCGTGAGGCAGAAATTCTCCATCCACAGAAACCGTATGTTATTTAACCATTAGATGTAGGTGTGTGTAAGTGTAGCTAGAATACTTCTTATAAAAACATCCTAGTATATTTAGGATACTGGTGTTGTTACAAAATAAATTAATAAAAAGAGTTTAGGGGGTTGGAGAAGAAAAATAAAACAAAACAACATTAGAAAAGACATTACCTCAAAATCGGGTAACTCTTTTTGATTTGAGACAAAGGCTTCCTTGGGAAGAGTTATGCCCAAAGTGAGGCTTCTATGAGTAAGAGGGGGAAGTTGGGAGAGTATTTGGGCAGAGGTTGGCCAAGCCAAATGGCTTGAAAGTGTAAATGAGGTGGGAGAGGTGGGGGCCTTTTATAAGTGGAGAGGAGGGGCAATTTTGGAAAGTAATGAAATGGTATTCAATTATACAATGATTTTCGGTTTCTAAATGTCCCACACTTATATAATTCGTGGATAAGGTGATAAGGGTTCTAAATCTCTTCATCCAATAGGCTTTGGACAGGTTTAAGCCTTGGATTTTGCATTATCTTCTCATTTTATTTAAATCGTTAAATAATGAGGTCATCGCCACATCATAATGATGTCATAAATAATTTAATTTATTTAATGTCTAAAAATTATAAAAAAAATACTATGATGTAGGAAATATTTTTAGCTTTCTAATGAATATTTATAATCAAAATTTGGACTTGTGTAACCCCACTTAAAAACTATTTTAGTAAAATAACTCATGTTTGTGTCAATTTAATTTTAACATTAAATAAATATATATTAATGTCATTTTCCAACTAAAGTGGCTCCATGGGGTCCCCAAGTTGACCCATGGGTTGTCTTGTTCGGCCATTACTCATCCAATAGGAGTAGGACAAGTGTTATGCTCATCTCATATTATTAAAACATTATTTGTACCTTAAACTACACTAATTACCTCTAATCGCGATTAAAAACTTAAAAGTTACTATTCACCAAAAAATTATTTTAATCTCATTGAACCACATTTTACTTCTTAATGAAAACCATTTATGTCGGATTTTTGAAAATCAAATCACAGAAGTGGTAATATTACATTTAAACGAAAAATCAGTTATTTAACTACCACTTAGTGGTTTCACTATTCATCAAAAATTGAAGTTTTTCAGAACAAGGCCAAAATTTTACCCTAAGCTATAATTGATATTCCGAATTCAAAAATGATGTCTATTTTACAAAATTCCAAACATATAAGTTGCATTAATTAATTTTATAATTATTTCCCGCTGTTATGACAAATAGCGTGTTTTTAAGAAACAATTTATATCAAAAGATTGACAATTGTTTATGTCCAATTTCAATGTTAAATTAATTCTAATGACCACCATTGGATAAAATGGTAAAAATATATTCTAATTATACCTTAAAACCACTAAATAGTATAATTTATCACAATAAATTATTTTGATTAAAAAGTTGTTTTAAAGTATTTTTCACTATTCATAAAAAATTAGAAGTTCTCAGAAAAATACCAAAAATTCAACATAGGCTAATTTCGATATTCCGAATCCAAAAATAAAGTCCATTTTGAAATATAAAATTTCTATAATTTTAAAAAGTGGTTATTACTATTCATAACGGCTACTTTGATTAGTCGCGGTGTTTTAGAACTCGAAGTTGCGTACAATGCAAGCCATTGCATTATTGGATGAGACGCGTATCGTGGAAGCTCGGGGTGTTACATTCTCCCCTCCTTCAATAAATTGCGTCCTCGCAATTTGAAATTTTTCTTTGAAAATAAAAGGTTGAAAAGAGAAAATACCTTTGAGAAAAACCCACATCGGAAATAAGATTAATAAAATTTAGCCTTAATAAGAGGGAAAGGGAAATGAAAAAGTCACCACCCAATTATGATCTCGATTAGGAGAACATTGGTGGCAATTAGAGACATATAATTGGAGGAAAAACGTAAATATTCGTAGGGAGTGATTGAGGTCATCAATCACAATCAACTGTCAAATTGAGGGCCTCCAAGCCTTCAATCTATGTTGATTTAAAATATCATCAGTTCAACAAGACATAAGGTATTAGGATAACACATTTTTTTGTTTTAATATCCCTTTACTAAAGTTTAAGAATTAATTTATTCCTTGAATAAGAGATAGGTATATATATATTTATGATTGACAATTAGAGTTTCAACCTTCAACTCATCTTTCACTCAAAAAGATTATAGAACTCAAAAATATTATACTTATCCTAATTGTATAAGGTTCCAAATGTTAACACATACCATTTAGATTAGTAAAATTATTTTGTAATAACCAGGGACTTCCTGTAGGCTAGTGGTAGGAAATAAAGGCTTGTCGCACTATGGTTGTGGGTTCGATTCCTGCAGCTTTGTCCGACGCGACGGGTTATTCCCCACCCTGCAGGTTGTCCTTTTCCTAAAACTATAGTATTATAATATTCCAAAAATAATCTTCAGAAATTCTTTAACCTTAAACAATACTATCCATGGTTCAACTTAATCCATTCCAACCTTAATAGTTATCCAAAATACCTCCGTCCAAACTTTCTCTAAAAGGTCTCTAAATTCCAAAATCAATTGTAACATCAAATTCCCCAAAAAAAGAAAAGTTTCTCTTATTGTCACATACTAAAAATATGATTACCTTAATCATATTAAAACCTTACTGAAATCAACAAGTACTGCAGTACAATCCATATATATATATCACATTATTCTTATAACCAGAATATAATCTTTGAGTCCAAAAGCACCAATACATTAATTATTCCGCTGCAACTGTAGTCACAACATAATATTGGCCTTGATCCCTTGGCCTTTTCTGAGGTAAGTTTCCCTGACGCTTAGGACATTCATTTTCATAATGCCTTGTTTCCCTACAATTGTAGCATTCAACTTTGACAGCCTCTTTCTTTCCCTTGCAATCACGAGCCTGGTGACCCTTTTCTCCACATTTATAACAAACTCCCATTCCTTTTAGGCAAGTACCAGGGTGATTCTTCCCACAATTATCACATAATGGAAAATCCTTCTTTCCCTTTTTCCCTTTACCTGTCTCTTGTTCCACCGTTCTCTTCTTCTCTTGCTTTACTTTGTTTTCATAAGACTTAGAGAATTCCTTTTCTGTCTTGATAGCACACGAGACAATATCTTCGTATTATGAGAAGGATTGTGATACTAAAGCTCGACGGAGAAATGGTTTTAACCCATCAAAGAAACGATCAATCTTACTCCTTGGGTTACGTATATAATCGGCAGCATGCCTCTCTAACCTTGTAAAGTTAGCCTCATACTTTGCGACATTCTCATCCTCCTTCTGCCTCAAACTCAGAAATTGCCTTTCTATATCTGCTCGATGGTCACGAGGAAAATATTTTTCTAAAAACAGATCTTTGAACTCCCTCCATTCCATATTCGATACGTCATAATCTTCCTTTGTGTTTTGAATCAGCGACCACCACTGATCGGCATCTCTAGTGAGGCAGTAAACTGCCATGACAACCTTCTCCCTTTCGCTACTCCCCAAGGAATGGAATATTTTCTCTAAGGAGTTTATCCATTGCTCAGCTACTAATGGATTTGTACCCCCATTGAAGGTTGGTGGTTGTTGCCTCATGAAACGGTCTAGCATTGATCCTCCACGTTGCGGATCAGGGTGCTCCATATGAGTAAGGTTATTATTCATAACCTGCGTGAGTTGTCCCAGTACGGTGAGAAGCTGATCAGCACCAGTTGTATCTCCAGATCCACAATAATTATCTTGAGCAGGAGGGCAATCCCTACACGAAGTTCGTGCATTGATACGGTTTCCATTCCTTCTACTAGGCGCCATTTCTAAACAATGGCATAAACTAGATTAGTTTATGAATCAAAATACATAATTCCATACTTGTTAAACACTTTACATAAATTGAACTATTTATGGATATAATCCATAATCATAAAAAGAAATTTTTTATTTGAGGAAGTATGTACTAATAACCCTTCATAGTGGTTTGTAAATAAAATGAGAATTATCCTAAGCATATCCCCCGGGAGTGTCGTAACCAAGAGTGCAGCAAGGCCCGTTTTCGTGCACCAGTTCCCGTTCGAGTCTAGCTCAAAGCGGTGTTTTCGGGTTTTACCCCTAGGTACATCTGTGCCAGAGCCGCCTCTACCTGCTCGTATCCAGACAGGGATGTATTGCTCAGAAAACTCATAACATCTCTATAATACCAAAATTCTAGGAAGTTCTTCTATACTAATCCTCAAAGTTCATCTTAGGTCTATGTGCTCTAATCAGAGTTTATCTAAATCTAGCTTCCAAGGTTAGTACTAAACTGCCTCTGATACCAACTGTAACGCCCCGACCCCAGCTACCCAGAGCCGGTGCGTTACTTCGTAACATTGGCATGATCACAGAAGATCAAGTCTCGAAAGACCGATTAGTTTAGTAGCCTTGGAAACACTAGATATATTCGTAAACGTTACATTACATCATAAAGTGAAAAACTACAATAACATCGTATCCATAGTCCACACTTCTATCCTCTTCGGACTATCCCTGCAGGTCATTCATAAAATACTTCTTCACATCCTGGAAAATATGAAAACATTGAAAGGGGTGAGCTCAGATGCTCAGTAAGGATAACAATATTGTGGAAGCTTTCATAAATAAACATAAAAATTTAAGGCAATGTATAACTAAAACAAAAGCCTTTTAAACTTGAACATCAACATAATATCGAAAAATTAAAATGAGATAATGCCATTCACTTATTCACATGGATATTCTACTGGTCGAATAATCACATGCAATATAAATAACCACTTTCATAATGATGGAATGCATAATGCCAGACTATCATAACCACGTAGTCAAGGCCTCGTGCCAAGACCACAAATAAGATTTTGTCAAGGCCCTCGTGCCAAGACACTAGATTGTCTCACGAGACCTGCCGATGCATCGAGGAGCTATAGCGGGCTCCACCCGTCACTTATTATGTCCAATGCATTCCTCATATGAATAGGTTTAAACATATCATAAACCATAACATAATCATATCACATAAAACATTGATAAATGAAACATAACATTTCCACATTTCAATCACAAGATATAAATACAACACATTGATATAATAAAAATGCTTTCAAAACCATTTTAAATACCAAAATAAAAGAAAGTTAAAACTTTGTATTTATTTTTCATTAAAAAAAATGATGGCTTGTAGAGGAAGCCGAATCTCAAATAATGGTCACGGCGGCGGAGAAGTCGTTGTCGCCGCATAAGTACGGAAAGAAAACATTCCCTTTTGTCGTTTAGCAAAACGCTTCGTATAAAAAAGATTCTTTTTGAATAAATGTAAAAGTCAAAGGGGTTTATACACCGTATAAAATAAAGTTGTGTATAAAACCAAATATGCCTCAATGAAAGGGGATTGAGACGAAGTCCTTAAGAGATAATTTATAAAATAAAATAGATCTATTATGTGTATTCACTATAGGTACACATAAAGAATGTAAAAATACAAAATAGGACATAATATTATCATGACATAATTTGAAAGTAAAAGATTAACCCAAAGAATGGAAGTTGGGTTAAGAAATTCCCTTACAAGTATCATTTTTTAAATAAAATAGATTTATTATGTGTATTCACTATAATTACACATAAATAAAGTACAAATACAAGATAGGACATAATAATATCATGATATAATTTGAAAGTAGGAGATTAACCCAAAGAATGAAAATTGGGTTAAGAAATTCCCTTACCTTGTGTCCGACTTGACTCAACCGTTCTTTAACCTCCTGAATAATAAACTAGAGTTAATATCTACCTTATTAAGAACCATTTTCAATTTCGTTATCCTTTTTATATCACTTATTACAATGTTATGAACATTATTTAATTATTTAAGTTAATAACGGTCGTTTTGTCGATCTTTGGTACTTGAGTCAAAAATAAACTTCTTATAATTACAAGTTGTTCATGTGGTGAAATATCCATTATATCCAGAATTATATTAATGATGTAGATATCATATATATCATATATATACAGTATATATATTCATTCATAATGTCATGTAACATTTAGAGGTAAGAAATGAAATGCACTGTTCATGGAGACGGTAAGCCGTACGTACGCATGAACGCTACTTTCATTTCAATTTCATATTTAATGGAACTAAATCATAATGATATAAATGTATAATATAATTCCAGTATAATATAGTGTATAATACCATTTACTCCATCCTTTATACATCCCACATATGGCATTAACGATTCAAATCACTTTGAGGGGGCGGTAGTCCGCACTTCCTAAAATGAAATTATCGCGTTTTACCCATAATGGAAATCATAAAGTATGCCATAAATGAGAAATACAGAAGCATATGTAAAACATAAACATATTATATATCATATATAAAAATAGTGACATCTTAATGGCCACCTTTGAAGGTGTTATATGAGTGTTGAACAATCATCGTTTCGTGAGGCAGAAATTCGCCATCCACAGAAACCGTATGTTCTTTAACCATTAGATGTAGGTGTGTGTAAGTGTAGCTAGAATACTTCTTATAAAAAAATCCTAGTATATTGAGGATACTGGTGTTGTTACAAAATAAATTAATAAAAAGATTTTAGGGGGTTGGAGAAGAAAAATAAAACAAAACAACATTAGAAAAGACATTACCTCAAAATCGAGTAACTCTTTTTGATTTGAGCCAAAGGCTTCCTTGGGAAGAGTTCTTACCAATGTGAGGCTTCTATGAGTAAGAGGGGGAAGTTGGGAGAGTATTTGGGCAGAGTTTGGCCAAGCCAAATGGCTTGAAAGTGTAAATGAGGTGGGAGAGGTGGGGGCCTTTTATAAGTGGAGAGGAGGGGCACTTTTGGAAAGTAATGAAATGTTATTCAATTATACAATGATTTTCGGTTTCTAAAGGTCCCACAATTATATAATTCGTGGATAAGGTGATAAGGGTTCTAAATCTATTCATCCAATAGGCTTTGGACAAGTGTAAGCCTTGGATTTTGCATTATCTTCTCATTTTATTTAAATCGTTAAATAATGAGGTCATCGCCACATCATAATGATGTCATAAATAATTTAATTTATTTAATGTCTAAAATTTATAAAAAAAAAATACTATGATGTAGGAAATATTGTTATCTTTCTAATGAATATTTATAATCAAAATTTGGACTTGTGTAACCCCACTTAAAAACTATTTTAGTAAAATAACTCATGTTTGTGTCAATTTAATTTTAACATTAAATAAATATATATTAATGTCATTTTCCAACTAAAGTGGCTCCATGGGGTCCACAAGTTGACCTATGGGTTGTCTTGGTCGGCCATGACTCATCCAATAGGAGTAGGACAAGTGTCATGCTCATCTCATATTATTAAAACATTATTTGTACCTTAAACTACACTAATTACCTCTAATCGCGATTAAGAACTTAAAAGTTACTATTCACCAAAAAATTATTTTAATCTCATTGAACAACATTTTACTTCTTAATGACAACCATTTATGTCGGATTTTTGAAAATCAAATCACAGAAGTGGTAATATTACATTTAAACGAAAAATCAGTTATTTAACTACCACTTAGTGGTTTCACTATTCATCAAAAATTGAAGTTTTTCAGAACAAGGCCAAAATTTTACCCTAAGCTATAATTGATATTCGGAATTCAAAAATGATGTCTATTTTACAAAATTCCAAACATATAAGTTTAATTAATTAATTTTATAATTAACTCCCGCTGTTACGACAAATAGCGTGTTTTTAAGAAACAATTTATATCAAAAGATTGACAATTGTTTATGTCCAATTTCAATGTTAAATTAATTCTAATGACCACCATTGGATAAAATGGTAAAAGTATATTTTAATTATACCTTAAAACCACTAAATAGTATAATTTATCACAATAAATTATTTTGATTAAAAAGTTGTTTTAAAGTATTTTTCACTATTCATAAAAAATTAGAAGTTCTCAGAAAAATACCAAAAATTCAACATAGGCTAATTTCGATATTCCGAATCCAAAAATAAAGTCCATTTTGAAATATAAAATTTCTATAATTTTAAAAAGTGGTTATTACTATTCATAACGGCTACTTTGATTAGTCGCGGTGTTTTAGAACTCGAAGTTGCGTACAATGCAAGCCATTGCATTATTGGATGAGACGCGTATCGTGGAAGCTCAGGGTGTTACAGCATTTGGTGTTTGTCTTGAGCACCATCATGGGTAGAGTGATAATAAAAAAATTACTGAAAATATTTATTTTTTATTAATGCTTAAAAATAAACTATCCTCTATATAAAAATGCTAATAGATAATTTCTAGTTATAGATGAATAACCTTAGAGATTGAAATAGGGTCCTTATAGGAGGATTATTGGAAGATCAGTGATATATAATTGTATGGAAATTGGTGTGCCAATGGTGCTTGTGGATCTTTCCAAATACAACAATGTGTAACTATTTTCTATTAGGGATCAATCCTAACAGAAGTTATGAATTATTTTTCTATTGGTTTCATCCTCATTTGATTGTACCTTGATTAACGTAAATCAAATCCACTAACAGATTTATTAACATGTTTATCATGTTTTGCTGGTATTGATTTATTTACCTCCAGTTAGGAATTGAATATATTTTATTATTTATTTTCTATTGGTTCTTTGGTTTTTGTTCTAACAATATTCATGTATTTATCATTGACCTTCCATTTTTTCTACAGTTTGATAAATACTCTGTGGGTGATCATTGGGAAAACATTTTTTGGTGCAATGGATCATAATTTTGGGTTTGGGATTGGGATCAACGACTTGATCGAGGTTCAGATCAACAACCTTTTATTTAGATAGACAACCTCAAAATCATAGTTTAGTGTGGAAATGGTAGCATAGTGCGATGAGGAATAATTATTGAATGATTTTGATAGTTGGAATCTATCTTCCAGTGATGACAGGGTTCAGTAAAAAATTCCATGATTTCCAAGTGAGATTAGGATATGAATCAAAGTAGGTGTTGGAATGAGCAGAACCCATTGGAAAACTAGTAGTTTTTAAAAATAACAATTTACATAGAAAGTAGCCTTGAAAAAAATGCCCCATGGGACCCTGGATGTGACGGTTGGGGTTCTGAAGAAGTTAAATATCATATGTTTTTTGGGACCTACACCATGCCATGTGACCCAGTTTTGGAGACTCTGGATGTAAGCAAGTGGTACGTGGGAAAGGTCACATCCAAACACACAAGAATGACTAGAGTACATCAGAACATCAATGCACGCAAACATGGCCATAGTACTTAGACATGACCAAAGTAAACGTGCATGACTATTGAACACATGAATGGAAACATGCACTTCCAAGAATAAGAAACATGTCATTTCCTCCTAGTACACTATCTTTTCTTTATCATGGTTAGGTTGGGGCCCTCTATCTCTTCAATATAGAATAGTTTCAGTTGGGTGTGTTCCCTTGCCCAATCTATATGAGGGTACAATGAGGAAATACTTCCTACGTATATAATTTTGATCCCCTATATAGGATTAGTCTCAGATAGAGTTTATAATCCCTCAGTGTAACCCCTAGTGTGTTCCTCTTTCATTTAGTCTTCTTCACTAGGTGAGTTTTGATGTTACTTTGTGACAAACATACAGAGCTGTATGATCCCCTACTTAGCATGTAATTCTAGGTAGGGTTTATTATACCCCTGAGCTCCTAGGTGGGATACCCTATCAAATAATCACAATCATTGATGTTCTATAAAGTACTTCTTTTACGATTCATGAAAATCATGACCTCTCGAAAGAGTGTCATTAGTGAAAACATGGATCGTTGATTGTGTTCTCTTGGATGAGTGTTACCTTGAATCCTAAAGTAAAATCCTATGGGTGGAAGTATGGTTGAGACCTATTTGATACTAGGTGTCTATATTGTGTATATCTAGGTTTAATTGTTTTTATGTCTCATATTTTGATTTACAAATATTCATGGTGTTGGTTCGAGAACTTTATTGATGATTTATATTTGGTTAACTCGAGGTTCCCTATAGGTTATTATTATACTAAATTATGTACGGGATCTTCCCACACATATCATGTCTTATGTATATGACATAAATTTTTATAGAGTACTAAGAGGACATGGAGAAATAGTATCATAGTTGAGTAAAAAAGACCATGGTTCGTGTTAGGTGTTTCTTTTGACAATAGTCCCCTTCTTCTTTGAAGGTTTGACTCTTTTACAGTTTTTGGGTGGTCTTGTATTTGGACCTTTATGATTTCCATTACATTTTTTCATGATTTGATTATGCGATATATATGTATTCATTTATTTGATTTATAATTTTCAAATTTACCTTTCAATATTTTGTGGGTATTTGGAGATGTGTTCTTGAGATATACAAAAACACAATAGGTGTTGAGGGTAGAGGACATCCAATTATACTACACAGTAAAGGGAAAAGAAATAAAATTAAAGTATTTTGGGAAATTTTTGTCCCATATAATTGAATTGTGGGTAAAAAGGCCATACAAATAAATATTATAGTGGTAAATGATTAAAATATGAATGATTTTATTTTGGTAGTGCATCCGAAAATATGATTTTAGATGATATAAGCAGTATTTTGTTGAGTGTTTCATGTTTTTTGAGTCTTACATCATATACTCTAAGACCTTTTTTCACTCTATATATGAGGAGTATGAGGAATTATATAATTGGAAGATCCAACATTTTGAAACTTGTAGATGATGAAGCTCTCAAGATAATTGGAAATGGTGATATTACCATTTGAATGTTGAACATGGTCTTATTATAATTTCAAGGAGTTTTCCACATATCAGAGTTGAGGAGGAATTTTAAATAAATAAGATAGTTGGATTATGTGGGTTAATATACAATATTTGTGGATGGAGCAAGGAAAGTTACACATGGTTCTATGGTAGTGTTCAAATAATTGAAAGTCGAAGCATTGAACCTAACAAAAGTTTCAAAAGGATTAGTGAATTATACAAAAACAACTTCTAGATCCACATTGTTGTTGGAAAAATACCCTCATCACTTAACAGATAAAGGTATAAAAGTCCTAGCTTCTAAAGGCGCAGTGAAACTCAAAAATATGGAATTTTAAAAACAAGAAGAGTGTATTATTGGGGCGAATTCGAAGGTGTTATTATGAATGGAAGTAAAAATAATCAATGATCAAAAGTTAGAGATTTTTCATACATACATATGGGGTCATAAAATAGTTTCTCTTCATAGAGGTTCATTGTATAATGTTATATTCATCCACAATATGACACATTTGGTGTGGATATTATTTTTCAAGTAAAAGTATGGATTTTTAAAAACCTTAATTCAATGGATATTATTGGTGTAAAAAGATACCATATGTAAACTGAAATGTTTGGGGATTGAAAATAGTGTGGAATATAGTATTATTAAATTGTAATGGTATTTTTGATGTAATGGAATATAGTTTGAGATGATCATAATAGGAAATTTGAAAAATATAGAGTCTGAAAGAGGATAAATTAGACTTTAGTGGATAATGTAAGGAGCATAAGGATATTTTTGGATTCTACTTAATGTATTTGGAAGTGGATATAAATTTTGATGCCTAATTTTTTAATGTATTTATTTCCACTACAATGGGAAAGATCTTTTTTGAAGACTATAGTTTTGGAAAAAAGGTGAATATTTACAATCTCAAAGTTTTCAGTTCAGTCATCTATGTCCATGATGATTCTAGTGAAGGGGATATGTTAGTGGCTATGTCCCAATTGTGATTATTTATCGAGTATGGAAAATAATAAAATGGATTTTGACTACAAAACAATGGATTAGGTATAGTCACAAGAAGATAATATTTTCTCCATAACATACAGATCAAGTGGAAAAATTAGAGCTAATTGGAAATCATTGATGAGATCAACGAATCATAAAAATTTGAGGTTAATCCAAATGAAAATATGAAAGTTACAAATAATTTAAATAGCATGATAGTTTAAAAAATTAGATAGTCTGGAAGAAGATTTGGAAAAAAATTTGATGTCATTGATTTTTTCAAGTCCATAAGTACTAGAAAACATAGGAACTATATTATCGTGGGGTAGAGTTTTGGAATGCGATATTCAAAAATTATTGGTTCTATAAAGATTAGAGTCATAGAGTTATTTATGTATATATTATAGTATTTTGTTTCTAGTCAGAGATACAAAAGTGACTTTAATTACTTTATTCTCATGGATGTTGGAGAATCTAAATTTTTGTAAGAGGAAGAAATTTTGAGTTACTCAAGGATGTGGGATTTAGAAATGTTTGATGAAATGGATTCATTAGATGTTTTTAGAACACGGGAGATAACAAAATTACCTTGTTATAGGATTTTTCTTTAAAACAAGTGGGGTTTTAAGCTAAAAGAAGATACTAGAGAATGTTGTAAGTAAAGGCTTTTCATGAAGGGCCTTAAACAAAAGAAAGGTATTGATTATACTAAAAAAATTTCTCTAGTTGTTAAGAATAAAATGATTCGGATGGTACTCAGAATATTTTTCATGGAATGGTCAAATTTTGAGTGGTTATATATTAAAACTGGTTTATGTTATAAGGATTTGGAAGAGGAGATTTACATGGAGAAATGGGTGAAACATTGACATGGATTCCTGAAATCCCAAACCACCCAAAAAAGAAAACAAAAATCATGAAAACCCACTTTCGGGGAGAATCAAACCCTCTAAATTTATGCTCCATGGTTTCTCTAGGGTTTACAGGTCGAGGAATTATGCCAGTTATAATTATATAATATCTATAAATATATATTTATATCATAAAAAATAAAATTCTAATTTTTATTTAAAAAAATTAAATAAACCAGGCTGACTCGGAGACGAGACTGGGCTTAACTGTGGCACAATGATGGTCAGGTCAGATCATCTAAAACAATGCTATACAGGCAGGGAAATTTCATCTTAGTATGAGTCCATGCTAGGTCATTTTTATATACTATCATATAATAGGTAAATGGTGTAATGGAGAAGGAAATAGGGAATCTAGTGCGTCAGATCAAAAAAAAATTATATGAGCTGAGATAAGCGTAATGGAATTGGAATTGGTGGTTTAATGCATTTATGAAAAAACCGATGTCTATCTAGAGTATTTTGGATCATTGTAGTTATCAAAATGAGGTTAGTGAGGGGTGATTTTCCATCCTTCTTCTTAATGTCGATGACATTGTCTTAGTAGGACCATGTAAGGATTAACATGAGGAGTTGATGGTTGAATTTTTATGATGTTTCGAGAAGATTGATCTCAATTTGGAAAAATAATTTTTTGTGATGAGGATTATAAGGGAATTAATTTCAGGAATATTGTTCCCACCTGAGCCTAACTATGTTTAGAAAGTGGTGGAATATTTTATAATGACTGACCTAATATCTTTAACCACTCCCCTAGTAAGAAACTTAATGTAGAGTAAGGAAAGGGAACTATAATTAAATAAAAGGTTGATTACATGGTAAAGGATTGATTTTCATTGGTTTTAGGAAGCTTGATACATGTCCTGGTTTGTACACAACCAAAAATCTCACATGTAATGGTAGTTTTTATCTAGTTCCTAATAAATATTGGAATAGGTAAAGGCGATGCGATAATATGGATACTCTAGAATCTAAATAGTTCCAAAATATTTCCAGTCTATTTCATAAGGGATGAAATTTTATCGTGATTTTATGATTTTGATTTCAGGGTAGATATTGAATACTAATAGGATAACTATTATTTGCGTGTTCACTTACGGAGGTGAATCTATGATTTATATGCTGAATCGTTAAGAAGTAGTTCCACTTTAAACAACGAAGGTAGTGTATTTTAATCTTACGAAATCTAGGATGAAATTGATTTGCCTAATGGGGTTTCTAGAGGATGTTGAAAGAATGAAGGAGGTTGATATGCTATTTAGTGATTCACAATGTGTACCCCACTTCAAAAAAAATCTAATGTTCTATTTAATAAAAAATAAAATTTCTATTGATGTATCACATCATCCAAATATTGTTAGAGGAGAAAGTGATAAAGCTTTATAAGGTTTCTAGAGTTTGAAATATGATAGATATACTGACCAAGGTCTTATTTTGGGATATTCCATGGTAGTGTGGTTCTTCAATTGGGTTGGGATAAGAAAAAGAACAATGGGGGAAATATGATACTATAAAGGGGGATTAAGAATGAAATAGATTTGTAGATATGGGTTAAGGACTTGATGATGGTGCCGAACATGATCCCCGAATGGGAAATTGTTAGGCTACACCAATGTGAGTACCATTTTTGGATAACTTTTAGGGTTGATTCTAAAATTCGAGAATGAAATTAAATGGAGATATTTTTCTGATGAAACTAAATTCCAAAATTCAAAAAACAAGAAAAAAAATAAATAAATAAAAGTATCTAGGATGAGGATTATATATAAGATTAAATAAAATCTTGCATAAGCGTAACCATGAAGAAAAAAAGTATACGTAAGCTTAATCCAATTATCTACATGAGATTAATTTTGAGTAAAGGATTCAGAGATTTCTCTATTCATTAGGATAAGTAATAAAATTTGTGGTTTCCTTTGACCATGTGAAGGTATGCTTGTGATGATCAGATCGATAGAGCATGCTCTATTTGATGATTGGTAGGTGATGGAAGCTGGTTCACTAGATGGATGTTTTAGACATCACCTATAAATATATGGGAATTACTAATTTTTTATACAACTATTAATAGTTGTAAACATTTTCTATTTCTATTAATAAATGTTTGAATCATTCCCCATGTGAATTAAAACTAATTCTAAACAATGTAAATCCTCTTTGTTATTCATTGTTATCATATTATTTTTCTCTTTTGGACTTTCATGTTTAGTGCACAATAGTATTGTGTTTAATTGAAGGAATTTTTTCTAGATGGACGGGCTATGTGTTTAAGAATTCACTGGATGGGCTTGGTTTTACATTTCAATATTCCAAAGGGATCTTCTGATTTAAGTGGTTCTAGGCCCAATAATTCACTCACTAATTCACCCTCTATACACATTCTTCATTTATGGGGTAAAATTGTTTCAACATAATTAAATTTTTAGATATGAATATAACTTACTACATGTTTTAAGAAATCTAAACTTTTACTTATAAATTAAACATTCTATATAATCCTTTAAATTCAAGAATAAAAAATGAAATATTGATGGAAATACGAGAACTAAACAAATAAAAGGAAATTGTAAAAGGAAAATCTATATCACAAAAGTGAAACTATTTTTATGAAAACAACCTACCTTAATAAATTCCTGAAGAATTTTTAGTGGCAGTTATATTCTTCTGGCAATGACCCATCTAATTTTTTTATTTGGAATAACTAATTCATCAAAATAGTTCACTATCAAGTATAAAATCTCATTTTTAGAACCCAATAACATTAACCATGATTTAATTTCTTGGGTTACTTATGATTTAGGCACATAAAACAAAGATAATTTATTATCTTCAATTTGAAACTAGACTAATAAATATGTATTGTTTTCTTATGAAATGAAATTGAAGATGGAATGATAATACCAATTTTTTCAAGCCTTATAATCATAATGAAATTGGGTCTCATCTGATATCTCACATAATCATGACAAGGCCCATCCAACTACAATTAAAAACATATAAAATTTAATAAAAATTATTCTCAAAACACATAAATATCCCTCAAATGATATAACACTTATAAAGAATGAGTTTTTAAACTTTTACATAAACATGAAAAAATAATCTCATATGAAAAAAATTAATACCACTAAGTGTACCAATGTTATTCCAAAACCTGAAAAAAAATAATACTAAACACAAAATAAAAAAATAAAATATTAAAATTGAATAAATAAACATGATTAAGTGAAAATAATTAATTTTATTAATTGAATCAAATTTTTATATGCATACAAAATACTACAAGATCAATTTCAATAGTGTACACAAACATTAAAAATTATTTATATGAAAATGATATAAAATCTATTCATGTTCAAATGATACATACACATTATTTTAAATCATTTTAAATGAAAAATAATACTTAAAAATGATTCTTGAATCATCCACATGAGTAATTGGAAGTAAAAAAATTAAAGAATGCGAACAATAAGAGGTTCTTATCATAACAAGGAAAACCAAAACATAATGAAATCCCAGAAGGATAAATTGATATATTTAATACAAACATGTGAGTTAAATTAAAATTTTATTTAATATTATGTATGGAAGCCTAAGTAAACTACCCACAGTGAATTCTCAAAAATTAAAATCATTTCAATTTATAACACTTACATGAACTAATAATGAATTAAAATAATATTAGATTATTTTTAATGTGAATTTGAGTATTTATAAGTGACCATCACATAAAAAATAACACCATTAAATCATAAGGAATAAATTTTTTGATTCTAAAATGATCAAAAAATTAAAATAGCTAAATGTGAACATTAGACATGAATGAAACCTTAAAACTATGTAATGAATGTTATGAAAAATTTTGAAAACAAAACAAACATAACTTGTTTTGAAAACAAATTATCATAAGTGATAATATTCATAATCATTTTTGTTTAAAAAATAATCATCACATATTGTTATGAAATACATATCATATATAATGATTATTTTAGATATTTTTAAAAATAAAAAAGAGAATTTTTTTTATAAATTTTTCTTCAAAAATGGTGATCGGTATACGTAAATTTTCAAAAAAAGGCAGAATATTTTTGAAAACTAGTTATAAAAAGGAGTGGTATAACAATTTTTAAAACCAAAAAACCAAATAACACATATATTTACAAACATATTATCATAATTAATGTGTGTAGGAAGGAAATATTTAAACCAAATAGCCAGACATGACTTATTTTTATAAATATCTCATCATAAGTGATGAGTACCATAATTATCATGTGTTGGGAAGAGAAAACATCATTAAAATATGTTGCGACAAATTTTAATTCAATAATCAATCTAAAATAAACTAATAATCACTTATTTTCAATCATAACAAAGCAATTTCAAATAGTATATAGAGGTACCTCAAAATGGGAGATGATAGATAGTGCACCTTAAGAATCATTCCTAAGATTAAATATGTGTTTTGATTGATTCTCCAATAAGTGAATGTATTCCAACATAAATATACTAAACCAACATTTTCTTATATTAATATTACATTATCTTAAGATAAACAAAATAATAGTATTGCAAATAGAGGATCCAAAGGTTTAGTGTCTTGGGAAAACTAGGGCTATACATAGCAATTAGATCATCAAGCATAAACATTTATTTAATTTCTTCTTCTCTAGCTTCTTATTGGCAGTTGACATCAACTTAGTAAATGTATCCACCTGAGGATATACATCAAAATGGGTGAGCTAAAATCCTAGTAAAAGGATAGATAAGAACAATATAGCATGGGGTGAGAATAATAATAACATGGGAAAAAGATCATGAACATGAGAAGATGCATAAATAAAAGACTAGAAGTGCAGCAATGCATAGAAATGAAACATCATATCTCTGTGGTTAACAACCATACATAATTGTGAAAAAGGATAGCATCTTGTCCACATCATTTCACATTTACTCATGAGATTCATCACTTTACCCAATGAATTGGAGTGTTGTATTATTCTGGGCGCACCCGTCACCTTCAAACATTCATATTGCAATATATAATTCCGGGTGCACCCGTCACCTCATAATATTATCATTATCATGCATGCCACATAGAACATTTATCAATAATGAACATAACTATCCCATGGTAAGGAATGTATTTCATCTCATAATAATAAATTCATAAACTTTGGGTTCCCAAAATAAAGAGGGAACAACATACTTGATACAAGAACCATCAACCATGAATGATAGGTAAAAGTTGAGTTCTTAAAAGAAGTGTTCTTTTGGAAAACATTTTGTTTGACATAAACATTAGTAGAAAACATGTATATCCTAGAAAACGTTTTTTTGAGAAATATGAGCACAGAGGCTGTAATATTGAAAAATAAAGGAGTTACAAAATTCTAAAGGAGGGTATGTGACATTTGTCTGGAATCAGAAAACGCATCAGGTCATTAGGCACCGTGGGCAGTCGCATGCAAAGCTCTTCCAAGATACCTTTATTTGTAAGGCCATCCATGAGATAGTTCCCTTCCATGAGCGTGTGTGTGACAAAGTAGTTCATATTGGAATTTTTATCTAGACAGTTGACCCATTTACCTATTAATTTTCATGAGAGATGATATTGATTCGTCCAAATTGCCTGAACAAGCACCAATGAATCGCACTCAAACCTAATTTTGTTCCAATGATTCTGATAGACCATATCAACCGCTCTAATAAGCGCCATCATTTCAGCTTCCAAAGTAGTGGACTGTTCATAGGGTCCATAATTACATTAAATTTTTTTACATGATCTTAGAATGAGTTATATTATATACCATGTGGATGAATAATTGGATAAAAATTAAATGATGATTGTTTGGGTTAATTTGGGCAGGTTTTCAATCACAACAAACTTGTTTTAATTTATCACATAGTAATATGTACATAAGTTAGTTTTAGAACTTTAAATAGGACATAATACAAAATATATATTCTGGTTCATCCATAAAAATGGTTTCATGACCAGATCTGAAGGTAGAAAGGGAAGAAGAAATAATGTCATTCTTGAAGGTGATAAATTAACACCTCACGAACAACATTCTCTTTAATAAAATAAAAGGAATAAGGAAATGGGTTGGATGATATAATATCTCATTAGTATCATAACATTATAGTATATTCATGATACTATAGATACCATAACATTTTGACAAAGATAGGTGGGGAGAGAATAAGAAAAGAACTTGAAATTGAAAGGGAAATTAACGAATAAGAGGGGGAGAAATTACCTCTTGAATCCTCCTCTTAAGATCCACCTTAAGGGCCTAAGCTTGGTATTTTAATGAGGCCATTAGATCTTGGATGTGGGGGAGGGGTTAGGGAAGATTTGTTTGGGCAGAGTTTAGACAAGGCTTCAAGCTTGAGAGGTGTGAGGAAATGAGGGTGTAAAGGGTGGTATTTATAGTGGAGGGGAGAGGGGTTTCCTTAATATAAAATTCATTAGTTTATTATTTCTCCACAAGATAAGGAATACTGAGTATTAAATGATCAAGAATATTTATTTTATCATGTGATCCCAAACCAAGTGGGCTTACATCAGTAGAACATCACACATGACTCTATAATTAGCTTATTTAGCTTATTTTGTAAATTATGGTATTTCACTATTTATAAAAAAATTCAAGTATATCAGAAAAATACCAAAAATTTACCCTGACCATTATTTGACATGTAGAATCCAAAAATGAAGTCCATTTTTCAAAAATAATTCTCTAAATATGAGTAATTTAATATTTAATTAAAATCATAATTTATTATTAAAAAACAGTTTTAAAACATTCTTTTACTTATTAAAAAATATATGTACATCATACTTTTACTCTAATATTATTTTTATACTATAAAATCTAAGGTTACTATTCATTATGGTATATCAATATTCATAAGGGTAGGTTACTATTCACCAAAAATTATTTTTGTTTTATTAGACTCCAAAAATCATCTTGAACACAACCGTGTATGCCAGATTTTTAAAATTCCAAACACAGAAGTGACAAAATTATGTTTAAAGGTCACTTACACATAGTAGTTCATTATGTTGTGTTTTAATGTGATTTTATGGCATAATTATAAGATGAGAATTTCCATTGACAAACTTTGGGTCGTTACATTCTTCCCCCCTTATGAAATTTCACCCTTGAAATTTCAATTTACACAAACAGGTGAGGGTACTTCTCCTTCATCGCCTCTTCCAGTTCCGAAGTAGCTTCTTCAAACTTATGGTTCCTCCACAACACTTTAACAAGGTGGGTTGTCTTATTGTGTATAACCTTACCTCTTCAGTACAGAATCTCTACTGGTTTCTCCTAATAAGAGAGATCATCTTCTAGCTGTACCAGCTCTGAGTTTAGTTCATGTGATGGGTCTGGTATGTACTTCCTCAAGAGTGATACGTGAAACACATCATGAAGTTGAGCCATATTTGGTGTAAGTTCAATCCGATAGTCCATGACTCCTATGTGGTCAATGATCTCAAAGGGGCCTGTATACCTTGGGCTTAGCTTCCCTTTGTTTCCAAACCACATGCCAATCTTCCATGGAGATATTATAAGGAAGACTTTATCTCCAACGTCGAACTCCAAGTCTATTCAACGGTTGTCAACATATCTCTTTTGCCGACTCTGAGCAAATTTGATGTCTTTCTGGATGCCTTGAACCTTCTCTGCCATCTCTTGAATGAGATTAGGTCCAAGAAGCTTTCTTTCTCCAACTTCATTCCAACAGGTTGGAGTTCTACATCACTTTCCATACAGATCTTCATATGGAGCCATCTGAATACTCGAGTGGAAGATATTTTTTTTATGAGAACTCAACCAATGAGAGGTGTTGATCCCATCCACCTTTTAATTCTAGAGAGAATGCTCTTATAATATCTTCAAGCGTCTGAATAGTCCTTTCAGACCGGAAATCAGTTTGGGGGTGATAGGCCGTGCTGAAATTTAATTCAGTACTCAAAGCATGTTAAAGGCTCTTCCAGAATTTAGATGTGAACCTTGGATCATGGTCAGAGATAATTGAGATTGGAACACCGTGCAGTCTCACCACATCCTTCACATATATCTTTTCAAGTTTTTCAATTGATAGATCTTCTCGAATAGAGATAAAATGGTATGTATTGGTGAGTCTTTCAACCACAACCCATATCGCATTATTCCCCTTTGATGTCTTCAGGAGACCCATGACAAAGTCCATAGTAACATTTTTCTATTTCCACAAGGGTATAGGCAATGGATGCATCATCCCTTTAGACTTTTGTCGCTCTGCTATAACTTGGAGACATACCAAGTACCTTGATATATATTCTAAAATCTCCTTCTTCATGTTATCCCACCAGATGTGTTCTCAGAGATCACAGTACATCATGGTACTCCCAGGATGGATAGAGAAAGTTGAGCTATGTGCATTTTCCAATATCTCCTTCTTTATCCCAGGTGATGAAGGTACACAAACCCGCGTTCCAAACCAAATCACACCATCATTGTTGATATGGAACTCTTGCAGCTTTCCTTCCTTTACTGTATTCACCCTCTTTTGTATATCCAAATCATCCCTTTGTGATTCCTTAATCTTCTCTTGGATGGATGGTTGCACAATCATTTTGGAAAGGTAAGATGTATCCCATGCCATTATGATTTCCTAATCCATACTTTGCATATCTAAGAAGATAGGGTCTATCTAAATCCGTAACATGGATAGTGTAGCAGGTTCTTTTCTTCTTAGAGCATTATCTACCTTGTTCTCCTTTCCAAGATGATAGTGAATAGAGAAATAATAATCCTTGATTATCTATAACCACCTCCTTTGATTCATGTTGAGGACCTTTTGTGTGAATATATACATTAGGATCTTATGGTCAGTGTATATGTCACACTTCTCACCATAAAGGTAGTGCCTCTAGATTTTCAAGGCAAAAATCACGGATTCCATCTCTAGATCATGTGTTGGGTAGTTCTGCTCATGGATCTTCAACTGTCATGAGGCGTAGTCTATCACATTGTCATTTTTCATGAGTATCTAACCCAAGCCTTTCTTTGAAGCATCACTGTATATCACAAATATTTCTCCACTTTTCGATAGTGTGAGTACAAGTGCAGTGATCATCCTTCTCTTTAGCTCCTTGAAGCTTATGTCACATTCTTCCATCCAGACATACTTTACCCCTTTCCTTGTTAACTTAGTTAATGGGCTTGAAAATCGTGATAAGTTTATCACAAAACATTGATAGTACCCATCTAATCTAAGATAACTACATATTTCAGTTACACTAGATGGCCTGGGCCATTCCTCAATCGCCTTTGTCCTTTAAGGATCCACATAAATTCCCTCACTCGTGATCACATGTCCCAAGAACATGACTTGATTCATCCAAAAGTCACACTTTCTGAACATGGCATACAAATTCTCCTTTCTCAATGTCTCTAACACAAGTCTTAGATGTTCTTCATGTTCCTCCTTGATCTTATAGTAGATGCAAATATCATCAATCAACAACACCACAAATTTGTCGAGGTAATTTCTAAAGACTCTATTCGTCAAATAAATAAATATTGTAGGGGAATTAGTAAGTCCGAAGGGCATCACCACAAACTCATAGTGCCCATACCTTGTAAGGAAGGAAGTATTCTAAATATCTTCCTTCTTAACCTTTACCTAATGATATCCAGATTGAAGATCCAACTTTGAGAAGTATTGAGCTTCTCTTAACTGATCGAACAAGTCATCTATCCTTGGAATAGAATACTTGTTCTTTATGTTGATCTTGTTGAGTTACCAATAATCGATACACAACTACATTGTTCCATCCTTCTTCCTCACAAAGAGCATTGTTGCTCCCCAAGGTGATGCACCAGGGCGTATGAACCCTTTTTCCAGTTGGTCTTGTAGCTGCTTCCTTAAATCCTTCAGTTTGATAGGAGCCATCCTATAGGGACACTTTGAGATAGGAGTAGCTCTGGGTATGAGTTCAATCAAGAACACTACCTCATGATCTATGGGAATTCTGGGTAACTCTTTGGGAAATACATCTTCGTATTCCATTACGATGGGAATTTTCACAAGGTTGGAATTATCCTTCGACCCAACCATTTGAGAGAGGTATGCTTCTTTGTAGGGAATCAACATGCACACAGATGAAGGACTTTTCAAAGGAGATTCATGATATTCCTTTCATTTATAGAGGATCATGGGATGGTTTTGATTATGAAAAGATATTTCCTTTTCCCGATAGTTGATATGTGCTTTATATAATGAGAGCCAATCCATTCCCATTATAGTGTTGAATTCCACCAAGGGAAGTATTATGAGATTTTCTAGAAGAATCTTCCCTCATACTCCAATAGAAGAAGAGTCAAACACTTGGGTTACAATGATTGCACCACTTAGTTTTTTTACAGATATCTCTACTTCAAGGTTTTGGGGCATCGATTCTATAGTTCTAGAAAACTTCCAAGATTTAAAAGAATGAATAGAACCCGAATAAAATAAGTCTTTTTCAATTCTTGAGTGAATAGGAAGTGTACCTTGTACGACTTAATTATCTTGTTCCACTTCTTTAGTAGTGATGACATAATACTTCTTTTGTTCCTTTGTCTTTGGTGGCTGCTGACGCTGATTACCCTTGAGAAATCGAGGTTTAGTGCACTGTCTTGCATAGTGCCCTAGCTCCCTACAATTGTAGCATTAAACCATTGGTGGTTCTCTCCTTTCTTCCACTACATTATCCTTCCTTTTCATGTCTTTTTGACACTCTTGATCATGATGTCCTTCTTTCCCACACTTGTTGAAATTACCCATACATTTAAGGCATTTCCCATGGTGCAACTTCCCACATTTTTGGCATGTGGGTCATTGAGTTTTCTTCTTACCTTTATCATTAGATCCACTAGCTTGAAACTCCATCTTTTCTTTCTTATCACCATAGCCATGGGACCATTTTCCAATCACCATATCCACTTTTATAGCACACCGAACAACTTATTCATAAACCCCAAAGTCTCGAATTGCAAGAGACTTTCAAAGGAGTGGTTTTAATCCAGTAAATAATCTATCAATTTTCTATCATTGTTGATAAATAACCCATAGAGTACCATGAAAGCCTTTTGAAATTAGGTTCGTAGGTTGTGAAAAATTATCCTTCTTTTTTCTTGTGCTCTATTAATTCTCTCTCCATCTTCGTACAAAGATTTCATGGGAAATACTTATTAAGAAAAATTATCTTAATGTCTTCCCATTCTATCTCTTCAATTTCGTCCCTTGGCTTGGTGTTCTTAATCATAGACCACCATTGATCGGATTCTCCATGTAGATGATAAATTAATAGGGTCACATTCTTCATCTTAGAACAGTAAAGAACAAAAAATATCTTCTCCATATATTTGACCCACTATTCTGCAACTAGTGGATCAGAAGATCCACTAATCGTCGGTGGTCGTTACCACATAAAACATTTGATATCCAGTTGCTCTCTCTTTAGTGAAGGAGGATGTTACCCATTATTATGATTATTGTTCAAAACCTAAGATAATTGGGTATACATCTCCATGAAGTTCAGAACTCTACCTCCCAAATCATTGGGGATGTCGTTCGGGTAATCGTTGTATTGGCCCTCACACGAGTTGCTGGCTTGGTTTCTCCTGGTTCACACGATTTTCTAAATTAGAAGAGGATAAAAACCAAACATAAGTAAACAATACTAAAATCATAACATATGGGATCCCTATGTAAATATTCTTGTGTTCATATTTGTACTTAGTCTCATGCTAGAGGCTTTCTCTAGGGTTCACTAATCCTAATTCCCAAATTAACTAAACCTTTCCTCTGATACCAAATATAGATACCCATCCTTTTCTTAAATTACTATTAAATTATCTTAAGATAAGGAACATAATAGTATTACAAATAGAGGATCCAAAGGTTTAGTGTCTTGGGGAAACTAGGACCATACATAGAAATTACGTCCTCAACGATAAACATTTATTTAATTTCTTCTTATCTATCTTCTTATTGGAACTTGACATCACCTTAGTAAATGTTGCCACCAAAGAATATACATCAAAAGGGGTGAGATAAAAGTCCAGTAAGAGGATATATAAGAACAATATAGCATGGTGTGAGCATAATCATAACTTTATAAAAAATCATGAACTTGAGAGGACGCATAAATAAAAGACTAGAAGTGTGGAAATGAATAAAAATGAAACATCATGTCTTAGTGGTTTACTACCACACATAATTATGAACAAATATAGAATCTTTTCCACATAATTTCACATTTACTCATGAGATTCTTCACTTTACCCAATTTATTGGAGCACTATATAATTCTGGGTGCACCCGTCACCTTCAAACGTTCATATTGCGCTATATAATTCTGGGCGCACCCGTCACCTCATAATACTATCATTATCATGCATGCGAAATAGAACATATATCAATATTGAACATAAATAACCCATGGAAAGGAATGGGTTTCATATCATAAGAATACATTCATAAATTTTGGGTTCCCAAAAGAAAGAGGGAACAACATACTTGATACAAGAACCATCAACCATGAATGAGAGGTAAAAGTTGTGTTCTTAAAAGATGATTTCTTTTGGAAAACATTTTTTTGACATAAACTTCAGTAAAGAACATGTATATCCCGAAAAAGGTAGGATAATGATGAACAAATTATTTTTAATAAGTGACCATTCCAAATTGGATTAAAATAGGGAGAACCCGAAGAAAGAAAATTGGGTTCGAGATATTCCCCTTACCTTGTATCTGAACGCTTCCTTCTCATTAAGGTCATGTATAATGACGTTATATTCATTAATTAGAAATTATATAACCTTTTATACATGAATAGAGTTCATTATGGTTTCATTACGACATTTTAGGTTTCTTTGGATGACTTTTAGAGCTTAAAAACATTGTTCGGGGATGTTCGTTTTTATGGTCTTTCGTGGGTAGTTCACTTGTATTCATAAATTGAAGATCGAGTAGAACAAGAGTAAACATCTAGAACATATATTACATGTTATTAAGGACATTACAGAATTTAAAATTATCTTATAATGAATTATATTATATACCATGTGGATGAATCATTGGATAAAAATTAAATGATGATTGTTTGGGTTAATTTGGGCGGTTTTTCGATCACATATCACTTGTTTTAATTTATCACTTAGTAATATGTTCATTAGTTAGCTACAGAAATTTGAATAGGAAATAATTCATATAACATATTCTGGTTCAACCTTCAAAAATGGTTCCATGACCATATTTCAAGGTAGAAATGGAAGAAGAAAACATGTCGTTCTTGAAGGTGATAAATTAACACCTCACAAACAACGTTCTCTTTAATAAAACAAAAGGAAGAGAGAAATGAGTTGGACGATATAATATAACATTTGTACCATAACATTACAATATATTCATGATATTAAAGTTACCATTCCATTTGGACAAAGATAGGTGGGGAGAGAATAAGAAAATAACTTGAAATTGAAATGTAATTAAAGAAAAATAGGGAGAGAAATTACCTCTTGAATCCTCCTCTTGAGATCCTCTTTAAGGGCCTAATCATGGTATTTAGATGATACCAGTAGATCTTGGACGTGGGGGAGGGTTTAGTGAAGATGTTTGGGTAGAGTTTTGACAAGGCTTCAAGCTTTAGAGGTGTGGGGAAATGTGGGTGTGAAGGGTGGTATTTATAGTGGAGGGGAGAGGGGTTTCCTTAATATAAAATTCATTAGTTTATTATTTCTCCACAAGACAAGGAATAGTGAGTCTTAAATGACAAATAATAGTAATATTATCATGTGGTCCCGAACCAAGTGGGCTTACATCAGCAGAACATCACACATGACTCTATAATTAGCTTATTTAGCTTATTTTGTAAATTATAGTATTTCAATATTCATAAAAATTTCAAGTATCTCAAAAAAATCCCAAAAATTTACCCCAACCATTTTTTGAGATGTAGAATCCCAAAAATGAAGTCCATTTTTCAAAAATAATTTTCCAAATATGATTAATTTAATATTTAATTAAAATCACAATTTATTATTAAAAAACTAGTTTTAAAACATTCATTTACATATTCTAAAATATAGGTACATCATACTTTCACTTGAATATTATTTTTATATTATCAAACGTAAGGTTACTATTCATTAGAGTATATCACTATTCATAAGGATAGGTTACTATTCATAAGGGTAGGTTACTATTCACCAAAAATTATTTTTTTTATTAGACTCCAAAAATCATCTTGAACACAACCATGTATGTTAGATTTTTAAAATTCCAAACACAGAAGTGAGAAACTTATGTTTAAAGGTCACATAGCAGTTACTAGTTCATTATGTTGTGTTTTCATGTGATTTTATGACATAATTATAAGAATGGAATTTCCATTGAAAAACATTGGGTTGTTACAATAAATGTAGTGATATAATCATGTAAATAAATTCATGAAACATGTTAAGAAATTGGGGGATGGACGTGTGAGGTCTGTGTTGTGTACTGATGGGCCTAAGATATCAACTAAGGGAATTTTTTTATTCTTACTTTAGTTTTGTATTAGAAGGGTATATGGGAATAAATAAATTTTTGTTAGGGAAGTTAATAAGGACAATATTAATAAATAAATGGGGCTGTGAGGGTGGGTGGGGTGTCTAGGGTTTACAATTTTATTCTATTAAAAATAATCTTGAGGTTATGACCTTATCCCTAAAGTACTTCCCTACGGACCTCACTATTCTTCTCTAGTTATTATTCTTCTCCATTATTCCTATGTTTTAATTCCTATAATACCTTCACAAGTAATAGAGAATTGTCTCTTTATTCACTATAGAACCAATGTTTCCTAAAATATTGCACTTTAATTTATAGGTAAATAGTAACAAAATGAGGTTTGTTCGTGTATTTCAATAGGAATATGTTGCAAGAAAATGCGGTATATTTTGAAGCCTATGCAAGGGAACATGTTTAGATCATGTAGTAGCATGAAGCACAAATGAAACTATTATACGAATGGTGAGGTGAACATGGTTATGAGAAGTTATAAAATGAGATGAGGCTATTGGATGTGTTGTAATTTTTTTAGGTACAGACACACATGTCATATGATTTTTCTGAACATCATCATTCTTATACTACATTGATTTTTTTCCCAAGAAACAACCATTATACTTACCTAATCTACAAATTTTTTAAGCGGTGGAGTTTGACTAGTAGGTTCTGGGCATATCAGAAGCGCAGATGGTATGGTGCCCAATTCTTATTTTTCTCTTATCGATGATCAATCTGGGATCAATAAAACGATGAATGCTAGTATCCATGCATTGAATCAAGAAAATAGGATAAAGGATTAGAAACCCAGAACTGAGAGGGAGGATCAACATATTTTTTTTATAATTAATTTAATTAAATAATAATTTCCTCCAAGGTAATTATTTCTTCATTGATGCGTTTGACCACATATCTACAAGTGTACCTTCATTTTATGGTAGTGATCAATAGTAGATATCCTCTAGCGGTAATCCAAAAATTATCCACGTATCTCTGGATGTCACCAACAGAGTCTCTAGGTGAAATCTTGGAAGATTTGTATGCTTGCGATGTCCACCATTGATCACCTTGAGAACTACTTCTAAATCATTCTCCTTGATCCGATGGAGGAGGATCTCTCTTGTTAATCAGAGCGTTCTTGGAGAGGTATAAACTCTCTAGGTTTGAGAGTTCTTATCCAATTCGTTGTGTAAAACACTATCAGTATCAATTGGCTTGTGCTTGGCTAATAAGAGAGTAATGTAACAAGGTATTTAACCCACTAGGGTAACGATAAATAATTTTGACAAGTACCTTAATTATTTTATTAATCCTAGTGAAACCCCCTTTGTCAAATAATCTCAACATCATTATTATTTCCTGATATGGGATTAACAAGTGATTTATAATTAAATATTATTTAATCAAATAAGATTAAATATTATAATTTCTCACTGGACCCTTAACTCAGTCCACTAATTCTCCACTATATTTATTGTACCTTGAATAATGAATATTAATTTTTTAAATAAATATCAATACATTATTCTCTAATAAATTTATAAATATTATATTCACTATATAGAAAATAAATATTTATTAATTATTTTTCCCACAATATATTCTCTCAAATAACTAGTGTCAAAATAAATGAGATCAAACATCTATGAATAATTATTAAACCATAACCAGGAATAATCTTTATTCAAATTGTTATATAATAAGTAATATATTATTTAACTGAGACACTGGATACACTTAGTTTGTGACCCTCTAGGCCTCTTTCAAAGTGGAATTAGGTGGTGTAGAATAATTCCCAAGTTTAGCATCTAGAAACATTCCAAATAACCCATAGAGAAAGAAGTTAATGCCACAATAACATGCCACCTCATACAAACTCTTACCATGCAATATAATCCCTTTACCTCAATATCTTCAATCAAGTGGCTTGCATGCGAGTTCCATCAAACCATGTGCTCTATTTTTAATTCTTACGTTTCATGGAAATTAAATTTGCCTATAGAAAACCATGGATATAGATTTATTTAGGCTATTCCATTTCTATCAAAGGGCCCAAGATATCAGCTTTTTTATGGAACAAAATGGACAAATCCTTTCTCACATTATCCATTAATGGAGTATTACTCGTGACACAACCAACATATCCTACCTCATCACGAACATATGTCGTCAAAGTTTTTGCCAATTTATCTAAGTGCGTAAGTCAGAATACCCATTAATAATAATCCTAATGTCCAAGGACCAATAAACATGTCTACATATAATAACATCCAATGACACTTATAAATGTGTACTTCCAACTAGTGGGTCTTGTTCTCATAATATCCTCTCAGAAAATACCGATGGCGTACACCATGAGAAGGTTCCTCAATGTCCTATGAGACTCCACCCCTAATATCTTGTATCATTTGGGTCCCTTTAAATAATTTCATTAGGCTATAGAACATATATTCAAGAATAGATTCCGAGAACATCTTGGATCTCATCATAGCAGGGATTTACTATGACCTTTTTGTGTTACAACTACACTTTGGAAATTATCACATAAAATTTCATGAAGAATAACAATCTTGATGTGATAATGAGTTTATTAAATTCCATCCAATGAATATACGTTTATCATAATGTACAAAGAAGTTGGTTATATGGAACCAAATAAAATAAACTCCCACTTTCCCTAGAGCCAACTGCTAACTATCTTCAGTCCGCTGGCTCTCACATGATATTCAGGATTTTGTGAGATTGGCCTCTATTCATGGTTTCTACCATTTTCTCTTTCATGGATACTCTGCTCACTACAATTTCAAACCATTTATAGAAATCCCTCAAGAGGTGATACTTCTGAAGTATGTGGTTTGTCCATTGATGTGATGTTGTCTCTTTTGAAAGATCCACCACAATAGTATTATCATAATACGATGTGATAGGGTCTTCATTGTTAGGTACCAAATCAAGATCCTAGAAAACGTTTTGAATCCGAATGGATTCTTTAGATGCATCAGAAGCCACTATATTCTCAAAATCTGTTGTAGAATCATCGACAACAGGCTTCTTTGAACTCTTCCAACTCATAGATCCTCCATTGAGACAAAAAAATATACTGATTGCAACTTCCTATCATTCTGATCTATCTGAAAACTATCATCAACATACCCTATGATGAAAATCTCCTCATCTCCTCCATACACTGAGAACATTTCCTTAGTTCTTCTTAGATACATAAGTATAGTCTTAACAGTAATCAAATATTGTTCTCCTTGATCTTGTTGATATCATCCTACCAAGTTTAGTGAATAGGAAACATCAAGTCTAGTACACAACATGGAATACATGATATATCCTATCACTAAAGCGTATGGGATCTTACTCATTATATCTTTATCTTGTTGTGCGCAGGGATAAATTTTCTTAGAAATATTTAAACTATGTAAAAATGGAATAAATACCATCTTGTATTGTTCCATAATAAATGTCTTTAGTATTTGGTCAATATATGTAATTTGACTTAGTCCAACCAGCCTCTTGGATCTATCACGAATGATATTGATCCCTAGAATGTAGGATACTTCACCTAAGTCTTTCATGGAGAAGAATTTGTTCAACTAGTCTTTAACTAACTATAAGAATGGTATGTCATTTAAAATAAGTAATATGTCATATACATATAATACTAGGATAATGACCAAATTCCTATTAAACCTTTTGTAAGTACATGGCTCACATTCATTCCAAATGATTCCAAATACCCTTATGGCTTCATCAAATAAAATATTCCATGACCTAGATGTTTTATTCAATCTATTAATTGACCTCTGCAATTGTTAAACACTTATGGAATCACAAGGTGTCATAAAACCTTCTGGTTGGGTCCTATAAATATCATTCTGAAGGTTCCCATTAAGGAATTCAGTTTTGACATCCATTTTCCAAATCTCATAGTCATGGTATGATGCTATTCCAAGTATGGTTCTTATGGATTTAAAGATGGAAATCGACAAAAAGGTTTCATCCTATTCAATTCCACGACACAGTTTTAGACCTTTATCAACTAGCCTTGATTTATAGTTACCTACTTTACATTCCATGTCTATTTTTCTTCTTGAATACCCACTTACACCCAACATGTTTTACATCAACTAGCGCATCCAATAGAACATAATCTTGGTTTAGATACATGGAATCCATATCATAATTCATAGCTTCTATCCATCTTGCGTCTTATCTTCCCTCTACCACCTACATGTAAAAGAGAGGTTAATCTATATCCAATAAAAATGATTAACTATCCCTAGTGATAATAAAACCATATATCTCTTGTCCCCTTACCTCTATTAATCTCCTACATAGTACTTCAAGTTGAAGAACCACTTCTTCCACAGGTACATTTGGAAATTTTTCCTATACCAACACCTATGTATCTTCATCATCAACTTCGTTGAATTCAATCTTTCTCCAACTATTCTTTTTGAGGATGTGCTCACTCTCAAGAACGATGGCTTTTCTGATGATATTCACTTTCTTGTTTGAGGGGTTGAATAAGTAGTATCCTTTTGTTTCCATGGGATACCCTATAATGATACACTTCATTCCCCAAGGTGCTAACTTGTTTCCTAAAAAAGCTTTAACAAACGCCTTACATCCCCATACATGTGTATGTGATAAAATATGTTTCCTTCCTCTCCATAGCTTGATGGGAATTCAATTTTCTACTTTCGCTGGTACTTGTTTTAATTTGTATTCCTTTATTTTTAATTCATATACCCACATGAATAATGGAATATATGCATGACTCTTCATCAACCTTACCTTGTCCAATATGGTTTGATTCCTCCTTTCACTAACACCATACCACTATGGTGTATAAGGTGGAGTGAGTTGAGATAGAATACCAAACACCCATAAAAATTTGATCAAGTCTTTGTTAAGATATTCTATACCTCAATACAATCAAATCATCTTTATATTATTACCAAGATGATTCTATACTTTATTCTTGAATTCCTTGAATTTCTCAAAGGGCTCGTACATATATGGTCAAGTAAATATAGCCATATATGCTCAAGTCATCAATAAAAGTTATGATGTAAGAATATCCAACTCTAGCTTATACTGAAAATGGTACACACACATCAGTGTGTACCAATCCTAAAATATATGTGGCCCTTTCACCATATCCACTAAATAGAGTTTTGGTCATTTACCCTTATAAACAAGAGTTACATCTATCAAGGGCTTTTAGATCAGAAGAGTCTTAAAAGACATCTTGATAGGGCTTTGTCAATTGAATCTTGTTTACATGACCCATATGGTGATGCCACAACTTGGTGTTATATGATTCAAGTGATATTGATTCCTTATCAATTTACAACACTTGGTATTTTAAATTTAATACATAAAAACTGTTATTTAAATGCGTTATACAATTACATATGTTGTCCTCATAAAATAAATATCTTTTATTTCTAAACATGAAAATAAACCCATCTGTATCCAAAATTAATACAATAATTATGTTTTCAGTAACACTGGGTACATAATAAGATCCATTTAAAACCAAAATCATTCCCACAAGAAATATGAGGTTGTAGTCAACAATGGAATGAGCATTCTGCCTCACACTATTGGCAGTTCACTGATCCTCCTCTCCTTTGGTAATTTTCCAGAATCTACTTGGTTCCTGAATTTGAATATAGATGTTAGAACCAAAAGATGTATTTAATACTCAATGTCTATAAATGGAAAGATTTCACTCGATAAGGAACATGCCTTTCGCTTCCCCTTGCCTATGGGTGAAATTCCTCTACTAGTGGTTGGGATTTCGACATGAAAAGAAGACTACCTCCTTTCATTTTCCTTCATTTGGATCTTCTTCTTCTTGGTTGGATGGTTCTTGAGTTATTTAGATTTTTTATAAGTTTGAGGCCCCTTTTCTTGTCCTTCCTCTTCTTATTCACCATAAAGACTATGGGTTTTTCTCTCCCAGTGTCCTTATCCACATAGTGAATTAATGTAAAAAGTTCTGATAGACTCTTATCATTACTGATCATATTATAATTCAAAAATAAAACTAGAAATGTTCTTGGGAAGTGATGATAGTATCAGATCTGTATGAAAATCATCCTAAAATTTAATCCCTAAGATGTCCATACGCTCAGAGTATCCAATAATCATGACCACATGTGTTTGAGCTTGTGCAGAATTTCCAAGCTTTGTGTTGAAAAAGTCATTAGAGATATCATACCTCTCTTGTCTCTCCTTATCTATATAATGATTCTGAAGATGATACATCATGCTATAAGAATCCATTTCCCCATGTTCCTTTAAGAGATCATTGGTCATGGATGATAGCATGAGGCACTTAACATCTATTGCATCATTAAAATGTCTCTCATACCTAGAGACCTCCTCATAACATACCTCATTTCTAAGAACAATTGGTAAATTTTATTCTAGTACATATATTTTCCTTTCATGGAGAAGGATGACCCGAAGGCACCTTTTCCACTCTTGGAAATTAGTGCTAATGAGAATTGTTTCCTTCTCAAGTATAGATCACAATAATATTTTTGATGTCATTTTTAATACCATTTCTTAAAATAATATTAATAGTGTTTTATTACTTTATATGATAAAATTAAGTAAAATAAATAAATAAATATTCATTATTATCCCAGTATTTTATCAGAACCCAATAGCCCTCACCATTGGATTCAAAATATCATATTGCTTATAAATTCTAGCAGTAAGGATCCATATTTCCCTTCTCATTACCTATGATTTTTTTGGTCAAGAAATTTGGAAGGTTTTAGGTAGGAGTTAAAAATTACAACAACATTACCTCATAGCTCCTTTATCCATTGAGTGGACTCCCCAATCCCAAAATCCTTAATTTTGGGTTTCCTAAACCTTGGCCTCTCAGTAACACCTAGTCCTACTCTAGAAGTCAACCCTTGATGTAAAATAATCCAAGTTAACCTAGAACAAGAAATTATAATTCCCTGATAATTTAAATAACCACAACATTAGAAATTCAAGCACTTTGAACTATGGATCGATTTTAACTAAAGTAATGGAGGTCTATACCAAATTAATATTTTATTGAAAGATTTTATCCTTTATATGTAAATTCAAACATATTATCTTTTTTAAATGATTTTTAATATTAGGTGAAATAGACTTAAGTGATTTACCATGTATTAGATAATATTTACCCATAAGCCTATTTATTTTAGTTCTATCTTTCATGATTTTATTTCATTAATTATGTGATCACGACAAAACATCCATAATGAATAACTATAAAATTGAAAAAAATAAAATAAAGAGTATGTTCCTGAGCTTTTAATAATGGTTAGTTTATCTAGTGGTTGATAAACTAAGCATTGACCTAGGGGAGAAACACATTTAACCAATTAGGTTTGTGTTTACTGCTTTCCACTTATCCACCTTTGTATCTCATTGGATTGGTTTCACATCGGATCCTAACTTGAACTACCTCCACTATCTTGGGAGCTCCATCCATTACATATGTTTTTACTCACACGTCGGTGATGGATAAAAGGGGGTTTACATAAAAGATAAATGGGAATGCAGAACCTATATATTAACGAGGAGACAAGGAAAGCATGAAAAAAATTTAATTAAATAAATTTAATGGAAACCAATCACATACAAAAGGTATGGTCTAGATCATGATCATCCACATGTATCCAATGAATTTATGCATTTAGTAAAACTTGCATTATATTATTTAATCCTTATAAATTAAAAAAATCATAGTTGAATCTACTAATTATTATTTTTAATTAATCAATCATTTTATCTGAATCCTTTTATGAATTTCCTTGAGATTCTCATCCAAAATAATTTAAAAAAAATTAGACTTCATTTTAAATTAAGCTTGTACACAAATTGTACCATGGAGGTAATATAATGAATACTCATCCAAACCTACCCAACATGTATTATTCCCATATACTATTTTAACCTTGTGACATATAGTATAGACAACTTATAATGTACTTTCGCGATGTGTACTCCATGGGTGATTACACAAATCACATGGCTTTTCATCCATGTGTTATTATTCAATTCACATAGAATAAAAACCAGTAATTCAAATTATACATGATATGAAGATTTTAAAATTATGAAAATATTAATGTTTTAATTATACATAATTTGATACAGTACACGATGTGTATATCCAATCTACATGGTCTGTATTACCTTCACCGTCTATCCGAACTACCTGCATAGTGAATCTATTTATGAGGCTTACTTTGGAAATTTCAGAGTACATGGTGTGTCAAGTTGGCCAAATTCCATGATGAGTCCACATTACACGGTCATTGGTCAGCTAATCCATGTATGGAATACATGGAACAGCCTTGACCCAAAAGTTACTACATGCCATGTCCAATGGGACACATGGTGTGTAGTCTGGTTAACTATGTGCCAATCTGTCCTTATCAACATGCAGTGTAAGAATTAACTACACGACATGTCTTTAATGCACACTATTTGAGTAATATATGAACTTCTCTTGATGCATTGAACACAAATACCCAGCGTGTAGATCTGACTACACGAAATGAACTATGGTGTTACCTCGACACAACCCTTGGCACCTTTAGATGATTTCCTTAATGTAATTTTAATCACAAAATTAAACATTTCTATTAGATTTGTGAGAAAATATAGAGTTAGAACAGATCTCATAATTCAAATTAAAAATAAATTATTACACTTGAATTAAAAAACTAAATTATTAAACCATAAATAATCAGAAAATTATTGAAATAATTATAAAAAACTTGTCTCTAATTCCACTTGTTGGTTCCAGATGCAACAGAAGTGTGGATGGTACGGTGACCAACTTTTTTCCCCCATAATCTATGATCAATACGATGATGAAAACTAGTATGTTTTGATTAAATCATGAAAATAAGAAGAATGAATTGAATCCAGAAACCAATATATAGGATCAAAAAAATATAATTAATTTAATTAAATAAGAATTACCTCCAAGGTTATTCACTATTCATGGATGGATTCCGTCCTATATCTTCATATGTACCATCATTTAATTGTATATATCAAGGGTAGATCCCATCTAGCAGGGATCCAAACATGTTCTACTTGTCTTTGGATGTTGTCGAAGTAATCTCTAGGTAAAATCATGGAGGATCCTTGTACTTACAATGTCCATATTCAACCACCTTGAGAACTGCTTCAAAAGCGTTCTCTTTGACATGGTGGAGTAAGATCTCTCTTATTCTTTAGAGCATTCTTAGAGATGGATGAACTCTCTCGGATTGATAGATTTTCTCTAATTCGTTGTGCACAACACTATCAACATCGCTTGGCTATAGCTTGGATAATAAGAGAATAATAAAACTGAGCATTTAATTCACTAGGGTATTAATAAATAATTTGCACAATTGCTTTAATTATTTAATTAATCCTAGAGAAACCCCCATGTTAAATAATAATAGCAACATTATTATTTCCTGACATGCTCTTAACTTGTGAGTTATAATTAAATATTATTTAATCAAATAATATTCAATATTATTATTTCTCATCAAACCCTTAAATTGTTCCACCAATCCTCCTCCATATTTAATGAACCTTAAATAATGACTTTTTATTTATTAAATAAATATCACAACATTATTCACCAATAAATATAAAAATATTATATTCACTATATAAAAAATAAATATTTATTAATTATTCCACCCACACTATATTATATTGAATAACTTGTGTTGAAATAAATGAGATCAGACATCCATGAATAATTAGTAATCCACTACCAACAATAATATTTTTCACCTTGTTAAATAATAAATAATATTTAATTAAACTGAGTTATTGGATAAAGATAGTGTGTGATACTCTAGGCCTCTTTCGTAGTGGAATTAAGTGGAGCAGCCTAAAGTCCAAGGTTAGTATCTAGAAACATGCCAAGGCACCCATATATAATGAAGTTAATGCTGCAACAACATTTCACCACATACAAACACTTACTGTGTATATAATCCCTTTGTCTCAATATCTCCAATCAAGAAGGTTGCATATGAGTGCCATCAACCCATGTGACCGATTTATAATTCTTTGACTTCCTAGAAATTGAACTTTCCTATAGAAAACCATGACCATGGATTTTTTAGGCTATATCATCTTCATCAGAGGGAATAAGATATCAACTTTTTTTATGGAATAAAAGGGAAACAATCCTTTCTCAATTATTCATTAATGTATTATTACTCATGATGTAACTGACATATCCTACATCGCTACGAACATATGTTGTCTCATATTTCACTAATACATATACGTTCATGAGTCATGATACCCATTAATAATAATAATAAAGTATAAGGTCCAATACACATGTCTACATATTGGAACATCCAATTACACTTATAAATGTGGATTTCCAACTGGTGGGTCTCGTTATCATAATATCCTCATAGACATTACCAAGGGCATACACCATGAGAAGGTGCTTTATAGTCCTACGAGTCTCCACCCCTGATAGCATGTATCATTTGTTTCTCGTCAAATGATATCATCCGGCTACAGAACATATATTCAAGAATAGTGTCATGGAACATCTAGGTTCCCATCATAGCAGGGATCTGCTATGACCTTTTAGTGCGATGGCTACTCTTAAGAAATTATCACATATAATGTCATGCAGAATAAAAATAATTTTTTGATAAAGAGATTATTAATTTCCATCCAATGAATAAATTTTTATCCTAAAGTATAGAGAAGTTGGTTCTAGGGAACCAATTACAACATGGTTCAGTCGTTCTACAACTTGTAAATAATGGAAAAAGGGAACATGAGTTTCAATATTTGGTGGATATCATGTAGCAGTCCAAGAGGGTATGAAAACATCATTTTATTTATTTGACACTTTCATAGTTGGAGGAAACCAATGTTAGAAAACCAATCATATTTACATTGTTGGATTGTTTGTATGTGGATTTGAAAGCATCCATTATTTTGACACCTTTGTCTATAGTCTTTCTTCAAGCACAACTGAAGGCAATGAAGGAGGAGGAAATATTACCAAAGAAGGATGAGGAAATGTAACATTGTTTGAAAATCCTATTGGTAGTGGGGATCATGAGTGTTGGATTATACCCAATGATGTTGATGAAAGAGGTAGACACACTACAACAATATGGGATAATGATAAAACACTATGGTGGTAGGAAATAATGATAAATCCTGATGTGATTATTTTCTATGCTTTCAAAAAACAAAATACTTTTTATATGGCCGGTGGAATTCTAGGGACCATAATGTGAGATTAAGATAAAAATGTGAAAATAGACAAAGGCTTATTTTGATTAGATATTCAGACTGAAATGGGTAGGAAAAATACATTTGGACTCTACTCAACAAAATAAGAGAGATAAAATTAAGGGAGTGGATGATAAATAGAACATATTTGGAACTCTTTCAATGTTAGATGAGATTATGAAATATGCTTTAGGGGAAAATTTGGAAGGAAAAACATTATAAAAATTGAGATACATAGGGTATATTGAAATAATGAGAGAATTAGTGGTGGATTTTATGAGTTACCAGATCAGAATAATAGAAGAATATACCAGTGTATAAAAAACATTTGAAAGGAAATTGATGTAGAAACCCCCTTCAAGAAGTAGTGATGGTGGTTATACTTGATAATGATGATGTTGGTGTATTAGTAGGACTCCTAGATGGAGAAGGGTGCTACAAGAAGTTGAATTTGGATGTTACAGATGCTAGGGTATATATTCATGAACAAGCACATCATAATTTGTATCATTATGTTCCTAATTCTAATGTTATAGAAGATGTGGAAGATGCTTTAGTTAAAGGAGAGGTGCCTCATGGAGAGGATTCTACAACAATAGTCTTAGCCACTACTTGTAGTATATCAGTTGAAAAGTCCTAGATTCTACCTTATTCTATGGTAAAGGTATGATATTAGCATGAAAAGTATTCTATGCTTGACAAAATGGCGAATAATAGTGTTACAATAATGGAGAGTATAGTAACTCCTTATTTCAATGAAAAGGATGTAGTCTAAAATAATTGTTTCACATCAAACATATGAATCTCCCTAATAATAAGATTAGGTAAATATTTTACAAGTTAAGATCCTTAAAATAGGCTATTAATTAATTTTCACTACTAACCAACATCCAGTAAATGGAGGCCCAATTATCCAACTTGGTTTGGTGAAGATTCCTCATATAAGAAGTAGTGTGGAAGATAAATTAGTAGATTCTGGTTTGGCCTAGGAAAGCATGGTTATGACTATAGTAGATTCACAACCTCCTACCCCTTCAGTTAATCACCATAGTGATATGTTAGTTCCTCTAACCAAATGTAATTTTTCTTTTTCCCCCGATAGCGATCTTTATACAGGACACCGTTAAAGCTTTGAGAAGTTGTGAGAGGTGTAAGGCCACATATTCATCAAAAAACAACATCCTTGTTGAACGATTACTGTTTAGTGGATAAGTATCCCAAAATAATTGTTAATGACGTGGAAAGAGAAGTAACTGGTATTATTTAAACACTGGAAAGGTGTTAATGATTGAAAACAACCAATTTTTAAAGGCTACTGGTGGGGTTTATACCTTTTTATAGGAACTCAAGGTCGTTTTCATGTGGGTGGTCCGGTAAACTTCATACACTATAATTCTAAGAGGGGCAAGAAGATCCATGAATGTTGTGGATGGAAAAATGTTAGATTATTGGTTTTTTAAAATATGAAGGATTATAAGTTTATAAATGAGTTTCAAAGGATTTTCAAGGAGAATAAAAATTAGATGAAACATAGTGTTATAGAGCTAGTTGTGCGATGAAAATTTGTCAACCAATGTGAATGTGGAACATATATATAATATTTTAATATCCCCATTACAAGTGCAATGTAGTTCAAACCTAAAAAGGTAGATATGATACACCAATGATATTTTGTGCGATGTCTAGGATTTCTAAATTTATTCTATTGGGCAGAATCTAGAGGCCTTGGCCATAGAGTACTAGTCCAGTGGAGTCTTATATTATTCTATTATTTCTTATTCTCCATTAATCCATTTCATTAATTCATCTAATGTTTTATTTAATAATAGATATTTATGTATTTATTCACTATAGAACCAACATTCCCTAAAAATATCTCACAATAATATAAATGAAAAATCACTATAATTATATAAGATAAGAAACACCAATATTTTCATTTGAAATATTTAAATTATGCCCAATTCTATGTCTACTGTTTTTTCCAGAGAGACGTTGTTCCCTAAGTATTGAAGACACATAATGAAAAAAATAATAAATTATTTTACAGAAAATCACAAAAGTGTTGTATATTTATCTATACCATTAAACTATTATTTATTCCCCTATAATAATACCAAAAATTATTTCAAAAGGACATGACACCAAATGGCCTAAATAAATTTAAAAATGCAATATAATATGTTTTTTTACTTTGAACTGTATAACACTAACTCAACAAAATGTGTATTCATATATACACACAAAAACACACTGATAATACAACTCATTTTATTTAATGATTAATTATCATAACATTCCAAGTGGTATAATTATAACATATATCAATGTTCCAACTACACAAAATATTATAATGATCCTGAAGTTTGAAGGAAAAATACTTATTTTTTCCCAAGAATCTGGTGATTATTAATAGGGAACTGATAAATTAAATTTAACATTTGTGATAAGAATCATCTAACAGAAAAGTATTCATCATTCAGTTGAAAAGTTAAAAAAAATATTTTTTAAATCAAACTAATAAGATTTTTAGGTCTAGTATTATGAAATTTCAAATGAATGTAATGATAATAAATTTAAAAATTCTAATAGAAAGATCTAATCATCAAGTAATAGGGGAACACAAGAATATTCATACTATACATTGAATCCATTCATAATGAATAGTATTTTTAGCCATCATATATATTGGGATATAAAAATAAACTCATTACGGTATCAGAAAAGAAAATAGAAGATAAAAAACTTACTCACCTAGCGTTGAAGTCAACATTTTCTATAAAACTATCAAAAATGGAATGAATGGTCCCAATGAAGTCATGAAATGATAAAATATTTGTAATTTAGAAAAGGAAACAAAATTATAGATTTAAATATAATAGAAAATAACTTTTAAATGAAAAATAACTACTTATTGTAATAATATTTCATAAATATTAACTAACACCACTTCCATGCTTATGAGAGTGAAACAATTACCCTTTGAACATTCCCTTTGATACCAATTGTTGGGTTCTAATCAAGGAGAATAACCTAGGGTTAGAGGGTGTGACTTAGAGTAGTAAAAATATAAAAACATTATCCCTTGAATTTAATCTTGTTCTCTAAATGTGAGTAAAACTTTATTATATCCATAAATTTAACTCCATGAAGAATGAAATAAATAACAAATAAAATATATGTTTACTTGGTTCATCTAAACCATGCTAGTCCACTGAGTACACAAACGAGATGTGACTATGAACCTAAAACACTAGATCACACTAATTTTGTTTGGTTTACATAATAGGGAAATCACACTAACCCTCCAAAGTCATTGTTTACATAGATGATAAAAAACACCATCTATTCTCATGAACATGAACTCATTTATCCTTCCATAAAACTCATCATATTCCTGAAATGAGTGTTTGAAATACATATGGAATGGTGTGTCTCTTCTACACAACTTGATGATGTTATAGTGAGATAAATCTCCTGGATTTTTCTCCACCATCTCCACTCTAAAAATTTATGGTAATTCTATAAACCCCTCATCAATACTCTTGTTGAGACTCTACTCATACCCACTACAAGTCTATCTCTATTTCACTCTATACAACTAGTTTGGGTGGTTAAAGAGTAATAAATCACTTTGATTTGAAATATTATTGTCCGAAAATTATTCCTATCCCCTCATAAGAACATTACATGCACCATACCTACTTAATGGTGAAGAATAATGTCCATTAAGTTTGCATTAAAGACCTCAAATATAGTGTATAATTCCACTATAAGATATTCAATATGTGACTATAACTTCTTAGATACAACGTGACTTTACATTCAGTTGTGTAAGATCCTTCATCCAATGAAACACCATTGTGGTTGTGGTAACCTATTCTACAACATGGATTCCTATGTCAAGGTCCATTTTTATTATGTGTTAGGCCCCTCTAAGGTCTACCCAAGATCACACCACAATCTCCCATATCTTCATAACACATTAAACTAATTACGGTGTGTAGGTATCATGTGACATAGGATCATGTAGCATTAAAATAAATCAAAAAAATCATTCTACCTAATCCAAACTCTTTATGACACAAGGTGAAACTCTTGAATGATGGTCTCCTTATCTTTAAACCTCTAAGGAGTAACTTGTTCCCACAACGTTGGCACAAGAGTAAAAATTTGTTTTCCTTAACATTTTTTTCAATGATTTTTACCTAATGATGTTATTGTAAATGACATTGTATATAGATTTCTCATGTCGGTTATTGGCCACCAATGAGGAACAAGTATTTAACAATTGTTATTAAATAAATCCTCATTGAAATTAATCAGAAATTTCATAGTGGGAAGGGTTTTTGCATGAGTTATTGTATAACTCACATGGTAAACTATATTTCACGTCAGTTATAAAATAACAGGTCTGAATATAGATTTCTTTCAAATTTGTCACATCACTCATATAATAAGCAATTTTTTTTTAAAAAAATAAAATCTAATACAATATCCCATGAGTATAAAAAAATAAGAAATAATCATAAAATCAAAGCATAAATAGAAACAAAAAATAACAAAAATTTAAATAAATTTAACTTTATAGAATGAAATTGAATTTTTTAAATATATATAATAAATAAATAGAAACTCAATAATACCTACGAAATAATACACTCATGATCCTTATTTGTGATTTTTCATGTTTTAATAATAAGGTTGAGTGTCATAAAAAAGATACAAATTTAAAGGAAACAATTTTATATGTATTCCAAATATAATTATAAGAAAAACTAAGGAATGTTTATGATAAAATTTAACCATGTCAAATTTTGTTACTGTAATGGTTGAAATTATTTCAAACATAAATATTAGAACATAATATTAACATGCCTTTACTCATTAATGATGATCATAGTTTTATTTCAAAATATTTCATCAATTTAAAATTTCATTTTATGTACTTCCAGTGAAAATATTGTAATTATAAATTAGAAGTCACATTTGCATACAAATATTTGATCTTTGTGGTCCTGTTTCCTATTTTACATATAAAGTAATCTCAACACCAGTTTGAAAATGATATGTATGAAATGAAAATTAAATTCATTATAATATACATGTATTCAAATATTCAAATTTACTTGTCCAGTATGTTGTGAAAATTTACCTGTATGTCACCATGTATAAAGAATAAATAGTAAACCATCTTCAATTTTTGGAAACACACTCAATATCCAATGTTCATTAATATTAAAAAATAAAATTTGAGTGGTAATTTAGTTATAACTAATAACACTTTAATAAATAAATGTCATATACCCTTCAAAATAAGGATTTATCCAAGTCTAAATTTCATTATTTTGAGATCTTTTGGAAATATATATTTTTCTTTCTTTCTATTTTATTTTCTTCATTATTGGTGAAATAAGTGGTGGTTAAAAAATCCGTATACTAATTTCATATCATACTCAATACAAATTGTAAAAATTTCTCTAATAAAAAACTAAAATAAGTAATAAGACTCATTAAATTAAAATAATTGAATGAAATATGATAATCAACTTACATGGAAAATACTTTCACCATGTTGATGCCTAAAAAATCTCTAGTTATATGCTCCATGATATCTATATTTAATAAAATCATATTAATTCAATGCAAAATATTTTTATAATCCATTTGAATCACATAAAATCCCAACAAAAAGTATGAATATGTTTGGAATTTATAAATTCTATATGAAATAGTATTTGATGTCATAGTGGCCTATAAATTTTGTTGTCTAACCATTATGTATTTACCTTTAATTTTATCCTATAAAAAATGTATTTAAATACCCAAATCTTAAAATGTTAAAAATATTAACACCATTATGAAATAAATGATATAATCTATACATACATATGTGTAAATTTTTTAGAAATGTCTAGATGGAAAAACTAAAAAATGGTTGATGCATTTTCCAACTATAGTGACCTCATTTGTAAGAAATGGTACCCTTGATGCTATATCTATACGATATTGCACTATAAACCTAATTTTATCCATATCTATCTACTAATGATTAATAATATCCCCAATATAATATATAATCACATACACAAGAATATGATGGGTTAATCCTCAATATATAAATTATAAAAGATGGGAAATTGTGGGGGATGAGGTGTAGGAAATTGATATGTAGGTGGAGGTGGAGGAGTGGGATATATAGCCTAAGCTGGAGGAGCGGTATTTTTAGCCTAAAACTATCCTTAAATTTCTGAAAACATATTATATAAAGAATCTCTAATACTCTTCCCCATAGACTCACTGATCTCCAAAACCGTAGATTCAAAAGATTCTATTTTTAATATATATATATATATGTTCCATTGAAGAATATATTGAATGATCAAAAACATTTTCGACCAATACATATACCTTGTATCCTTTAATGTGATTTTAGTGTTTAGGTTTTCCAAATACAAAAGATAAAATATCCTTCCCACTCTTAGGTTTGAAGGTACCTGGTGTGCTCTTCTCTTCAAGGAATTTATGTATAGAATTTTTGAAAACTCTTTAATGAATCACAATATATAAATAGTAAAAATAAATTAAATAACATAAATAACACCTTCAAATCCTATCAAGTGCATCCCTTAAATATTCTATAAGATATCTTCCCTTTCTTCTCATTCTGACCCTCTTCTATTTTTAAGGTCTAGCTATTGGCGGGGGTGTCATCCTCTGCAGACCCTGAAGACTCGAATCTCATTTTTTAAAGTATTCTTCCATCATTTGTTCTTATAATAGCACATAATCTTCATAAGATATTTTATAATGGTATTTTTTTTATTTGTTCAATTAATGATATATCTCCAGTTTTTTATAAATTATGGATAAACAATTATTCACATGATCAATAATATACAAAAAAGACTTCAAAAATCTAATATTACACTTACAAAAATGAATCATGTAATCTTATTTTAGAAAACAAATTCCATGTATCTTTATCTATAAAATGATTCACATCATACAATTTTTTATTTTTTATTTCACCAAAAATGAAATTTTATTTGAGGGTTAATTTAAAATCCCACCATCTACTATAATCTAAAGACAAACAATTCTTCCTAACTTCTCTACTATAATTTATGATAAATGTAATCTAATAATAAGTAAAAAAACCTATATTATAAAAAAAACTATGATAAGAAAAATAATAATAAATTATCTTACCAAAATTTCATCCCATAATTTAGATATTGTCTCTTTATCAACTCTTTTCCAATTACAAATCAAAATGATAATTTTTTTCTGAGATTATATTGCTACAATAGCCTTAAATTGTTTTAAATTTTGACACCTCGGATTATCATTATCATCAAATTTAACATATATCCAATAGTTATGACTATAGAAAACTGAAAATTTTAGAAATCATATACTATGTCATTTACATACCTTAAAATCCTTCTCTTCCCCAATATAAGAAGAAGGCTCCAATGTAAAAGGATGAAGAGGTGTGTTAGTAGTACTATATTTAAATTCCTCACCTAAATATCTGGGTGACATATTTTATTTATATAAATTTATCCTACAAATAAAATTAATAATCAATTAGTATGCATATATACAAATACAACAACTACATATAAAATTAAATGAAAAAGAAAAAATGATCCAACAGAAGGTAAAATAAACAAAACAATTTTTTATAAATATTTATTAAAGTGGTTAACAAAAATTATAACATTATTTATGAGATAAAAAATAATATAAAAAATTAAAACTGAAATTAAATAAAATATTATTCAAATACAATTGTCACATACATATTTGAATAATTTTTTTGAAATGATAAAAACTAAACTAATCAATTCAAAACAAACCACCCGTTATCTTATTCATTATAGTTGTTAAAAACAATATTTAAAATAATAAAATCAATATTATTTATCTTATTTAGTATTATTTAATAATCTTAAAAAAACACAGACAATATTTATGAAACATAAAATGATATAGAGAAAAAAACAAATCTTAAGTAAAATTTATACGAATTCAATGGTTGCATATAAAGTTGAATAATTAGAAAACGAAACAAAAAAACTAATATAATCTAAAAAATTATCATATTTGTTAAAATATGTTTTTAATTAAAAAATTTAAAACTAATATATATTATTTTATTAAATTTAAAATGGTAAACATGAAATAAATATATGTTACCTAAAATATTTTGAAATTACTAACAGATTTCCCCCCATATTTCTTCCCCTTGATCATTCTGTATGTCACAAACCATTTCTATGATTACTTTGTTAATATTATATGATAATATTTCCATTAAAGTAGGGACATAACATAAATCATAATCATCATCTTGTTTTTCATAACCAAAATACTATTTTTTCACTTGTAAAATGACACAACACAAAACATTTGATGGATTGGGAACATCAAAGGATCAAATGTGTATTCTAATATATTCATATTAACTAGTGTCATACCAAATTCATAATGTATGAAATTGTTGTTACCTATAAACCATTTTTAGGGAAACATTGGAACACAAAATTTAATATAATCAATATTTTAAATTCCTTCAATAATTATTCAATATGTACTAGATACAGTGATTGACATTTTTTCTCTGGCACTTGAAAAATGCATTGTTCATATGAACACCGATATAATACTATTATAAATAACACATATATTTTTCTAATGTTTAGTATAAAATATATATCCATGTTGGGACCAATTTGTGTATGAAGATTGTATTTGTTGTCAACAGTTGTCAATACTCGTCAAAATGAAGAAGGAGATGAAGGACTAAAAAGATAGTGGATATTGGTTAAAGTGAGGTTTCCTGGAGAATTTTTATGGAATCATAGCATTTAATTTCATACTTGAGAAATTATCTATGAATATTAAATTCAAACGATTGATGCACTGATCCTTATTTTGGAGAACATGTTTCAAAGGTGACACATTGTTTACAACAATGAAGAATGGTGACGTATCATCCATCTAAGGATGATTGCAGAAGAAAGATAATTTGAAGAAGACCATGCAACTCTTCATGATTTGATGAGAACCATGCAAGAACTTACATGAAGAATAGAATCATATGATTTTCATGATTTATAGAATGATGGTTGAAGAAGAAGAGAGAATATGGAAGGGCTTGGAATTCTGAGGTATCCATGCACTTCACATTGTATCAAAACTATGATGATGATTTGCTAATTTTTATTTCACAAATATCATAATTTTGGAGAACTTTTGATGCAAGCCTTATGAAGAGTAGATAGAGTAAATAAGTGATTTTGGAAAAGGAAATAAAGTGGTGCACAAGTCAATAGTGGTGCGTAAATAATGGCGCACAAGAGTAAAGAAGTGGTTTTGGCAAAGGAAAGAAAGTGGTGCGCAAGTATTGACGCACAAGTATATGTGGCACGCAAGTCATATTTCAAGATCATCACATCAAAATTTTACAAAGGAAATAAAATTTCGTGCAAGTTAAAGATTGGCGTGCAATTCAAAAAGTGACGCACAACTATAAGTGGTGTGTAAGTGTGGCGCGCAAGTATAAGTGTCGTGAAAGTGTGGCACACAAGTATAAGTGGTGCACAAGTGTGGTGCATTACTATAAGTGATGTGAAAGTGTATGTTTCATGAAAGTCATATTCCAACATCATCATATGAAAATATGACAAAGGAAAGAAAGTGTCGCACTAGTGATGGAAGGGTGCACAAGTGATGGAGCGGCGTGCAAGTGATGGAGCGACGCATAAGTAGGAATGGCACACAAGTGTATGTGGCACGCAAGTCACCAAAATTACTATATATAGATGACTAGCCTCCTCATTTTTTGAAGGCTCAACACTTAAGATAAAATTACAACTATGATCGTGCAAGTAGTAGAGGGTGATCTGATCGCGTAAGTAGAAAAGGGAGATGTGCAAGCTGAAGTGGCATGCAAGTTGAGGGATATCTATAAGGCGTGCAAGTAGGGTGTCGTGCAGGTTTTGTCAAGAAAGTTTTTTCGTACAAGTTTCCAGAGGCGCGCAAGCAGGGAGGTGCATTGAAGAAGTGTGTTGTGTATAAGTCAAAAGTGGCACGCAAGTTGTGAGCTATGCACAATAGTGGCACGCAAGTTGTGGATTTCCAGTTGTGGCGCGAAAGCAGGTGGTGTGCAAGCAGAGTGACGCGCAAGCAGGTGGTGCACCAGAAGAGTGGCGTGCAAACAAGTGGTGCACAAGTAGGGAGGTGCGTAATCAGATTAGCATGCAAGCAAGTTGTGGTGCACAAGTAAGGATTGACGCACAAGCTATTACTTGTGATTCTAGAATGAAGAAGAATAAGAAGAGCTCGGTGCAAATGGTTTTTCACTGAAAGAAAACGTGTGGAGAAGAGTAGGTTTCAGTGCAGCTGGTTTTTCATTGAAGAAGAAGGAGAAGAAGAAGGGTGTGCAACTTATAGGTTTACTACATAGAAAGAAGAGAATAAGAATAAGACAAACATAGTATGCCCAATTGAAGACTAAATTTTTTTAGGGCAGTTTAATTTAGATGATGCTATGTGAGATGATCCTCAGTTTTTGAATAATTACATTGGTATATGTGATTTTGGACAAGAAGAGAGGAGAATATTTAGTGCAGTTGGTTATTGCACTATGAAGAAGAGAGAATAATATTTTGTGCATTTTGTTATTGCACTAAGAAGAAGAAAGAAGAAGACTAGTGCAGTTGGTGTTGCACTAGAGAAGAAGAGAAAGAAAGAATGAAGAAATGCTTGCCTACTGCATTGAAAGTAATCAAGTGAAGAGCACTAAATAAGATCAAGTGGAGAACCTACCTTATCAAGAAGGAAAAAGACTATCTCTATAGGAAGTATAAAGAACCAGCTAGAGGCTGCATGTTGGACTGGACTATCACCAGTCCAGGGAAGAGGATTGTTTTGCACCCCCCTCCAAAGTATAGTGACTTACACTGGCTAGATGATTTTTTTCCTAGACATCCCATTGTAACATAATATTACATTATGGTAAAGAATCCATGCATTGGTTATTCCCATTCATGGAAAGGACGTAGATAATCTTATTGACTGGTGAACCATGTAAAAATATTGTGTCCATATTTTAACGACGTTCTATTATTTCATGAGACAGATAAAAGAGAATAAGAGAATCAAGATCCTAACAGGCCAAGAGGTTCCGTGATAAAAGTTGTAATTGGTTCAAAAAGTCCCCAACACTGATTCACCCCCCTCTCAGTATTAGGTATATCCCAAACTGGTCCTCTCAATTGGTATCAGAGGGAGGTTCACCTCTGTTGGATTCTCTATAGTGAAGCTATTATCTTTTGATGACTCTAGTTCCTTTCCTAAGTCAATAATGAAGAGCAGTGTTAGTGAAGATTCAGTTACCTATGATCAGGAGGCCATATCTACCAAGACCATTATGAACATGAAAAATAAAGAGAAGATAAAGTTGAAGAAGAATTACCTCTTATCTAATGAAGTGGATGCATCTGGTTCTCCATATATAGCTGAAATTGAAGACATGCTCGACTTGGAAAGTAATGAGAAGGTGGCTCAAGTACCCACCAAGAATATGGATAACCATCCTACCTCAAATGATAAGGAGGCATGTGTTAGTATATTTGGAAATTATTATCACGATGAAAATGCTGGTACAAGTGCTGATGATCAATCTACAACATCTCAAGAAATATCATTTGATAGATTAAGAATGATTCTTCATGGTATTCCTAAAGAGAGTTCATCTCTTGTTTGTAGAGTATTTCAATGCATGTAGGAAAATATCACTCAACTGGAAGAAGAAACTGATGCTTTGGAGAAAGTCTTACAAGCAAAAATTATCGAATGTTTAAATCTCTCTAGACAGGTTAGAGCCTTTGAAGCAATAAAGAGGGGATTTTAATTAAGTTCTTCAAAGTGGTTCAAAGATGTTGAAGATAAAGAGGGAGTCAATAAGACTCTATAAGAGAAGATCCATGCACTTTAAGATGAGCTGAAAAAGAGAAATGATGTCAAGGATATATATTTGGAAGAAAACTCCAAGAATATCAAAGAACTTGACTCTTTGTTACAAAAAAAGTAAATATGCATGAAGATGAAGTTGAAAGATTAAAGAAGTCTTTTGAAGAGAATATGACTATGATTGAAGACCAGGAATTCATCCTCAGTATGAGATGTTTAGAATAGCAAGATAATTTGACCAATCTTGAGAAACACATATTGAGTCTCTACAAAATAAGGAAATAGTTTTTACTAGCACTCAATGCTCAATGGAGGATTATAAAATCAAAATACCTCTAACCTATTATAATAAGATCATCGATTCACTCATTGATCTATCACAAGCAGTTAGGAATGTAAAGGTACCATCCATACCAACTGGTACAGATGGTTCTAAAATTTCTTCTACAAAAAGTGAAAGTTAGAAGAAAAATTATAAACAAGAATGTATGAAGAAAAGTGATAATAAACCTACCACCATGGCTAGAGTGGATAGAGGAAAGACTGTGGAAGATAGCTCCCCACAGAAATCAAAATATACCAAGAAGAATATTCAGCAAACTTATAAAGAAGATGGAATGAAGTCAAGGTTTGTTGGTCAATGCTGGTGCTATAATAGATTTGGGCATTGTGAACTGGATTGTTGGTAAAACCCCTTAAATGTAAAAGCACAGAGAAAGCCCATCTCAAGGGGGAGAAAGCCAGAGAAGAAGAAGCAACATCCACAGATCCAAAAGAAACTGTATACTGCAAAAATATTTGGAATATTAGATAACATCTGTGATGTGTGCAGTAGGAGTGGTCACATGAATGGTGCATGTTCACCTCAATAGGTACGCAAAGCTGATAATAAAATAATATTAAAACAGGCGACTAAGAATGAAGACTCATCCTGGGGAAGAAATCAAAACAATGTTGTAAAAACCAATTTTCCCAAGAAGATCCCAAGAATAAAAGCTGGGGAACCCTTGCATTCTATGTCCAAGGAGGTAAAGGGTGGTGCATCCAAAAGAACCACTAAGAAGGATGCTACTCAGAAGAAGCCATGTACAAGATCCAATCTTGATGCCTCAGTTCCTAGTGACATATTGGTGGTTTGTCAAAAATATTTGGAAAGAATGAGGAAAATGGAAGATGCACAGGCTAAAGCTAGTGCTAAAAACAAAAGGAAGATTCTAAATGAAGGCAAATAAATTCTATGGGTGAGGTGCAACATGGATGGTCACACTGTTAGAAGATGCTTTGAATTTACTCCGGACCAACAGGAATTCCACAAGAAGATGAATGTTGCACCAGGAGATTCTAGTTCTTTAAAATCTCTTGAAGAATGAATACTCACACACAAGGAGATAGAAGAAATAATGAAGTCCACACAATCACAATCATAATAAAAGATAAGTTGTGAAAGTGTGAAGAATGGATCATCTAGGTTGAGAAGATCATCTCAACCTTGTTGTTCACATTTATGGAGAAAAGGGGATCCACCTTATTCCATTAAATCATTTTTTATTTTATTTGTTATTATCATACAAGTAATTTAAGGTGAAGTAATATCTCAGGGGGGGGAAACCTGGGATTCAGTGAGGAGAAGTGTTCCCTTGAGGGGGAGACACATGAAGAATCTGTTAGAGTCTTTATCTCAATCAGTATCAATATCAGTTGGTATAAAATTCAATTACTCTAAAGATTGTCTAAAGTTCATGTTATTGGAAAAGGTATGTCGTTTCTTAATCTCTCATCCTTGGTTACTCAAAATGAATATATTTTATAAATGGGGAGTAACTAGGTCAATCATTGACATAAGAAGAATGAAAGTTCCCCAAGGCCACTTATCCTGCTAATTGCACTTGAAAGTTTTTGATCCTTTTTTTGAAGTGAGTGCATGAATTTTAGGACTGATTATTTCCTATCACATTCAATATCGTTTTCCTATAATTAAAGTGGAAATCCCTTTAAGACAAGTGTTGGAGATCTCATCTCATGAGGTATCAGAATCAGTGGATAATGGATAACTTTTTTATCTAAATCAAATTCTCTTGTTTTCTAAATCGAGATTTGCTCAAGTAAACTTAGAGTGAAATGATTGATGGCACACTTCTTAAGTAAGGATTGATACCCTCTCTACCATGAACATTGTATTTCTTGTCAATAAGGGGGAGAGAAAGTGAAATGAATGATTGAAATGAAAGGGGAGAGAGAAGATTCATATTTTGACATTGACACATTCATTTGAGAAGAATTTGTGGTATTGAAAACAATATACAAAGGGGGATATTGTTGGGACCACTTTTTGTATGAATATTGTATTTGTTCTCAACAGTTGTTAATAATCGTCAAAATTAAGGAGATGAATATGGAATAAAAAGTTAGTGGAGATTGGACGAAGTGAGGTTGCCTGGAGGATTGTTATGGAATCATATAATTAGATTTTATACTTAATCAATTCTCTAAGAAGATTAAATTCAGATGATTGATGCACTGATCCTTAGTTTTAAGAACTTGTGTCAAAGGTGACACATTGTTTACAACAATGAAGAATGGTGAGGTATTATCCATCTAAGGATGATTGTAGAAGAAAACTAATTTGAAGAAGACCATCCAACTCTTCATTATTGCATGAGAACCATGCAAGAACTTACTTGAAGAATTGAATCATATTATTTGCATGATTTGTAGAATGATGGTTGAAGAAGAAGAGAGAATGTGGAAGAGCTTAGCATTCTGAGGTAGCCATGCACTTCACATTGTATCAAAACTATGACAATGCATTGTTGATTTGTATTTCACAAATATCATAAGTTTGGAGAACTTGTGATGCAAGCCTTATTAAGAGTATAGAGAGTAAAGAAGTGATTTTGGAAAAGGAAATAAAGTGGCATGCATGTCAAGAGTGGTGCACAAGTATTGGCACGCAAGAGTGAAGAAGTGATTTTGGAAAAAGAAAGAAAGTGGCACGAAAGTCAAGAGTGGCACGCAAGTATTGACGTGCAAGTATATGTGGTACAAAAGTCATATTTCAAGATCATCACATCAAAATTTGACAAAGGAAATAAAATGGCGTGCATGTTAAATATTTGCGCGCAAGTCAAAAAGTAACGCGCAACTATAAGTGGTGCGCAAGTGTGGCACGCAAGTGTGGCGTGCAAGTATAAGTGGCGCGCAAGTGTGGTGTGAAAATATAAGTGGCGCGTAAGTGTATGTTGCGTGCAAGTCATATTCCGACATCATCATATCAAAATATGTCAAAGGAAAGAAAGTGCTGCACTAGTGTTGGAAGGGCGCGCAAGTGATGGAGCGGTGCACAAGTGATGGAGTGGCGCACAAGTAGGAATGGCGCATAAGTGTATGTGGAACTCATGTCACCAAAATTCTTATAAATAGATGACTAGACTCCTCATTTTTTGAAGGCTCAACAATTAATAAAAAATTAGAACTCTGATCGCGCAAGTAGTAGAGGGTGCTCTGATTGCGCAAGTAGCCAAGGGTGATGCGCAAGATGAAGTGGAGTGCAAGATGAGGGTTATCTATAAGGCGCGCAAGTAGGGTGTGGCATATGTTTTGTCATGCAAGTTTTGTTGTGCAAGTTTCCAGATGTGCACAAGCATGGAGGTGATTTCAAGAAGTGTGTTCTGTATAAGTCAAAAGTGGAACACAAGTTTTGAGTTGTGCACAATAGTGGCATGAAAGTTGTGGCATCAAAGTTGTGGTGCGCAAGCAGGTGGCGCGCAATATGAGTGCTGCGCAAGCTAGTGGCGTGCGAGCAGAGTGGCGTACAAATAGGTGGAGCTCAAGAAGGGAGGCGCGCCATCATAGTAGTGCGCAAGAAAGTTGTGGAGTGAAAGTAAGGATTGGTGCAAAAGATAGAACTCATGATTCTAGAAAGAAGAAGAAGATATCAGTGCAGATATCTTTGCACTGAAAGGAAATGTGTGATGAAGAGTAGGTTTCAGTGTAGTTGGTTTTGCATTGAAGAAGCAGAAAAAGAAGAACATTATGTAGCTTACAGGTTTGAGACATAGAAATAAGAGAAGAAGAAGAATAAGAATAGAGTGTGACCAATTAAAGACTGTAATTATTTAGGGTAGTTTAATTTAGATGATCTTATGTGAGCTGATCCTCAGTTTCTGAATAACGGCATTGGTATATGTGGTTCTGGCCAAGAAGAGAGAAGAATATTTAGTGCAGTTGGTTATTTCACTAAGAAGAAGAGAGAATAAGATTTAGTGTAGTTGGTTATTTCACTAAGAATAAGAAAGAAGAAGACAAGTGTTGTTGGTGTTGCACTAGAGAAGAAGAGAAAGAAAGAATGAAGAAATGCTTGCCTAGTGCTTTAAAAGTAATCAAGTGAAGAGCACTAAAGAAGACCAAGAGCAGAACCTACCTTATCAAGAAGGAAGAAGACTATCTCTATAGGTAGTATAAGGAACCAGCTAGAGGCTGCATGTTGGACTGGACTATCACCATTCAAGGGAAGTGGATTGTTTCCCACCCCCTCCAAAGTGTAGGGACTTACATTATCTAGAGGATTTTTTTCCAAGCCACTCCATTGTAACGACATATTAAATTATGGTGGAGAATCCATGCACTGGTCATTCCAATTCATGGCAAGGATGTAGCTACTCTTATTGAGCGGTGAACCTTGTAAAGATATCGTGGGCATATTTTTATTGCTTTCTATTATTTCATGCGACATGGAAAAGGGAATAAGAGAATAAAGATCCTAATAGGTCAAGATGTGTAGGGATAAAAGTTGGAATTGGTTTAAAAAGCCCCCAACACTGATTTAACCCCCCTCTTAGGGTTAAGTATATCCCAAACTGGTCCTCTAAATCCATTAGTGTCATACTTGAACCCTATTATAAAATTTAAACACAGGTTATCCACTAAACATCTCAATATTTCTAATTTATAGGATATACCATGTATGGTATCTTTAAATAATGCGATATTTGTTATGTGCATTTGATAACCACATATTTTTTTGTTTGGATAAAACTGTTTAAAAAAAAAATATTTAATGTTATATATGGATAAGAATAATCTTTGTTATTCATGATTTATAAATTTTCCTTCTTTATTTGTTCACAAGTTAATGATTTTACATTCAATCCAAAGTTACCCTTATCTGAGATTAGACTCATCTATAGAGAGATTTAGTCAAACAGATGTGCACTAATGTAGAAATTAGTTTGTACATAACTCTATAACCTCATCATAAATATACTTATCAACAATGTAGGCTTCAGGATGATATGAATTCTTAACATATCTCTTAAATATCATTGTATACCATTCAAAAGTATAGTACCAACATAGATATATAGGTTTGAAAAAAAATTATTTCTCATACCAGTTGAATTATTAAACAAACCATGATATCAGAAAAATAGAGGAAAGTGAATTCTTAGTTGACAAAGTATAGAAATTGCAACATTCTCTAAATTGTTTAATTAATTCATAGAAATCACTTTGTATCAAGTCAAATTGAAAAAAATAAAACAACTTCATGATATTTATTCAGATATGGATGAGAATTATTCCAAATAATAATACTCTTAGGATTTATTGCATCAGGATGTGATATTCATGAGATTTCACGCCTATCAACTTCAAATCTTCCAGTTATAATTTTTTACATTTAAAGAATAACTTTGTCCCACTTTGATAAAATAGAGGCATTGAAAAAACTAATTTTCTCCCACTTGAATAATTTGTTAAAATCTAGAGGAAGGTATGTTTATATTTCATTAAGAGTGAAAGTTAATTCTAAAAGTATTATCACTGATAATACATCAAATCATGCATTAAACTCATCCCAAGTCATTCCTTTAATATTAAAAAACATTCTAATCAAAATTTCATAGATATATATTATTCAAATTCATCAATGTTATGTGCGAACTCATGATATCTCCAATATAGATTCTAAAAAATATTAATTTTTTTTTCAAATACTTATATAGTTGCCGGATTTTTGTTTCTTCCCAAATGTGACATCAATGTTTTTCACCCACTCAGAATAATGATTATTTCAAAAAGTTTTTGGAAAAATATCAAAATTTCATGATCCATTGAGTTCCTTTTTTTATTTGATAATATTTATCTATAAAAAAACCTTCAGTGACCCATGTACACCTTTTCCTACTCATGTTTTAGTTGATAACATGAATTTGTTCCTTCGTAAATAAGACAAGAACAATTCCCATTAACATTATATCCAAAATAATAATAAGTTGTCAGTAATTCATTTATAGTTAATATAATCATTTCGTATGGTTTAAAATGTTATATTTTATAAGAATCATGAATTATGATACCATTATCCAAAAAAATATTACAATGGTAAATTAATGGTGATAAAAAAAATATAAATATCATTTCTCGGATATTTTAGTTTTAAAATCATTAAAATAATCATGATATATTTCCATTTCATAAAAAAATTCAACAAATAAGTAATAAATTATGAATAATATAGGATATGTACTATTTTTTAAACTATGGATTTGATAATGATTCATTCTTTCTAAGCACAAGATTTGTATGATATTTATAACTTCATTTCCAAAGGTAGAAAACTATTGATAAATTTTATTCCCATATGGGAAATCATCAGGATGATGTAATTATCCCTCACATATTTTCCCACATTCATTCCATCATAGAATTTTTGAATAATAAGAATTTTCAAATTACCGATTTGAATGGGGAACTATATAAAGATAAAAAATTTCCTTACGATGTGTCTTGGTAATTTCTAAATCAATATGTGATTTTTTATAAATTTATATTGTTATTCACCATATTTAGGAATCTTTGAAAAAAATTTGTATTCATAATTATGTAGCACATAGTCATTCATGAAAGCATGTATCTTCTTGTACCTAAAACCCATAAGACATAGAATCCAAGGATTCTTTTCTAAAAGTATTGGTTTAAAAATAAGATAGATGAAAGCCTGAGAGGGTTTGATAATAGTGAGATGCATACAACACTCATGCGTGTCATTCCCACTCTAATTGAGATGTATCATAGAAGAAATCCCACATTAGTTTCATGAATTTATTTTTATATGATTCTAAACAACATTTCACAATGTCCTCATCATAATACTATAAACTGCATAACATATGTCCCTTATCACATGACCCTAAAATAAAAGGCATGAGGTCCTTACCTCAAGACTATAAATTATGTGATGCATGGTAAATTCATTATGATCATAATATAATTGGATTGGTTAGTAACATATGACCATAAACTATGTTCCTCCCTTTGATTAAGGTATCATTATTCAAGGGCCTTCTTATTTTATTTTAGAGAGTTGAAATTCATGTTGAAATCTAGTTTTTGTCTTGCGAGTGATAGTAACCAATGACCAAGATTTCCCCCATTACATCTTGAGATCTAATTTAATTTCTTGAAAGCATTTATTTAACCTTGCATTTATTTAGATTCAATTCCATTATCCCAAGTAGCCTTCCTAACACATGATGGTGGAATTGCATAGTATTCCAAAACATTTTGCACATATCAACTTTTACGCAACCAGTTTCATGATTTTGATATCTAATCATAATTAAACCAAAAATTCTAAAATAAAGATTCTTTTTCTTGGTTTTGTCAAAGACCTTGAGTCAATATTCTTCTCTTGGTAACCAATAGCCTTGAGTCTAGATACTCCACATGGAATCCCAAAACCATAGGTGTATCCTCTTGGTTTCCCCACTTATATTAATTTTTATTGTGTTATTTGACTCATATAAATGGACCACCCTATGAATAAATAGTGAATACATAGTTTTTCTGAACTACCGAGTAACCTTCAAGTCATGTTTTCAGTACCAAAATGAGTGTCACCCAAAATCCATGCACTACTCTTTGACGGTGCGGTAGTGGTTTCTCAATTACTAATGGTTAATATATTCCAACTAGTCCACATTCCATTATATATGATTTAGATGTTCAAAGACATGGTTTTCTTCATTTGTGTACCCATGTTCAAAGAAATCAAAAATATATTTATGTTTTTTCCCTTATGGATTACAAAAACTATCTAGGAGGCTCTATGTCATATGAATATAAACTAAAAGTCACTTTAGTTAAAGTATTATGACCTTATACAATAATCAAGAAAATTTGTGCACAACCTTAAACAACTTGGAGTGGTCTATTCCATGTGGCCTCAAATTTTAAAGTACCCCCTTACATAAGATCTCAATCTAGGTGGGAGTTCTCTTTCTTATTATATTTTTTTCCTATGACTTTATTTTCTTGGAATAATGTCATGGTTCTCCCAACCAATAATAAAAATACCCCTTTAATAAAACTACATTTGGATTGATTTCTGTTACCATGGAATACATAGTGATGTGTGGATCTAACATCCCATACCTACTCATAGATCCCATAACCACATTTTATTCTATCCCAGTAATGAAACCTTTAACGATTCATGTTTGGTTTCATCCACCCTTATCTCACTAGAGCACCTACACATTTCTCTTATTCCCTCACACCTAAGATCTAGATTTTCATGGAGGCTTCCTTCCAAGAACTACACGAGGATTGATTCATGTAACTATATGATAATTAGTTATGTCAAATCTCCCATTCTAGGTCCGGCCATAAATTTCATCACCAACCCCCCCACCCCATTGATTGTACTCTCCAAATTAACACCTTATTAACTCTAACTTTACTGTTAAACATATAACCTCGCTACTAGTCGATTTCATACAACTTTAAGAATTGAACCCCTTCAGTCATAATAGTATCACACTAAACTATATTCATGTTTCCAACCCTTTTATCCCACCTAAACTAGAGTGTGATATATAATACATATCAGTTTATGTCTTCCCCTTTATCTGTGTTTCATGTCTATCATTTGGTTCTTCATTCACATTGGGTGAATTTCTTCAAATACTACAAAACTATCTTCTATAAGCATTGTTATTTATCAATACTAGAAGAAAAAAATGATAAATAGAATATTTATCACTGCTAAATAAAGTGCTGATAAATTTAACCTTTTATCATCCCATTTATTTTAGCATTGATAAAGAAAACCTTTATTAGTGCTTTAATTTTAGCGCTAATAAAGGGTATCCTTTAGCAGAGGTTTGTTTTTAGTGATGATAAAGGTTACGCTTGATCAACACTTTCTGTTTAGCGATGATGAATATTTCTTTCATCAACACATTTTTAGCATCAATAAAATGGAATAATTAAATAAATAAATAAAATAGTTTATTTAAAAAATATTTCATCTTTTATTAATTAAATAATTATTGATAAAAATGAATTTATTGGTTATACATTATTAAATATTCAACATTTTATTAATTAGATAATTATGAAAATTAATGTTATTAAATTGTATATATATAAATATATAGATATATATTACTGTATAAAAATATGATTATATATTACAAAATATTTATACACTTTACATTAAATTGTCAAATATTTATTGAATAATGGTATGTAATTAAAAATTAATATGAATTAATAATATTGACTAATTACATAGTACTTGACATATAATTGAATATAATTTCACTTTTCAATTTAATATAGATAAAATGTTAGTTATATTGATTTCACATATATTTATAATTAATGCATTTTTATATAAAATATGCACAGAGAGAGAACTTATATATTTTTTGTCAATATTGTTAACATGTATCTATATCTTTAATTTATTCAATTTCACTCATTTTGTACATATATTCATGCACTCAAAATTATATATTCATTAATAATGTTAAAAATATATTTGTAAAAAATATTTATAAATAAATATTTTTATAAATGTACATTCACTATATTTATATATTTATATATTTATAATTATAAACAAGTAAATATTTTTTTAAAGTACTTATATAATTATAGATAAATAATTATGTATATTTAAATAATTATTAAATTTATAATAAATTTACTTATATAATTAATATACTTACTATATTTATATTTATATATATTTATTAAATATATATATTTATATAATTATATAAATATATATAATGATATAAATAATATATTCTAAAAAATATTTCTATAATTATAAATAGATAATTATAAAATTGAAATAAATATATTTAAAAAAGAAAATATTTACTATACTTTTATTTATATATATTTATTAAGTATTTATAAATATTGAAAATATTTATTTATATTTATAATTATAAATCTTTTAACAACACTTTAGTAATAAGCATTGATAAAATAATCTTATCACCAATTTTTTCAAGTTGAAAAAGATGAGGATTTATCAGCACTAAATAAATAACTGATAAATAGTCCTCTTATTAGTGCTTATATAATAAGCACTGATAAAAGGTCTCTTTACTAGTGCTTATTGGTAAGATCTAATAAAAGTGTCCCGATCAATTTTAAAAACCCTAACCATTTATGAACCCATTGTGATATAGAAGCTTTCTACAGAAGCCACCCATTTATGACACTCCTCCTTGGTGAATCGAAGATCTAATCACACCACTTGACTGCCTCCAAACATCTCATCTGACATATAAAGAGAGTCTCATATTTTCTTCATCCTAGCAAGGTAGGCCTTTTAATTTTATTTGTGTTTTTTTCGTTTTTTTTCTTCTTCTATGTTTTGTTTATGATCTTGTGTTTATGATCCGCTTTTTACTATTTTTTGTGATCTGTTATTTAGGGGATGACTTGGGGTCCATTGTTTGTATTGACTATGGATGTATGATCTGGTGTTTATATCTGTCACTAAACATTGAATTTATTCATTTTTGTTTTAATTCTATGTTTTATATCATCTTACTAAATAATTTTTTCATATATAAATATATAAATGTTTATAAATTTTGATGTATATTATTTTTTATTGACTTCTGATTTGAGACACATTGGTGGTTCCATAATGATTATATATATGCCGAAACCTTTCATGGACACCTCAGTAGACTTGCAGCTTCATATGTTATTTTTCAGGAACTAATTTAGTGGAGTGATATATGTTCCTCTACTGGTTATATGTATCATAAGATCTAGTTCCTCTTAGAATTCAATATAGTCATTAGTTTTCTTATGGATAATATTCAAAGGGGCCATCCCTAGTAAAGAACATGAGAATTTATCACATCAATCCTTCACATTTTGAATCATTATGGTTCCTTCAGTCCATGTTATTTTTGAATATCATGTTTTTATCTATTTGATATTTCTTATAGATGAGATCTTGGTGATTTTTTATACTTGTGTGACATGTATGTGTGTCTACATAGCTATTTCATAATTTATTTCCATATTTTTTGATCTAACAGATATTCCTATATTGGGTAATGATGATTTTTGGTCTGTATGTCCATTGACCCCACGGGTCATGCTATAATTTTGTTCGACATCTGGTACAAATTATTTATATTTGGGGGATACTACCTCCCATTTATGGTTTTTTACCCCAAAATTTTAAACCATCCTTTAGTGACATTGAGTTGTGTTAGAGGTAATAAGATTATCTAACCTAGTGTTGTTTGGGTAATTCAAGATAGGGACATTACACTATCCATATTCTGGTTTACACCAATAAAGTTTAGTGATAATATCAGTTATTATCTGCCTTTATCCCCCTTTATTTTTTTAAAATTCCAATAGCCCTTATTATTAGATTTGGAATATCTAGGTGCTTAGATATTCTAGTATAAATGATCTATATTTACCTTATTATAATTTTTTATAACTTTTAAATTTGATAATGAATATATTATGTCTATTTATTTATATATTGAATAAAATTAATCTTTTATTAACCCAATAGGATGGATATGATCCAAAAATGGATGCACACTAATGGTTTTAAAAACAAATATAAAGATGGAGTTAAAGTGTTCATCAAATTTTCATGAGAGCATGTAGACGACCCTTCTAAAATCCACTTTTTATGCTTATATATTTTTTAATCTAGAAAAATTAGTCCATATGAGTTGCAAGAATTTTTTTGTCAAATAATAGAACAAAACTAAAAATGTTGGATGAAGCACAAGGAAAAAATAAATATGGACATAAATTAGAATGATACTATGGTTAATGAATCATTTAATATGAATACATTTGTAAAAGTTGATGGAGATTGCATGGATGAAATGATAATGAAAATTGAAGAAGACCTTCGTGATTGCCCAATGTTTTTTGAGGAGTAAAATAGATGTTCTAAGAAACCATTGTATAAAAGCTGTACTAAATACACAACATTATTAGTGATATTGAAGTTATATAATTTTAAATCTAGCAATAGATGGAGTGAAACCAGCTTTTCAGAACTACTTGGTCTTCTAAAAGATATGCTAGCAGAAGAAAATAAAGTACCATGTCTAACATATGATGCTAAATGAATGTTACATTTAATGACCATGATATCTAAAAAAATACATTCTTTTCCAAATGATTTCATATTGTTTCTCAATGACCATGAATCAGTCATCAAATTCCCTAAGAGTAGTACATATTGATACAAGAAAAATGAATTGAGCCCTTTGAAGTCTGTATAGTACTTTCCTATCATTCCATTATGTAGAAGAATATATGGATGTTTGGAAACTGCAAACAATTAACATGGCATGTAGATACAATAATTAAATATTAAAACCTACGTCATCTAGAAGATTCCCCTCAGTGGTAGAAAATTGATTATGAGTTTATTGAATTCGGAGATGACCTAAGAAACATTCATCTTGTGTTATCTATAGATGGAATAAATATTTTTGGTGTATATAGTAGTACTCATAGTACATGGCCTGTCATATTGTTAAATTCAAACTTTTTTCCATGGTTAAGCATGAAGAGAAAATATATTATGTTGTCTTTGTTTATATCTAGACTAATGAAAAATGGTAATGAAATTGATGTCTATTTGGATCTATTGATAGAAGATCTGAAATTGATGTGGGATAAAAGTGTTTCATTGAATGACGCTCATAGAAGTGATGAATTCACATTGAGGTCCATTTTGTATGGAATGATAAATGACTTCTTTGCCTATGGGAATTTATCATGCTATAGAATTAAATACATATTAGGGTGTCCCATTTATGAAAAATTCACATAATAAGTTCATCTAAAAATCCCCCTATGACTGTGTTTTTAGGACATCAAATTTTTTTAATTTAATGTAATTAATACCTATAATCGATGAAAACATTTTATGGAAATAACGAAAAAGGTACAATACCATCTCTGGATGTGGGAGATAAACTATAAAAAAAAAGATTCAACTGTTTTTGGTGAACCATTTTTGGAAAACATTACTAAATATGGTTGGAAGAAGAGATAAAATTTATTTGAATTACTATATTGAAATTGTCTATAGGTCAGACATTTACATGATTTCATGCATGTAGAAAGAAATTTATTTTATAATGTTATTTTCACGTTACTAAATGTTCATAGAAAAATAAATATTGAAATCTAGGCTAGATTGGACTTGATTGAAATGGGGATAAGGGAAGAGTTGGCACCATTGAAGGGTAAAAGTCCAACTTTTCTTCCTCCAACAGCTTACACTATATTCATACAAGAAAAGTTTCATTTTTTTCCATTTACTTATGAGTGAAAAATTCCATAGGGGTATTCATTAAATATCAAGAACGTCATGTCAATGACTAATTTGATGTTACAGGGAAAAAATCACCTCAATTTCATTTTTTGACGCAAGATGTAATGCCTATTTGTTTTAGTTGTATTCGGCCTCAAAATGTATTACATACATTAACCAGATTATGCTTCTTTTTCAGATCCATATGCCGTAAATATGTAGACCCGATGATGTTTCCCCTCATGAATAAGGATATTTCTATCATATTATTTAAATTAGAAATGTTATTCCCACCATAATTGTTTGATATAATGGTACACCAATTGGTTCACTTGTCCAGAGAGGTTCAACTATTTGGTCATGTCCATTACATATATAGGTGCCCCATTCAATGGTATATAATGATTTTGAATATTTATTATAATAATCAAATTTTTTCATAAGGTTTTATTGGAGAATGATATATTTTTGAAGAAGATATTGAATTCTATTCCAATTACCTATCATATGTTGAAATAATTGGTCTCCCAAAGTCTCATCACAACGAATGGATTATGGGTGAGGTGATTTCAAGAAGAGATTTTGTTACAATTACCTTGAAAGTTTAGAACCAAAAACATATTTATATATTACATAATAGTGAATATGTTGATCCATAAATTGAATCCCACAAAGAAATACTTAGAGATTTGAATCCATTAAGGGATGAGAAAGGATATCAGATACACATAATAAATAGTTTATAGGATGGTTTTGAGATCAAATTTATAAGGAGTTATCTAAAAATCTGAATTCAATTTCTGAATGAATTCAATGGATAGCCAAAGGACTGAATGAAAATGTTATATCATACACTGGGTTCATCATCAATGGTTATACATTCTATAAAAAATAAAACGATGACTTTAGTGTGATGAGAAATAGTGTTGTTATGCTTGTGGTTGAATTCATGCACATATTTGGTTCCAAGGATAGAAATACAATATTTGAAAATATGTTATATTTTAGCACAATCAAACAGATATACAATTTTGATTATACAACATCTCAAGTGCCTCTTTTCCATTGAAAATTGGTTAAAATATCATTGGAGTGAAAGTTGATGAAATGGGCTTTTTGAAGTTGAATTTCAGTGTATAAGGGAAAAAAGACAAACCATTCATAATGGAATCACATGCAGTGAATGTATTTTATGCCACTAATCCAAAAAACAAGAATAATTAGATATTCACATTGGAGACTAAAACAAATGTTGAGTTAGATGAAAATTTAATTAAGGATGACCCTTTAATTGGGACATAAAAATTAGTTCATATCAGTCCCACTTTATACAATGTCTTGTACATTATAAGGGGCCATAAAGAGAGGTTTTGGATTCTCAAAATAGGGACCGAATCCTTGAAACCTCTAAAAAAATAGAGTTTAATAAGAAGGTAAAAGTTTTTCTTAATATATTATGTTTTTTCTCATAATATTATATGTTCTCTATTGTATTAACACAATCTAAATTATATATTAGAATACTCATGTTTACAATTTATTCTACACATGATGATGTTACCAACCCCTCACAAGAACAAACTATAATAAAGGTAACCCTTTGGATAGATGAAAAGGTAATGTTATGATATAATTTGTCTATTTTACTGAAAAATTATTTAATGGAACATTGATTTAATTTTAATTATTCTTAACAGAGTTTTTTTTATTTTAGAATATTTCTATTCATGTGTCATGCTTTTGCAAGAAGAGAAATGACATTGTATCTAATCAATCACATCGGTAATCTTGAAGTTCGTATTGTAAAATAATTTTCCATAGAATTAAAGTATTGTTTCATATTTATGTTTAACTTATTTCTTTTTAGTATTAGATAAATAATAATTTTTTTTTATTTTATAGGTGGAGTTTTTTTCAATTTGGGGGTGCTCTATCCAAATTTCATGCTCATTCACCCTTAAAACCTTTACACCACTACAGTGGTTCATTTATAACTTTATTTCAAGTTACCTCCAATGCCTCTGTAGGAAGAGAAACCTAATTTCCTCTTCTCAATTAAAAAGGAAATCATGATGTTTTCATAGTAAAACCATTATCCATATAATTAATGTATTGCTTCTAATGTATGATTAATTTATTTATTTTCATTATTACTCACATAATAATTGTTTTCTTATATAGGTGGACTCTTTTATTCGAGTTGGGATGGGGTGCTCTATTAGACATTCATGATCCTTCTCTATTAAAACCTTTTCACCTCTGCTGTGGTGCATTTTTCACTTTCATTCATGTTACCTACACTACCTTTATAGGAAGAGAAATGAAACTACCTCTACTCAATTATAGAGTTAATCTTGATGTTTTCACATTAAAATCATTTTCCATGTAATTAATTTATTTTTTCTTATGTATATTTAATTTTTTAGTGTTACTCACATAATAATTGTTTTCTTATACATGTGGATTTTTTTATTTGAGGTGGGGGTGCTCTGTCGAAATTTCACAATATTTTTCCAATAAAACCTTTTCACCCATATAGTGGTTCACTTATCACATTATTTAAAGTTACCTCCACTGCCTTTTTAGATTGAGAAACAATACTGACTATACTCAATTGAAGAGGTAATCTTGATGTTTGCACAGTAAAATCATTTTCCATATAATTAATGTATTTTTTCATATGTATATTTAATTTATTTATTTTTAATATTTGTCACGTAAAAATTGATTTCATATATAGGTGTATTATTTTGTTCAATTTTGGGTAATCTATCCATATTTTATCCCTTTTTCACCAAAAACATCCACAAACCTCTTCTTTAACAAAACATGTCATTCTTGAAATGTTGACATTTATCACTTTCTCTCAAGCTACCTCCACTACTCAATCACATAGGTAATATTGATATTTTTATAGTAAAATAATTATACATAGAATTAATGTATTATTTGATATTTATGTTTAATTTATTTATTTTTATTATAAATAAAAATAATTTTATTCTTATATTAGTGGATTCTTTTTTACAATTTTGGGTAGTTTGTTCGAAACTACCCACGTAATGTTGTCAGTACTTTTCAAGGGCACATAAAGGCCATTTCTAGTGCTTTTAAAAGGCAGTTTTATAGCATCATTGGATATGTAACCTCATGTTTGATTAGAGAAATATGAATATAAACTTTATCCACTATTGGTGTAAACTATACAAACTTAAAATCATGTTTCCCAATTTTTCTCCAAAGTTTTAGACCTTAAGATGAAAATAAAAGCAACACAATATATTTTTTGGGTGAAAACCCATAATGGGATTCCTAGGAAAAAGTTAAATATCTACTCACTAAGACTTTAGTTTTTTTTTCTTTAGTGGAAAATTGTAGTATGAGAAATATAAAAAGAGATAATTACTTTTAATGTTGAAAACCAGAAAAGGGTAGTTGAGATAAATTATTTCTTGGATATTTGAGACTACACATTTCATTACCAAGGTAAAAGTGATAAAAAATGAATGAAAGAGACATAAAGACTTTTCTTGTTGAAATCCCATAATGGAAGGATTGATAAAAAGTCAGGTCTTTACATACTATGTAGTCCACAATGATGGAATAAAAAATAGATAGAGAAGAATATTGAAAATATATAAATATTTTAGGAACCAACAATCATCCCTTGAAAAAATTAAGCTTCAATACCTAGATCCACTATTCTAATAGTAAGTTAGATTTGGTTTTTACCCTTTATGTGACTATAAACTCTTTCATGGGTGCATTTTCATTTATGAAAAGTACACTTTTCACATTCATCATGTCCTTTATTTGATATGATCATATACTCAAGAAATTTCATGTTATATCCTTTCACCCTAAGAATGTTCTATATTAATATATTGGAATATTGTAGCCCAATCCATTTTGGATAAAGTTGGGCTCAATTTTAAGCCGGGATAAAACAATATCAGTGAATATTTGGGTGAACATGAGACTATATAACAGTGGACTTACAGTGCAGTTGGTGGAATAATGAATTCTTTTCTTTATTAGTACATTTAAGCAGGGTTTGAGTCTGTGAAACTATGATTATATCCATATATTTATATTCTTAATCATAGTGAATATTCCTCCTATCCATGTTTGTAGGGATCAGTTTTTGAACAATGTAAATCTTTATGTCTTGAGATGTATTTCCAATTATTTTTTTTCAGTTTTACTCTAGTATGAATCATCTGTCATTTTTTCTACTAAAATTTTGGTAACAACATTGTGGTATTACCATTAGTGTGCTTGAGGCATTCTTAAATATCATATTCTTCATAAAAGTACTTGATTAATTTGATGTATATGTAACCACCAACCAATATGTCATATTTCTAGAATCTACACTTATAATATCTAAAACATGAGCATATCGTCTTGGTTTACCATTTCATACCAATTGGAAATGAGTGAATCTGATTCCAAAAAAGAACGATATTCTTGGTAATGAATAAATTTTGTGTATCCAAACTTCCAACCAGAGGAATGTTTTCATCCTGATGAGAATATACCTTGACCCCATGTGTTATTTCCTAATTGTGTGGTTCTAGTATCTCTATTATTAATGGTTATCTTATTCCCACATACCACTATTTACCATTGACTAGAAAATTTTATGTTATGATTTAAATATTCCATAACTTATCTAGTAAATTGAATTCAAATACAATCAATGTTCCACATTCATTCATCATACCCATTTTAAAATAAGTACTATTATATCTCAATTCTGTAACCCTTAATATTTTGGTATGCCTTTTCAATGAAGAAAACATTTCATGATTCAAGAAAATCCTCTTAGAAGCCTAAATTACATGAGTGGTGACACCTATATGGGACGCCTAAATTCCTTAAATTGAGATACACATCTTGGAAATACCAACACCTTGAGTTGAGATTCTGCACCTGGCATATTCTCATTACATACATAATCCCTATCATATGAAATTAAACCACATAGAGTATGTTCAATTCTACAATCCCATAAACATGCTATCATGGTCTATTCTATGTGACCTATTTTTATTACATAAGATCCAGATATACTTAAGAGAACCATGTATATGGGTTTACCAATTCACATTTATTCTTTTTCAATAACCCTAAAAAAGGGTGATACTATCATACGTTCTACTATGAATAATACTAATCTACACAAAGAGCCCCTATTAAGACCTTTTTTTTGAATTTATTCTTTTTTTGATAGGATGTGCAGTGATATCTAAACTACACGTCCTTTTACTAGCCATAATACCTCATTTCACTTCATCCTTATAGTTGATACATTCACTAATCTATTTATGGTTTCAATCTTCCCTCCCTCACCAAGTTATTCATCCATTAAAATTTATTTTCTTCTATATATAATTATGGTTTGTATGGAGAATCTCATTTAAGAACTCTGTGCGGAATGATTCCTATTATTTCAGGATGCATAGTGATGTCTAGATCACCTATTTTTGACACATTAAAAAATTTAACTTTCCTTACCCCCAAATACCATACAAGTATTTGGGCCTAGAAATTCATGTTGGGGTTTCCATTATTAACCCTACACTATGATATAAAAGTCATTGAGTATATTATTGCACTTGGTTGAAGGATAAGGCTTTAGCTGATTATTTTTCTTAGCCTATCAAAATCCACGAGACTTTTACTCTTGGTGAATCTAAAATCTTTGAGTCAATTAATTATTCTCATGCCAATATAAAAATCTTGAGTTCAAATTATCTTCTTGGTGCCAAAAAAAAGATTTTAGTTGAGATCCTCTTCTAGGAAATAAAAAATACTTGAGTTATGATTCTATTCAAGAGAATAAAAAATCCTTGAGTTGAGATCTACCTTTGGGGGAATATCCATTAATAAATATACTAAAAAGAAAATAAAAAAGTTCCCTATATTACATTAGAACTATATACTCTTTGTTTTGAATTAATCCAATTCTAGGGAGGGGTGACTTGTTGGAACTGAAATATATGGTGTAAAATTTTACTTAATAAACATTTTATTATCCTCAATTGGATGAAATTAGTTGATTTGAAAGGGATGGATTGTCACACTCAATAACGAAGACACAAATGGGACTTATGTGTGACACATTATTTATCACATACCAAGTCATGGTGTTTCTTAAAAAAATCTCAGTCTAATGATGTGATGGTGAGAACCTTCCCCAAGGAGTAGACTATGTATTTCATCATTTTCTAATGAACATGTTATCAAAAGAATAAAACTATGTTTCTTAGGGAATTTTTAACACTTTTTTCAATATAAAATATGATCTATGAGTAAAACTAGTATCAAGAGGTGTAATTCATTTCACAATATTAAATTTGATAGGTTGTGGTTCCAAAAAAATATGACCAATAAAATGTTATGTTCATTTAAATATGGAGATTTATGATAGATATTTTTAGAGTCCATGCACATTTTGGTATCATGTTCCCACGAACATGCACTCTAACTTCCATTCCTATCGACACACACACACCCCACCTCACACGTCTATACCCATACCTGAACTATTATTGAATTTAGAGACATTATTTTCTCATGGTTGGGAATCCAGGTTGGTTCTTTCTTATAAAGGGATCCCTTTACCTCCCATTTTCAACATGTCAGACCAAGTAAAGTCTTTAGAAACAAGGGACATGAGAATCGACATGAGTCCAAAAAACCCTCTTTTATGTGATTTTTGAATATATACCTAAGGAGAATGGATATAAAATTTAATTCCTAGGCCCTCATTTTCTGGATCAACAAGTTGGGTGCCAAACCACTTGGGCATTAAATCCCATGGGTTGACGATCACCTGACCATTGCACACCCTATTTGCTGACCACTTGGGAACTAGAAAACCTATCCATTTGATCAATTAGGATCCAACTAACCTAGTCACTTACCCCTAGGTCCCCAAAGAACTTGGTTTCCCTGTCACCTAGGTATCAAATTCCTTGGGTGTTATCCACTTAGGCACGAAGCCACATACGTGTCTGATTACCTAGGTGCTAACCGCCCTACGTGCAGACCAACTAAGTGTTGTACCACAAGGGAACCCAATAATATGGGTTATTATTACAATAGTAATTGAATGAATTAGTGTTTATCACTTTGGGAACTAATGAATTTGGGCTCTAACTACCTGGGCATCAACCACTTCACCCGAGCCACATACAAGAGCACCATTTCATTCAGGCTACCCACCTAAGAATGAATTTCACCCAGAACTATTATCTGGGTTCCCACTTCACCCAAGACTCCTATATGGGCACCCACTTCACAAGGGTAAACTACCTAAGAACCCCACCCTACCATATCTATCCATATTATAGGGGCTCCACACCTGCTCCTTCATTTAGGATCAGTGAAATCTTATATTCTCTAGCCTATGGTCTTATCACTCCACTTCCGTCACTAACCACCATGAAAATTCAAAAGTCACACAAAGAAATTTTCAGGATGGATCAAATATAATTTGGGTTTTCATACCTACAACTGCAAATTTTCTCCAAAAAATTATCATAGGTTTAGGTTTTTCTCTTAGTTTCCTCAAAAAAATTAATTCAAGTTACTCATCTTGGTTTTTTATATTCCTTGAGTTGATATTAACCTATTTCTCTCCATATATACACTGAGTTGATATTCATATCTTGGTGTCCAAAAATTCCTCAAGTTTATTCCTCTTAGTTTTCAAAAGTTCATTGAGTCGAAATTCTCCTCTCAGAGACCAGAAATACTCAAACCTGATCTGTATGTCAAGTTAAACCAAAAAAGGATGATGCTTACATAATTCCACCACCAAACCATTAATTTGTAGCTTTCATATAGGAATCCACTCTACAAGACATTAAACTTCTTGGAAGTGTACAATGTTGTGTAACTCAAAGAGGAACCACTATGGTACTTATCATATTAACCATAAAAGGTATGCCGTTCCACATTAAATTACACTAAGTTAAATGGGTTCTAATTCACATCATATGGATACATAGGAAGCCACTCTCATGGGTTTGATCCCAAATCCACAACATATACCACCTCCTTTCATAGGATTCCAACACCTTACAGAATGGAGATACATTTGAGAGTTCCCACTTTTATGGATTTATACTATAGAGTAACTAAATACTTGAATCAAATGAGATAAAATAGAATTATAATGTAAAATGTACTCTTAAATTCATCTGGTGAGTTAATCATTTTCACAAAACATGTCAAAATCACCACCCAATGTGATTGAGAGTGTACCCTCTTTTAGAAATTGGTAGAGCCATGTGATAAATAAAATGACCAAAATAGACCCATGGGTAACGAAATCCATTAGAAAGAAAAATAATTTTTTCATCATGTTTCATGTAGTTTCTATTTTTCTATTTTTATAATGTTTAGTTTCATTATTTATATATTTTAGTTGTAGTGAATTTATTCATACATGAAATACAATTCGATTTACATATGTTTTTTTGGATTATTCTTTCTAATGTAGGGGGAATGTTTTAATCTTATATGGGAAATGAACAAAATCTGATCGGTGTTTTTTTAATGACAAAATCTTTGTGTTTGGTGGTTTGATTATTACACAGTGGTTGGCTTCCATGTGTCATTATTTTAAAATAATTATTTTTGTATTAATTATACTACTATTATCATATATATTTAACCTCTAGTCTGAAACTCAGTTGTAGTAGCCCTATGGTAAGTCAAGGAATCTTAAGTTCAAGTCTTCACTACTTTTTTGTAAGGGTGTATTGTGTGTTTACTTTTTAGCGTTTTAATTTAACCTCCCTAAATATTTTTAATTATTATTATATATGTTATATATATATTATAATTATAATTTTTTATTTTTTAAATTAAAAAATTTGTAATAATAATTTAAAGATATAATTTAATATTTTAGTACACTAAGTACCCAACCCAACTAGAATTTTAAACAATAAAATAATATTTGATATTAAAAAAATCCAAGTTAATTGAGTTATTTTCTTCTTGATAACAATTTAATCATAATTGATTGAAATCTATAATCAAATCATTATTTTACATTAATCACTTATAAATAATTATAATTTATATTCTAATGAAAATAATGAATTAACTTCCCATGAATTACACCAAAACCTTCACAAAAATAAATTACCATTTATTTCACTAATTAGATCATATGAATTTTATTGAAAAATAAAATAATTTTTCTAGAATCATATCAAAAAATAATGTTAATCTATTTTATAAATAAAATAAATTTAATTCACCTATAGTGTAGGATAAATTTAAAATAATAAATAAATAAAAATAAAATTTAATGTGTGAAAAATGACATTATTTCTTCATTTATACATCTATTTTACACAATTATATTAAAATAAAAATTTTCATGATGATTAGATTAATTTAGTAGGAAAAGTTAGGAAAATTATGATTTTATATTTTTAACAATATTTTCTTATACAGAAAATTTATACATCCTTCCAAGTAAATGGGTCTTAATGTTGATGTTATGAATATCTCACTTGTGACCTTTTGGTATAGATCACATCTATTGATGGGGAAAATCAGTCTTTAAGTTAGTGTTTTGTAGGTAACATAATCATGGAAAATGACTCACCATTTTTAACCATAATCTTTTGTTCAAGACCAGAATACCTAAATAGAACAAGTTTCACATCATTATAATAGTTTAGAAACACATCCATGTCACTCAATGGTGATGTAAATGTTCGGGGTTAAATAATTACACATGTTTTAAGTGCTATTGAACTATTATAAAAATGTAATAAATAGATTAGGTTCATTATAACACAAGACATTCCCTATCCCGATCTCAAATAGTCAAATAGTACAACCAACCATCAACAAGTGTTGCTAAAAGTATACGAACAAGTATAAAAAGGAAATATATCATGAACATGCATAATATATAATGAATGTATGAAAAGCAACAAACTATATACAAGTAAGAGAAACCAAGCCAAAAACTCATGCATAAGTTTGAAAAAACTAGTATAAAATCACTCTTGGGTGATCAATAAAAGAGGATACTGAAGCCCTTTTGGAAGAATGGAGACCACCTTTGATGGTTATTGTGCCTTCATGGTAGGAAGAGTAAAAAATAATTTATTTTTGACCCCCCAAAAGAGGTCCCTACAGTTTTCATCTACAACAATACTATGATAAAATTTTATCTATTTTTAGAAAAATTATCATTGGGGGTCACCTTATGAGATAATTAATATATATTTTTAATTTAATAAATATATATTAGATAAATATAGAAACATACTCATGTTTTAAAAAAAATAAAACATTCATTCATAATCAAGTATAGAAAAAATGATACATTGAATTTCAAATATTCATTACATGCACCTGAAATAATTAATCCAAATATGAAAATATTCTCATATCAAAAAATAATTACATACAAAGAAATATAACACCCCAAAATCCAAAATTTTCCTTTCCTAAATGGTCATCATAATGCACTAAGACCATTGGTCCCTGAACTGCTAGACCACTTTCTAACCACCAATGTTATAAGGTGTTCTCTATCATAAAAAATATTTCACCCTCAATTTTAAGGTTCTGAGTCTTTTCTAATATGGTAGAAAGGGTTGTATTATGGTGAAGTAATCCAATTTTATCTAGTGAAGATATAAATGAAAAACTTTCTAACAATGGATGCATCCAATATTACGTGAATGACATAATTTTAAATGTATCTTGTGATTTTTTATAGATGTGTTCCTGTATATAAATAAAAAATATGAAAATAACATATAACCATAAGAAATTATAGATCATATTTGAAGTGGTATATTTGAAATGTATCGTTTAGTTTAGGATTACTGTTGTGAGCACCATTTTGGGCTTTGTCTTGGAACTTCCAAAATTAGTGATTCTAGAAATCCATAATGGAATTGGATGAAGATGGGGGTGTGTAATTATAAATGTTTTGGATGTTTGTGACTATATATAAAGATAATTACAAATAAATATAAGACTCTGAGAGGTAGAGGATATATAAGAGTAACTTGGAAGATTGAAAGGATGTGTAAGATTAACAGGCTATGTAAGATAAATATAGAGTGATGAAACTAGAGATTGCACTATTTATCAATATAAGGATTTGTGTAAGTGGTTACATTTTACTATGTGAATTGATTCCCATGAATATGGAATCATGTGGGAATTCTATCTGTGATGATCAAAAGGTGGTGGAAACCGGTTGACTGGATATTTGGTATCGATTTTTTCAATAAACACCTAAGAACTGGAAATTTTTCATATGAATATTTTTTATAGTAATATTTAGTTTCTCTTAATAAATATATGTAGCATCCCCCTTGTGGAGTGGGACTAAGTCTTAACCAAATAAATACTTTTTGTTTTTATTTTATTCTTTCTTATTGCATTGCATTACAAATCTATATTTTTCTTTTAAAGATTTGAGATATTATAAAAAATATTTTTATAGCTATTCACTGGGTTAGTGTAGGATTATGTGGCTCGAGGAGACTCAATTTTGATATAAAAAAATATTAATATATTTTATCATGTGAACACTTGTTTTTTTGAAATAATGGTATAAATACATAATGGGGCCCTATATTAGAAATCTAATATATAAATTAAATATGGAATGTAGGTTTAACTCTAGGAATGAAATAATCTAAATATGTCTTGGGTGTTTGGATAGAGGGTCATCTTAGCATAATAATAATATAATAAATTATTAAAACTATTGATTTATTATTAAATCCTAAAACTAAAAAATCCTATAAGTAAACAATTTTATTGAAAAATCCATAGGGTTAACCACATAACCCAAGGGATTGAAAGAGGGACATTGGAGGAGGATTCGTGGATGATCAATGATAAATTGTGTTATAAAAATCAATATGCCAACGGTTCCAATGAGAACACTATTCAACTATTCTTCATCAGAAATAAATCCAAACTAGAGACATGTTTTTCATTAGTTTAACCCCCATTTAATTATCCCATGAAAAGGTAGAATAAAATCCTATAACATATTTGTTCATGATTCGATCATGATTTTTAGGTATTGATTTATCTTCTTATGGTTAATAATTGAGGATATTCGAATTTTGATAGTTTATTGGTTCATCATTTATCATTATAATGATGGAGAATTGAGGAAAACCCAAAAAATGGTCGAGGTTCATTCCTCTTGTTGTGTTTTGTGATTTTCTCCTACCATTAATCATGTGTTAATCATCATCATTTTATTTGGCATGTGGTTCAAAAAATTCCTAGAGGATGATCATTACATAATACTTATTTCTCACAATGGATTATCACTTTGGGATTAGGATTGGGATCTATGAAACAATCAAGGTACAATGATGAACATGGGTGACTAAGGTGTGGTAATGAACATAGTTGATTGAGGTCCCAATCAGAGACTCGTGGTTTATGTTTTGGTGTGGCTATGGAAGCATGGTGTGAAGGGGAATGAGTCTCAAGCGGTTTGGATGACAAGAATCTAGATATCAATGAAAATAAGGTTTGTTCAACCAAAATCCATAATTTATAGGAAATATTTTTTGCTGGATCGAATGAGGAGGATACTAGAGTGGAACTGTGTGGGAAAACAATAGTTTATAGAAATCTCGATGTACAAGAAATGTAGTTCAAAAAACACACACCATGTGGGAACCTTGATGTGGTTGATAGGGTTCCAGAGAAGATAAATATCACACACTATGTGGGACCTACCATATGGTATGTTAATTGATGTTGGAGGATCTACATATACCCTAAGGTTTCATTGCCACGTACATGGCCGGGAACACAAGCACAACCAAAGTACGCAAGCACGATCGTGTACCCAGATATAGTAAGGGTTCTCAAACTCATCCATAATACATGGTAATAATTATTTTTCATGGGAAATGATGCAGGGAGGTTTGATCTTATTGATATATGAAGTATACTCCAAAACACACCATGATATTTTTTAGGGTGATTTGAGGCCCTTCATCTATTAAATATTGACATGTTTTAGTTTTTTTATTCCCTTCATTCATCCTTGTGAGGGTATAGTGAGGAATTATGTACTAACCATATGATTGTGATCCCCTTCTTGGGATTATTCTCCAATAGAGTTTAGAAATCCCTTCATGTGACCTGGGGTATTATCCCCAATCATTTCTTCTTTTTCTTTAGATGGGGTTTGATGAATCGTTATGACCAACATACAAGGGTGTATGATCCCTTACTTATCATGTTATTATTAGTTGATATTGGTATACCCTAGTGTCCCACGGTGAGGTCCCCCCATATGCGCATCATGATATTTGGAGTTCTAGAAAGTACTAATTTATTATGCCTTGATGAACATGACCTCCTGGATGAGCTCCATCAGTGGTAGTTTGGCTTTTGGAGTGATTTATTCCATATGAGCATTTCTGTGAAGCCTCGAGTAGAAACCCATGGTTGGAAGTTTGGTTGAGACCTCTTTGATACTATGTGTCTATCTTGAGTATATATATATGTTTTCTAATTATTTTGTCTCATATTCTGATTGAATTATCTTTTCAGTGATGATATGACTACTATTTTTATTCTTTATGGGTGTTAATTTTAGGATGTTCCACTAGGTATTGTTATAATCACCCATGGATGGGATTTTTTGGATCATGTAATTTCTTATGTAGATAAAATAACATTAGAGAGAGTTTTAAGATAACCAAGAGTGAGAAGAGCATACAAAGTTGATCTTCTCAAATTTTTGTTCATGCTAGGTGTTTCTTTTGAAAGTAGTCCCCTCCTTAATAATGTTTCACTCTATTGTAGTTTTTTTGTTGTTTTTAATTTGGAACTTTATGATTTCCAATACTTTTATTGTACTCTAATTGTGGGATATAGATATACTCATGTATTTGGGTATCATTTTTACTTTACCTTTCAGTATTGAGCGGATATTTGGAAATGTGTATGTTCATACAGTGACCTTAGGCTACAATCTCCCATGTGTGTGATATGTCTACTTGGTTCCGGTCTACAATGATGTAAACTTTTATAAATAAAATTCCCCAATCATTTTTATTAAATTTATTATTATATATTATGGTTATTGAAAACACATGTACTTATTTTTTCTTAATATTCTCCATCCAAATATTTTTTTCTTCTGTTTTTTCATTAAAAAAACAACTTTTTGGATGAATGAAAACCACACAAAAAACAATATAAAATTCACACAACCCCACATGAAAACCATTACACAACCATACATGGTCCCAAAACAACATTCAAATTTCAGAGTTCAAATTCAAATAGTTGAAATCAAAAAAACGTAGGTGAAGCGTGACGCCCAACAAACCCACTAATGCTGACACCAACATTATCCCATGGAAAACCTATGTATATCACATCATTGACCATAATCATTTCACCATCACCTACATCATGTCGTCCCTTATCCTATTCATCTATTCACCATGACCTTCTCTCTGACATCCACAATCTCACCAAACACCATCGCCACTATCTCACCGGACCATCCTCATCATGATTGTCATAAATGCTGATCCACCATCACCTTTTTGTTATTTTAATTAGATCTAAAAGACCATTATGTAACATTATTTTGGATTTTATAGCTATTAAATAGTTATCACTTGATTAAAATTAATAAAGGGTTTTAACAAAGACAATTGTCACAGAAAATGGAAGTGATGAGCTCAACCAGTAGGATCATTCCATATGAATCCCATTTATCAGAGCTTCCAAGGGATATATCATGTCTTATATTTTCCACTGACCAAGCCCAATATGAGGTCCAATAACTTAAATATACATGAGACCATTTATGGGAGAATTTCAAGCTCATCGAGATCACATCCTAAATCAAGTTTACCAAAACCACCGAATGAAAGTCTCACCATCACTCACATTACCCTTAGTAATTTTTCTCATGTATTAAAGGGATATGTAACAAGACACTAGAAATATGAGTATGTAAATTAATTTTTATAGAATAATGAATATATTTCCATCTAATTATTGTTACATTATAAAATATTTTTATATTGATTTTATAAAACACCAATAGTATTTTTGGATAATTTTCAAATTCAATTTATAAATCTATTTTGATGAATTCATGGCTCATTGAAATAAATATTATTTTGGTAAAATATTATTATTAAATAAATTTTATTAAATATAAATGATCATATAATTTTATTGAAGTCAAATGTAATTTTTATAATAATTTAAAAGAAATATTATTGTCAAAAACCTGTAATTTTCAGTAAATGTCAATTTTTATTTTAAAAATGAAAAGTCACATATTTAAAAAAAATATTTTGATAAAATTAATGTATTTTTGGGATCAAGAATTCAAAATTATAAAATGGAGAATCTTTCATATTTTGTGTCAAAATTAAATACCGTATAAATATACTTTGTGTTTTATGAAATTACAATGACTCAAAAGTTATATAATAAGTAATATAAATAGGATCCATGAAAAAATATATAATTTCCATTCAAAATAATGTAATTTTAAGTTTTTTATATTTATTTTTTAAAGGAATTATGAATACTCCAAGACTTATATTACATTTTATGATGTTAAAACATTTCATTAAGAGTATGAATCACCTCTATAAAACCATGGGTAATATTTTAATAATTTTGGAACATGACCTTATAAAATAATAAAAGTCTATCAACTAATTAAGAAACCCTGAAAAAAACATGGGATGGTTTTTGTGTTGGGAAATTTTATTATGTATAATCCAAAAAAATAATATTAAATAAATATCCCTCTTTTCTTATATAACCCTACCCAAGCTCCCAATTCTCTTCACTCAAACTCCTTAGATAACTTATTATTCTTCAACCACTCTCTAGAGTACCCCAAGGTGACACAAGTATTTCAATAAGATCCTAACCAGACTTTAAATTCACACACTCAATTAAGGGATACTTACATTTATCTCTTCCTTACAATTCAATCCTAATATTTGAAATTAGTGCTCTTAATTTCAATTTTTAATATTTTAATCCAGTTATAATAATTCCCTTACTGTCTAATTTATTTTATATTAATGAGATATCATTTAACCTCTCTCATTTTTACCTTTACCTAAACTGTTAATGTGCTGAAATTTTGTAAGGGATCTTCCACTCTCTTCTTTTATCAAGAAATATGTTTATGTTGTGTCTTTTACTCTTCATTTTATTTTTATGGGATATGATATTCCATATTACTAGTATTTTACATTTTATGTATCAATAATGATAGCTTCCTTTCACTATTATTAATCCTCCCATGATCCTTTATGTACACCTGTTATCATATCGATATTTTGTAATGATTATTTTCAATATACAGGTTTATTCATTTTTTTATTAATTATATTTTCAAATTTATAATTTTGGGATATACTTTTAAATGTCCCTATTAATTAAAATTTAATTTAAAAATAAATAGTGATCCCTTTCCCTCTAATAAAATATTTTTAGAAATTTTTAATTAACATCGTTATGCTGCCAAAACTTCACCAAGATTTTCCATACCAAAACAATTGTGTAGTGAATACTATACCCATTGTTCTATTAAGGGTATTACCCTTTATTAAAATATACACATTGACTGGGTACTTACATGTATGTGTTCCATATTCCTTAATCATGGAATAAACTATGATGATGAATGAATCCATTTCATATGATCTGTGTGGCACACCTAAGCATCAGAATGAAATGATTATGATGGGTACGCCCAAGTCGAACTCCAATGAATTGGGAAACGTTTAGTATCATGATATTTCATGTTGGGATAAGGGTTTAACTGATTAATTTATGGTACTTTTCCCCCATGAATTCTTGGAAGTTTATCCTTGACCTATGTTCATTATTAATTGTTTTAAGTTGTTACCACATTACCCATGTTATGATTATCATGGTATATCATGTTTTTTATTCATTTTCCTTTTTTATTCATTGATATTGATATTTTCTAACATGTATCACTTATTTAGTTTTTATTCCATTACTGGTCATTATATATTACTCCTTTTTATGCATGTCACTAGGTTATCCCTTGCAGTTTTCCATTTTAAGGAGTATTTTTAGCTTGTTAAAGATGTTAAAAAAACATATTAAATATTTTTTTAATAATGTTATCATATACCATGTTCATGATGTTATTTTATGTACCCAATTCCCAAATACACTAAACTTATTGGTCTTTTGGATTTTATTAAGTGTAATTTTGTGTAATAAATCAAGTATTAATGTATAATAATGAGTAGTATTGTTATAGTTGGTATTAGATAAAAAGTTTAGTTATTTTCATTATTTGGTTTAGAAAAATATAGATAAATCCTTATGGATAGGTATAAGTATAAGAAAAAATACCTAAATTTATGTAAGTATAGAGTAAGTGGTTTATAAAAAAAACTTCCTTGTCTGGATACCACAAGTGGATGTGGTTTTAGAACAGATGTACATAAGAGTGAAAACTCAGACAATGTGTTCCAGGCCTAACTCGAGGTAACCAAATACCTGAAAACATGTCTTATTGTTAACCAGGATAATGTAGATCATGGAAAATGTAGACCAAATCCCATAAGAGTGTAATTTAGTAAATAGATCATGGATAATGTAGATTGAATCCTAGAAAATAATAAGTTAATGAGGTAAATAAAATTTATACATTGTCCCTATAATGTTAGTGGATTCCCCTTTATGTGTTTAACTTTTTAAAAATATTCATCCCTAATTTTTCTTTTATTCTAGACAATGGATAGAAATATGAGAAATCCAGTAAAAAATAAATGTTATGGGTAATGTGATTACTCCTCTAATGAGATAAAAAATCTAATGGGGACATGAATCATAATCTTCTTCATGATACTCTCTTAGTTGACTTGGGTACTAAAAAGAAACCGATATCAGGAGTAGCGACCAAACCCCTCTAAGATGAAATAAGACACAATCAACAGCTTCATGTGAAAATGTCCTCCTACATTCAATGGATCATTTGATCCATTAATCGGAGAATAATGTATCAACACCATTTAGAATATATTATCAATACTTTAACGTTTTGAGAAAGAGAAGGTTCTACTGGATGTTTACAGTATGGAGGGATAAGATGTTCAGTGGTGGAAATTGGTTAGGAATATTAATCCTAAGGAAGATATCAAAGATATGGAGTGGAAGGAATGATATAAAATTATTTTTGACAAATATTTTCCTTACTCTCTATCTAACACCCCAAGATTTCATATTACGTTATCTCATTAATGAAATTCAATTGCTTGTCCTACAAACAACACTGAGTTCAAGCACACCACAACTTACTAATCTAGTCGACCAAAAAGCAGTTATAAATACTATTAACTGAATTTTGAATCTTATATACTCTATATAATTTTAATATCTATATTATGTGTTTCGTAGACGTAATATAAGAACAACTTCAATTTTTCATATAATGGAAGTATTTTTCAAAAAATGAAATTTTACCACCTATTAGCGTTGAAAACTTTTTAAATGAAATATTTGAAAATTTTAAATTAAATTTGACAAAATAAACTTTTTATTTAGAATAAGGACATAAAAATTTAGTTGGGATATATTTTTTGGTGTTTTTCAGACAACTTTCATGTTTTGATGAATATTGAAAGATGCTAAATTTTAATTGAAAACAATTTTTTTAATCCAAATAATTTATAGTGTTAAATTATACATTTGAATGGTTATGAAGTATAATTAGATTATATTTTTATCATTTAATACAATGTATGTCATTATAATTAATGTCTCATTTAAATTTGACGTAAACAATTATCAATATTTTGATAGTTTTTACTTTTAAAAAGAATTTCTTTTTGGTTTTGAAAATAGGATTTAATTTTATATTATTTAATTAAACTTCTATGTTTTGAATTTGGTAAAATATAATTCATTTCTGAATTCAGAATATTAAAATTATCTTAGGGTTAATTTTTGGTATTTTTCTGAAAACCTTCAATTTTTGACAAATAGTTAAAACCACTGCGTTATTGTTTAAAATCGACTTTTTATTTAAATAATTATTTATTTTATTTAAATTTATTTTAAGTAAAAATAGATATATAATACCTATATAAGTTCAATATAAATCATTGGAGTCTTTTTATAATAATATTAGATGTATAAAAATTTATTGAACGTTTTAACATCTTTTTACCACCTCTTAGGCACATTTCCAAATTTGCATAAAAAATATTTTTACCACTTCTGTGAATTGAATTTCAAAAATCAAAGAGACAAGATTGAAATTAGAATGTAAAATTTTCTTCAATAAGTTGTAAATAAGTTTTTTTTAATAGTAACTTTTGAATTTTATTTACCATGGTTAAAAGTAAATATAATCATTAAAGGTGAAAATGGTATTATAATTTCCCTAACACATGTCCTAATTCTATTATATAACTGCAATTCGACCAAAAACAACCTTACGAATAAAATATGAACCTTTTGGTCTATTTGTATTAGATTAGGACATTTATTATTATTTTATTTAAAGAAGAGTTAAAAGTGTTAAATTCAATGTTTAATAACTAATCCATTTTTAATATAGGGTTAGACATAAGATAAATTAGAATATAAATATTCCATAGAAAGATATAAATATTTCCTACATAATGGAATTTTATGTATAATTTTTAAACATTAAATAAGTAAATTTATTTATGACACAATGATGATGTAGTAATTACCTTATTAATGGAAGAATGAAATAAATTGTATTAAAATATTAAAATAAAAAATTTCAAAGTTTTTATGACATCCAAAAATTTTCTAAGTGAATATGACATGTTAGGGTTGATTAAATGTATTTTTTAGAAGTAATAAAGTTTTTATGACTTTCACAAAAACTAAATACTAAATTGTGTCAAAATTGACATAAATGCGTTTTTAAAACAAATACAATTTTATTAAATTATATAATAGTCTTAAAAATATATGGTTTGGACAAAAAACTTATATAATGATATTTATTTCATTAATGAACCACTCGGGGTTCTCTTGAATTTTTCTATTATGTTTATTAAACATTTATTATAATAATACAAGAATACATGGTAAAAGTTAAACTATTTAACAATGGGTTAAATCTAAAATATATGGTTAATAAGGAGACATAAACTTGTCTAAAACATATTGGATGAGAGGTTTTTGACACATCACCACTTTAAACTCAAAATAAATCATTTTGGAGCCATTATAAACCTAAAATGTTTTTATTATAAAATAATATTTCAGTCTTTTCCTAAAGTGACCCTCACCTCTCTTATAAAAGTGTACTTCCCCTTCTCACAAAATCACACCACCAATGCCATTTGGATCAGCCAAAACCTTCCCAAATCTTTTAAAATATTCCTTCAATTTAACCTAGAGGCCTTACCCTGAGCATAGAGCCAGCCTAAGGATCCCTTTTGATCATCTTAATAGGAAATTCCAGAATAAGAGGTAATAATTTCACCACCCTCAATCAAGTTCTTTTCTTCTTACACTTCCTCTTTCTTTGTTGTTTCCATAACAAAATAATAAATCCAGTAACTTCAACATACTATGGTGTTATTATAAATATGGTACAACTGTATTCGTTATTCAATCCATCCAATAAATTACAAAGTCACTATACAAGGGTACGTACGACTTACCGTCTCCACGTCATGGTGTAGTTTGTTATTCAAACAAATTAATTATTTGGATGGGTATAATAATGAGTATAACTGATGTAAATAATAAATATAGCATGATAATGATTCATTATATATGATATGCCATCTAATTACATACGATTTCACCATCAATATAATGATATTTTTGCTCATGCATATGTACAGATTACGGTCTCCACGAACTCGATGATATTAATTCCCCAGCGTAATCATTCAAGAGTAATTTTAATTTTATGATTAAAAATAATATTTAAGAACTTAATATCATTCTATATATGAATCAAATACATCCAATCCATAACAAACATGGCTTATGTAACCTAGGATATAATGGAAAATGAATCAGTTAACACCTGAAATGATGATACTACTGAAATATTATTAACAAAGAAATATTAAAGGATCATATATTATATCATATTTATGTATATAGTTATTGTATAATTTAATAACAATTTTATAACTATTATACATGATTTTAACATACCATCGACTAAGGAAAGTACAATTAAAGGGTTAATTGTACAATCTCTTTACTTATCTGAGGTTGTTACTAAGTAAGTTTCTTCGGGGACCTCTTTATCATCCACATCAGTGTTTTATTAAAATTGTTTTTAAAAACATTTTTAGTATTTACTAGACTATGGGTTAAAGTCATTTATACCCATATTTGACCATATATGTTTTACAAGGAATCCTTCTGCCGTTTTCCAAACAAGGTACTTTATGACCTTTTCGACAAAATTAAGGAAAGAATGTCTTTTTAACTTATAAAGCGGGTGTGGATATTTTCTACCATTATAACATCGTTGAAGATTCCATTACAAGAAAATTAGAATATTTTAAAAATAAATGTTTTCTTCCATAATTATGTGACTCTTAAATGATTTCAAAATAGAAATAAATATTTTTCTTGAATAGTTTTGATTTCATCTATGTCAACATCCATTGATAAATTTTACACTTGTTTGAAGTTGATTTATTATGATAAAAATATTTCATATTGTATTTATGGTTTTCTGATATTTTTGACTTTGGATGTGTTATTTTTATACCATTCATGGTTTATGGTTAAATTATTGACCTTTCTTATGCTAGTTTTATTACGAATGTTTATGTTATGTTTCAACATTTTCATATGAAGAATTTATTGGAATCAGTAAGTGATGGGTAGAGCTTGTTATATATCCTTAGTGTATCGGTAGGTCCCATGAGAAAATTAGACATGGAATTGGCCGAGGCCTTTCCAAATTTGATATATGGTTTTGGCCAAGGACTTAATCATTTTTAGACTCTTGGCCGAGGCCTTGACAAATTATTTAAGAATTTCCCACATTATATATCCCCTCATTATGAAAATATTATTAATGGTTCATGTGATTATTTGACTAGTAGAATACCCATTACTATGTTTTATTATGGAATTTTTTACTCAGGTCATTTTCATTCCATAAAGTGTTCATATTTATTATGTGTAAAGACATGTGTTTTCATTTATTCACCATGAATAATGTTTATGTTATCTTCAGCTATATTGAATATGATTATTGAGCATTTTAGATCACCCGTTTCTTATGTTTCATTTTCCTAGGATATGAAAAAGTTAATTATGAGTGACTTTTAGGAATAATCTAGGAGGCTTAGATGTTTCTAATGGAATAAATTAGCGTTGTATTTATTTTGAAATTGTAATGTAATGTTAATGTATGAAATCTATTTTCCAAGACTACAAAATTGATATGTCCTTCCAAAATTGATTCCTTGTAATCATGCCAATGTCATGTAACAATGAACTGGCTCCGAGCTTCTGGGGTCAGGGAATTATAGTTGGTATCATGGGACATTTTGAAATAACTTTGGAAACAAGATATAGAAGAACATTGATTAGAGAACACTACCCTAAGATTAAATTTTAGTATTAGTAAAGAAGAACTTCCTAGAATTTTGGTAATGTAAATATTTTATGTGTTTTAGATGAAATATATCCATGTCTGGATATGAGCGGGTAGAGGCAGCTCTGGAAAAAATGTACCCAGGAGTGAAAACTCCGACTATGAGTTTTGGTATTGACCTGGGGTATCCTGGTACATGACAATGAGCCTTGCTGCACTCTTGGTTATGACACTCATGAGTGATGTTCTTAGGATAATTCACATTTTCCTTACAAACCATTTAAAATTATTTATGAGTAAATAATTCTTCAAAGAAAACATTTTTATGATTATGCATTATATGCATAACCATTTCAATTTACGTTAGGTATTTTACAATTTTATAATTATACATTGCGATTAATAAACTAATTTAGTGTATTACATTGTTTAGAAATGGTTCCAAATAAAAGTAATGATAACTCCAGTAATACGCATGATCCAAAGAGTAAAATGGATCCTATATTTCATGATATTATGCCTATTTTAGAACAGAAATTGTCTCCTGTGTATTCTAATCATATGAAGAAATAGTATCATGTGTTAATAATATGGTTAGAGAATTATCTAAGTCCTATGGCTTTGGGGAGAATCCAGAGAAGAAAATTATGGTATAGAGAAAGGTTGATAAAGGGGAGAAGGGAAAGAACATTTTTCTCATTTGTGATAACTGTTCAAAGAATGACCTTGGTAAATGCTTGAAGGTAATGAGAGTTTGTTATAAGTGTGGAAAAAAAAGGATACCATGTACATGAATAAAAGGATAATAAAAAGGTTTCAAATGTACAATGCTTCATCTTACAGGAGTTGGGACAGTATGTGAATCAATGTCTAAATCATTAGAGTATGCCCTAATTGATTTTATTAGATAATAATCATGTTATGATACTACCACTGATTAATATGAATGACTAGTGTTCTTATGTTGTTATTAAAGAATTATTTCATTTTAGTGTTGTATCAACAATGTAATGGTTATATAAATTATGGAAATAAAAAAGGATTGTACTACAGTACTATTTCATTGAGGATTTGAAATTATATGGTTCTAAGATAAGTGACTCAATAGCAAGTTAAAATTTTTTGGAAAATAAATGGTTGAATAAATATAAGACTTAATATATTTCTGATGCTGAGGTAGTGATTTTGGAATAAGATATGATTGATTTGGATCAATTATATTGGATATTCTTGACTACCTTGAATCTGATTGATGATTTGTATATTCCATAATTGTTGGTGTTTACAACATTTTTATATATAAGGAGTATATCTAGTATTCAATAATGAATTAGGGAGAGTGAATGAAATAAATAAGTTTTTTTGATAATTCAGGGTGTTACCATGTTTTAAAAGAATAAATGATGAATGTATTCACATGTTATTATGTGGTAAAAAGATAAATTCATTATGTTTAAGTTCCTTATAAATATTTTACTACGAGTTTGGATAAAAGTATTTTGGACAAGTCTAAAGGTTGGAATGGATTAATTTGGACATTGGATAAAAATGTTTTTTGGCTGACACATTTCTGAAGATTATTTTTGGATTTTTATAAAAAGGACAACCTGGAGGTCGGGCGACAACCTGTCATGTCCAGTAAGGCCACAAAACTTGAACCATAAACCGAATGGTGACAAAGGCACATCACCTACTACTGGCCCAAGTAATTTTCTGGTTTGTATGATGTAGGTTTTTTTAAATGGGATGACATTTTAAATATAAATTCATATTTTGGAACCCTATACGATTAGGATAAATAGAATATTTTTTATTTCTATTATCATTTGGAGTAAAAGATGAGTTTGTGGTAGGAATTAGTTGTTGGATGAATCTTTACTTGTCAAGTATATTTTTTTCCTCTTATTATATGAATAAATTAATTCTTAAACCTTATGGAAGGGATCTTAAAACTAAAAATGTGTTATCTTATTACCTTATGTTTTGTTGAACTGGTGATATTTTAAATCATCATAGATTGATGGCTTTAAGGCCTTAAATTTTTCACTTGATTGTGGTTGATAACCTCAATAACTCCAGATATATATTTAAATTTTCCTCCAATTATTTTTCTCTAATTACTAAAAAATTTATCCTAATAATGATCATAATCTGTTGGTTACTTTTTCATTTCTCTTTCCCTCTTATTAAGACTAAATTTTATTAACCCTATTTATGATATGGGTTTCCTAGAAATGTATTTTCTATTTTCAACAATTTATTTTTGAAGAAAAATTTCAAATTACAAGGATGAAATTTATTGAAGGATAGGAGAATGTAACACCCCAAGATATCATAGTATATAATCTCATTAAAGTAATTCAGTAGCTTGAGCTACATGCAACACCGAGTTCGAGCGTACCACAACTTACCAACCTAGCCGTTCAAAAAGCAGTAATGAATCGTATAAACTACATTTTTAATCTTATATACTCCATATAATTTTAAGACCCATAATATGTGTTTTGTAGACATAATATAAGAACAAATTCAATTTTTCAAATAAAGGAAATATTTTTTAAAAAATGAAATTTTACCGCCTATTAATGGTGAAAAAATTTTAAATGAAATATTGGACACTATAATATTAAATTTGACAAAATAAACTTCTTATTTAGAAGCGGGACATAAAAATTTAGTTTGGATATATTTTTGGTGTTTTTTCGGATTACTTTCATATTTTGATGAGTAGCGAAATATGCTAAATATTAATTGAAAACAACGTTTTTATTCCAAATAATTTATAGTGTTAAATTATAATTTTTAATGGTTTTGAAGTATAATTAGATTATATTCTTATCCTTTAATACAATTTAGGTCATTTAAAGTAATTTCTCATTTAAATTGCACATAACCAAATGTCAATCTTTTGAAATTTTTTTACTTTTAAAAAAACTCGCTTTTTAGTTTTGACAATGGGATTTAATTTAAAATTAATTAATTCATCATGTATTTTTTAAATTTAGTAAAATATAATTTATTTTTTAATTTATAATATCAAAATTAGCTATGGGTGAATTTTTTTAATTTTTCTGAAAACTTTTAATTTTTGATGAACAGTGAAAAACACTGCGTTATTGTTTAAAACTGACTTTTTATTTAAATAATTATTTATTTTATTTAAATTTATTTTAAGACAAAATAGATATATAATACCTATATATTTCCAATTTAATTTATTGGAGTCATTTTATAATAAAAATAGATGTATAAAATTTTATTGATCTTTTTAACGTCGTTTACCCACCTCCTAGGGACATTTGCAAATTTTCATAAAACATATTTTTACTGTTTCTGTGAATTGAATTTCAAAAATATGAGAGAAAAGGATGAAATTAGTAAGTAAAATGTGGTTCAATATGATGAAAATAATTTTTGGTGAATAGTAACTTTTGAATTTTATTTATCACGGTTAAAAGTAAATAGGGTAATTAAAGGTAAAAATGATATTATAATTACCCTAACACATGTCACAATTCTATTTAATAAGATCAATTCGACCAAAAATAACCTTAGGAATAAAATATGATACTTTTGGTCCACATGGATTAGATTAGTATATTTATTATTATTTTATTTAAAGAAGAGTTAAAAGTGTTAAATTTAGTGTTTTATAAATAACCATTTTTAATATAGGGTTACACAAAAGATACATTTGACTATAAATATTCATAGAAAGATAAAAATATTTCCCACATAATGGTATTTTATTTATTATTTTTAGACACTAAATAAGTATATATATTTTGGCCACAATGATGATGTAATAGTTACCTTATTAATGAAAGAATGAAATAATTTTTATTATAAGTATTAAAATAAATATATTTTGAACGTTTTTATGACATCCAAGATTTTTTTATGTGAATATGACATGTTAGGGTGGATTAAAATTATTTTTTTTCTATGTAATAATGTTGTGATGACTTTCAAAAACACCAAAAACTAAATAGAGACAAAATTGACATAAATGAGTTTTTAAAAAAAATACTGTTTTATTAAATTATATAATAGTCCTAAAAATATACGTTTCGGACAAAAAACATATATAATGATAGGTATGTGAATAATTAACCACTTGGTGAGCTATTTGTTTTTTATAGTATGTTTATTAGCTGTTTAATATAATAATACAAGAATATATGGTAAAACTTATACTATTTAATTGAGGGTTAAATCTAAATGATAAGGTTAATAAGGTGACCTAAACATGTCAAAAACCTATTGGTTAAATTTTTTTAGACCCATACAAACCTTATCCTGGTATGAAATCATTTTTAAGACATTAGAAACCAAAAATGATTTTATTATAAAATAATATTTCAATCTTTTCCAAAAGTGACCCTCACCTCTCTTATAGAAGGGTACTTCCCCTTCTCTCAAAATCACACCTCAAAATACATTTGTATTGGCAAACCCCTTCCCAAATATCCTCAAAACTTATCTCAATTAAACCGAGAGGACTTTCCTTGATCATAAATCCATCCTAAGAAGCTCATTTGATCAACCCAAAAGGAAACACCCGATGAAGAGGTAATAATTTCACCACCCTCTTTCAAGTTCATTTCATATTCCACTTCCTATTTATCTATTGTTTCCATACCAAAATAACAAATAAAATAACTTCTAAATTCTGTGATGTAATTATAAATATTTTTAAACCATATTAGTTATTCTATCCATCCTATAAATGACAAAGTCACCATACATGCGTACGTACGGCTTATCTTCTCCACATAGTGATGTAGTTTGTTATTCAAACACTTCATTATTTGGATGAGTATAATAATGAGTATAACTGATGTAAATTATAAATATCACATGTTAATGATTCTTAATATATGATAAAACATCCAATTATTTATGATTTCACCATCAATATAACGATATTGTCGCTCATGCATACGTACGGATTGCCGTCTCCACGAACGCGATGAGATTCATTCCCCATTGTAATCATTCAAAGATAATTTTAATTTTATGATTAAAAATAATGTTTAAGATCTTAATATCATTAAGTATATGAATCAAATAGATTCTATCAATAATAGACAGGGCTTACGTAACCATGCATATAAAGGAAAAGAAATCAGTTAACTCCCGAAACAATGATACTACTGAAATATTAATAACAAAGCAATATTAGAGGATCATATATGATATCATATTTATGTATATAGTTATTATAGAATTTAATAACATTGTTTTAACTATTACATAGGTGTTTAATATACCATCTACTAAGGAAAATTACAATGTATGGGTTAATTTTACAATCTCTTTACTTATCTGTGGTTCTTAATACCTAAGTATCTACTGGGACCTCTTTATCATCCACATCTATGTTTTCTTGAAAACATATTTTAAAACATTTTTACTATTTAATATACTATATCTTAAAGTAATTTATACCCGTATTTTACCTTATATGTTTTGAAAGTACTTTTTCTATCATTTTCCAAACAATGCACTTTATGACCTTTTTGACAAAATTAAGATAATAATGTATTTTTAACTTATACAGAGGGTGCAACTATTTTCCACCATTATAACATCGTTGAATCTTCCCTTAAATTTATATAAGAATATTTTTAAAATAAATATTTTATATTATAATTATTTTACACTTAAATTATATCAAAATGGAAAGAGATATTTCTCTCAAATAGATTTGATTTCATCTTTGTCAATATCCTTTATTAAATTTTACACTTGTTTGAAGTTGATTTATTATGATACTAATATTTCATATTTTATTTATGGTTTTGTGATATGTTTGACTATGGATGAGTTATTTTTATACCATTCATGGTTTATGGTTAAAGTATTGACATTTCGCATGCTAGTTTTAATACGAATGTTTATGTTATGCTTCAACCTTTTCATATGAAGAGTGTATTGGACTTTGTAAGTTATGGGTGGAGCCCGCTATAGCTCCTTGGTTCATCGGTAGGTATAATGATACAATTAGATGAGTAATTGGCCGAGGCCATTCCCAATTTTATATATGGTTTTGGGCGAGGCCTTAATCAATTTTAGACCTCTTGACCGAGGCCATGACAAAATGTTTCAGAATCTCCCGAATTATACATTCCCTCATTATGAAAATAAAATTAATGGTTCCTGAGATTATTTGACCATTATAATACACATGACTATTTTTTGTTATGTAATTGTTTACTCAGCTCATGTACCAACCATAAAGTGTTCATGTTTATTATTTTTTTACGCATGTGTTTTCAATTATTCACCATGCCTAATGTTTATGTTATCTTCTGCTGTATTTCATACTCTTACTGAGAATTTGAGCTCACCCCTTTCTTATGTTTCATTTTCCTAGTATATTAAGAAGTTATATATAAGTGACTTGTAGGAATAATCTAGGAGGATTGGATGTTTCCAATGGAATAAATTAGCATTTTATTTATTTTGAAATTTTAATGTAAAATTAATGTATGTAATATATTTTCCAAGTCTGCTAAACTGATCAGCCCTTCGGGACTTGATTATTTGTAATTATGTCAATGTTATGTAATAATTCGCCATCTCCAGGCTTCTCGGGTTGGGGCGTTACACTCTAAGACTTAAAATAGAAAGGGATTTCCTTTCCCTCAAGAAAAATGATGATGAATCTATCGGGACGTATGAGGAAAACTTCACAAAACTAGAATTATAAACCTATTTCTTAGTTTTTACCCATGAATACAATATTTACCACTTATTTGATTGGATAAAAACTAGTTTAAAAGATGGGATGATCCGTGACTTTGATAGCTATGGGGAAATTGTCTGATGTTCCCTCAAAGTCGAAATGAAGATCGAAGAATCCCAAGGGTATTATGGGGATAATAAATAGAATGTGGTGTCTAATTTTGAATGTTTGATAGATAAATCTAATGGAGAAAATAATTTTCAAAATCCTACTTGTTGAAGGTGTGGAAAGAATCCCCCCATAAATTGGATAATGGGGATGAAGAAATGATTTTGTTGTGGGAAAGAAGGAAACCTAGTTATAGTTTTCCAAAAGTACAAACTCACTAATGTGATGGAAGAAAAGAATGCTCTAGTCAAAAATAAAATAATTGTTCATTACTAAGACATCAAGGTACCATGGAACTTTTCAAAGTAATTCCCTATGATAAGGGTTTTCAGAGGTAACCCAAAACTACCAAGGCAGAAACTACAAGATTTTACCATCAGTACCACTTAAGTGAATCCCAAAAAATAAATGGTGAAAGGTACACAGGTTACCCATTCAAGAATAGAGAATTTACCTTGTGATTCAGTTTCTACACATTCATTCATGTCACGAATGATTAGTAGAACTATTGAAACACCACCACAAAGCATGGTAGTAGAGATGTTGGTAAAAATGGAAAATGAGGAAATTATTTCGTCCCATTTATATAAATCCTAGGTATTTTAGACTTATTTTAGTGGAATTTTAATGCAATTATAGGCATGGTTTAGCTTTTAATATGTAGAGCCAAAATAAATTTCCATGAGAAGGAAATAACTCTACATATAGAGAATCATCCCCTGATTCTATACAAGTACAAGGAGGAGGATGGATATTCTATTACTGTATCATCTCAAGAATTGATATTATTAACTTATGATCAAGAATATCTAAATCAAATGATTGAGTTTAAGGAAAGGTTCATCCTTAAATATATATCTATTGTGATGGAATACAATGTTGTGTTTCCCAAGGAATTGTTTGTTCTTCCTTCTAGTAGGGATTTGAATTTATAATCGAGCTTATACAAGGTGCATTTCCAATATAAAAGACTCTATATAGGGTGGTTGTTGTCGAAAATGAGAGGAAAAAGAAATAACTACTTGAGAATATGGATAAAGGGTTTATATTCCCAAGTGCTTCCCCATGGGGTGCGTCAGTCCTCTTCGTCATGAATAAGGATAGGTTAATACATTGTTGTGTTGATTATCACAAGGTCAACAAGATCACGATACAGAACAAGTATCTTAACCTTCAAATTAATGTATTCTTCTACCAACTATGTAGAGAACAATGCCTATACAAGGTGGATCTTCTATCCATATATTATCAATTAAGGGTAATGGAGGAAGATATCCAGAAGACCTATTTTCATACATGTAATGGAAACTATGATTTCATAGTGATGCAATTAAAACAATCTAATTCCCCAAAAATCATCATGGATTAGATTAATAGATTATTTATATACTAACTTGAAAAAATTATGGTGGTGTTTATAGATTATATCCTAATATACTCCAAAAGAAAGGAGGAGCATGGGGAATATTTTAACATTGTGATAAAAAACTTATGAAAGGAGAAGTTTTATGCCATGTACATCAAGTGTGAGTTCTAGCTGAAGTAAGTCTTATTATTGGGTAATGTCATCATATGAAACTAGATATTTTAGGCCCTTAAAATACAAACAAAATTAGAGAATGTCCAAGGCCATCATCTGTGATAGATATCCATAGTTTTTGTTGGTTAGTTGGGTATTATTTTTAGTTTGTGAAACATTTATCATTATTTTAAAACCCTCTTACCAAGTTAACTTGAAAGAAAGTCAAGTTTTTTTGGAATGATAAATGTGAAGAAAGATTCAAGGAGGTAAATAGGAGTCCTATCATAGACCATGTTCTCACACTAAGAAAAAGTGGAGAACTTTCTATAGTATTCAAAAGTGCTTCAAAGAAGGGATTGGGTTTTGTGTTAATACTGAATGAAAAATTCATTGCATATGCCTCAAGGAAGTTGAATGTTCATCAGAAAAACTATCCCACACTTGAGGTAGAGTTGGAAGATGTGATCTTTGCATTGAAAATCTAGAAACATAATCTATATGGGGAGAAGTGTGAGATATATATTGATCACAAGATCCTCAAATATTTATTCTAAAAAGAGTGATTAATATGTTCCAATTAATATTGCTAGAGATGATCAAGGACTATGACATCTCAATTCACTAACATCTTAGTAATGTGAAGAAAGTGGTGGATACTCTATGTAGAAAGGATCCATCAATTTTTTCACTGATGAGAATTCAGAAGGACCCAATCATCTTAGAATTGAGGATTATGGACAAGGGAATCATAATGTAAGGAACATCATCAACCCTTTCAAAAATTATTTCTCAATCATCTCTTCTTAAAAGATTAAAGGATTATAAAAAATATTATGTAAGAATTCAGAAGAATGTGGAAACTATAAGTAAACTGAAATCCTCAAATTTTGATGTTAATGAAGAAGGAATTGTGAGATTTGGTAAAATACTATGGGTTCCATCCAATAAAAAGTTAAGGAAGAAACTATTGGATGTTGTACATAGTTTGAATTTCCATATTCACCCAAGAAACAGAAAGATGTATTGAGTTCTCCAAGATCACTATTTGTGGGAAAAGATGACGAAGGTGATCGATGAATATACATCAGTGTTCCTAGTATCTCATCAAGTGATGGTTGAAAGTCATATGTCTACCATTACCATACCAAAATGGAAATGGGAAAACACCACCAAGGAATTTTTCATTGAACTTTTAAAGACATCTAAAAGAAACAATGCTATATAGTTTATTGTGGATAATATTATAAACACTACACACATAATTTCCATTCAAAAATTATTTCTCACTATTTCAACATTCATGGATGTACATAAGAAAAGTGGTGAGGCCTCATGGAGTACCACTATCAATTGTGTCTGATTGAGATCCGAGCTTCAACTCTATGTTTTAGAAAAGTCTCCAGCATGCCCTAAACACTGATATGAACTTCAGTACGGATTATAACCCTCAAACTAATGGCCAATATGAATAAACTATCCAGAAAATTGAGGAAATTTTGATATCATTATAAATGGGCTTTTAATGAGTAATGTACAAACACCTTTCTCTTATCGAGTTCTCTTAGAACAACGGTTTCCACTTGAGTATCCAAATGGACCCCTATGAAGCCTTTATGAGAAGAGGTGTAGAACAAATTCATGTTGGGATTATGTTTAGGAACACAAACTAATAGGTCCTGATATGGTTGAGGAAATTGTTTTTAATGTTAAAACCATTCAACATCACATAAAAGATGATCAGAGTCGATATAAGAGTCATTCCGAAAATCATTACTGAGACCTTGAGTTTGATGTTGGTGACATGATATTCCTCTACATATCTCCATTGAGGCAAGTGATAATATTTTAGAAGAAGGTAAATCATAGTCCAATGTACATCAACCCTTTGGATATCCTTGATCACATCAGAACGATGGACTATAAACTTGAACTACCACCAAATATATCTCAAGTACATGATATAATCCATGTATCCCTGTTAAGGAATTACATACCAGATCCATCACATGTACTCCATCTAGAGGTAGTGCCATTGTAGAATGACTACTCCTATGAAGAATTGTCGGTGATAATCTTAGATCGTAGAGAAAAATTTATATAAAATAAGAAAATGAAACTTGTAAAGGTACAATGAAGAAACCAAAAGTTTGAACAAGTAATGAGGGAATCAGAAGATGTGATGAAGCAGAGTCACCCTCATTTGTTTTATTTTGGGGAAAAAAGTTCAAGGATGAATTTTTAAGGGGGAATATTGTAACGACCTAAACTATTATAAATAAAATTCCACCTACATTATTATTTAATGTATTATTATATAATATAGTTATTGAAAACACATGAACTTATTTTGTCTTATTATTCTAATTGGATTTAAAAGACCATTGGGTATCATTACCATTGAAAATATATACATTCAATTATTATCACATGATTGGTATAAATATACGGTTTTAACAAATCCAATTGTCATAAAGAAATTAATTGATGACCTCAACCAATATGATTGTACACTATAAAGTCCATTTATCGAAGGATCTGAGGGTGATAGAATTTATTGGATTTTATCTTGGCCAAGACCAATCTGAGAAACAAAAAAAAATCAGGAGTGAAACCATTTATGGTAGAAGTTAAATCTCATCAAGATCACATCCCAAACCATGTTCGCTGAACCACCCCATGAATGTCCCACATTCCCACACATTACCTTTAGGTTATTTACTATTATATTAAAGATATTTATAACAAGACCTTGGAAATATAATATTTATGTTATTTTGTTTTTAATAATGAATATAATTCTATCTAATTATTGCTACTTTATATACTTTTTTTATTCAATAAAACATAGATAGTATTTTTGGTTAATATTGAAATTCAATGAATAAATCTATTTTGATGAAATGATGGATCTTTAAAATAAATAATATTTTGATAAAATATTATTATTAAATATATTTTATTAAATATAAATTATCATATAATTTCTATTAAGTTAGATGTAATTTTTATAAGGGTTAAAAAAAAATATTGTCAAAAAAACCCATTAGTTTCAGTAAATGTCGTTTTTTATTTTAAATGTGGAAATTCACATATTTAGAAAATTATATAGATAAAATTAATATTGTTTCTTTAATTATGATGTCAATATTATTAAATTATTTATTTTCCATAATTTTTTGTGATAGTTAAATTTTTGGGAAAAAATTAAATACTGTATAAATATATTTTGTGTTTTATGACATCATAATGACCCAAAAGTGTTGTAAGGACTAATATAAATAGAATACAGGACCAAATATATTTATTTCCCTTTAAAATAATATTATTTTTTGTTTATTTGATTTATTTTAAAAATCCATTCTGAATCCTCCCAGACTTATAATATATTTTAAGATTTTAGAATCATTTCTTTAAGAGTGTGACTAACCTCAATGTCACCAAGGGTAATATTTTAATATGTTCAGACCTTATACTTATAAAATAATAAAAACCACTCCCATTTGGGAATTTTTTTAAAAAAATACCAAGGTATGGTTTGTATTTTGGATATTTTATTATGTAGAATCCCAAACCAAAATAATAAATAAATATCCATCTTTTCCTTTATAATCCAACCCAAATTACCATTTATATTCACTAAAACTTATTTAATAACATAATTAATCTCAACTCCACTCCCAAGAATCCCCTAATGTTTCACACAAGATTTCAAGAAGCCCCTCTAAAGATTTTGGTTTCACACACTCAAGTAAGGGATCCTCACCTTCCTCTCCTCCTTTCAATTCAAGAACATTATTTGAAATTAGTCGTAATAACTTCAATTTTTATATCTTAATTATGTTATAAACATTAAATTACTGTAAAATTTATTTTATATGAATTATATATCATTTAAACTTTCTCATTTTTGCCCTTTCCTAAATCGTTAATACGCTAAAATCTCATAAGGGATCTTCAACTCCCCTCTTTTACCAAGCAATCCTTTTATGTTATGTTTTTACTTTTCATTTTATTAAAATGGGTTATGATATTAAATATTACCCATAAATTCCATTTTTATTTATTATTAATGAGATATTTATTTCACTCTCATTAACTCTCCCATGATCCTTCATGTACACCTGTTACCATTCCAAAATTTCGTAAGGATTATTTTCTCTATTCATGTTTCTTCACTACCTTATGCGTTCTATTGAGAAATTTATAATGTTGGGATATTATTTTCAATGTCCCTATTACTTGAAATTTTATTTACAAATAATTATAGACCCCTTTCTCTCTTCAACCATTTTTATGAATTTTTATGTAACACTGTTATGCTACCAAAATTTCACTGTGATTTTCCATGCCAAAATAATCATGTATTGAATACCATACCAATTTTTCTATAAAGGTTATTCAAATTTATAAACATATACTTATTTATTGGGGCCTAAATATATGTAATAAAAATTTATTAATCTTGTTATAAATTTTGATTATTAATGAATCCTTGTCGGATTATCCTTGCGGAACACTTAAGCATGATAATGAAATGACTATGATGGGGGCATCTAGATGACACTCCAATTAATTCGTTAATGTTTATTATCATGATAAATTGTGTTGGTATAGAGGTGTACTTTATTACTTTATGGGAATTTTTCCACCCTAATGTCTGGGTAGTTTATCCTTGACATATATTTAGGATTCAGGGTTTTAAGTTGTTTCCACATTTCCCATGTTATGATTATCATGTTATATCATGATTTATTATTCGTGTTCCTTTTTTTCCTCATTGATATTCATGTTGTCTAACATGAATCACTTATTTCATGTTTATTCCCTTTTTTTATTTATATCTCACTCGTTTATTTTGTATGTCCCTATGTTATCCCATGCAGTTTTATGTTCGAATGAGTATTTTGAGCATGTTAAAAACGTTTTCAATAAATAATGTTAAGGAAGTTTTTAATAATGTTATTGTATCCTGTGTTCAAGATGTTATGTTATGTAACTAATTCCCCAATACACTAAACTTTTGATATCTTGGGTTTTATAAAATGTAATTTTATGTATCAAATCGTGTATTAATGTGTAATAAAGGCTAGGGTTGTTATATGGTCACCAACCCCTAGCCTATTTGAGGTGGTATTGTGGTGTCAAAATCTGATTACCTCCAATTTGGTAGGACATAGTGGGATTGGTCAAGATAAACTGAATTTCTAATGTTCTTACATAGTGTATGGTGGAGTTTTAGTGTGAGGATGGTGTTCATTATCTTCTCAACTCTAATACATTATATTAACTCGTTAATTCAGAATCTAGAGTTCCATAACATTGTTTGTAATTTTATTTTTTTGGAGGCTTCTTCCATTTCAAGATGTTCTAGACCCAACTAGTGGCATTATATCTTGGTTGTAGATTTCTATACCACCAAACCCTATATATGGTGTCCCAATTCTCTATTAAGTTGCATTAATTTTCCCTCACAATGGTAAGATAATTCTATTATGAATTTCATCACCCCTATTTTGTGTTTCAAATTAAATTGGAGTTTATTGACAAATGAAAGATGTAATTAGATTAGGGAATGTTTTGTATTGAAAATTCATATGGAAGAAATGTTAGATTATAGAAAATGAGAATAAATGACTATCTATAGATGTTTTTGGTGGTTTCATTGATGGGTGTCAAACAATGAGTGGTGAAAAGGGAAAAATATTAAAGGCTCAACAGGAAAGAACTAGAACATATTCAGATGTCAGTGCCTCAAAACATATCCTATTACATTGATGATGTGAATATAGATTTAGAACATGTTAATATATTAATTTATATTTTTAAAAGGCACATAGTAATGAAAAATGTGTTTCTATTGGGGAGGGATCTTCAGCAGGAGACTATTAGTGGGAAAGGAAATGTCTATACATGAAAACTACATTAACATGATTCAATGTACATTGGAATCAATATAGGTATAGTTTTTAGATCCTATGTGGGTATTTTTTTCTTTAATCACTCCTAAAATCTTAGGATCCTATGGTTACGATGGAATGAAACTTTAGCGGTAAGAGTGAATTGGTGTTTATGAGGAGAGTTTGAGGATATAGATCCAATATTCTAACAATAACACATTTTATGTGGATGATAAAGGACATCCAGTTATACATCACATGAAATGGAAATGAATATGAAGTTTAAATTGAAGTAGTTCATCCAATGTTCATCCCTTATATTGGTATTATGGGTAGAAATTCCATACAATGAAATATTTCAGTGAGAAATGATTTAATTTTGAGTGAATTTATTTTTGAAGTAAAATCAAAAATCCTATTTTGGATGATAAAATTTTTATTTTTGTATAGTTTCAAGTCTATTTGATTCTTACATCATCGAATCTTGGGTTTTATAATCTAATTCTGAAGAGTTAGAGGAATTATACTTCTGAAATATTAAACAGGGTGCATCTTTTTGACGAGGAAGCTATAAAGATAATAGGAAAGTGAGATATTACCAATCAAATTTAGAATGAGATATTAATATAATTTCATGGAGTTCACCACTTACTAGGGTTTTGGAAGAATTTTAAATCGATTTGATAACAGAATGATAAATATTTTTTACCCAAATTTTTTTTTGAAAGAGAAATGCATTACATACAAACAAATTCCAAATCCACAATGTTGTATCATGAACACCACAGTCACATAACAAAGAAAGGGGTAAAATATAAAGATACTAAAGGCAAAATGAAACATGAAAACATAGAATTTGAAAAATGAGAAGGGCATATTTTAGGGAATAAGTGGAAGGTTTTATTCCATATCGAAGGAAAAACATTTAAGGATCAAAATTTAGAGATTTTTAATACAGACATATGGGGACCTATAATATTATTTTTCTAATTAAGGTTTACTTTACTATGTTATCTTCATCCAGGATGTAACACAAAAGGTATGGATGTTCATTCTCAAGCATCAGAATTATGTTTTTAATACCTTGTTAAATTAATATTCATGGTGTTAATGGAGACCATATGTAAACTAAAATGCTTGATGTTTTTAAAATGATTCAGCATACAAGTGTATGGAATTATAATGGTTTTTCTAGAGGAATGGAATATAATTTTAGAAGACCATAATAGGAATTTTGTAAAAAAATAGAGTCTAGAAGAGGATGAATTAGACTTTAGTGTAGATGGTAAGTGGCATATAGATATATTTTAGTTTCCCCATAGAGTTTTGGGGAAGAGATGTAAATTATGACACCAACTTACTGAATGGATGTCCTTATACTCCATTAGAGAAGGAACTTCTAGAATCCCATTATTTTCGAAAGAAAGTGAATATTTACCCTCTTAATGTTTTAAGTTCACTCATCTACGTACATGATGATTTTAGAGAAAGGGATATGTTGGAGGCAAAGTCCTATGTGTGTTTTTATAGGGTATGAAAATTAAATTATTGGATTTAAACTCTAGAACAATGAATTATTTATGGTAATTAGAAGACATAATGTTCTCTTTAATAAATATATGTTATAGAAACTGTCCTTGAAATGTTTAACATATGTTGAATGTATCTTCATTGAGTAATCATTTAAAAAATAGAAAATAGTTTATACTATGAATTTTTTTTCTATAAATTAATTATAAACCATAAATATGCAGTAGAAGGGATAAAAAATAAGGATGTGAAGAACATGTACTTATATTTCAATATGGCTGGATGATCATGTCATATGCAATCAAAATGGCATGAAAAAACTATTAACCCACGTGATGATTTAGGGAAAATATATATTTGATAGGGATGTGGGATTATTAAGTGGATGTGTGGGGTTTAGTTTTATAGGGTACAAGGAATATTTTAACTTTAACTTCCAGGGGTAGTTTAGTAAAAGTTATATGGGATAAGCTGGTAGGTTTGTTAAGAATTTGTAGGGGTTAATAATGTGGGAGGAGAAAATATATAATGTTATGTTAGTTGGTTAGTTGTTTAGTTGGTTATTTTTCTAGAATATTCTGTTTGCGTCTATAAATAAGGTTGTTGAGGGATATATATAGAGAGGATTGTATTTTATGGTGTATTGGATCTACTGTGCGGGGCCTTAGAGTAGTGTCTATGAGTATTGATCCTACCTTCTTCTTCACTTACAAACCATTATAATTCTTAATATTAATACATATTTCATTTTTTTCTCTCTCAAGAACCTATAATTTAGTGATTTCATTGAGATAAATTCTTGAGAGGGAATCAAAACTGAATGTAGAGTTTAGAAGTTGAGTGAATCATGGAAGTAGAGATGCACCACTGCTTCGAATAAGTACACGCCTGACAGGCTGATACACAACACTGTTATGCTCCTAAAAGTAGTGAAGAATGGTGTACTGGACATGAAAACAAAAATATGAATATGAGACATAGTATTGGATGTTTTTTCCAGTGCCGATGAGGTGGAATGAGATGAAGCAGGAGTCCTGAAAAAGGAGGATCTGGAACGGTCGAACCAATTGACGCAGAAAAAGCAATAGAACTTGATGATGGAATGTGGCAGAGGTACGCATCTCGCAATAAATGAGGTGAATACTAAAAACATAGTAGTTCATGATCGAACAACCTGATGTGAACAATAAAAAATAAAATCAATTTCCATCATTAGTGGAACTCTTTTAGATGGAGACACCAGGGGATTTTCTAGAATCTATTTTGGACATACTCAAGGGGATGCTTCATGAGAGTGAGACAGTAATGGAAGTGTCACAATGGTTATTAGATCGAGTTCAACTGGTAGAGGAGGGAATACCTCCCCTTTAATAAGTGGAGTAAATATATCCTATTGATGTATATGTAAAAGATAATGAGTACTAGAAGCACCTTTACCTTGTGTGGACCCAGGTGGAGAAGCAGCGCACAATTCAAGAGATGTTACAACATATACTGGTGCCAGTTCTCGAAGCTTAGGAAGATCGGTCTGCAAATGTGACTGGTGAGGAACTACTAGATTTGAATGAGCTGTTTACAACTGCTTCAATGGAGTAGACACCTATGATTTCCAAAAAAGTGGAGGCACAAGTTTATGTGAAGCAAAAAGAGATGGGCGCAGGAAGGATGGACAAGGAAGAGTGGGTAGAATAAGGAGGTTGAGTGAGAAAGCCTCCACCAAATCTTCCACCATGGATATGTTTAGATTCTTGGTGCATTGGTAGTGATAATAAGGTTCCATAAAAAAAGACAATCAAGCACCTCATAAATAGAGATAGATAAAGGGTTCCCTATTATCTTATTGTGGGTATGTTCCATCCCTGTTTCTAAAAAATAATTAGGTTTTCCCACCTTGGGGACATGGTGGAATTTCAAGGGAAAGAAAATGAAAGGGATGTGGGAGGCTTAAGGGGCTAAGTGGGGTGTAGTTTTGTAGGGCCCAAGGATTATCTTTAATTTAACTACTAGGGAATATTTTGGAAAATGTATATGGGATTAGTAGGTAGGTTTGTTAAGAAGTTGTAGGGGTTAAAAATGTGGGATGGGGAAAATACGTAAATTTATAATTTGTTGTTTAGTTGTTTAGTTGTTTACAAGCGTTCAGTTGAGTCTATAAATAAGGGTATTAAGGGATATATAGATATACCCCAAATGGCATGAAGTCATTTATTTTTTATTTATTTTTGATAACCCCCTATCAAGGGATGAGGGGGAACCCTTACATGGCCTGTAGGATTTGTATATTACATGGCCTGTGGGATTAAGATATTACATGACCCAAAGTTCTTAATAAATTCAACAAGACTATAACTAAAAAGAACTGCCCCTCCCCAGTATCAGCATCATGATGGTAGCTCTCCACCATTGCTTGGTCATCTGGATAGGCTTCTAGTGCAAGTATAGGCTAGTCTTGATGGTGTATCCATACCCTCTCATTCTGCAAAATCTATTTGGTTCTGCTCTCGTGAGTGAACTAGCTCTGAATCCTCCTCTGGGGATACTCCTTTTTTGTAGAGCCTTTCTAGGGGAACTGTACTGATCATGTGGCCCGAAGGCCTTAAAAATGGCTTGAAATCCGTACTAACCTGAAGGCTTGGATAACCCAAAGGCCTTAAGGACACCAAGTCCAAACCGGTGGCCCAAGTTTAATTTTATCGGATTCTATAGTACTGAACAATACCTACAACATTAACTTCTATAGTACCCACACGTTATCGCTACAGTATTGCTAAAGTACCCAAAAATATACCTCCTCCATGTTTTGAACCTGGGTCTTGTGGATGCACTTAAGGATTCCTCACCAACTGGGCTAAGGCTCATTTAAATAAGGGATTTTATTTTTTCATGTATTGGATCTTCTATATAGATTCCCAGGTAGCTGTCTTGGGCCTTCGAGTAGTGTATCTGAGGAGTGATCCAACCTACCTCTTCACCACAAAAACCATATTAATTCTAGATGTTAATACAGATTTCATTCAATTTATATCTCAATAACCTATCAATATTAGTCAAAAACCATGGTTTGTATTTATGTCCACTCAACCCTAGGAAACTTCCTAGATAACGCCCTAGGAATAGTAAAAGGGAGAGTAGAAATTCTTGACTATTTAATTACATAGTTGACATTTTGGATTCTGGTATAAAGACCAAGACATCTATTCAACTTTTAGATCAATCTAGAATCAATGTGGAATTAGAGGTCAATATTATTTTAATAATGAATTAGAAAATGAGGGAGGAAATTAGGGTAATAACTTGATATTTTGAAAGTTAAACTCCTATAACAACTAAACTAGATCAAAATTGGGAAGAAAAATGATCTAAATAGCCTTAGATTTATAGATTGGTGGTTACACACACTACTATTAAAAAACATGAAATAAGGGGATTAAAGGACATTCATGACCAAACCTCCTAAGAAGAGAGATTTAATGACTAATAAAATCCTGACAGACCTTGGTTGAAGAGACATCCCCTTGGAGAACATGATATGAGATGGGGATATTTAGATTGAGGGAATAAGGAGGAAATGAGGTTGATTTCCTAATACCCCAAACATTGGGCATAATTTTAAGATAACATTTAATAAAAATAAAATTTTCTCTACTTAAAAAAATTATCATAAGGCCCCTTGAGAACTCTATTGGAACCCCAATGATGATATAGTGGAAAAGGATATACACTCTTCCAACCCTACAATATTTTTTATTGAATACAAATGGTCCAACAATGGGATTTCTACTACTAAGAATAACTCTATTGATTTGACTCATTTTATTAAAACAATATTCATTCGTTCTGAAGACCTTAAAGCCTCTAAAACCATCCAAAATACATCATGAATTGAATCTAAAAGCCTAACATAATGAGATAACACACAAGTTTGGGTTTTAGTCTTTATAACATACCCACCATTGTGCTTATAGTACCCAAGAATATTCTACTATCTTCAAAATAAAATAAGTTTGTATTGATTCTCTTCATCTCATATTCCCTCTCACAAGTATCATCTTAGACCTTGTAAAAACTAACATAGGATGCTATCTGAACCTATAACCAAGATAATCTGACACTAACTTGAGGGGCAATCTTGATCCCCATGGGACAAATAAAAGTTCCAATGAATCAAAATATTTAAAATGGGAACATTTTCACCCATAAATTATTGTTTAATAATAATATTCTTTCTCTTCAAAATATAACATGACACATCCTTAAGTTGGACATTCATGCTAAAATCACATGTGTAAATAATAAATGAATAGGTGATAGATATAAAAAATGATGAAATAAACTATCAACTTAAACTTTGACCACTATACCATTAATAAAATCCTCCTACAGTTTATATCCCTGACCACCAAGATATATCTACCCCTCTAATCGTAAAAATTAGTAAAAATGATGATGTGGCCAAATCAAACTACTGAAAAAAAACACTAACATAACTAAAAAAAATATCCCATGTGACATGAGGTCAATATTCATCCAAATCACAAAAATTTTCCAAATAATAAAACTAGAACTTTTAAAAGGTCACTTAATCCACAAAAACTAAGTGGCGTGAGTGGGGTGTGAGTATAACAACCTGATAGGTAGGCACTATAGACTCCATGATTTTAATTAAAAAATAATCCTGAAATATGCTAGTTTGAAAAAAATTTATAAAATAATAAATTTTATTATCTTTTTAGAAAAAAACCTAGAAAATGAGTTTCCATTTAAAAATAAAAAAATTCATTTTTGATGTACCATTTTAAAACTATCATTTTAAATAATTTTATAACAAAACCTACCCATGTAAACCACACCCTTTTCAAATTAATATTTTTAGTTTCACTTTAGAAAAACACTTAGGAGGTACACCCATAATAATAAATAGAGAACAATAATTAAATCAATAGAAAAGTAGGTATATATAATAATTAAAGTATAGAAAAAGTTATATAAGGAGGATAAAAAGGTGAAATATATTATAAAAACAACATCAATATAAGATAAAAAATGGGAACTAAATAGCTTGAAACATCAAAAGCCTAATCCATGGTGTATAGAATGTTCTCTAACCTATAGGATGAAAAGGTCATCATGAGTCACTAAAAGAACACTATAAGAACCCACATGAAACTCAAAACCATACCTCAGGGCCTTAGGAGGAATCATCTATAATAGACTCTAACTAGCATCATTCCTAAGACAAGAAAACACCTATAACAGTTTCTGCCATTATGTGTTGGAATTTTCCCAAAGAAGTTTGAAACCTTCTTTTTCTAAATAGTAACTTTTCATAATTTGGAATCATAAAAAGGTTACAAGTGTTTTAACATTTAAAAATGATGTTTCATGATGAGGATCTAGGTTTGGGTGATGAACTGGGGGTTTGTGAGGAAACTAGAATACGCTGTAGTAGCCCATTCATGTCATGAATAGTGTATTCACGACATGAGGAAGGTTTACGGGGTGGCCTAAGATGGTTTATGGAATGAATATGGGGCTGTTAGGCCCAATAAGAAAAATCATTCCATGACACATTTTGGTCAGGACCATTTTCCCCACAAATTCAAAATGTAAAAACACTTTTCATGTTACAAGCATCCTCTATATTCTTTGACAGTGGTTTTAAATAATGGGGTTCGATATTTACCCCTTATATTCAATTACATAAAATATTATATTATAATTTTAAAATGAATATGAGTTTTTTTATTCATGGAGATCCGTTGATCTCATTCCTCCACTGATTGAATCATCGTTCATTGCAATGGATCCTTCATGGTATGTCTTATGCTGTACAATACCTAGATGTTTCCAATTACATTTGAAATATCCCTTATCTATTTATCATTGACAGATTATGATTAGAGAAATAAAATGGAAAATTCCACTGAATCTTGAAGGAAATGTCTGAGGAAGATGAGACTTTGGATAAACACAGAAAGAGGGTGACACATGTTGTTCATGGGAGTTTCAAAGAAGGTATGTCAATATTTAGAATCTTAATTTTTTTTACAATATAATTATTTTAAAATAATGTTGTATCGCTACATGATAGAGTTTTTTATTGGTTTAGTATTGGGTGAATGACCTTGACTTTCATAATAAGTTATGAAAAATAATAACGCTTAATCAATTAATGAGGACATGATATTAATTAATTAATGGAAACCATAATAATACAATGAGAAAAATTTCCACTGGCCCAATAGGACCCTTGTGAAATGCATTGATATAGATCACCAATGGTTGAGGTTTGATCCCATGTGTGTGGTGTGTGTTTCCCTATAAGAACATGTATGATGATTATGCCCTGATTATGCATGATGGTCTGATAGATAGTGTTTTATATTTATCAGATATATAATAGATATAACTCATGATGAGATTCCATGATCTAATATATGTTCATTTTTTCCGTGATATGATACATGTATTGGAATTAATTTTTGACAATGTTTAATTGGGATCTCATGTGGGGGTGTGTGTGTATCTCATGATACCCTTTATGATGTTTTATTTTATGAGTATTCTAGTTTATATTATTGGGCCATGTTTTATGATTCTCACATGTATTTCCATGTTGATACTAATACTCATGATGATATTTTATTCTATTATTGAATTTAATGATCTCCCTTATTATGTATGTTACAATATTTTTAGAGTTACCAACGTTGGTGCTTAGAATAGGTAAACCATCATGAAATGATTATCCCATAGAGGGGGTGTGTGCATGAATTACAGTAACAATGATGATAGAACTAATAATAAGGTGTATATATGATGATGTAATGTAACTGTTGTGTCATGTATTCACTTGATGCATAGATTCCAATTACTGTGTTATTCGATGCCTAGTGAAATGCTGAGTAGCATGCATGGTGCCTGGTGTTATGTTGAGTGACATTTTGTACTTGATAACCATGTTATTATATGCCTAGTAAAATACCATGTATCATGCTTAGTGAATATAACTATAATGAGTATCATGTCATACTTGAGGCCAAGGGAATGTCAAGTCACATGAACACATAGTTCCATGAGGTCATCGAGTGAAATATTCACTACCCCTATGGCCATATTGGTAACTCATGACTTATATTATATTTTTCCTTTTGACATGGAGCCGAAGTAAGAATTTATGAGGTTAGTGTCATCTTGTTAAGTGCCCGATTACTCTTCTCATGTTTTTTGTTTGTGGTTGGTGATTATATACTATGTTTTTAAGATATGTATCTCCTGATTACTTTTAAATGATCATACCACATCCATGTAGACTATATATTACTAGTTGGATTTTTAGCTACATTATTGGTGTCATAATGAGTTGTACTTAAAACCTTTTTAGGCTCCCATGACATTTGGGTACCTGAGCATCACTCACAAGTTGCAAGCATAGGTTGGTAAGAGGCCCAGGTTGATAGACTAGTTGGATAGCTCACTATGACTCTGAATATTGGATTGATATGTGACTTGGAGTGGTATAAATGTTTTTTGTACCATGTTCTTTTCTAATTTTTACATTTTATTATCCCAGTGGGTGATCAGTGATATGTACTCATGTTTGAGTCTTTGGTTTCCTCATGCATTCATACAGTTGTTATGTTATTGGTTTCCTGTTACTCTAATTGTACAATGTTTACATGTTGGGTTATTTATTATAATTATGCACTCTGATAGAGTGTACAGTCTCCCCTTGGTTCCACTTAATACCCTCATTTTTGGTCAGCAACCTCTAGCATATGGGGATGTGCGTCTGAGGTCATGAGACATTCTGACTTTGATTCTAGGATTCAGGTTCGGATATTAAAGAATAGTATTAGGGAATAATATTTTCCATATTTTATGGTGTTGATATATAAGAAAAATAAGAATGTTTCGTATCTTGTGATGAAAATCAGACTGGGGCATTATAATCACCTTTTTAGAGGGATGTTTAGGTTACTATGAAATGTAAATGATGTTCATAGTTTTCATTATTATCATATTTATTCATCGTGTGTGATGCATGGATTTTGAGGTTGTGACATCATATGGTTTTTTAATCTAGTTCATATTTGTAAGAGGTGTCTCATGCATCATATTAAGTATATAGGTTTCTCATAACATATATGATGCTTGTGTGTGATTGTATTGAACCATATTCATGTCTACTTCTGATAAGAAATATTATGAGACTATGGTGTGGTGCACTTGGGAAACAATGGAGGTAGTGATGATGATGGTGATGGTGATTTAGTTCATCTGTGTACATATGGTACCATGTACTTGATTGGCCATTTTCAGCAATTAAATTCCTTTGTAAGGACCTTGCGTGATTATATAATAGATTAGTCTAGTTGATAAAGGTGTCTATTATAGCCTATATGGATTGATCCATCTAGCACCTAGTGGCATGTTGTTTAATCGAAATTGTTATCTACAAACTCTTAACTTGGTTAGTGTAAGGGTGAATCCATTGTGTTTTTCCCTTGGAGATATTCCGTGATTAAATTTCATGGGTTACAACCCTTAGTGAAACTGTGAGTGGGTTTTGAAGGATCGTGAGGATTTTGAAAATTGGATCTAGTTATTATAAGGTTTGTGTCGTGTACTACTTATAAGTAACCTCAATGAGAATATTATATGTAAAGGAACAATCAAGGATAATTCCAAAGTGTAGTTCTTGTTTATAGGAATCTTTTACGTGTGTTAGTAACTTTTATAAGGCTTAAAATAAGATCTTTCAAAGTTTTCTTACAACATAAGAGTATTAATCACCCTGAGTTCTAGTACATAAGATAGAAGTCGGGGTTTTAGGAGAATGGTGGATACAATAAATCTTGAAATAAAAACCATGATATGGGTGTGTGGTACTGATGAAACCCAGTATCAAGGAGTTTCTTTCCTTAGAAAGGATCATTGAGAGTTCATGGTTTTGATATAGATACTTCCTTATGGTGCATGAAAAGTTAAAATGGTGAGTTTTTATGGCTTGAAGGGACATGAATCATGGGTTAATCACACTATTGGAATAACACGTGATGTTTTCTTTCCTTATTGGGGGATCATTAATGAATGAGCATTCATGCAGTGGCTTCATAAGTATGAATGAACCACTAGAAGAAGGGTGGTGAGCTAGATGATAAGAATTTTTTTGTTCTATAGATGAACTCGATGAATCTTGTGATGATAGTTCACCGATAAATTTGGTTCAGGGTTAACCATTGTGTTTATAACCAACACGTTCGGCATGAAACTCATAGGGTTTGGAAGCTTTTTGGTTAAATCTTATAGATTTTTCTCTATGACAGAAAATGAAATTGACAGTGGAATGAGGTACAATTGTGTTGTCAACCCATGTTTTTTATAATGGAGCTGTCATAGTTTATTTAGAGTATTTAATGAGGGGAAGAGACTCATTTAGGAGGAGGCAGTAACCTTCACCTAGGCTACAAGAGGTCTTTATTCACTACAAGAATTAATTATTGGATATATTGGACTATGTTTTGAGCAATATAGTTTTACCTGGAGTGTGGTATTTTTCTCGACAATTGGTTGGATTGGATGGTCATGTTTAGATATTGTGTTAGATAATGTAATTTTTGGATGACATGTAGAATGATGTGAGCATTGCATCGAGAAATTTAGGATACTTCTACGGTGGGGAAAATATCCCTATTTCAAGTTTAATTTTCTCACTTGTTAGATGTATTGTGGTCAATGTATGAATGTCTATTTAATGAACATGGAGACTTTGGAAGTCTGATTTGTGTTGGACCTAAGAGAATCTGGTTCTGTGTTAAATTCCTGATGTTGATTATCATGTGGCATCAAATGATGAATAGATGTGGGCTTCAGACATCAGTGATTCAGTGCACACAGAGGGGGAGTAATATCATTAGTTTGTTGAGGCATGGTTTAGAGCCTTTTGGATTGTCAAATTTTGTGATGAATAAACTAGAGAAATTACATCAGAGTTAGTTTAGACTTCATTAAGTTTTTTGGACCAGTCTAAAGATACCATTGAGTCTTAATATATCATGATCTATGGATTCATGGGTGTTGGCTACTTAGGTCGAGAATATTTTTAGGTAGCCAACAACAAAAGTACTCATTTATGTTTAGTGTGAACCTTAATGTGGTGGGTTTAAACCAAATTTATCTTGTCATACTTGGTACAAGTGAGGTTTTTTGAATTATCTATTAGATTTTAGAGAATTTCATCTTGTTCAGGTTTCTTTATTTGATAGAGACTCATTGTCATTTTTTGGAATAAGAAACAAGGTGTTGGTATTGACTTATAACCCATGTATTTCATCGATCGAGCAAGATATATCAAATCACACCAAGAATGTCATTAGACTATCAAAAATAAATAACTATACGTTGATTCCTATAGTGGGTAGGATGATGATTCCATGAGAGGAATATTTTGAGGACACCATGGTGCATTAGGTTCAAATAAAGTGGTAATTATAGCCTTGATGATCAACACAGTATGATTTTATCTCAACTTTTGGTGTTTGTATTTGGAGTTTCATGGTGGTGGCATGATGGGAATTAATAGTGAGTACAAACATGTGGAATCATTTGGCTTTCAGAGTTGGAACAGAAGATAAATCCTCACGGATGATGATTTTTGTAGATCATGATGTGTTTTTCATTAGCTACCATATCTTCCAGAGGATGAGAAGAGTTATGGTGGGTAGATTGTAACAGTATGCACCGTTATGTGTTGAAATTTTCTAGGGGTAGTTTGAAAAATTATTTTCATGAATGGTCATTTTCATGAAACATAAATTATAATGAGTTTATAAGTTCTTTTGTGATTCAAAATTTTGTTTTGTGATGTTTTTCAACGTTAGGGTGATGAACTGAGGGTTCAGGAGGCCAATAGAGAAGTGACAGGTAGCCTGAGACCACTAAAATGGGATTGAGGAACCCATTCACATCATGAATAGGGTATTCATGATGTGAGGAGGGTTAATTGGGTGGTCTAATATGTTTTAATACACGAAAATAGGGTTAGGAGTAATTTTATAAAAAATCATAGCGTGACACAAAGCATCACATCGGGACATATGTTGGCCAGGACCTATAAGTGATTTCCCCAGAAAAACACACAACAATAAACCAGTTATCATGATTTAATATTCTCTGAGATAGTGTTATGGATGTTTCTTAAGGGTAGATATCAATTCTTTCACCTTATATATCATTCCATTGAACCCATTATGATTATTATCATGGGAATGGGATGTTTTGGCTTCCAAGAGCTCCTCCAATCTCATTCTTCCACCGATAAAAGCATCATTCATTATGATGGATCCACCTTGGTATGTTTTATCCTTTTATATCTTTATATTTTTTTAATTACTTTTAAAATTTCATTCATCATTTTATAATGTACTAATTCCGATTACATAAATTAGATGAAAAATTTTAATGGATTTTGAACCATTTTTTATAAGGATGTTGAGAATTTAGATCAACAAAGAAAGTGTATCTCAAATGACGATGAACGCGTGTTGTTGATGGGTGTTTCAATGAATATATGTCACTCATTGGAATATTATTGTTTTTTTAGATTAATTATATTAAATTGGTAGTTTTTTATGTCACCATAGAGTAGGGATTATGAACAGATTGGGACCAGATGAACATAACAAACCTTCTTATGAGTGGTTGGTATTAGGTTCGGCTTGGTGGTGACATCCAGTAATTCTGTTCACATGTGCTCATTTTTCCCTCTTTTGTGGGTTTTTCTATTCATTTAATCAATTATAATTTAGTTATAATTAATTATTTTGGAATGATTGACCTTGAGACATGAACTCATCACAATATATGGAGGCTGAATGGATTTATATGGACTTAGAAAAAGTTGGTGTGCTTTACATGGATTTAATTTGACTTAATTTATGGTAGGTGGACCTTCGTACTCCAACCTTTCTATTATTTTACATTTATTTTCATGTGGTATCAGGTTCTCCACCTTGGTTGAACAACCATTATTTTCAAAATGAGTTATTAATAATAATAATTATTAATTAATTAATTATTGAGGATATAGTATTAATTAATTAAATTAAACATTCCAAATGTAATGGGACAATGTTTTAGGGTCCCTGACATACCATTTATCACTAGCTTGATACTAACTTCTGATGGCTGATGTTTGATCACATATGAATTCCTTAGACTACATGGAAACCTAGAGTTGTGTTGATTATATACATGGCACCAAGAGCCTATACAAAAATGTTTGATTCCAAGATCACATGTGTGTGGAGTGTGTAGCTCTATGATACCATGTATCATTATTAGGCCATCCGTATGCTTCATAGCTTAATAGAACATGTTTGATTTTGATAACTTGTGTAGAAAACTTGGTTTGGTGAATATTCCTCATAAAAGTAGTGTTGAAGTGATACGACCAAAACTCGCAATGCACTGACTTCTTTATCTATTAAGTAGATTGAGAACATAACTAAAAATGGAAGTAATAACTATAGGGGTTGATAACTATGGAGGTGAATGAAAGAATGGGATGGAGAAGATGCATTGAGAGTTGGCACAACCACCGAAGCCAAAGCAGTCGTAGCTAAAGTCTAATTTTTAAATAATCTTTTCCCTCCCCTCTCACCCTCCCCTACTATGTATTTTAAATAGATCCCCTACTTCCATGTGGTCCCAATCCTTGAAAAATACTAACCATATTATAATAACTATTATTCTTCTACAATAATTATGATTATATCCCTACTCTCCTATAGTAGGTCTCTAACACTACCACCTCCTTCAAATCCTTATTTTTCTCAAGGTGAGGAACATGAGGAAGTATTGGTGAAATGACCATTCCCATGGGCTGTGCATCGGGCCATGTTCCACCAAAGTGATCGACTTAGTCTTGCCTCATACAAAACAGTCTCCATGTAATATGCCAGATGATCTTTTTTTCTATATGGAGATGCACCCTTTCATTATTTACCATCTAGGAAATGTACAGATGGTCTATCGTACACTATTTTTCAAATGTGTTTCCTACTACCCAAGTGGATTCCCAAGTGCCATCATATCACTCCCTTGCACTGGGGCAGAAAATAAAACCCATGTCACGGTGTCACACACCACCCATGACAATGCATTATCCACCACCATGAAGAGTGAGGGTCATTCCCTTTACTACTCAGGATACTTCCACCATAGGCCCATCATGAGACATTTTATTTTCGTTTATGCTTCGTCATACCCCATAGTCTTCAATGACTTATAAGTGCTCACACAAATCATCGGAGAAAGGGACACCATCTTATTGAATTCCCAAAATGTGTTCAGGAGAATTTTTTCTGACATCTAGAACTCGTAGACAATGGTTATTGACTATTAGTGGACCCTAGGATGATGTGTGTTGGTTGCCTCTATATCTTTTGTTGGCCGATAAACATCTAGATCCCAAATTGGCAGAGAAACAAGCGGTAGGAGTGTAGTAAATTCACAACACAATAATTTAATGTTAGTTGTATCATTGAACTCCGATAATAGAGTCTCTATCATCACCCCTGAAAAAACTAAAGGCACCTATGTCATCATGGAAGGATGATCTATTGTCGCGGGTTGTATTATCTGCTCTCAGTAGTAACTGACATCTTCTAAAAATTCATGAACATCAGTTCCGAAATTCATTACCTGGTCGTGGTCGAGTATGCATCGTTGGATCGAGGTGAGAGTCTCTTGGGTCTTACAGAGTTGTTGTACTAACTCATCTTGTGATATATCCATAATTTAACTATATTATATGCCTATAAAAATCATAGTGGGAATTCTTCAATGGTCTATTCGTCAGACATCGGTCTGGGGTGGGTGTCACAATCTGCTTATCCACACTGGAAAAAAGGGTCCTTGATTTTTTGTCTTTTCGTTTTTTGTTTTTTTGGTAATTTTGCTTACCTATGTAGAAATATCCACCTCCCCCAATGTGATTGGAAGGTCTTATGCACGTTTCACTTTGGAGTGGGCAGAGGGTCTAGGTTTACTCAGCTTGCTATCGGAAGGTTGATTCGTAGATAGATGAACAAAGGACAGGGATCCGTTCTGAAATTGTTGGGCCTCCTATTCCTGTGTTGTGCGCCAACCTGGTTGTTGGCAACGTTTTTCCCCACGGACAATTCCGCACCCACTTTTTCAAAGGGGGTGGGATGGTTTTGCGGTTGGTGGCCAAAACCCCACCTAATCATTCCACATGAGAAGGCAGTAGGAAGGGCTGAGAAGGCCTATTAAAGGAGTCTCTCCCCTCTTCCAAAGATCATCCCATCATCACCTTCACCATTTCATCTCATCACCTTTATCTGATTTTTTATAATTTTAGTGCGGTATTTTTTAGGCGGTTTCCCCATCACATTCCAAAGAGATTTTATGAGTGTTTTCTCCTTCTAATAAGTGAGGGAGTGTGTACCCACTTTTACCTCATAGTGATCCTTCTATTTAAGGGTTTTTCCATATTACATCTGGTGTCCCTTTTATTTCTGCATTTATCACTTTATTTTATCTCATGATTATTGCTGTACTGGTGGGCCAATCATTTACTATCCCAAATGGTGGTGAAATTCAACAACAACAAAATTCAACAGGAATAATTTTTCATTATGGAAAATAAAGATGCAGGCAGTGTTGTGAAAGGATAATTTCCTACTGGAATTTGGTGAAAATTTTGTTGGGGTGACAGAGGAGAAATGGAATGATATGTAGGGGAATTTTATTGCCAACATCTATTTTGCTTTGGCATATGGGGTCCTATCATTCATTGCGTAGAGACAAATGACGAAGGAAATATGGGATACTCTGATGAATATATACGAGGCTAAGTCACCGCACACCAAAATGTTATTGAATAGAAAATTATACACTATTCGGATGGTGGAGTAATCAACGTTTACTGACTACATCAACATCCTCAATACCCTGTTCGCTCATCTCATGGTGTTGGGCTATAAAATTGTGTATAATGAACATACATAGATTCTGCTCAACAGTTTTCCAGATTCGTATGACCAACTCATTATCAACCTCACCTACAATATCTTGATGAATATGCTGATCTTTAATGGTGTTTCATTCATGATTTAAGAAGAATAAAGTCAAAACAAGAATAAGGAGGATAGACAGACAATTTCGTGCCTAGTAGAGGCTCTGTCAATGGAGAGAAGAAGGATGATGGAGTGTGGTTCCAGTGGGATCCAAAATCAGGGTAGGTCCAAATCCGGGAGTAAGAAGAAGAATTTAGAATGTTTTAATTGTGGAAATAATTGGCATTTGATGAATGATTTTTGGAATAAGAATAGTAGTGAAAATATATCTCAGATGAATGTGGCATGTACTTCTATAAATAGAGATATACTATTTAGTAAAGCAATGATGACTATTTGAAGAAGAAAGCATCTCAACGATCCATAGAATACCGACTCAAGAGAAACATGGCACATGAAGTCTCACCAAGAATGGTTTAAATAGTATGAAACCATCTCAGAAGGACTTGTGTACATGGGTAATGATCACACCCTGATGATCGTTGGAGTCGGTTCCATCAAACTGAATATGCATGGTGGTATTGTTCGAACTTTCTAAGGAGTACGTCATGTGAAGGGCCTAAAGAAGAACATATTTTCATTGGGACAATTTGATGACATTGGATGTAAGACTCGCACCAAGAATAGAGTGATGATAATTGTGAAGGGTGTGCTTGTAGTAATGAAGGTGGAGAATATCTCAAAGAACCTGTACGTGCTTATGGGTGAAATGTACAATGAGGCAGAGATAGTTGTTTCATCAACTAATTTGGCGGAAGAACTGACAACATTATGGCATCAGAAGATTGGTCATACTTTAGAACAAGGCCTAAATATTATTATGGATCAGAAGTTTCTTCCTTGGCTGACAAATGTATCCTTACCATTTTGGGAGCATTGTGTTTTGAGCAAGCAACATAGGTTTAAATTCAATATATCAATAGAAAGAAGTCAAGAGATCTTGGATTTGATCCATTTTGATGTTTTTTCAAGAACCAGTTATATCCATGGGAGGAGAAAAGTAATTTGTATCATTCAATGAGATTATTCAAGGAGATTTTCGGTGTACCCAATCAAGATGAAGGCATATATTTTTGATGTCTTCAAAACATTCAAAGAGCAGAAGGAGCTTGACTCTAGAAAGAAGATCATGTATCTAAGGACATAAAATGGTAGAGAATATACTAGTGAGGAGTTTGATAATTTTTTTCAACAGGAAGGAATCAATAGATAGTTAATGGTGGTGTACACTCCTCAGTAGAATATAGTGGTAGAACAGATGAATAAAACCCTATTAGATAGAATAATGTTAATGTTGAAGACTGCCGGAATTGAAAAAACTTTTTGGGAAGAAGGCATGAATACCGCCTATTATGTGATCAATCAATATCCTTCAATGGTGATTGATCTGAGGACACCAATGGATATGTGGACTTGTAAACTTGCTGACTATTCTCGGTTACATACTTTTGGAGGTCCTGTATATGCAATGTTTAATGACCAGAAAGATCAAAGTTGGAATTGAGATCTAAGAAATGTATCTTCTTGGGCCATGCTAATGTCATAAAGGGGTATCGTTTGTGGGATCCCACTACCCACAAATATATCATCAGCTTTGAGGTCATTTTTGCAGAAGATAAGGTGCAGATGACAACTAATCAAGGCATGGAGAAGAAGAATAAAAAAACTACAATATTCTAAGTAGAGGAAAAATCCAAGGAAGAAATTGTTTCTTCTAAGACATTACTAGAGCACAATGATCAAGTACCAGTTGAGTCTGGACCACAACAGTCAACTTGGGAGAAAATAGCACCAGTATGGCACTCTAACTATGTCAATGATAGAAGTATTGCGTACTGCTTATTGACTGAGGATGGAGAGCCATATTATTTTATAGAGGCGACCCAGAGTCCAGATGTATCCTTATGGATGGTGGTGATGCAGGAGGAACTTGAATCCCTACACCGAAACAGGACATGGGATCTTGTTCCATTACCTCATAGAAGGGAGTCCATCAGTAACAAATGGGTTTTTAAGATCATGCGAGATGAAAATGACTAGGTGGAAATATATCATTCCAGATTGGTGGTCGATGTATTTTCTTAGAAGCAAGGTATTTATTTCAATGAAATAATTTCTCCTGTTGTTACACTATTGACTGTTTGATTAGTTCTAGTGATGTGTGCAACATACAACTTACATCTAGAGAAGCTAAATTTTAAGACTACTTTTTTCAATGGTGATCTTGATGAAGAGATCTATATGCTCCAACTAGAAGGTCTTTCAGAAGAAGGAAAATAGAACTTGGTTTTTAGGTTGAAAAATTCTCTATACAGTCTCCAACAGGCACCGAGGTGTTGTTACAAGAGATTTGATTCCAATATCATAATCCTTGGATATGAACAGTAGAAGTAGAGAAAAAAATCCAAGGAAGAACTAGTTTCCTATGAGACATAACCAGAGCATGGTGATCTTGTACTGGTTGAGTCTGGACCATGACGGTCATCTCGGGAGAAAAGAGCACAATTATGGCACTCATACTATGTCATTAAAAGCAATATTGTGTACTTATTATTGAAAGAGGATAGAGATCCATATTCATTTATGGAGGGGACCAGAGTCCTGATTTATCCACATGGATGGCAGTGATGCATGAAGAACTTGAAGCCCTGCCCCGGAAAAAGACTTGGGATCTTGTTCCATTACCTCATGGAAGGAAGGATATCAGAAACAAATCGATCGTTATGATCAAGAGAGATGGAAATGACCAGGTGGAAAGATATCATTCAATATTGGAGGTCCAAGGATTCTCTCATAAGAAATTTATTGATTTAAATAAATTATTTTCTCCTGTTGTTATAATGGAAATTGTTCAATTAGTTCTGGTGATGTGTGATACATACAGCTTACATCTAGAGAAGCTGGATGTGAAGACTTATTTTCTCCATGGTGATCTTGATGAAGAGATCTATATTCTTCAACCAAAATTTTTTTCATAAGAAGGCAAAGGGTACATGGTTTTTATGTTGAAAAAATATATTTACGGTCTCAAATAGGTGCTGAGGTGTTGGTATAAGAGATTTTATTCATATATCAAGATCCTTGTGCATTTTCAAGGGTTTAATTGGTAATGATTTCATCATTCCTCTGTTGTATGTGGATGACATGTTGGTTGTAGGCCCAAAAAATGATCAGATCTAGGATATAAAGGCATGATTTTCTATGGAGTTTGATATGAAGGACTTGGGGCCACTAAGAAAGATTCTTTGGATGTAGATTTACCAAGATAGAAATAATGGGAAGATTTGGCTACCACAAAGGAGTTACTTACAGAGAGTCTCGAATCACTTCAACATGAAAGACTTTAATCCAATATCTACCTCTCTTCCCATTAATTTCAAGTTATCATCCTTAATGAGTCCTAGCAGTGATGTAGAGAGGATGGAAATGTCTCGAGTACCGTACGCATCAGAAGTGGGTGGTCTGATGTTCTCTATGGTTTGAACAAGATCAGACATTGCACATGCAGTGGGTGTAGTTATTTAGTACATGGAGAATCCAGGATGGAAACATTAGAGAAAAGTGAAGAGGATCCCGAGATACATCAAGGAGACCTCAAATCATGCATTATGTTATGGAGGATAAGATTACTCTATCAGAGGCTATGTTGATTTATATTTTTCATGCGATTCTGACCAGAGGAAACCCACTACTAGTTAAGTGTTTACTCTTGTAGGAGGACATGTGAGCTATATTTATAAGTTATAGTCAGTTGTGGCTCTATACATGATAGAGGCAGAGTAGATGGAAGCAACACATTCTTGTAAATAGGAAATTTGGATGAGAAGGTTTTTGGAGGAGTTCAGGCACAGATAAGATAAGATTACATTGTTTTTTGATAGTCAGAGTGCCTTGCATATTGCAAGGAATCCATATTTTCATTCTTGGACAAAGCGAATTGTGGTACAATATCACTTTGTCTGAGATGTGGGGGAGGAAGGAAATGTGGATATGCAAAAAAATCACACTAAAAAAATTTGTTAGATTTTCTAATGAAGGCGGTTGACTCTGATATGTTATGATGGTGTATATCCTCATGCGACCTCACAAATACTAGACCAGCATGGTTTGGATGATAGAAAGGATGTGTGGATATGTGATTGGTTCTAAATCAAATCTCCATGTGAGATATGTGTTGGCAGTGTTTTCCTCTACAGACAGTTCTGCCCCCACTTTGTTAAAGGGGTGAGATGTGTTGGTGGTTGGTGGCCAAACCCCCAACTAATCATTCAGTGGGAGAAGACAAATAAAAGGGGTGATGAGGGATATAAAAATAGTCTCTCCCCTCTTCTAAAGATCATTCCATTATAACCTTCACCATTTCATCTCATAACCTTTATCTGATAATTATTATCATTTGAGTGCGGTATTTGTGAAGAAATTTCCCCATCATATTCAAGAGAGATTTTATGAGTGTTTTTTACTTGTAATAAGTGACAGAGTGTGTAACCACTTTTACCCCATAGTGATCCCTCTATTTTATTGAGGTTTTTACCCCATCAATTTGGGGTGTTTTCCATGTTACATCTGGTGTCCCTTTTATTTCCATATTTAACACTTTATTTTATCTCATGATTATAACTACACTGGTGGGTCAATCATTTATGGTCCCAACACTTGTGTGGGAAGAGTAAGTGGGTGATCTTGGTTTCATCTTGTGAAAAAATGGTTGTGGTGGTTGAAGAATGAAGGTGGCTCCTACTCACATCCATTATCAGTGGTCGCCCACTATGTGTGAAAACTACTGTTGAAGAGACCAATAATGTGGGATGGAAGAGGGAACTAAAATGAAAAGGAAGAGGATGGTGTGATCCTTCTATGCACTTGTGAGTTGTGAATCTTCTTTGCTGATGGAATCTTAGCTGGTTGTGTCTTCCAGGTTCGCAAGCTCCAGAATTTGTAACCCTCTGGCTAGATGAAGTTAGACCACTGGCAGGGAGAGAGCAGAGTTGTGTGAGACACAATGAACCTATAGTGGATGCTTCACATTTAAGACAAGCTGGCTGGGGGAATCAACTAAGTGTGGTAGGATGACTTGTCTCACTAGACTATAGCTAGTGGGAAAAGGTTGGTAGGTCAGATCAATTGATAAAACCAATCCCCTCCTTGAACTGACTTCTTTACCTATTATGTATTTTGTGAACAGAACTACAATTATAAAGAATAATTACATGGGGGTGAAAAGTATGAAGATGAATGGAGGAAGGGGATGGAGAAGTGACTTTGGGAGTTTTACACCTGTCCAAGCCGAAGCTATCCAATTTAAAGGCCGATTTACAAATAATCTCTCACCGCCCCTATAACCCTCCCCTTATATATATTTAAAACAAATCCTTCACATCTATGAGGTCCCAGTCCTATGAAAAGACTAACCATATTCTAACAACTCATATTCTCCTAATATAATGACGCTTATACCCCTAATCTCATAAACTAGGTCTCTAACAAGATGATAAATCAGTAGACCAGGGTTTGGAATAATAAAGAAGGTTATGACTATTATAGATTCACAAGCTCCAAATCCTTTATAAAATATATTTGATGTTCTTTCAGGTATTCTAGTCATGGAGAAGTTTTCTTTCCACCCTATTGGATATCATTATCTAGGCCACCTTAAAAGCTTTAATAAGTTTTTAGAGTTATACGACTACTTATTCATCATGAAACAACAATCTTGTCGAACAGTTATTATTTATTGGAGAACAATCTCAGAAAATTTATGCTTGAGTTGATAAAATAAGTCACTAATATTATTTGATCATTGGGCAGGGGTTAATTGTTTATAATTGTCTGTTTTTGATGGTTACTGGTGGTTTCCTGCTATTACACAATCATGTAGGGTTATACTCATGTTGGTGGTCCTGCATAGCTCTTTAGACATTACACTGAGAGAGACGATAAGAGATAATTTTTTTTGGATTAAATTAAAATTCTAGTCGGTTTATGGTTGTTGCAGAAGATGAAGTATGTTGGCTACATGATTATGGATCACACACTTTATGGGAAGCTAAAAAGTCAGCTGAAAGGTAGTGTTATAGAGAATATTTTAGGGCAATGAATTTTCCACCAAAATGAAGGTGGAATGTGTTTGGTGGATTTAGACATCATTATTAAATGCGTACTATAATGAATTCTTAAAAAGGAAGTTGTGTTACAACTTGAGGGTTAGGTGTTTCTTTTTCAAGAGGGTACAAATTATAGGAAATTGGTGTCTATCGATGTGAGGGTTTTTTTTAGTGATGGGAACGTGTTATTATATAAGGTTAGTTTTTTCATATTTCTTTAGTGTTGGGTTGGATAGGTACCTCAAAAGTAATAAATGTGGGTTAGGGAAGTTACAAGGAGAATTATTAATAAATAGGTTGTGTTGTGAGATTGATTGGAATGTCTGAGATTTAAAATTTTATTATGTTCGGTAGAATTTAGATGTTATGGCCTTGGCCCTGGAGTACCAGCCCCAAGGAGTCCTCTCTTATTCTCCAATTCTTCATCATCTCCATTAATCCTCTAATAAAATCCTTGTAATACCTTCATTGATAATATATCATTATCTATTTCTGTACTCTATCAGCAATACTTCTTAACAACACCACATCATAATCCAAATGAAAATACTACATAATTTTAAAAATTATTGAACACTTCTATTTCCATTTGAAATATTCATAATATCACCAATTCTATGTCCATTAATTCTTTCTAGATCAAAATTGTACCATGATTACTGATGATACCTAAAGAATAAAGTAGAAATTATGTTACAAGAAGACTAAAAAAGATTATTTAATCATATATACCATGAAACTATCATCCATTCCCATATAATAACACTAAAAGTTAATTCAAAATAACCTACACTACATGGACTAAGTAAACTACAAAAGGAAATATAACATGTTTTAGTCCTTTGAATTGTATAATAATAACTCAAATAAATTAATATTCTTATACAAACACAAACATTCAAGGATAATGAAACTAATTTTATTATAATATTAATTATCAAAACCAGAAAAGATATATAATGATAATATATATCAAGGTTCCAAATTTACAAAATACTAAAATGGTCACGAAGTTTCGAATAAAACTTAATATTTTTCAAATAGACTCCGCCATGTTTTAATAGAGAAGAGATAAATTAAAATTTACATTTTGGATAATAATTATGTAATATAAACATGTTCATAATGCAATTGATAAGGTAAAAATGTTAATATTTGTTTTAAATCAAGCTAATACTAATAGAAGGTCTGTTCGAATGAAATATCAAATTAATGAAATCGTAATAAATTTATAAATGATAAAAGAAAGAGATAATAATTAGGTAAGGGTGAATGGAAGCATATTCATACCAAAATTTATCCCCATACGTAAGAAAAATTTATCCATACTATATATCAAAAGTTAAAAAATAAAAACTTAAGGGCATAAAAAAGGTAATAAAAAATAAAAAAATTACTCACCTAGCATTAAGGACAACATTTTCTATAGTACCAACAAAAAATAAACCATGAACACAATGAAAGAGAAGAATGATAAAATTTTAGTAATTCCTAAATGGATAAAACATTAAGTATTTTAATATAATAGAAAATTACTTTTAAAAGATAATTGAATATTCTTATAATACTATATCTTAAATATAATATTAAAAAAATGTAATATTTAAAAAATTATGAAATGTAGTATAAGAAATTAAAAAAGTAAATTTAATTTATTATAAATGAAAAAATTAAATGTAAGAAAAATGTTTAAAAGTCCATGAATTAAACTTGAAAATAGTACATAACTTTAAAATAATATAAATATTTTGTCAAAGAAATCCTCATTTTTTTGGATGTAATTTTTGATTGGAATGAAAATTTTAAAACGTAAATAAACAATGTAATAAATTATTCTGAATAAAATTTACTAGGTAAAAAATATGGATACAATTTTTTTTATGGAATGCACTAAAAAATAAAATCATAAATTTAGTCACTAGTTTATGCATCCCTGTGATCCAGTAAAAAAAATATTAATCAATTGTATATAGAGGAAACACAAATATACAAGACAAGTGATGGAAAAATAGATGTAAATTTACGTATAGAAATGAATTTATTGATATATTATAATTTATTATAAAATACTAACACTATGAACTAAAAATATTGTGAAATATAGAAAAAAATATCACTATAAAATAAAACCAATAATTGAAATCATCACATAACAGTGATTCTATCAATCACATAGGAAGCATATCCATCTAACAAACACAAAATAGAAACTAACACATAGTAGAAAAACAAAAAGACAAGGGGAGGGTTAATTTCAAATCAAATATCCTTCAATGTAGTACAAAAATAATACCTTGAAACCTATGGGTGTAAGATAGTATCAATTTTCATGGGGATGTTTGAGTTTCGGTGGTGGAGTGGGTTTCCAATTTGATGGGAGGGGGAACCTAGGTGGTAGTCTGTAGGGGCTGTTATCATCAAGTAGGTGCTGGCGGTGACATGTATGTGCTGGAGACAACATATAGGGGATAATAGTGGGGTTATTGGTAGAGGTGGTGAGAAGGGGATGTTGGTAGTATGTTGTTGTAGCGATAGTGAGTAGTAAAAAGTAGTGGGGACCAGGAACAACAACATTGGAAAGACTTCTGTGTCATAGGGATTGTGGTTGGGAAGGGGAGGATCTAGGGTTTGGTGAGTAGCAATTCTGATTAGGGGGTTTGGTTGGGTGATGGAGATAGGGTTTTTTAGTTCTTATTATATATATATATATATATATATATATATATCAACTTGGAAATCATATAAAACCACCAATAAATCAATATTTTTCTACTACCCTTAGATATGACCACTTCTTCACTTCTCCAATGAATCTTTATCTAATAGTGAAACCAAAGGAATTCTAAAGACCCCACAAGTGGTGCCCCCCCATGTGTGAATTATTTATAAAAAGTAATCAAGTACAACCCATATACATTTAGAATATTGACAAAGAAACCCCCCATGAATGGCCACCTGTGCTCTATGCTCTGTGTGTACAACTATATATCAAAGGTGAGTGACGTTTCATTACCTAGATCATGAATAAAAGTGTATACAGTAATTTTAAGACGGGAATGTGAATGGAATGAGTATTCTAACATTCTAGGCAGTGACCACCCCACCCCTAACAACAATTCCTAAGATGGATTGCCTGCTAAAAATAATTTAATGCCATAAAAATGGTATGTAATTAATAATATAAACCCTATGATGGGAGGTTTATACTTGTATGCCTATTTCGATCCTCAAATTGGGATCTAAGAAGATAATTTGAGGTCATTTCCAACATACCTAAAAACTATCACCTATGAATTGATCAGACATTTATAAATATAATTCCTCACTTACGAGTAGATATAATTAGTACATTTGAATAGATCACACATATATAAATATGAACCCACACAAATGTTTAAAAAGAAGGTAGGGTCCTATTGACACATCTAAAAGAGATATAATTAGTATTTTTTCAACCAAGGAAATTTTATATCTTGTCCCGTGGGATAAGATAATGGGCATAATGATTCAGGGAATTTTGAAATCACCCAACCATTAACTATTATAATGAATTTGGGCACAACACCATCCTAAATAACTAAATTATTCAATTAAGAACGTTTTTCCACAATCATGAATACCACAATATATATGCACATTTTAAATATTCATGTATGACTAGTAAATAATGTGAAACCAACCATGAAGATTTTAACATGTGTGGATAGTAACTTCATTGATTAATCATTTTTTAAAAATTAATAGATTACATCTTAAGTAGTGAATTCAATTCTATAAGTTCATTATGAACCATAAATAATAAATAAGAAGGATAAAAAAAGGAAGTGAATAATTGGAACTGATATTACAATATTGCATGATGACCAAGTCACCTACAATAAAAAATTGAAATAAAACATTGCTTACCCATGTGAATATTTTTGAAAAAATCCATTTTAGTAAAATACCATGGTTTTAATTTATGTCAACTCAAACCAAGGATACATCTAGGATAACATTATATGAAAGGTTTAAGTAAGAGGGTTGTGCATATCAGTTTAATTGAAATGTAGATCTTTGGGATCCTGGTATGAATGCTAAGACACCTATACTTTTTGGTAATTCTAGAATCAATGGGGAATTAGGTCTTGAGAAGTTTGTAATATAGTGTATGAAATTGAGGGAGTAAATCAAGGTAACACCACAATATTTTTCAATTTAAACCCTCGTAACAACTAAACTAGATTGAAATTAGGGAGAAATAATATTATAATCGGCATTAAATTTAAAGAGTGGAGGTTACACCAATTTCCATGAAAATGGGGAAATAAGGGGATTAATGGAGATTCATGACCTCACCTCATTAGAAGAGTACTTTCATGACCGATAAAAGTTCTAAAAACCAAGGTATAAGAGAGAAACCCTTAGAGATCTTGAGAGGAGAGTGAGAGAATTGGATGGAGTGAAGTGGGAGGTAATGTGGTTTACTTTCCAAGACCCCTCATTTTATAGTTAATGTTACGATAAAAGCTAATAAAATTTAAATTTTTCACATAAAAGCATCATAAGGCCCACCAAAACTCTATTGGAAACTAAAAATGATCTAGTGGAAAAGGAATTATGCTATTCCAGTCATAAAATATTTTTAATAGAAATCCACTAGTCCTTTGATAGGAGTTCTACTACTAGGCATAACTCTCCTCCTCTGACTCATTTTCTCAGAATGATATTTTATCCCTCTCAAACACCTTAAATCCCCTAAAACCATCCCAAATTCATCATGAATTGAATCTAAAATCCCAACCAAAAGATAGAACTCATGTTTATATGTCATAGTCTTTATATCCCAACCACTATTGTGGTTTTATTCCCTGAGAATACCCTAATAGCTTCTTGAAAAAATAAGTTTGGTAACATGCTCTTCTTCTGGGATTTCCTCTCACAAGTCGCATCTTAGAGCTTGTATCAAATCTACATGGGTCACCATTTGAACCGACACTCATGTCGAACCAAAAATGACTTGAGATGAATTCCAGATTTGAATGGGCTAAAGATAATTTTTCGAGAATCAGAATTTAACAAATGGTAAATATTTCACCCTTAAACTAAGTAGAACATAGTTTTAACTAAAAATCCAGCTTGACCCATATGTAAGTCGAACATACAAGGGAAAAAAACCATGTATAGAAAATAAATAAATAAGTTAAAAATATAGGCAAACAAATGAAAAAATAAACCCTCAAAGAACATTTTGAACACCGTCCCCTATAGAAAATCCTCCAAAAGTGTCTATCATTGGACACTAGACTATCTCTACACCTCCAACCATAACAATTTATAAAAAGGCCAATGTGGACGAAGTTACTGAACTATCAAAAATGAACACTAACTTACTAGAACAAAATTTCCCACGTGACCTGAGGCCACTCTCCTTCTAAATATTTAACCTTATCCTAAGAGGTAGACTAGAACTTTAAAAAGGCTTCTTAATCCAAAAAATGGAGCGGTTTCATAGTGTGGGAGCTCGATGATCTCAACAAGAAAAGAGTATATTATATGCAGGTTTTAGAGGATTTCATGCATAATACCCTCTAAATTTATTTTATGTATAAATCAGAGGGGTTATACATAACCCACTTTAATCATTTAATTTAGAGGGGGTCCACAACCCCATATAAATTTTTGAACATTATTTTTTTAATATTTGGTCAGATTGTAGAAGTGGTTTTGTCAAAAACACTACTAATTTAATAATTAGTAGAAATATATATTCATCTTTATTTCAGAGTCTATATATATTCATTTGGATATTAAAGGCGCTATATATATATAATGGATTTTTTAAAAAAAATAGTGGGGGTTCACAACACTGTATAATTTAGGCTATTATATAGGGTTTTGAACCCCCTCTAATTTAAGAAATTAGAGGGTATTCATGAAATACCAATAATAAATTATATTTTAAGGGGTTTTAACCCCCAATATTTAACCACCCTAAAATTTTAATTTAGTGGTGGTTTTCCAAAAACCGCCCCAAATTTATATGGATATTTAATTGAAAAAATAGAGGGGGGTTTAACCCCCTCTAATACAAATCCCTTATATTAGAGGTGGTTTTAACCCCATGTAATGTATTTATTTTTCTTAAAATATTCAAATTTTATATTATATATGAGTGTGCGCGCATGTGTGTGTGTTTGTCAATATACATATATATATATTATATAAACACATTATATAAATGTTTTTAACTACATTATAAACATATATAGATAAATAAATTATATAAATACTTTAAATAAATATTTATAAATATATACAAAAATGTATACATATTTAAATATTGGTATACATAATATAAATATATTTATTTAAATATATAAAAATGATATTTGGTTTTATAGATACTATACATTTACATTATGATTTATATTTTACATTTATTATATTGAATACAATTGTATTGTATATTTATGCATAAAGAAACTTATATTATATTATGTAAACAAATAAATATAATATAGAAAAAAATAAAAATTAAATATATATATATATTATATAATTATATAATAAATGTTTTTATTATATATAAATATAAATATATATTATAATTATATTACATATGTTTTAGTACCATATAAATTATAAACTAATTAAAAAAATATATACATTATTTAATTATATTATATATCTCCAATTATATGACTGTATTTAATCGTGTGTGTGTATGTGTGTGTACATGATAATATATAAATGTATATAATTATATACGTAAATATATAATATAAATGTATTTAATATAATATATGTACACTATAAATCATAAAATAAATGTATAGTATTTATAAAACCAACATATAATTTTTATATTTGAAAACATTTATAGAACCAAAAATAAAAATATTATTTTTAATATTATACACACACATAGACACATAAATAAGTATATAAAAATAATTATATTTATATATATTATAATTACATTATATATATATATATATTATTTAAATTTATAAATATACACACACACAAACATAATTATAAATGTCTATAAATATATGTATAATATATATATATATATATAAATATGATTATATATATATATTATATATACACATATATATATTTGTGTATATAAAAAATTATATTATATTATATATATTTCAATACACAAATATATATATATATATATATATATATATATATATATTTGTAAATAAATAAAATAATTTGTATTTTATAAACAAAAAAATGTTCGATTCTATGGGATATTTCATTAGTTGTCCCCTACAGAATGAGGGTTATAAACTCAGTAGTACCATTTTACCGTGCATTGCGTTATATGTTAGAAAAGATAGAATAGGGGTTACATTATCAATAACCTACATACCCATGTTCCACATTGGTTTCTTGCATCGGGTGGCCTTCTCTTTATAAGAAAACATGATCCTTCTCCCCATCAAACACGTTTGAGGGCTCTGCGTCCATCCAATGGTCCTCGACCACTCTTGCATTATTGTGAATCACAACTACTAATCATATCCCTTACTCGAAGAATCCGTGAGCATGTATATATCCCAATTCACAGCATAGATATCTCACTTCCAAAAATATAGGGTCGATCAGGCCCTTGAGCTAGTGGTTCAATGGTACCTTGTTTTAAGAAATTGAAAAAAAAATTAGGGGTGGTTTAAAAAATAAATAGGGACGGTTCTAACCACCTCTAAACCAAAACACCCCTAAATTAACTATTGTGGGAGACTTTTTGATGAAATTAGGGGGGATTTAAACTCGTATAATTTAACGACCGCTAGTCGCCCATATTACCATATGAGTAGTTCATCAAAACCACCGCTAACAATATAAGGTGGCCACATTAGCAGTGATTTCTTATAACCACCATTAATGTATTTATAGGGGTTATAACCCTTTATAATATAAATATTAATCTCATATAATAACTATATATTTTTAGTGGACCCCATAGGTAAGCACCATAGATTCCACACTTTTCTTTACAAAAATAAACTATAAATATGCTAGTTTGAAATGAATTTATGAAATAATGAATTGTATTATTTTTTGGGAACTGAACTCATAAAAAAAATTTATTTAAAAAAAATTACCTATGGAAGTACCATTTTAAAAATAAAATAGTGAATCCTTTTAGAAAAAAACATGGCCCAATTAAACCATTCCCTTTTTAAATTTATATTTTTATTTTAACATTAAAAAACACTTAGAAGTAAGACCAATAATAATTAATAAAAAACAAAAATGAAAACAATAAACAATCATGGATAAATAATAATTAATGTGAAAAAAGTATTTATGGAGGGTAAATAAAGGAAATTCATTATAAACACAACATCAACAATAAGAGAAATAATGGGAACTAAATATCATGAAACATCACAAGAATTATCTAAGGATCGCGGAATGAGTTAGTACCTATAGGTTATAAAGGAAATAAAGGATATATTTAAGCAACACTATAATAACCTAAATGAACCTCAAAACTATGACATCCTGCCTTTTTATGACATAAACTTTAATTACATTACACAAAACTGAGGATCTTTAAGGTTTAGTGTCTTGGAAACCAGGAACATAAAACATTCTTCTTAAACACTTGAAAGGCTTATCCTTATGTTCATCCTAGGTTCATTACTGCATATCATAACCTGGGGACATACATCAAAATAAAGGGTGAGTAGAAGGCCCAGTAAGGGTAACAAGAGAAACATTTAACATGTGAACTTGAGATACATCAACTATGTCATGAAAAAGAACTTTAAGGCATGAGAAAGAAGTCATGTGGCATATCATAAAAAATAAATTTTTTCATAACTTTAAGATGTGGATACATCATTTAACATATACAATCATGAACATATCACCAAGGTCCATCCCCAAGGTGTCATTTTAAAATTACCAAGGTTATTCACCAAGATATCGTGAAAAATGTAATCTCTAGTGGTTACATCATTACCCAATGCATTAGAGCGCTATCAGGGAGCACACTTAATTTTTCTTTATTATCATGTGAGCCACATATATCATCATCAAACATTTCATAAATAACCCATATAGCATAAAATAAATGGGTTTCATTTCATAATCATAATGTTTTAAAAACTGCTTCAAAGACATGATCTTTACGTCACTTTAAACCCACGGAAGGGGAGAACGGGTTTCATGTATGTAAATCCCAGAATTTAAAATAGAAAATTTTGGTATATATGTGAATACCTGTAGAAATACGAGCTTTGATTATTCACTTTATAACATAATATAATTTTGAGAAAAGAGAGAGGCATTTTGAGATGAAAATTCTGCAGCATAACGGCTATGTTTCGGGGTTTTAGAAAACATTGAAAAGAGAGGAGACATGGTTCAAACAATCATAAATGACCCATAAAACAGTAGAGGGAAATAATAATGAGGATATATGAACATGGTGATGAAATTTCAAGGACATACCATTTGAAATGAAAAACATGGAAGGAAGAAAAAAAATTAGATTTCTCTTATGAAAATTCGGCAGCCTAATGGCGTCAATTAAACTAAAAAAAATGAATTGAAAAGATAAAATATGGTGCATCATCATATGAACATAGGAGTTAAGTATGATAGATATAGAGATCATACCCCAACATAATTAGAAAGGAACTTGAAAGACTTGACAGGAAAGAAGAACTTTGAAAAGAATGAGAAGGGTGAAAGAATCCCCTTAAAAATTTGGCAGCCTAACGGTGCCACTTAAACATTCTGAAAACGAATTGATGAGAGCAAGATGGGGTATCTCATCATATTAACATGAAAAGGGAAGTAATATGAATATATAAGAACATCCTCCAACATAATAACATAGAGTATAAAAGAAATGACATAAAAGAGATTACTTGAAAAGAAGAGAGAGGTCATATCCCTTACCTTAAAACGTAACTCTTAAAACTCAAAGGTTTGGACCTTGAGGGCTTGGGGGAACCCTGGGAGGACTCCTTGGGGGGTAAGGAGACCAGAAAATTGTTGAGGGAGAGTTGGGAGTGAAAAATAAAGTAGTAAAGGGTGGGTATTTATAGGGAAAGCGAGGGGACAAGGCATTAATGGCCAATGGACACCTCATAAGTGCTTTTCTCAAAACCATGTGCTCTCCCATTGAATTTCCCTTGGAGTTAGGCCACATGGGGACCCCAATACAATAAATCATCACCTTTGGTCGGACAACCCTTAAAATATCTCATGAAATCATCATGACACAGTTATGATGTAATTAAACACACCGAAACCCTAAAACTATATTTTTACTATTCACTGAAAATTCAACTTTCTCAGAAAAATCCCAGAATTTCACCCTAACCAAATATCAATGCTCTAATTAAAAATATGAACTCCATTTTATAAAAAGAATTTTCTAAATATTTTTAATTTACTTTTTAAATAAAAACACTATTCACCGAGAATTCATTTTTCCCAGAAAAAACCCCAAAAATTACCATAACTTAATATTGATGCTCTGAGTTCAAAAATAAAGTCCATTTTATAAAAATAAATTTATAATTATTTGTAATTAAATTTTTAATTAAAAAAAACTATTCACCCGAAAATAATAATACTTGACTAATAATTTATGAAACCGTTATTTACCCATTTTATTAAATCTCATTACTTAATCAAGGTGTCTAAATTATATTAAAACTTTATTTAAGTGAGATTACTAATCCATTTGGTCATATTACTAATCCTAAGCGTAAAATCACTATTCATAATTTACTATTCATCAAAAATTAATTTCATCTTATTAGACTCAAAATTCCATACTGAACACTTTTTCAGAAGACCATTTTTTTAAAATCATTACACATCATTAATTATTTAAGGTTTACATAAATATTTTAAAATAGGTGTTTTTCAAAAATTAATCAATAAAATACAACCTAAAATTATCCGAACATTTGAAATTTCACATACATCACTAAAGGAAGAAATATCAATTTATTCATCCTAAAGGATTACACAAAGAAGCAACAGTCTCGTCATATAGCCCCTTATAACACCAGTATATGACCTTAGTGTAAGGTGTGCTATGGTGAGAGAATCTGAGGGAGGCTCAGATAACATTGCCCTAGTAGCAATCTCTACTAACTTGAACTTCTCCCGCAGGCGTTTTCGTTCAAGCTAGACACGCTGGAGTTCGGCTTGGTCTTGGTCCAAAGTGAATCCCAAAGATTCCACCTCCTTCCCAAGCTCTGGTGAGTGGGATTCATAAGGTTCGAGTCTACTGGATGAAGCCATCGACTCCTCTTTCTGCATTAACCATTAACATCTCTATTAAATCGTTAAGATTAAGTTAATATACTATTTAAGAAGTTTGGGTCGTTACATTCTTCCCCCCTTAAGAAATTTCTTCCCCAAAATTTTATACATGAGGCCTAGTAGAAAAGGTGAGGGTACTTTTGCTTCATTGTTTCCTCCGGCTCCCAAGTCGCTTCTTCATATTTATGATTCCTCCACAACACTTTCACAAGGTGGGTGGTCTTGTTTTGTAGAACCTTGTATATACGGTCTAAGATCTCAACTGGCTTCTCCTCATAAGAGAGGTCATGTTCCAGTTGTACCACCTCTGGGTTCAGTACATGCGAAGGGTCAGGTATGTACTTCCTCAAGAGAGATACATGGAAGACATCGTGAACTTGAGCTAGGTTCGGTGGAAGTGATAGACGATAGGGCACTGCTCCTATGCGATCAAGGATTTCATAGGGGCCAATGTACCTAGGGCTGAGCTTCCCTTTCTTCCCAAACAGCACGACTCTCTTCCATGGAGAAATTCGAAGGAATACTTTTTCGCCAACACCAAACTCCAAGTCCCTTCGACGATTGTCAGCATAGCTCTTCTGCCGACTCTGAGCAGCCTTTATGTGTTTTTGGATGCCATGAACCTGTTCTGTCATCTCTTGCACAAGATCAGGCCCAAGAAGCTTTCTATCTCCAGTTTCATCCCAACAAGTAGGAGTTCTACATCACTTTCCATATAAGGCTTCATAGGGTGCCATCTGAATACTCGAATGGAAGCTGTTGTTATAGGAGAAATCAACTAATGCGAGGTGTTGATACCATCCACCTTTAAATTTCATTGAGCATAATCTCAGCATGTCTTCGAGTGTCTGAATAGTCCTTTCAGATTGGCCATCAGTTTGAGGATGATAGGATTTACTAAAATTCAATTCAGTATTCAGAGCATTTTGAAGACTTCTCCAGAATTTTGATGTGAATATTGGATCACGATCAAACACGATGGATAGTGGTACCCCATGCATCCTTACCACTTCCTTTACGTATATCATGGCAAGTTGATCCAGAGAGAAATTTTCCCAAATAGAGATAAAATGGGCGGTCTTGGTGAGACGGTCCACCACAACCCATATTGCATTGTTCCCTTTGAATGTTTTTGGGAGACCGGTGACAAAGTCCATTGTGATATTATCCCACTTCCATGCTGGTATGGGTAGTGATTGTAATACCCCCTTAGGAAGTTGTCATTCCGCCTTTACTTGCTGACACACCAGGCGCCTTGTAGTTTAATCAATAATCTCCCTCTTCATGTTATCCCACCAATAATGATCACGAAGGTCTCTATACATTTTAGTGCTTCCCGGATGTATAGAGAAAGTAGAGCTATGAGCTTCATCCATCAATTCTTTCATTATCTCCAGAATAGATGGAACACATAGTCTTGTATGAAATTTCAATACACCTTCTTGATCAATATTGAAATCAGGGAACTTCCCATCCATTACAGCCTCAAACTTCTCATGCAGCAAAGGATCTTCTTTTTGAGCCTTCTTGATCTTCTCTAGTAAGGAATGTTGATAAATCAATTGGGATAATGTTGATGATGTCCCTTCCCTTACAATTCCCATGTCCAGTTTTACTAGATCTTTAATCAAGAGATCTCCTAGGATCCTCATTGTTTCCAGAACAACAAGGTCTTTCCTGCTTAATGAATCCGTGACTTTGTTTTCTCTTACTGGGTTATAATGAATTGAACAATCATAGTCTTTAATAACCTCCAACCATCTCCTTTGTCTCACGTTAAATTATTTCTATGTGAAAATATACTTTAAACTATAGTGGTCAGTGTATATATGACATTTATCCCCATAAAGATAGTTCCTCCATATATTTAGAGGAAAAACAACTTCCGCTAGCTCTAGATCATGCGTAGGATAATTCTACTCATGAATCTTCAACCGTCGAGATGCATAAGCAATTACCTTGTCATTTTTCATGAGGATTCACCCAATCCCTTTCAGAGATGCATCGCTAAAAATAACAAATACTTCTCTGATAGAGGGTAGTGTTAACATAGGTGTAGTAACCAATCTCTTCTTCATCTCTTGGAAACTTTCCTCGCATTCCTTTGTCCAAATGAACTTAACCCCTTTTCGAGTCAACTTGGTTGGCAGATTAGAAAGCTTTGAACAGTTTTTCACAAACTTCCTATAATATCCTGCTAAACCAAGGAAACTATGAATCTCAGTTACTATTATGGGTTGATGCCACTCCTCCAAAACCATTGTCTTTGCAGGGTCAACCGATATTCCTTCATTGGTTACGATGTGCCCCAAGAAATCCACTTGTTGTAACCAAAACTCACACTTGATGAACCTTCCAAAGAGCCTCTCCTTCCGCAGAGTTTTCAAAATAACCCTTAGATGATCTTCATGCTCCTCACGAATTTTTGAATATATAAAAATATCATCAATAAAAACTACCACAAAGTTATCAAGGTAGTCCTTAAAGACTCTATTCATCAAATCCATGAAAATAGCAGGAGAAATAGTCAAGCCTAAGGGCATACCAATAAACTCATAATGCCCATATCTTGATCGGAAAGCAATCTTTGTAATATCTTCCTTCTTCACCCTCGGTTGATGATAACCAGACCGAAGGTCAATCTTGGAGAATAATTGAGCCCCATGAAGTTGGTCAAATAAATCATCAATTCTTGGAAGAGGGTATTTTTTCTTTTCTGTGATCCCATTCAGTTCTCTATAATCAATGAATAACAACATTGATCCATGCTTCTTCTTCACAAAAAGAACTGGTGCTCCCCAAGGAGACACACTTGGTCGGATAAACCCCTTCTCCAACAAGTATTGGAGTTGTTTCCTTAACTATTCTAGCTCCACATTTTCCATTCTATACAGAGTCTTTGATATCAGTTGAGACCCAGGTACGAGTTCAATGGAGAACTCTACCTCTCTTTCTGGGGTTTGGTCCAGGTAACTCCTCAGGAAATACATCCATGTATTCCTGAACAATCAGAACATCTTCTATTTGTATGCTCCCTTTTCCTTCTTCATCATCACTGATTAACTCCATAAAGAAAGCTATAGGAGGTGCTTCTAGATAGGGATCAGTTCGGGATATCTCTCCTTGGAAGATAACTGTAGGTCGTTTATTCAAGACTACTGAGATTTCCTTACTTCTGCATTTGATCTTAGCATTATACTTTGAGAGCCAGTCCATCCCTAGTATAACGTCGAATTCCAACATGGGAATGACTACTAGATTTGCGATAAAATTGTGCTCACTAAAGTAAACACTAGAGTCTCTAAACACTGTTGATGCATGGATAATCCCACTTAGAGTCTTGACTGACAGATCTACCTCAAGCAGTTCAGGGATTGATTCTATATTCTTTGAAAACATGGAGGAAATAAAGGAATGCGTAGAACCAGAATCAAATAAAGTACTTGCTAGTTTTGAGAGGACAATAAGAGTACCTTCTACCACATCGTTCGGAGCTTCAACTTTAGTTGTTGTGATAGAAAAAGAATGACCGTGATCCCTTGGCCTTTGCTGAGGTTGATGGTGATTCCCCTCCACCGCCCTCAGATTTGGACAGTGATTAGCAAAGTCCCCAAACTGTCCACACATGAAGCATTTGACTTCGGGTCAGGCCAGAACCATATTTCCTCTGTCGTTAGTGTTGGGAAGTTTAGGCTTCTCATCACTACGACAATTTCAAGAAATATGGCCTTCTTTTCCACAACTATAGCACTTACCACTTCCGATCAAGCAATTCCTCGAATACTTATTTCCACACTTATTGCATGTGGAATGTTGCATATGCTTTCCACCTCTTTCCTAATCAAAAGTATTCCCTAGACTGGGCTCCAACGATCTCTTCTTGTCATTTGATTTATGAGACCAGTGTGTCTCACCAAACTCTAGCTCGACTTTCATTGCACTCCGCACGATCTCCTCATAGCTATCGTAGTCCCATTTGGCTAGATTCTTCCGCAGATGAGGTCTCAGTCCACCGAAAAATCTGTCAACCTTCCCTCTTGGTTCCATGACAAAGCTAGAGGTATATCGTGAAAGTCGGGTGAAGTTCCTCTCATAGATTCTGATAGATTCATTCTCTTTCTGCTTCAGCTCGAGAAACTCTTTCTCCATTCTCATTCTCATGGAATGAGGGAAATACTTATTAAAGAATATTCCCTAGAACACTTCCCACACCATAGCTTCCATCTCTCCTCGTGTCTTAGTGTTTTTGATCAGTGACCACCACTTATCAGCTTCTCCCTCTAGGTGGTAAACAGCAAGGGTGACTTTTTCTTGTTCCGAAAATTGAAGTATAGAAAAGTTGTTTTCAATGGAGCTTATCCATTGTTCTGAAACCAATGGGTCAACAAATACACTGAAGGTTAGTGGTCGTTGACACATAAAGGACTCAACAGAATGTTGTTCCCTTCGTGGTGAGATCCGCCTCTAACCTTGATTCAAGTTATTACTAATAACTTGAGTCAGTTGGTTCATCATTCGCATGAATGTTTCCATTCCGGATTTCATCGGAGGGCCGTCAACACATGGTGCATTGCGGTCACCATCTGCACGGTTCCTCTTATTGCCAGCCATTTTCTAAAAGAAAAAATACCTTAGTGAGAAGCTTATTTCATTTTTAAATCTTTTAACTAACACTTCATGCTTAGACAATTACACTTCTCTATAATTCCTTCATAATGATTCATAAAAAGCTTGTAATTAACCAAACACATCCCCTAGGAGTCTCGTAACCAAGAGTACAGCAAGGACCATTATCGTGCACCAGCTCCCATTCGAGTCTAGCTCAAATCGGTGTTTTCGGGTTTTACCCCTATGTACATCGGTGCCAGAGCCGCCTCTACCTGCTCGTATCCAGATAGGGATATATTTGTTTGATAAACCACTTACTCAATACTTACCAAAATACCAGGAATTTTTCCTACATTTAAACTTTTTTATACGGTTCTTCCTAATGTTTTTATATCCTAATTTCCACAAATAACTAAACCATCCTCTGATACCAACTATGACATCCCGCCTTTTTATAACATAAACTTTCATTACATTACACAAAACTAAGGATTTATAAGGTTTAGTGTCTTGGAAACCAGGAACATAAAACATTATTCTTAAACACTTGAAAGGATTCTCCTTAAGTTCATCCTAGGTTCATTACTGCATCTCATAACCTGGGGACATACATCAAAAGAAAGGGTGAGTAGAAGGCCCAGTAAGGGAAACAAGAGAAACATTTAACATGTGAACTTGAGATACATCAACTATGTCATGAAAAAGAACTTTAAGGCATGAGAAAGAAGCCATGTGGCATATCATAAAAAATAAAATTTTTCATAACTTTAATATGTGGATACATCATTTAATATAGACAATCATGATCATATCACCATGGTCTATCCCAAGGCGTCATTTGAAAATTACCAAGGTTATTCACCAAGATATCGGGAAAATTGTAATCTCTAGTGGTTACATCATTACCCAGTGCATTGGAGCGCTATCAGGGAGCACCCTTAATTTGTCTTTATTATCATGTGATCCACATATATCATCATCAAACATTTCATAAATAACCCATATAGCATAAAATAAATGGTTTTCATTTCATAATCATAACGTTTTAAAAACTACTTTAAAGACATGATCTTTACGTCACTTTAAACCCACGGAAGGGGAGAGCGGGTTTCATGTATGTAAATCCCAGAATTTAAAATAGAAAATTTTGGTATATATGTGAATACCCCTATAGAAATAAGAGCTTTGAGTAATCACTTTATAACATAAAACAATTTTGAGAAAAGAGAGAGGCATTTTGAGATGAAAATTATTCAGCATAACGGCTATGTTTCGGGGTTTTAGAAAACATTGAAAAGAGAGGGGACATAGGTCAAACAATCATAAATGACCCATAAAACAGTAGAGGTACAGAATAAGGAGGATATATGAACATGGTGATGAAATTTCAAGGACATAATATTTGAAATGAAAAACATGGAAGGAAGACAAAAATTAGATTTCTCTTATGAAAATTCGGCAGCCTAACGGCATCACTTAAACTTCAAAAAAAAAAGAATTGAAAAGAAAAAATAGGGTCCCTCTTCATATGAAATAGTAGTTCAGTATGATATATATAGAGATCATTCCCCAAAATAATTAAAAAGGAACTTGAAATACTTGACATGAAAGTAGAATTTTGAAAAGAATGATAAGGGTGAAAGAATCCCCATAAAAATTTGGCAGCCTAACGGCGCCACTAAAACATTCTTAAAATGAATTGATGAGAGAAAGATGGGGTCTCTAATCATATGAAAATGAGAAGGGCAGTAATATGAATATATAAGAACATCCTCCAACATAAGAACCTGGATTATAAAATAAATGACATAAAAGAGATTACTTGAAAAGAAGAGAGAGGTCAGATCCCTTACCTTAAAACGTAACTCTTAAAACTCAATGGTTTGGACCTTTAGGGCTTGGGGGCACCTTGGGAGGACTAATTTGGGGGTAAGGAGACCCTAAATTTGTTGAGGGAGAGTTTGGAGTGAAAACTAAAGGAGGAAAGGGTGGGTATTTATAGGGAAAGTGAGGGGACAAGGCATTAATGGCCAAGGGACACCTCACAACTGCTTTTCTCAAAACCATGTGCTCTCCCATGGAATTTCCCATGGAGTTAGGCCACATGGGGCCCCCAATACAGTATTCCATTATCTTTGGTCGGACAACCCTTAAAATATCTCATGAAATCATCATGACACAGTTATGATGTCATTAAACATACTGAAACCCTAAAACTGTATTTTTACTATTCACTGAAAATTCAACTTTCTCAGAAAAATCCCAAAATCTCACCTTAACCAAATATCGATGCTCTAATTACAAATATGAACTCCATTTTATAAAAATAATTTTCTAAATATTTTTAATTTACTTCTTAAATAAAAACACTATTTGCTGAGAATTCATTTTTCTCAGAAAAAACCCCAAAAATTACCATAACATAATATCGATGCTCTGAGTTCAAAAATAAAGTCCATTTTATAAAAATAATTTTATAATTATTTTTAATTAAAAAAACACTATTCACCCGAAAAAACTAATACTTGACTAATAATTTATGAAACCGTTATTTACCCATTTTATTGAATCTCATTACATAATCAAGGTGTCTAAATTATATTAAAATTTTCTTTAAGTGAGATTACTAATCTATTTGGTCACATTACTAACCCTAAGTGTGAAATCACTATTCATAATTTACTATTCATCAAAAATTAAGTTCATCTTATTAGACTCCAAATTCTTTACTGAACACTTTTGCAGAAGACCATTTTTTGAAAATCATTACACATCATTAATTATTTAAGGTTTACATAAATATTTTAAAATATCCTTTTTTCCTAAATTCATCAATAAAATACATCCTAAAATTATCCGGACATTTGAAATTTCACAAACATCACTAAAGGAAGAAATCTCAATTTATTCATCCCAAAGGATTATACAAAGAAGCTACAGTCTCTTCACATAGCCTCTTATAACACCAGCATATGACCTAAGTGTAAGGTGTGCTATGGTGAGAGATTCTGAGGGAGGCTTAGATAACATTTCCCTAGTAGTAATATCTACTAACTTGAACTTCTCGCGCAGGCATTTCCGTTCAAGCTTGACACACTGGATTTTAGCTTGGGCTTGGTCCAAAGCGAAGCCCAAAGATGCCACCTCCTTCACAAGCTCTGGTAAGTGGGCTTCATAATGTTCGAGTCTACTGGATGAAGCCATCGACTCCTCTTTCTACATTAACCATTAACATCTCTATTAAATTGTTAAGAGTAAGTTAATATACTATTTAAAAAGTTTGGGTCATTACAAAAACCATACATCTGCGCCTCTTGAGGAAACATCAAAAATGGACCCTAACTATTATCATACTTAAGACAAGGGTACAACTCATCATTTTATGCACCTATACACAATCTCCCATGTTCCAAAAACAAAATAATTTTCTTACACATCATCAACAACAACCCTCAAATAAGAGATCATGTAAATAAGATAGACTCTTTATTTTAGACCACTTTAAAGGGTCACTTATTAAATAATCATTTCCCTAAAATCCATTTTTCAAACATTTAATAAACTCATTCTATTTTTAAATAAGTTAAAAAAACCCATTTATAAACATTTTTTATAGTAATTTTGAAAAATGAAATCAAATATCTAGTTTAATATCAAAATAATTTATTTTTAAATGTTATAAACTCATGAAATTACAAATATATTTTTATAATCTTTTCAAAATTCACATATTTACATATTATCATGTGAATATAGAAATATATATTTATAAGTATAAATACTTATTCATATGTTTATAAAGATATACAATAAAGTAAAATGTTCATAACATCAATTATAGGTGAATCATTTAAGTGAAAAACAAAATAACATAGTAAATTTATTAAAGTATATGAACCCAATACATTTCACCACTTAAGTTACATGTCGTTAAATAATAAGTATTTAAATTATTCCAAATAAATTTCATACTCCCAAATCCAATTAAAAAATCATCAAAACTATTTTATTAGTCAAAACAATATTTTAATTTTATGTGTTGACTTAAAGTGTAGACAAATTTCTAAACACATTTTTCAAAATCATTTTAAATCTCTTAAAATTCACTAATTAAACAGAAATTAAATTTTAATTGGGAAAAATATGATCTATAAATTTAAATAAATCAATTCAAAATTCATAATCATATGTGGTATATTAAATAAAAACAAAATCATGAAATCCCCAACCTTTAATGTGAGTAGATGACATGCATCCCCCAATAATGTAAATAAAAAGGCTCGAAGATAATATCCCACACCCTAGGAACATAAGATTAATGATTTAAGAACCTAAAATCCCTTCTAGGGTTTGGCCAAATCACAATGCTAGAAAGGGGGAGAGAAAAATTGAGAGTGAGAGAGATCAAGGGATGGAGAGAAAGGAGGATGAGAAGTGGTAGAGGACTAACTAGACTAATTTTCACTTAAATTACCTGAGAAATCATCAGAAGGGAGATGTTGGAGGGAGGTGTGAACCCTGGTTCTACCCAGCCTTGCATGAAATGGTTAGGAGGCCAGTTTAGTAATTTTTTAGTTTTTAATTCAAGAACTGTTTTGATGCATTATTATCAAAATTGTGTGCCTCATACTGGACATGTCTTGGCACCCCACACGACTGGCTCAAAAGATTTATAAAACATTAACTAACTGTTAAAATTGATTATTAAAAAAAAACTTGATTTTAATGGGGTCCACTGGTTAGTAATAATCTTTTTAAATTACAAAAGAAATTAAAAAATACCTAAAATAAAAATTAATGACCCCACATATCCTAAAAAAACAATTAAACCTAAAAAATAAATATATTTAATTATTTAAAAAATTAAAATTTCAAGGTGTCACAAAGATTCCCATTCTACCATTTCACTCATACTAGAGGAATGACATTTCCTTGTTACAAATTCTAAATCTAGTGGAAAATACATATTGGATGCATTATATACGACAAATCAGCCTATGGATCAACATCATCATATCAAATCACATGTGAAGTTCCAGGAATATAAATCCTTATATAAGATATGTGAAATGTGTTTTGAAAAAATTTAAACATGGGAGGAAATGAATTTTGATAAGACACTTCATCGAATTGATCCAGTATCACAAAAGGTTTTACTCAATACGGTGTTATCTTCTCCTATTTTTTTAATAATATATAAACAAACCTTGAAAATATTCAATGAAAAACAGGATCACCTAAAATATCCCAGGGTCTGCTTCGATGATCTAAATAGGATTTTTGGTGACATTAAATGTTTAAAATAAAGTTCAAGTCCATTTTGACTTCCTCAACCATCACCTAGACAATAATATGTCTCATCACAAATGATTTTCATATTTGTTTCTAGAATATGGTAGTCTAAAATGATCACCCATATAAATCTTCAAAGAGTGATATCTGAGTATAAGGCTGATGGATTTTATTTTAGGATAATTCCACATAAAAATATTCAATTATCCCAAGAGACACTAAAATCAATAATGCATGCTCAAATAATATCCTCCAAAATACAGATGGTCTACTCAAACTAGCCATCCATCTGTGAGTAATATTTAGTACATAACTTTAAATGTGAGACTAAATATATTTAAAATCACTACAAGTAGCTATATGCGAACCAATGATCCCTGTTAATGATGATAATTTCTAGGATATTATGGAGTTTTATAGACAACTTGATATTTAGATTTTCAAGAATATTGATTGGGGAGGAATCTTTAGTAAGTAAAAAATGAGTTACCTTAGTGAGACGAACCAAAATTACTTATATCATGTCTCTCCCACTTCATTCCTGGTATGTGTAGTTTTTGGGCACATAGAATTCTCCTTTGTGTGAGAATAACCATAAAAGTATTGTTGATTTTATGGATCATTCTCAATATTTTACATGATGTGAATGGAAAGACCAATAATTTTTTTACATCAAATATTAACCTAGAGGAAAACCTAGAATTCATAGAGGATGTTTTCATGTTAAATTTATAATTAATTTAGTTATAATTAGAAGAAATAGTTTAACATTTAGAAGAACTTTCTTAGTAGATGATGTTGATCATATAGAAACCCATTTTTGGATTACCATCGTTGTAATGTAAGGATCGAAGTTTAGAATACCTCTTGCGTGTAAACCCATAAATAATATTATAATCCTTAACAAACCCCATTCCATATAATAATAATAATAATATTATTTTATGGAATTTTTTAACTTGCACAATGATAAATATTATTTACCATACTGTAAATAAATATGCACCACCAGTCACAATCTTGTTATGCTCTGACTTCTCGACATATATTGAATACATAAATAAATATATAATTAAATATTTCATTTATCAATAAAATAATTATTTTATTCATGACCAAATAAATAAATATTTCAAAAATAATCATGTAAGTGAGAAAATTATTTATTATTGAATAAATAATTATTTTTTATCTTGTGAATACTAACGATAAATAAAAATTGAATAATATTATTCCTTGGTCTTGAGAATAATATTTATTTGGACAGTTAAATTCAAATAGTATTTAGTCAAGATAAAAAACCAATAAGTGTGTGACCCTCTAGGATTTTTTCTTGTTAGAATTAGGCAGCCTTTCCAAATTCCAAGATTAGTGCATAGAAACAGGTCTTGAAACCCAAGAAATATAACATAATTTCCCAACATCGAAAACCACATATGAACAGTCACTATTTAATATATTCCATTTCATTCAATGTCACATCAAGAATGTTTCACATTTGTGTCATCAAGCTATATGCTTGATACAACTTTATTTGATGCTCTAAAATAAACACAACATTATATCATGTACATGAAATTTAATGTATCAATTATATTCCAATTAATGGGTCAATATATCAACTTCTATAAATATATAAAAGATAAATCCTTCCATGACTTATCCATTAATAACATGTGATTCATGACACACTAAATGTACCATACTTCTAACAAACATATGGAGTTAATGTTTTGTTCAGGGAATGAATTTATGCAAGTCATGACATGAATTAATTATAATCTTAAATTCTAAGGACCATTACATGGACTCAAAAATAGGAATATCAAATGACACAAAATCATTCATAATTCCTACCGACAGATCTGTTCTCATAATCTATCATCTTGGAGATTTTTAAGTGAGTATTTATTGAGAATAAGCCTTATCTTCCTATGAGTTCTCTTACCTAATAGTTTACATATTATGTGTCCTATCATAGTATGTTATCCAACTCTATAACTATATTTATGAATATTATCATGACAATTCAAGGTTCTCATCATAGCAAGGAACTGTTATAGCCTTCTCAATGTGAGAGATACCTTAAGAAAATATTATATTAAATTTACATAGAACAATTAACAATAGGTAATACGATGTTTAATTACAATTCAAATGTTTGAATATACAGGTAATCAATTAAAATCAATAAGTTCTAGAATACCAACTCAAAAAAAACCCACATAGACTAAATCCAACATCCCATTACTTCTATCCTGCTATAACTCACATGATAGTCATATTTTTATTAGGTTAAGGATTTACGATAGGGGTCCACCATATTGTTTTACATGGAAATTATACTCTCTCTAATTTCACCTCTAGAAGAAAAATCCCTCCAGAGATGATACTTCAAAGGTATATTATTTACTCACTAATGTGACCTTGGCTCTTTTGTGAGAGAAAATACTGTGGTATTATCGGAATACAGTGTGATAAGATCTTTACTACTAGAAAAAACTTCATGATTTTGGATGATTCTTCATATCTATAATAATTCTCTAGATACCGCAAAAATCCATATTATACTTATAATTTCCTATAGAACTTTCAACCACAACCATCTTTAAACACTTTAACCTCACTACACATCTATTAAAAGTGAAGATTCGTCCTGTCTGTAATTTAAAATCATCTTGATCAATTTGGAAACTATAATCTTTATATCTCCCAATGACTGGTTCATTATCTCCTCTATAGAGTAGGGACATATCCTTAATATACATGTGATACTTAAGGATAGTAATGACAGTTATGCAATGGTGGTCACCAGGGTTAGCTTGATATTTCCTTACCACACTCAAGGCATATGCATTATCTATCCTAGTATATATCATATCATACTTGGCTGACCATATCACTAATTCATATGTAAATCCTTTCAGATATTTTTTTCCTCATATTTCTAAGGACACATTTTCTTAGAAAGATTAATTACATGTGATATTGGTAACAATTCCCTCTTGGATTACGCCATATCAAAACACTTCAGTATATTATCAATATATGTACCTTTAATTAGACCAAACAGTCTCTTCGATCTATCATGATGGATATGATCCCAATAATATATGATGGATTTCCAAAGTCCTTCATGAAGAATAAACTATTCAAACAAGAATTAACAAACTGTAATACCAACATTTTGTTTTTAATAAGTAATATGTCATTAGCATGTACTATTAAGAAAACTACCACACTCCCAATAAATAACTTATAAACAAAAGGCTCAAATTAAGAAAATAAAATATTCCATGGCCATGTAACTTTCTTTAATACATAAATGGTTTTTTTTTAATTTTCATACCTTGTTGGCATCCTTTGGAGTCACAATACCTTTAGGTTTTTTCATATAGACATCTTCCTAAAGGTTACCATTAGTAATGCTATTTTGACATTCATTTTCCAAATATCATAGTCATGTAAGGCCATAATAAATAGAATAATTATAATATATTTCTGTATAAAAACTGATTAAAAGGTTTCTTTATAGTAAATCCCTTGACAATGTTTAAAGCATTTTGAAACCAGTCATGACTTATATTTATTAACTTTCCCAACCATGCCCTGTTTTTTATTTAATACCAATTTATATCCAACAAGGTATACATCCACTAAAGGATCTAAAAAAATATTGACGTGTTTTTTACTTCACAGAATCCATTTTAAAATTGGTAGTATATTTCAACTTGGGAAAATATGTGCCAATTATTAATTTCTTGTAGGTTCGATGATCAAAGTTATCAACAAAAAATTAATACCCATCCTTGGTGACTAAAAAACCATACTATTCTTGTTATCTAACAACTGTTCTACTACTAGATATAACTCCTTACCAAATCAGATAACCTTCTTTATCTTTTATCTATTTTCTAAAAATAGTAATTAATTAAAATTATCTTTGATACCATTTTGTGAAGTCCTGACCCTAGATGCCACTGAACGGTGCCCAGAGCCCGGTTGGCCACACAACCTCAAGCACATATACCCAAACACTATAATACATTGAATATTAGAAAGGTACTTGGGTGTTTTTATGGGGAGACCATGGCCTCATTACATGATTAACTAGAGGTACAATCAATAGAAAAATAGAAGAAGAAATATTACAATTAATAATCATTGGATAAAAAAATGAATAACCAAGAACTGAATAATAATCCATTGCAATAAACTAAATCATATACAGAAGAATGATTATGTATGTCATGTATCTATTAGGTAGAAAAATATGGATACAAGCATCAGGAAATAGTACTATACAAAATATACGAAAAGTTGAAAAAGTATGTCTTGTATCCCGATTCTACCTTGATCATCTTCTACAAATATCTATACTATGACTTTACATAATTTCACTCCCTCATAAGAGGATGCTTCCCCTTTTATACACCTAAAATCATATAGTCTTTCTAGGTTCCATAGGTGGCCCCGATAGCATGTGAGATAAATATTAGTAGTCCACCACTAACGATGTCGATAAACATCCAGTCTATGTGTATATCATGAATGTTTGAAGATATAATAATGTAAACCAAGAATAATAACTATAAATGTGGTGGCTCTGGTTCCTAAAGGAAACCAGACTCACACTGCCTACTTCAGCCCATGCTGGTATAACTCTAAATAAGTATCTAGAGACATAATGCCTGATATCACATTTATATGGGACTCCAATCCCTATATCACATTAGATAATGAGAAACCATGGTGAGTATCATATAATAGGGATTCCATGTCCTGTATCACATAATATGGATTCCATTCAAAAAATATCAAATATATGTGGGTTTCCATGCCTGTACCACTGTAAGGGACACCATTCATGTATAGTATCACAAGGGACGTGATGTTTTATTGTATTATAAGGGATGTCATGATCATATAATATCACATTTATATGAGGGTCTCCATGCCTGTATTAATATAATTATTAATGTTCTTCATTCTGATTTTATATAATTTAGTTGGGATTTCATGCCCATTTTTTGTAATTATGCCTAAGGGTCATCATTCTCATTCATTATAATTCACAAGGGTGGTCATTCCCTTAGATCTTATCAATGAAAAAAATTAACATTTCCCTTAATATAAGACATGATACAGATCATTTCTCATTTTCATTTAAAAATGAAAACAACATAACCATTGTCCATTTCATTAGGTGATGTAGCCTTACCACTCACATCTTATCAATTAAATCATCAAAAATTTATTATAATTGATAAGGGCATTGTCCCTTCCATGCTACCACATTTATTCCATATCAATATGATATCATCATTTAAAAGTGAATCCGAACACAGAAATAGATTATTTTCCTTAATTTTCATGAAATCCAATTATGAATTTATAAGGGAACACCCAAGGGATGGATCCTTCTAAGGTAATTGATCTCAAGGGGTCTAATAAATCTATGGGTTCTAGAATAGGAAACCAATTCAAGGAATATACAATTTAGGGCTAGAATGTGATAAAACTAGAATAGGGCACAATGACACATATTATGAAACATACAAATATGATGGATAATTTGTAGAACACATACCTTGTAATCATTCAAACATCTTCTTCTAGTATTGATGATTGATTTAGTTCAGATCAAGAGAAAATAGAAGAATAGGTCAACAACCTAAAAATAGTGCATATGAGTATGTACCTTAATAACTCTTTCAAGAGGAAGAAAAAAAGATAATGGTGGAAATGGAATTGAGATATTACTTATTTCTATGAAATAAAAATAAAATAACTTGTATCAGACATCATATCAAAGAGTTACCAAGACTAGTAACTTTAAAAGTAGAATATCTCAAAATAGGAAAGAACCCACATCCCACTGATGATAAGTGAAAATGAGAAGAGGGTTTGAATTAAATTAAATTTAAGAAAAAATTGGTGATTTTCCCCTAAATATATGGGTCACACAATTTTCCATGCTGGGCACAAACCGCATTCCTCCCACTACTTATGGTGGGCACCTGCACTATTTGGCTGCACAATTAGGGAAACCGGGCACGAATTATGCGACTATCCATTGCTAAAAACTACACACATTCTACATGGGCATGTGGGCCCTGGTGAATAGTTATAGAAAATGTTGTGCCCTATTTTCAATTATATCCAACCCCACATAATTTGGATAGATCATGCAGGTTGGGTCACATAGTGTCTACAAACCATGTGACTCATTGTTTTCTTCCAAAGGCTAGGGTTTCGAGATTCAAACATGTCCCAGAAACCCCAGAAACCATCTTGAACTCATGAGGAATTCTAATTAAGTCCATAATAAAGAATTATATTGAAAATAAAAGTTTTTTTACATTATATAAAAATCGGGTTCCTACAAAACCACTTGGCTAAGAATTTAATATTAATTATATTTTCCTATTATTTTGGGTTAAAAATACCTGGACCTGCACAAGGTTTATAATAATAATAATAACAACAAAAACAACACCAATAGTGTGTACTATTATTATGGTTAATTTTATTATTATTATCATATACGTTTATCCCATATGAAGTAGCTCAGTGGTAGTAACCCAATGGGGTGTCTTAAAGCTCCTGATTTGAAGTCGTCATGGCTACCAGTAAGTGTATGTTTTCTTTTTTCTTTGTAGATTTGTAATTTTCCATCCATGAATATTATTAATTATTAATATATATGTTATATATATATATATTAGAATTATTATTTTTACAAATTTTTATTAAAATATTTATAATAATAATTCATATAAATGAATTCTTAATTGGGTACACTAATTACTCAAACCCAATGTGAATTTTTAAAAATTAAACTACTTTTCTAATACAAAAATCTAATTTAAGCAATTTAGGTTCTACCAGATATCCAATTAACCATTATTGATAATAATCCATAATAAAATCATTATTTTACATTAACAATTTATAAATAAATATATTGTATATTCTTATGAGAATAGTGAATTAATTTCCAACGCATTACACCAACACCTTCAAAAAAAACCTTTAATTTCACTAACTAGATAGTATGAATTTAATTGAAAAATAAAAGTGTTATTTCAAATTATATTCATTTAATTAAAATTTATCTCTTTTATAAATAAAATAAATATAATTCACCTATTGGGTAGGATAAAATTCATATAAAAATAAAAATAATAAAAAATAATGTGTGAAATATGTCATTATTTCATAATTTATACATCTATTTTACAATCTTATATTCATATAATTTTTTTATAATGAATAGATAAATTTACTATAAATGGTAAGAAAATTTATTATTTTATATTTTCAACACTATTTTTTATATTTAAAATTTATAATTCCCCATTAAAAAATGTATCTTGAAGATAAAACTATGAGTTTCTCACTTACGAAATTTTGATATGGATCACATATATTGTTGGTGAAATTGGGTCTCCATGTCAAAGTTTTGTAGGTAACTTCATTATGAACATTAAATCAGTATTTTCAACAATAATTCTATGTTCAAGAGTCGAATACCAAAATTACACTAGTGACACATCATCACAATAACTTAGGCGCACACCTAAGTCACTTGAGTATAGTGTAAATTTTGGTGTTCAAGCATTACACATTTGGGAGCTGGTATTGTACCTTTAGAAAAAGGTAATAAATATGTGAGTTTCATGATAACATGAAAAATGTTATATCTCATTCTCAAATTGTCAAGGTGTACAACCAACCATCAACGAATGTGTCCAAAAGAACATAGCCAGGTATAAAAAGACAATATATCATGAACATGCCTCATATATCACAAAGGTCCCAAAAGTAACAAATGGTATACAAGTAAGAGAAACCAATCCATAAAATTATGATTATGCTGGAAAAGAATAGTATAAAATAAGGATTTGGAGATCAATAATATTGGATAATAAATCTCTTTGTGTATAATGTGATATTTCCTTTAATGGTCACAACATCTCCATGGTAGGTAGGGTCATACGAAACATATTTGTGACCAGTCTCCACCTATTTCAACTACCACAAGTAGCTTTTAAAATGGTTTTTATTTTAAAAAATATTGATCATTTAGGTTCGCCATAGGAAATTATGAGTACCAATTTTTATTTAAAAAATGATATACATTACACAAATACAACATCACATTCATGTTTGATAAAAAATATAATATTTTCACTAATAATCAGGTACCGAAAAATGATACATTGAATTTCAAAGAATCATTTCATGAAAGTACATTATTTAATCTAAAAAAGATAATATACACATAAATAATAACTATATACCATAAATTATAACACACAAAAAAACCAACATTTTGCTTTGATAAATTCTCATCATAATGCACCACGGTCGTCACTCTGCAGGCTACAAGACCACTTTATAATAATGAAAGTTTTTTGGTTTTATCGATAAAAAAAATATTTATCCATTCATTTTATGCATCCATTTAATTTATAATTAATTATTAAGGTATGTGTTCTTGGGAATTGAATCTATATGGTCTAGTGAAGATCTGGTGGAAATTTTTTTTCATAATGGAAACAACCCATATTGAGTAAAAAATGTAAATGCCATTTTGATCTTGTGATTATTTATAGATGTTTTACCCAATATAAATAAAAAATATGAAAAAATAATATAATATTGGATAGTTATCAATAATATTTGAAGTGGTATATTTGAAAAAAAATCAATCATGTTAGGATTAATGGTGTAAGAACAGTTTTTGGCTTTATCCTATAAATTCCAAAATTTATGATTCCCGAAGTCCGTAATAGAAATGCATGGAGATATTTTGTGGATATATAAAAGTTCGGATGTCTAGAACATGGTATAATGATATAAGAAAATAAATAAAATAATATATAAGGTGGAGAATATTTAATATTAACAAGGTAGGTTCAGAGGATGTGTAAGATTAACATGATAATTTAGATTAATCTAGGGTGGGAAATTCAAAGCATTCACAGTTCAAAAAGAAAAGGATTTAAGTTGGTGGTAAACTTTAATCATGTGAACTAATGCCCGTGATGATTAGATCATGTTGGAATTATCTCTATAATGATTAGAAGATGGTATAAACCAACTGACTAGATAGTTGTTGTGGATTATTTATATAAGAAACCTAGCACTTTCCATTTTGTATAGAACTATTGGGTTTAATAATATTCTATTTCTATTAGTAAATATTCGCAACATTTCACCCATTGAATGTGCCTATTTCTGAACAACATAAATCTTTTGTGTTGTTATTTATTGTTTTCCTCTTTTATTCTTCAATGACTTTGTTTTTTATTTGAAAATAATTGATATATATGAAATATTATTTTTAGAGTTAGGTGTTGAGTTAGCATGGAATTCCAGAGCCCATGGAGGATTAGTTTTTGAATAAAAATTCTTAATATATTAGATCAGGAAAATTATTTTTTTCAAAAAATAATGGGTTAAATCAAGAATTGAGTATCAAATTAGAAATTTTAGTCTGCCAATGAATTCAGAAAGTGGGTTTTTTCATAAGAAAGTTATAAAAATTGTGTTCATTATATTTTTGGATTGAGTATTGTTTTGGAAGAATTAATAATTGAATTAATAATTGAATTAATAATTAAATTCATTTATTTTCTATTACATCCAAAAACTTAACCCTTTTCTATATAAACATGTATATGAAAAATCCTGATGGTTAGCCGCATAACCCCAATGATTGGGAGAAGGGTTTTGTATGAGGATTCATAGATGATTAATGATAAATCATGGTTTGGGAATTGGCATGCCTTGATGTTTTAAGATCTCACCAATGACAGTGATGTGTGACAATTATTCATCATCACCCAATCTAAAACCAAGGTACTGTGCTTTTTTTCATTATTTAAATCCTTGTTTGATTATTCCATGAAAATCTACAACCAAATCCATTAACATATTGATTCGTTGGTTGATTATGTCTAGAGGGTATTTATTTATCTTTCTATGGTTAATAATTGAGGATATTTGATTATTTTTTTAATAGTTCTTCATTCATCATTTTATTAGAAGCAAATTAAGACCACCTCAAAAAACTATCGAGGGTCATTCCTCTTATTTGGTTTTTTCCTTTCCCCCACTATTCATCTTGAATTCATTGTTTACATTCTATTTGGATTGAGGTTATAAATACACCCAATAGATGATTGTTGTGTAATTTTTCTTCGGTGATATGGATCATCAATTAAGGTTCATGATTGGGATCAGTGGAATAATCGAGATGTGATGACCACCATAGATGATCGAGGTTCATATTATATACCCATAGTTCATATTTCAGAGTATCAATTGAATAAAGGTGTGAATATAATGATTCTTGGGTGGTTAGGAAGGCTAAAATATCTACATCAATGAAGGTAAGGTTTAATCAACCTATATATATGATTTCTGGGTGTGATTAGAAGTTAAATGGAAGTGGGAGGCGATGTGAATTGAACCATATTGAGAAACCAATGATTTATAGAAATCATGATATAGATGGAATATAGTCCTAAGAACACACGTCGTGTGGGACCATGATTGTGGTGGATATGGTTTTAGAGAAATTAAATATCACAGATCATATAGGACCTACCACATTCAATGTGACATAGGGTTGGTTGCTTGGCGTATATCCTATGGGTAAATGTGAATGAACACAACCAAGAACATGAGCATGAGCAGAGTATACGGGAATTCCCATGTACACTGAGTTGACCGGGGTACTCAGAATTAGCCAAATTACATGATTATGGCTGTTGAACACAGGACAAGATCATGTCTGATCATAGAGGAACGCATATTGTACTCCCAGTACACACTATGTACATTATCTAGGGTTAGTTGAGGCCCTTTTTCTTTTCAGTATACACTAGTTTCATTTAGGTGCATTCCCTTGATTCATCACTACTAAGACACAATGTGGAATTATGTTTTGAGCACATGACTATAATCAAATCTATGGTATTAGTGTTAGATAGAGTTTAGGAATACCACCATGTATATGGGGGTGAGATCCTCTATCATTTCTTCTTCTTCCCTATTTGGGGTTTATGAAATATTCATGAACTACTTAAATAGGTTTATGATCTGCAACTAAGAGGTTCATTATAATTAGGGATCATTGTACACCAGAATCCCTGGGTGAGATCCCATATCCGAGCATCATGATATTTGGAGTTCTATTTTGTACTTTTCTATAAAGGCCCAACAAGCATGACCCCTCAGATGAGCTTCATCAGTGAAATTATGTCATGGGGAGTTAGTTATCTTGGAAAAGTGTTACCTTGAATAATCAAACATAATATTATGGGTGATAGTATTGTTCATACCACTTTGATACATGGTATCTATATTGAGTATATCTTGGATTTCATCTTGTTATGTCCCACATTTTGATTGACATATCTTCATAGTGATGAACTGACTACACTCTTGATACTCTATGTTTGGTTATTTTTGTGTGTCTTACATGGAATTGTAGTAATCAACCCTATGTGGGATCTACTCACATATGTTGACTCTTATACAGATTTCATTCCTTTTGATTGTGTCCTTGGAGTACCATGAGAATGAGATTCATAGTTGAGATGTATAGATCATGGTTCGTGTTTGCTGTTAGTTTTTACAGTAGTCCCAAGCTTATTATTATATTAGATTCTTTGTAAGTTCTTGAGTGGGACTATATTTGGATCTTTTGGCTTTCCAGTACTTTTATTATCCTCTTGTTTTTGGATATAGATGTATTCACATAATATGGTATCATTTTCATTTTAACTTTCAACATAGGTTAGGCATTTTTAGATGTGTGTGTGTGTGAATACAGGTACCATAGAGTAAAGCCTCCAATAAGTTTGATATGTCTTCTTAGTGATGGTTTCTAACCCTAGTCCTATTAGAGGTGGGATTGGGGTTCTACACTCATATTACCACTATCTAGGTAGGTCCCAATGGGTTAGGTCATTAACAAGTGTTTTCATAGGACTGTTAATCTTAGGACAATACTTTATAACTGTGATATTGGTTTGGGATATATAGAAATAGTGTTAAACTATTTCAAGTTCACCTATGAAGCCATGTACTCCCGTATTGGTGCAATGAATGATTTATCCATTCATAATGAATCTGATAACCTTCTTGTTGATTTGTATATGTAGAAACTAGTTATTGGGAAAATATTTGTACATGAATCATATAGTAATGCGGTTTGGTTTACATGTCCTTGAGTCATCTCCTCAAATATATCCATTGAAGATGACAAGTATTGTTTATTTCAGGATACCTCTATGATGAATGTAAGCTAGGAAACCACAATAAGATCAAGAGGATGATATGAATAGTAAAAAGGCTTCAGTACATGGCCTTTTATAATAGGTGGCACCTCTGGGTGGTTTCCATTCACGCCACCACCCTTTGACCATTTGGTTGGACCATAAGTACCAGCTGAAGAAATGTATAGGATGAGTGAACACTAGGATTTTTTGAGATAGTGAACTCCATGGTTTCAAGGTGATTCAGATCCTTGGGTAGCTGAAGACTGTCTAGAGGAAATTTCCTAGGTTTTCTACATTGTGAGGACACAAAAAATCAGATAGTGGCCCTAGTGGTGTGGGTATTTTTCAATGCTCTGTATGGTGGTGGTGGAGGATGGATACTCAGACACATGATGAGACAGTGGTATCTCAGATAGTGTTCTAGTGTATCTACATAGAGGTGTTCTATCCAGCCATGTTCTGAGTAATACACATCTAGGAGCTTCTAGAGATTCAACATGATATCTTGATCATGGAAGAGTACTCGTTGAGGTTCATTAAACTCTCCCGATTCTCTATGGATATGGTATGAGATTGTTTATTTTGAGAAAGTCATGTTAAGTGGGGACTATGTTAAGATATCAGGTCCGGGATGATATCTGTTTTCATCCCTACCTATGTTGGGGTGATAGAGTGGGTTTTCTTAGTGGAATGATTTTTGGGCATAATGATGTTGAAATTTGATGTGGTCGGGTAGTTGGAACATAGGAGATATGACCTTGATAACTCGTAAATGATGACATAAAAATTGATCTGGGAATGTAAGACACTTCAAGATATGGTATTAAGATAGAGTATTAGTAATTTATGGCTTTAATGATGGTTATAGTCAACCAGTAGAGAGGCGATGTTTCTATTTTAATGATCGAGGACATATCAAATGGGATTATCTAACCTTCCATTCTGCAGATAGAGAGACAATTGATGGAATTCCAAGACTGAGATATTTGTAGGAACATGGATGTATATAGAGTGGAATACATGGAGGAGGAGTTGGTAGAGTAGTTATAGGTGGATGATGGTTTGATTTCATGCCACATCCACCCCCAAGATTCCTATGCTAGGCTTAGGGAGTTTGTGGGTAGGGATGAGGACAGCTGTAGTCAGTGGGGTCCTATGACCCTGAGGATATAGGCTTGATTAGAGGTTCAATATATGTCTTATATACTTTAGCTATAATAATAATAGATATAAGTGTGATCCACTCTTTTCTTGTCACTTCTGTTTTTTGATACATAGAGATTCTGTTTGATCCCATAGATTGACCATTGCACTTGGAGGATCCTACCACAGAGGATTCAATTATCACACACTTCTGTTGAAAGTGTGATCTATCTCGTTGAAGATATATATTCTCATGGGATATATTTGAATCAATGATGATTACATATGGCATCATATTAGGTATGGACTAGCTATCTAATGTTTATGATAATATTGATTGTTCCATGAGGCGGATGTGGTGTATCCATGTGGATAGGATGAGGTTTTCCTTTGTTGGTGAGAATTAAACTTAGATAGAGTATGATCAGATTTTACATTGGAGGATAAAACTAATTACTCACCAATTGGATAATATTACCCTTGGAGAAGTAGATGCGATAGACTCTCAGATTCTAAAAGTGGTGGCGGAATATGGGAACATCTTTATTGAGGAATTGTTGGGATTACCACCCCACTGAGAAAGTGACTTCTTCCTAGACTTTCACATATGAAATTTTTTTATATTTGCACCAACAATATCAAAGGTCTTCCATATATCTTTAATAGATAAAGTTGTGGTTAGAGGACTTATATATGAAGGGCTTTTTCAGACGCAATGTTTCACCCTGGGCAACCCCAATGTTTTTTCCAGGAAGGTGGATGGGAACTTGAGTCTTTAGGTGGATTGTCTTCATTTGAACTAGGTGGCAGTGAAGAATGATTATCCCATAATGAGGATCGATGACCTCTTCAACCAGTTGATATGGTTTATATGGTTCTCGAATTTTGACCTTAGATTGGATTATCACCAGCTCCATGTTTAAGACAAGGATATACTAAATATGACATTATGAATACACTATAGTCTCTATGAGCACTTAGTGATTCCCTTCTCCATGATTAATACCCCAGAAGTATTCATCGGACTTTTGAACAAGATATTTTGTCCCTTCTTAAATCGGGTGGTGGTAGTCTTCATTGATGACATCCTTATGTACCCAGCATCTGAGAAGTAGTATACAAGACACATGAGCATAGTCCTAGACATACTCAGAGATCACCCTCTATAAGTGACATGTAACTACCCGGTCTATTATAAATAAAATTCCCTAATGATTTAATGTTTTATTATGTTATATGGATTTATAAAACACATGAAGTTATTTATATTTATTATATTCAATTGGATTCAAAATACTATTTAGAATTTTTAACACTGATAATATAGACATTAAAAAGATATCACATAATTACTATAAATATAGGTCTTTAACAAATCCAATTAACACAGAAAAATAAAGTAATAACCTCATCCACTAGTATTAAACCCTATGAAGTAGATTTATTAGAGATTTCAATAGAGGTAACATCACTGGGATTTTACCTTGACCAATCCCAAGATGATATCCATAAACTTAATCGTGAGTAAAACCATTTTCAATAGATGTTCAAGATCATCGAGATCATGGACCAAACTATGTTCGCCGAATGACTCCAGGAATGTATCACCCTCACACACCATACTCTTAGGGAATATTCTTGTGTAATAATGGAATATGTATCAATACCTTAATAATATGAATATGAATATTATATAGAACAATTAATTTATTTTCATTTTCATTTTTACTTTATAAATGCTTTTTATTTGGATTCAGTTAAACACAAATTATATTTTTAGGTAATATTTAGATTAAATTAAGGTATTTTTTGTTTAATTAATTATTTTTTTAAATACATTCTATTTGAATAAAATATTATTATTAAATAATTTTTAATAATTATAAATGGTCACATAATTTTTATGAAGTGATATAATTTTTTTGTGTTAAAAACCCCATCAATTTCTATTAATGTGAGTCATTATATTTAAAAGTGAAAATGAACATATTTATAAATTTTATAGGTAAAATGAATATTATTTTTGGAATCAAAACATTGAAAATATCCAATGATGAATTTTTAATAATTTTCGGAGACCATCAAATTTTTGGGTAAAAATTAAATACCGTATAAATATATGGTGTGTTTTCTGTCATCAAAATGAAACAAAAACTATGTAATAAATAGAATAATGGGTATCCTCATAAAAATATATTCTTTATCCTTAATATAATGTGATTTTATTTTTATTTGATTATTTTTTAGGCCTTTATGAATCCTCCAAAACCATAATATTTTTTAGAGATTTAAATTTATTTATGTAAAAGTGTGACTCACCTCTACATAAGAAAAAAATTAGTTTGATAAGTTAAGATAATTTCCTAATAAAACAAATAAAAACACCCCTCCCCCGTTTTTATAAACTATGGGAAAAACCATGGTAAGGATTCTGGTTTTGTATATTTTCTTTTTTAGAGCCCAAAATCTAAATATTAAAGAAATCCCATTATTTTCCTATATTAACCCACATAATATCACATTTATATTCACTAAAAATCCATTTAGAATTTTATTATTCTTCCCAACTATCTCTATTATCTTCCCAAGGCACCCCAATCTCTCAATAATCCCTTTTTTAATCTTTTGGAGTCACACACTCAAGTAAGAGTTTTTTCTTTTATCCTCTTTATTCATGTTTATTTATAATTTTTTTCGTTATATTATCCCTTTCTGAATGTTGGGATATTTATTTCATGTACCTATTACTATCCATTTTATGTAAATATTATTATAGTTCCCTTTCTATCTCATCAACCAATTTTATGAATTTTTATTTGAAACCAATAAGCTGCAAAAAGTTTGTAAGGGTACCTCTCTTTCTTCCCTTTACTAATGAATCCTATTCATTTTATGCCCTTTAAATTTTAATTCCTAATGATGGGTTATTTTTTAAAACCTTCTACATACTATACTTATGATTTATAAATAATGAGATACACATTTTTCTCTCATTAAGTCCTTCCAAGAATATTTACACATCCCCGTTATGCTATCAAAATATCACCTTGGGAATCTATGAAAAAACAATGTAGTGAATACCATACCCAATTTCTATCAAGGGTGTTCACATTTATACACTTATAATCCTTATTATTGGGGATTTACATGTATTTAGTCCAAATTACATGTTAATGTAATAAAATATGATGATGAATGAATCCATGTTGTACGATCTTTGTGGAACACATAAGCATGGGAATGAAATGAAAGTGATGGGTGCGCTTAGAATTATATACCACCCCAATGCATTGGGAAATGTTTGGTATCCAGATACATCGTGCTGGGATAGGGAGTGAACCTGATTCATTTAAGGTACTCTTTCCATTATGATGTCTTGACAGTTAGACTTGACCAATTATGCACTTTCTTAAGTCGTTTCAACATTCCCATGTTGTCTATGTCTTATAATGTTAAATCATGACTTATCATTCATGTTTATGATTAATACTCTTTTAATGCCCCTTGATATGCCTGTTGTTTGACATTTTTTACCTTATTCCATGTTTATTCACTTACTGGGCTTTATGTATCACCACCTTTTTATATATTTCCCTTGGTTATCCTATGTAGTTTTAAGCTCAATAATTTTAATTATGTTTTCAATAAAGATATTGTAATTCATGTTTAAAGTTGTAATGCAACCAATGACACTAGAATTATCAATATTTCAATTTTTATTAAGAGTAATGTTATGAAATTAAATCATGTTTTAATTTTTAATAAAGGGAAGAGTTATTATATGAGGCTTTGGAAGTGTTAGTTATGTATTCGAGAGGCCCACTTCCAAGGACGTGTCATCTCAGGAGAGGGAGAAGTAGTAGATCTGGTGAAGTTTGAGGCATTTCTAAATTGGGGCCACCCAAGAGTGTGATGGAGGTGCAGAGCTTCCATGGGAGGGCATGATACTATCAAATCTTTGTGCCTTGATTCTCCTTTTTATCAACAGACGTGACTGCTTTGACTTGGAAAAGGAAGCCTTTCATGTGAATTTAGATGTTCCAATAGGCTTTTCAAGAGTTGTGGAAAAGTTTGATGAGCACCCCCATATTGATACTTCTAGAGGAGGTTATTGAATATGAGGTGTTCAGTAATGCCTCAGAGACTAAGCTTGAATGTATTCTAACGTATAATAATATTTTGATTTCTTATGTGTTCGAAATCCAATACCTCATGAGAAGAACTAGACGACCAATGATTTAGAGATGGAAGCAGTGGTATTTCCCATGATGATGTGGCAACACTACCTTATGGGTGAGCATTTTTTCATCTATTCAGACCATAAGTGTCTCAAGAATATATTCTCATAAAAGGATCTTAACATTTGATATAGGGAAGGAAATAGTTCCTCTAGCATTATGAATTTTAGATAGTATATACTCTTGGGAAGGGGAACATGGTAATAGTTTCTCACATAAGGTGATATTATTCATATTTTTTGAGAAAGGAATAAAAGTAGTTATCATATTTATAGTTTTCCTTAGTGTATGAGGATGATTTGGCTTACCTTTTATTGATGGTTGTTGCCCCACTACTTTTATAGTTTGTTAGGTAAGATTATCTTTGATATATTTTTAGGGAGACTTTGTGTGTTTAGATAAAAGTCGGAGTTTTTCCTTTTTGCTTCTCTAAATGTTGAAATCATGTCATCCTTTTTAAAGGATGAATGATGGTACCAGTTACGTTTCATGAAGTGGTCTTGATAGAGTTTCATACATCGAACTTTGTGGTAAATATAGGTGTGATGATGATGTACTAGGACGGTTGAGGATAGTTCTGGTCGCCAAGGATAAAGATGTGTGTAGGAGAGTTTGTATCTCGACGCCTCAGTTTTTAGAAAGTTATTGTTGAGCACTAGATTTTAGAAGGTTTGGTTTAACCCCTAAAGGTGCTAGAGTGGATTTTGTATGGTATAGATATCGTGACGGGTTTCCCACAATTGTCTAAAGAATATAATTTTATTTGGGTGATCATAGACCGACTCACCAATTCGGCCCACATCCTAGAAATACGAGAGAAGTGTTCATTATAGATATTTGGATGAAGTTACAAGCAGGATATAGTGTTGAATCAATGAGTTTTGTTAATATCCATTTGAGAACGTTATGCTCGCTTCACATCATGATAATGGATATTATTGTAAGAGGCATTTGGGACTCAGTTATGTATGAGCAAGATGTTTCCCCCCTAGATTGATTACCATTATAAGTGGACTATTCTGGTCCTGGAGTATATGAATTCAGATTACATGTTAGACTTTTTCCATAGTTGGAAGGATCACCTACCCATGGTGGAGTTTGTGTGAAACAATAGATATAATTCAACCATTGGTACGATACCATTAGGGGACTTTTATAGAAGACTGTTTTGGTCACCATTAAGTGAGAATAACATAGAGTAGTCAATACTCATTGAACTAGAGTTGGTGAGACTTATGAAAGAGAAGGTGCATGTCATCCAAGAGAAGATAAAGACTTCCCAGAGGGGTCATAAGTCTTAGGTGGACTGAAGATAGAGGCGTCTTGAGTTCTAGGATGGAGAACATGTGTTCCTGAATGTCTCGCCTCATCATGGATTATGGATTTTTGGATGAGGCTTCATGTTATCTATGAGATTCATTTGACCTTTCCAAATACTATGTAGTCTCAGGGAGATGGAATACTACTTATCCCTACCATAGTATTTAGATTGGGTACATGAAATCTTCCATTTGTCATAACTAAAGAGGTATGTGTACAACCCATAAAATATTATCAAATGAGAAAATTTGTACATCAAGGATTGAAATACCTTTATAGAGTACCTGGTGTAGATTGATGATGAGTAAGATAAGATTCTATTTTGGTGAGTGATTCCCTTGTTTCATTTCTGGTGGAAACACAAAAATAATCAGGAGAGCACTTGGGAGAGGGAGAACAGAACACATGTTTTGTACCCTAAACTTTTGAGTAAACATTTTGTTTTTGGGGACAAAAATACATGAGGTGTGGAGAATGTAAAAATGTTATTTCTTCCTTATAATGATTTGGGATATTTTAAATAATATTTTTGGACCTTGTCACTGAGTTAACAGAGGATCCTGGGGTTCAAGGATTCTTGGTATTGATATAATATAATTACTAATACATAATATCATGCAGGTGTAGTTTTTATGAAATAATTTGATTGCTCTCAAATGGAGTCTCTGATTGAAAACTCAATACCATCATTATATCCAGAAGTTATATTCTATGCTAGTCATGAAATAATCATTCTGTGTGTTGGTTTTTTAGATTGAGCTTTATCATGGGAGGAATAATAATTAAACAAATTATTAATTTTTTTATATAATCATAAACCAAAAACCTTTTATATATAAGCTGTATAATATAAAATCCATAGGTTTAGTCACATAACCCTATAGATTGAGAGAGGGGTGTTGGAGGAGGTTTCTTGGATGATCTATGATGGATCGTGGTATGTAAATTGGCATGCTAATGGTGCTATTGGATCTCACCAAAGATAGATATGTGTGAAATTGCTTCATCAGTGATTGATCCAAACCCGTAGTAGGGAATTTTTTTAATTAGTTTCATCCATGTTTTATTTAACCTTGATGAATGGGAATGAAATACACAAACATATTGATTCACATATCGATCATGTTATGCAGGTATTGATTTGACTTCCTATGGTTAGTAATATAAGATACATAATTATTTCATATTTATTGGTTCTTTATTTTTCATTAAAATGATAATGAATCAACACCAACTTGAGAAACATGTGAGGTTTGTTTAGATTTTTTATTTTTATTTTTATCACCTCCATTCATCGTTCATCCATCATCATCATTCAATTTGGTTTATGGTTCAAAAAATACCAATTGGAAGATAATTTCACAAAAATATTTTGGTGAAAAAGATCATCAAGATGGGTTTATGATTGGGATCAATGACATGATTGAGGTGCGGTGATGACCATTGGATATCGAGGTTCATATGGATGACCCATGTTTTGTAGTTTAGTGATGTGATGGTAGCATAGTGTGATAAGTAAGGATTCCATAGTGGTTTTGATAGTTGGAATCCAACCACTGGCAATGAAAAGGCTTGTTTAACCCAAATCCACGATTTTCGAGTGATATTAGTGGCTAGATCAAAAGAGGGGTCAGTGAAATCATAACATCATAGAAAATTAAACGTTTCTGGAGATCACTATTTATATAACATGTAGTCTGAAAAACACATGTCATGTGGGATCCTTTTTACAATAACTAGGGTTCCATATAAGGTAAATATCACACATCATGTGGGTCCTAACACAAATTGTGTGACCTAGTGTTTGAAAATTTCTATCTACCCAATGGGTACATAGGAAAGGGAATCACCAGTCACATAAAGATAAAAAGAGTACATATGAACAACCATGAACTCATACATGGCTAGGGTACTCATACATAACCCAAGTAAATGGGGATGACTATTGAACACATGAACAAACACGAGAAGATTTGGGCTTATAAGAACATGTTGTATACTCTTAGCACACTCCATTTACTTTATCTAGTTTAGGCTAAGGCCCTCTATCTATACAATATAGAACAATTTTATTTGGATGTGTTACCTTGGTCCATCCCTATAAGGGAAAAATGAGTCAATAAGTCCTAATCATAGAACTTTTGATCCCCTCTATGAGATCGGTCTCAGATAGAGTTTGGAATCCATCAGTTTGACCCAAGGTCTGATCCTATATCATTTCTTATTCTTCCCTATGTGGGGTTTGGTGAATCGTCATGACAAACATACTTGGGGATATGATACCCAACAAAGTGAGTTATTACAAATAGGATCTAGTTTAACCCAAAGGCCTTAGGTGGGATAACCTATCTGAACATCATGATTTTCTATGATATAGAAAGTACTTATTTTGAGAGTTCTAACAAACACAACCTCTAAAATGAGTTCTATAAGTGAAAATATGGCTCAAAAAGTGATTTATCTCAGTGGAGCATTACCATAAAGCCTCAAGAAGTATCCTATGGGTGGTTGTATGATTGAAAACGCTTTGAGTCATATTGTTTATCATGAGTATATATAGGTTTTATTATTGTTACGTATCATATTTATATTTACATATCTACATGGTGATGAGATGAATAATCTCTTGATGCTTTATATTTGGTGATTTTGGGGTGTCCTATAGGTTATTATTATACTGACTCATGCATGGGGTCTTACTGCACATATCATGTCTTATATAGATGACATACATTTTTTAGAGTCCTAAGAGGACTAGAAGAAGGCGGAGAATATTTGAGCAAGGTAGAAAATTTTTGTTGTCGGGTTTTGTTTTTATTAGTTGTTTTATCCTTTATAATAGGTTTGACTCTTTAGTAGTTTTTTAATGGCTTGTATATGTACCTTTATGATTTTAGTACTTTTTCATTCTCTAATTTTGGGATATAGATGGATGCATGAATTTTTATATCAACTCTACTTTAACAATCAAAATTGATTGGGTATTTTTAGATGTGTTCATGCGTACAATATAAACACTTTATGTGTGGAAGGTAGAGGACATCTAATTATACATCACCTGAAAAAAAAACTAAGAAATTGAAATTGGGGTAGTTCATCCAAATTTATACTCCTATGTTCGAAATGTAGATTTAAAGGCCTTAAAAATAAATATTATAATGATTAATGATTCAATTTTGAATGATTTTCATTTGGAATTGCATCCTCAAATATGATTCTCTATGATACAAATAGTCTATTGTTGAGTGTTACAAATTTATTTGAGTCTTACATCATAGTCTCTAGGTCATTTTTGTAACGACCCAAACTTTTATTAATGAAAATTCCTTTTCTTATAATAATTGTATTTTTATTTGAAATGGTTACATAAAACATATAAACTTATTTGGTTTTTTGTTTTTGGATTTTAAAAAACCATTCATAATTGTTATTGTTGCTAATATAGTCGTTGAATAGTGATCACATGATTATTATAAATATAGGGCTTTAACGAATCCAAATTACTTAGAAAAAAGAAGTGATGGCCTCATCAAGTAGATTTACTCTATATGAAGCCCATTTGTCAGAGCTCGGAATGGAGGTGGCATCAATGGTCTTCTCTCTTGACCAAGCCCAGTATGAGCTTCAACACATTAATATTGAATGGAACCACCTATAAGAGAAGTGGAAGTTGATAGAGATTACCACCCGAGCGATATTATCTGAGCCACCCCAAGATTCTATCACCATCACACACGTTACCCTTAGTTCATATACAGGTTTAATATGTGGTTATGTAATAAGACTCTAGCACTGTGATTTTTTGCATTATTTGTGTATAATTAATTTACATTCATTTTATCATTATTACTTTGTAATTGGTTTCTAAAGAACAAATAATATTTTTATTTAATATTAAAATTCAATTGAGAACTATATTTTGATGAATTAATGGATTTTTTAATTAAATAATATTTAAAAAAAATTATTAATAAATTAATTTTTTTAAATATAAATGATTGTATAAATTTGATGAATAAAATTGTAATTTTCATCAATGTTTGATACATGTTTTTGTCAAAACCCATAAATTTTCAATAAATGTCAGTTTTTCTTTTAAAAGTAAAAAATAAAATATTTAGAAAATTATTTAGATAAAATTAATATTATTTTTGGAATCAGGATGTCAAAATTATCCAATGGTGAATTTTTAATAATTTTCTAAGACAGATGATTTTTTGGGTAAAAATTAAATATTATTAAATATATAATGTGTTTTTTGACATCATAATTAACCAATAGTGATGTAATAAAATACTATAAGTGGTATTTTTTTCCAATATATATATTACCTTTAAAATAATGTGATTTTAGGTTTGTTTGATTTTTTTACAAAGCCTTAGTGGACCCTCCAAGACTTATAAAACATTTTAACATTTTAAAATGATTACCTTGAGAGTGTGACTCACCTCAACATAAAAAAGTATAATATTTTAAGAATTTCGTCCATTGGACTTATAAAATAATGTTTTACATTTCCATTTAGAAGAAAAACTATGGTAAAAAACCATGGGTTGGTTTTTTATTTTGATTATTTAATTTGTGGTGTCCAAAACCTAAATAATAATGAATTCCCTCTCTTTTCCAATATAAACCCAATCAATATCCAATCCCTCTCCACTCAAACCATTGGATATCTAACAATATCTTCCTTCCTCTCTCTATAATCCTCCCATGTTTCCCCAATTTCCCAATAATCCTCTCTCAAACCTCTCCTAAGACTTTGGGATCACACTTCTAAGTAAGGGATTTCTTCCCCACATTTTTTTGTCCACGTTTATTTATATTTCTATGGCATTGTATTTTAAATTAAAAATGTTGGGGTATTATTTAAAACATTTTTTGTACTTCCCTCCTTATTTTTTAATCACGAGATACCCCTTTATCTCTCATTAATTCCTCCTAAGTACACCTATTACCATGCCGAAATTCCATAAGGGGTTTCTCTCTCAACATTTACATTCAAGAACTTCTTTTGTTTTATGAAGCTAAATTACATTACATATGTTGGGAAATGTTTCTATATGGCCCCATTAATTTCCATTTCATGTAAATATTACGAGACACCCTTTTTCACTCACCAACCATTTTTATGAATTCTTATGTGACACTATTATGCTACCGAAATTGCACCGTGATTCTCAAAGCCAAATTCAATGTATAGTGAATATCGTGCAAATTTATCTATCAAGGGTATTCACCTTTATGCACTTTTACTTATTTATTATATTGTTTCATGTATTAATTTAACATTCATTTATCATGGAATAAATGATTAGGTTTAATGAATACATGTTATTTGAACCACGTGGCAGACTTATGCATGAAATGAAATAATTAAGAAGGGTGTGCCCTGATACTGCTCCAATGCATTGGGTAAAGACTAGTATCATGATACATCATGTTCAATAAGGGTTTAATCATTCTATTTCAAGTGTAATGATGGTTTAATCATGGTCCATGGGAAATGATCCTTGGCTCATGCTAATATCATGAAAAATGTTGTTGCCACATTTCCATGTTATGATAATCATGATATATCATGCCTTTTTGTTCATGTTTTAATTATGATCCATTGATATTAATATTTCCTAACATGTACTATGTTTATTCAATTTATTTATTTTTTTACTCACTTAATGGTATTTATATCTCACCCATTTTTATGCATGTCCTCAGGTTATCCCATGCAATGCAAAGTAGGAAAGAATGTGTGTGGTCAGGTAAAAGAAGTTTTCAATAAAGATGTGTATTTTATGTATTAAGTTGATATGTAATGTTCCTAATCCCCAAATACAGTATACCTCTTGATCTTTTATGTTGTTTCAATTGAATATTTATTGTATAAATTATGTTTATGTATGAAATAAAGAGAAGGGTTGTTATAGTTGGTATCAGAGGATAAATTTAGTTATTTTTGGGATTAGGGTTAGAACACCCTAGTGAAAGACTTTGGGATAATACTATGTATAATAACAAAATCCATAAATTTTTTTGAGTATTGAGAAGCGTTTTATTAGGAAAATAAATCCCTGTCTAGATATGAGCAGGTAGAAGCGGCTCTGGCACAGACTTATCTAGGGGTAAAACCCGAGAACACCAATTTGTGGTTGACTCGAACGGGAACTGATGCACGAAAATGGGACTTGCTTCACTCTTGGTTACTCCCAGAGGATATACTTTGGTAAATTCATAATCTTAATATAAACCATTATTAAGGGAATAAAGAAAAATCTCCTAATAATATATGTTTGGAAGTAGAAAAGGGATAACATAGATTGATTCCTATAAATTCATATGTTAAGGAAATAAAATTAATTTATATGTCATCTGTTTTTGTCTTTGTATTACCTTTTATTTGTGACCCCTAACTTTCCTTTTATTCTATCCAATGGATGGTAATAGTAGGACTCAGTCTAACAACTGATGTGAAGATCAATGTGATGACTACTCTAATGAGATGCCCAATCCAATGGAAGCGTGAATCACAAACATTGTCATGATAATCTCTCAGTTAAAACATGTTTGGAATAGAAATATGGGTCAAGAGAACTTTCGAACCCCATAATAAAGAACATGTTGCAATCGAGAGTTTCATGAGATAAAGGCCTCCTACATTAAATGGATCATCTGATCACTCAATTGTGGAACAATGGATCAACTCCATAGAAAAGATCTTATCCATATTTAATGTTCCAAACAAGATAAGGTTCTACTGGATGTTTATTATATGAAAGGTTAAACTGATAAATAGTGGGAATTGATCAAAAATATGAAGCCTGAGGAGGAGATTGATGCATTGGAATAGAAGGATTTCCAATTTTTTTTTGATAAATATTTTCATCGCACCCTCTGACTTAAGATGGAAAGGGACTTCCTTTCCCTCAAGAAAAAAGATAATGAATCCATTGGAGCGTATGAGGAAAAATTCACAAGGCTTTCACAATATGCCTTTGAATTTGTCATTACCCCCAAATGAAAGGTTGAATGCTTCTTTGGTGGGATAAAAACAACCCTACGGAAATCCCTATCAATCCTTGACTTCAAGAGCTATGTAGAAATTTTCCAATGTTCCATCAATGTCAAAATAGATATTGGAGAATATCAAGGGTATCATGGAGATAAGAAGTGTAAGATAGAAATAAATTCTAGTGGTCCAATGGATAAATCCAACGATGCTCAAAAAATATATCACCCCACTTGCCAAAGGTGCAGAAAGAAGCACCCTATAAATTGAATAAAGGAGATAAGGAAATGATTTAGGTATGGAAGAGAAGGGAACTTGACCATTTACTACTAATAAGAAAAACCCACAACTGTGATAGAGGAGAGGAGTGCTCCATTTGACCCTCAATGCATTATTCATTGCTTCAACTGCAATGAAACATGTCACTCGTCAATCCAATTCCCTAATCCAAGTGTTTTTGGAGGCAACGAACAACCTCCAAGGTAGATAGGGTGAGCTTTTTCCATCACTACTGTCAAAGTGAAACCTGACACTGAAGTGGTGACAAGTACTCTAGTTTTTCATTCAAGAATAGCAAACATACTTTTTTATTCTAGTTTTATACATTCTTTTGTATCCCAAAAATTTAGTAGAATAATCCCAAAACCACCAAAAATATTAGAATTAAATATGTCGGTGAGAATGAAAAATGGGGAAACCATTGTATATTATAAATATAACTCCTCCACTATCGTAATTCGTGGATTGAACTTCTTAAGAAACCTCATCACACTCCATCTGGTGGAATTTTATGCAATTGTTGGCATCGATTGGCTTTACTTATATAAATCCAACATAAATTTCTGTGAGAGGGAAATTACTCTACATATGGAGAATCGACCCCAGATTCAGAACAAGTGAAAAAAGGAGGATGAATATTCTTTTTCACCATCACCTCAAGCATGGATATTACTACCCTGTGAGCATGTGTATCCTTCTTAGATGATTGAGTCTAAGGAATAAACCATCATTAAAGACATGCCTATTGTGAGTGAATTAGCTGAATTGTTTCTTGAGGATTTTCCTAGTCTTCCTCCTAGAAGAGATGTTGAATTCTCAATTGATTTTATATCTAGCGCACTGCCAATATCTAGAATCCGTATAGAATGGTGGTTATGGAGCTTGAGGAGATGAAAAAACAAGTATAAGAGAATCTGGACAAAGGGTTTATACACCCAAGTGCTTCACCATGTGGTGCACCGGTCCTCTTCATTAATAAGAAGGATGGGTCAATGATCCTTTTCATTGATTATAGTGAACTCAACAAAATTATGATAAAGAACATATATCTTCTACCAGGAATTGATGAATTGTTCGATCAGCTATGTGGAGAAGAATACTTTTCCAAGGTGGATCTACGATCAAGATATTATCAAGTAAGTGTGAAGAAGGAGGATATCCCCAAGAATTCTTTTCATACAAGATACAGGCACTATGAATTTATAATAATGCCTTTCAGACTCACTAATTCTCCCACAATCTTTATGTACATGATGAATAGAGTCATTAGAGATTACCTTGACAAATTTTTGGTAGTATTTATATAAGATATTATTATATACTCCAAAAAATGAGGATCATGATGAGAATCTATGAACTATACTATAGACCTTGTGAAAGGAGAAGCTCTATGAAAAGTACATGAGGTGTGAGTTTTGGTTTAAGGAGGTCTCATTCTTGGGTCATATCATCACAGGCAATGGGGTATCTTTGGATCCTTACAAGGAAGGTACAATTGAGAGATGTCCAAGGACAACATCAGTAAAGGATATTCATAGATTCCTGGGGTTAGTAGGAAATTATCTCTGACTTGTGATAAATTTCTCATGATTTTACAACACTCTTACCAAGATAACTCAAAAGGGAGTGAAGTTTTCTTGGGGTGATGAATGTGAAGAGAGCATCATATAGTAGAAATGGAGGCTTATCAGTGCACCCATTCTCACACTACCCAGAACTGGAGAACTTTTTGTGGTATTTAGTGACACTTCGAAGAAGGGCATGTGTTGTGTGTTGATGCAAAATGAAATATTCACTGCCTATGCTTCAAGGAAATTGAATGTTCATGAGAAAAAATATCCAACACATGATCTAGAGTTGGATACAGTAATATTCTCTTTAAAAATTTGGCAACATTACCTCTTTGGAGAGAAGTTTGAAATATACACGGATCACAAAAGCCTCAAGTATATATTCAGACATAAGAAGGTGAATATGCACCAAAGAAGATGGCTAGATCTGATCAATGACTTTTACTACTCAATCCATTACCACCCTAGGAATGTGAACAAGGTGGAATATTCTCTATGTAAAAAGGACCCTAAAATTCTATCATTGATAAGAATTGAAAAGGATCCAATCTTCTTATATTTAATGAATATGGACATGAGAATCATAAAGAAGGAAATATAATAATTACTTTCACAAATGATTTCTCAACCATCACTTTTAGAAATGTTAAAGGATGCTCAAAATGAATATGTGAGAATTCAAAAGAAAGTGGAAACTATCAGAAAAGGTAAATCCTTAGAGTTCATTATTAATGAAGAAGAAATTGTGAGATTTTAGTCATGACTATGTGTTTCATAAAATTTGGAGTTAAACAAATAAATTTTGGATGATGCACATAGTTCGAATTTATCCATTCACCCAGGGAACACAATGATGTATCGAGATCTCTAAGAGAATTATTGGTGGGATAACGTGAATAAAGAGATCACAGAGTATATATCAAAGTGGATCATATGTTAGAAAGTGAGGGCTGAGAGGCATAAGTGAAACGGGGTGATGCAACCATTACCCATACCAACATGGAAAAGGGGGAACATAACCATGGGATTTGTCATTGGACTTTATAAGTCATACAAAGGAAATAATGCTATCTCAGTTGTTGTGGATTTTCTTACAAAGACTTCACACTTCCTTGAAATTCAAGAGGATTTGTCATTAGATCAACTAGAAAGGATAAACATTAGAGAAATGATATGGTTTTATGGAGTACCATTATCAATTATATCTAATAGAGATCCAACATTCACATATAAGTTCTAGAAGAGTCTCCGACACACTTTGAATACTGATTTGATCTTCAGTAAGGCTTATCAACCTCAAAATTATGGCCATTCTGAGTGAACTATCCAAACACTTGATGACATGTTGAGAGCATGCTCAATGGACTTAAAAGGCGAATGGGATCAACATCTTCCTCTAGTTGAGTTCTCTTACAATAACAGTTTCCAATCAAGAATCCAAATCTCTTCTTATGAATACCTTTATGGGAAGAGGTGAAGAACACCATCATGTTGGGATGAAGTTGGGGAGTGAAAACTCATAGTTCAAGAAATAGTCGAAGAAATGGTAGAGAATGTTGAAACCATCTAGCATCACATTAACGCTTCTCAGAGTCAACAAAAGAGCTATGTTGATAATCGTCGATGAGACCTAGATTTTTATGTTGGAGACATATTATTCCTCTATATATTCTCATAGAAGAGAGTTATATGATTTGGGGAGAAGTTAATTCTTAGTCCAAGGTACATCATCCCTTTTTAGATCCTTGATCGCATTTGAGTAATGGCCAATAGACTAGCACTCCCACCAAATTTATCTCAAGTACATGATATATTCCATGTATAAATCTTGAGGAAGTACATACCTGAACCATCGCATGTACTCAGTCCAACGGTGACACAATTGTAGAATGAACTCTCCTATTAAGAGAATCTGATGATGATCTTTGATCTTAGAGAAGATGTTATACAAAATAAGGCAATTCCCCTCATCAAGGTGTTGTGGTGAAACCAAAAGTTTGAAGAAGTAATGTGGGTATCAAAGGAAGTGATTATGTAGAGTTACCCACATCTATTTTAGTGTGGGGAAAGGAAATTTGGATGGAAAATTTTCTTATGGGGGGAAGGTTGTAATGACCTAAAATTTTATTAATGAAAATTCCTCTTGATCTAATTAAATTTCTTATTATTTAAAATGGTTATATAAAAAATATGCACTTCATTTGTTTTATGTTTTTTTTAAATACCAGTTATAATTGTTAACATTTCTAATATTGTCATTGAACAGTGATAACATGATTAGTATAAATATAGAGATTTAACAAATCCAATTTACTAAAATAAAGGAAGTGATGGCCTTATCCAGTAGAATTTTTCTATATGAATCCCATTATTCAGAGATCAAAAAGGACGTGGTGTCACTTGGCTTCTCTCATAACCAACCCCATGATGAGATTTAACAAATTAAGCTTTAATGGAACCAACTATGAGAGAAGTGGAAGTTGATAGAGATTACCACCCGAGAAATGTTATCTGAGCCACCCCAAGAGTCTATCACCATTGTACTCCTTACCATTAGGTCACATTCAAGTGTTATAAGGGGTTATGTAAAAATACTACATCATTATGATTATGTGCATTATTTTTGTATAATTAATATACATTTATTTTATCATTGTTACTTAGTAAGTGATTTTTCATGCACAAATAGTATTTATAGTTAACATTCAAATTCAATTCAGAAATCTATTTTGATGAATTAATGGATTTTTGAATTAAATAATATTTTAATAAAATATTATTACTAAATTTCTTTTTATTGAATATAAATTATTGTATAATTTTTATGAATACAATTGTAATTTTTATTAAGGTTTAAAAACTATTTTTTTCCAAATCTATGAATTTTCAATAAATGTCACTTTTTATTTTAAAAGTAAAAATTCACATATTTAAAAAATTATTAAAATAGAAATAATATTATTTTTGGAATCTGGACATCAAAATTATCCAATGGAGTGTTTTTCATAATTTTCTAAGATAGTCGAATTTTTTGGTAAAAATTAAATACCGTTAAATAAATAATGTGTCTTATGACATCATAATAACACAATAGTAATTTAATAAAATATTATAAATGGTATTATGTCTAATATATGTTTTAATTTTAAAATAATATGATTTTATGTTTATTTATTTATTTTACAAATCCTTAGTGGACCCTCCAAGACTTATAAAACATTTTAAAATGATTCCTTGAGAGTATGCCTCACCTCCACATAATCGATCCTAATATTTTAAGAAGTTCGGCCATTGGACTTATAGAATAATGTTTTCCACTCCCATATGGAAAAAACCATTGTCATAAACCAAGGTTTGGTTTGTGTTTTTTATTAGTTTAATGTGTGGTTTCCAAAACCAAAATAATAAATAATTCCTTCTTCTTTTCTATATAAACCCACTCAATCTCCCATTCCTACTCACTCAAAACATTTAAATCTCGACCAACCTATGAACTACTCTCTATATAATCATCACAAGGTTCTACAATCTCCCACGAATCCTTTCTCAAGCCTCTCCCAATCCTTTGGGATCACACTTCAAAGTAAGGTATTTCATCCTCTCTCAATTGTTTTTGTCCAAGTTTCATTACGTTGATATACCTTGGTCTTTCAAATTAAAAATGTTTGGGTATGATTTCCCACCTCCCCTATACTTCCCTCCTTATGTTTTAATGATTATATACCCCTTTATCTCTCATTAATGCCTCCCAAGTACACCTATTACCATGTTGAAATTCCATAAGGGATTTCTCTCTCCTCATTTACATTCAAGTAATTCTTTTTTTATGAATATAAATTCCATTATATATGTTTTAACATGTATCTATATGACCCCATTACTGTAAATTTAATGTAAATATTGTGATACACTCCTTTCTCTCTCATCAACCATTTTTATGAATTCTTATGTCACGTTGTTATGCTACTGAAATAGCATTATGATTCTCCAAGCCAAAGTCATTGTGTAGTGAATACCATTCTCATTTATCTCTCAAGGGTATTAAAATTTATTAACATTTAATTATTGATTATATATTTTCATTTATGAATTCCACATTCCTTAATCATTGAATAAATGATTTTTTTAAGGAATCCATGTTATATGATCCATGTGGCACACTTATGAATGAAATGAAATGATTAAGAAGGGTGTGCCCTGAAAGCGCTCCAATGCTTTGTGTAAAGACTAGTTTCATGATATGTCAAGTAAAATGAGGGTTTACTCATGATAATTCAATTTCAATGAGGCTTTACTCATTATCCATGTGAAATGAACCTTGGGTCATGCTAATGTCGTGTTAAATATTGCTGCCACATTTCCATGTTATGATAATCATGGTATATCATTCCTTTATGTTCATGTTTCTCTTATACTCCATTGATATGACTATTTCCTATCATGTACTATATTATTCATGTTATTCCTTGTTTACTCCCTTACTGGGATTTATAGATCACTCTTTTTATGCATGTCCTCTAGTTATCTCATGCAATGCTAATTATGAAAGAATGTGTGTGGTCATGTAAAACAAGTTTTCAATAAAGATGTGTATTTCATGTTTTAAGTTGTTATGTAATTTTACTAAGCCCAAAAGACACTATACCTCAAGATCTTATATGTTTTTTCTAGTGAATATTTTATTTAATAAATTGTATTTATGTATGAAATAAAGAAAAGGATTTTTATAGTTTGTATAAGAGGATAGGTTTAGTTTTTTGGGGGATGAGGAATAGAAAACCATAATGAAAGCCTTAGGGGTAAGACTAATTATCATAAAAACACTACTAAATTTTATTGAGTATTGAGAAGTGGTTTATCATGAAAATACATCCCTATCTAGATACGAGCTGGTAGAGGTGGCTCTGGCACAGATGTATCTGGGGGTAAAACCCAAAAACACCGCTTTGAGCTAGACTCGAATGGGAACAGGTGCATGACAATGGGGATTTTTGAACTATTGGTTATGAAACTCCTAGGGGGATATGATTTGGTAAATTCATAAGCTTATTACTACCATTTTTAATGAAATAAAAAAAATCACCTAAGAATACATGTTAGGATGTAGATCATGGAAAACGTATATTGAAGCCTATAAATTCAAAATTTAAGGAAATTAAAGTAATTTATAAGTCATCTGTTTTTGTCTTTGGATTACCTTTTATGTGTTACCCCTAATTTTCCATTTATTCCCACTAATGGCCAGTAATAAGAGGACTTGGGAAAACAATCGATGCGAAGATAAATTTGATAACTATTCTAACGAGATTCCCAATCTGATGATAGAGGAAATCACAAACATTGTCATGATAATCTCTCAAATAACTCAAATTTTGAAAAGAAACACGGTTCTAGAAGAAAGTTCACCCCCCACAAAGAATGAACAAGTCTTAATCGAGAGATTTATGAGACAAAGTCCTCCTACTTTTAATGGATAATTTGATCCCTTAATGTTCGAACAATGGGTCAAATCCATTGAAAAGTTATTCTCAATCCTATAATGTTCTGAAAAAGAGAAGGTTCTTCTAGATGATTATCATATGGAGGGTTAAGCTTATCAATGGTGGACATTGATTAAAAATACAAATCAGGAGGAGGAGATCGAGGTGTTGGAATCAAAGGATTTCTGGAAAATGTTTTTTAATAAATATTTTCCTAAAACCCTCCAAATTAATATGGAAAGTGACTTTCTTGTCCTCAAGAAAAAATATAATAAATCCATTAGAGTATATAATGAAAACTTCACAAGGCTTTCTCGATATTCCTACAAAATTTTAATTACCCCCGAATGCAATGTTGACCGCTTCCTTGGCAGGCTAAAACCTATCATATTGAAATCCCTAGTGATTCGTGACTTCGTGAGCTATGAGGAAATTTCCCGATGTTCCCTCAAAGTAAAAATGGAGATTATATAATTTCAAGGGTATCATGGGGATAAGAAGTGTACAGTGGACTTCAATTCTAGAAATATGATAGATAAATACAGCGGTGCTCAGAAAATCCAGCACCCCACTTGCCAAAGGTGTGGAAAGAAGCACCCTAGAAATTTTCTGAAGGGGATGAGGAAATGATTTAGGTGTGGAAGATAAGGGAACCAAGCCATTAACAACCCAGAAGAAAAAATCATGGCTGCTACAGAGGAGAGGAACACACTCTTCGACACTCATCGTGTTGTTCGTTGATTCAACTGCAATGAACCGGTGCACTTTGCAAACCATTTCCCTAAGACAAGGGATTTTGGCAGAAACCAACAACCTCCAAGGTAGAAAGGGAGAACTGTTTCCATCACTACCACCAAAGTAAACCCCGACAATGAAGTAGTGATCGGTATTATAATTATTCATTCAAGAATAGAAAATGTACGTTTTGATTCTAGTTCAACTCATTATTTTATATCCTAAAAGTTTAGTAGAAAAATCCCAATACCACCAAAAATCATGGATGTAAAGATGTCGTTGAGAAAGGAAAATGGGGAAATTATTTCATCCCATAAATATAACTCCTCACCATTCGTAATTTCTATATTGAATGTAACACCCCATGATTTCATAGTACGTTATTTCTTCAAGGTAATTCAATAACTTGCACTGCATGCAACACTGAGTTCTAGTGCACCATGACTTATCAAACTAGCCGTTCAAAATCAGTTATGAATAATATTAACTGAATTTTGAACTATATATAATCCTCATTGTTTTAGAATCCGTATTATGAGTTTCTTAAACATAATGTAAGAACAAATACATTTTTCAGATAAAAGAGGTATTTTTCAAAAAATGCAATTTTACCGCCTTTTAATGGCAAAGCCTTTTTAAATCCAATATTTGAAACTTATATATATTCAATTTGACAAAATAAAATTCTTCTTTAGAATCGGGACAATAGAATTTAGTTTCAATAATGTTTTGGTTTTTTTCTGATAACTTTTATATTTGGGTGAATAGTGAAAAATACTATATTTTAACTAAAAACAACTTTTTTAATCAAAATAATTTATATTGATAAATTATAAATTTTAATGGTTTTTAAGTATATATATATGTTATATTTTTACCATCTAATCCAATGATGGTCATTATAAGTATTTTCACTTTGAAATTGGACATAAAAAATTGTCAAAATTTTGATAGTTATTATTTTTTTAAAATACGCCTTTTGGTCTTGACAGCGAGAATTAATTTTAAATTAATAAATGAAACTTATATGTTTTTAATTTGGTAAAATAGACTTCATTATTGAATTTGGAATATCAAAATTATCATAGGGTGAATTTTTGGTATTTTTCTGAAAACTTTTAATTTTTGTCGAATAGTGAAAATCACTGAGTTATAGTTTAAAACCAAATTTTTTTAAATAATTATTTATTTTATATAGATTTATTTTAGGTAAAAATATATTCATAATACCTATATAATTTCATTGAAATTAATTAGATTCAGTTTATAATAATTTTAGATATATAAAAATTTTATCGAACTTTTCACCATCTTTTACTCACCTCCTAAGAAAATTTGTAAATTCACATGAAAAATAATTTTACCACTTCTATGAGTTGAATTTAGAAAATCCGAGAGACTTAGTTAATATCAAGGAGTAAAATGTGATTCAATAAGATAAAAATAATTTTTGGTTAATAGTAACTTTTTACTTTTATTACCACGGTTAAAATTAAATAGGGTAATTAAATATAAAAATTATATTATTATTACCCTAAAACATGTCCTAATTCTATTGGATAACTGTAATTAGACCAAAAAAAACATTAGGAATAAAATATTTCCCTTTATATCCACTAGGTTTAGATTAGGACATTTATTATTATTTAATTTAAAGAAGAGTAAAAAGTGTTAAATTCAATGTTTATTAAATAAACCATTTTTAATAGAGGGTTATATATAATATAAATTCGACTATAAATATTCATTAGAAAGATAAAAAGTCTTTATACATCATGGTATTTTATTTATAATTTTTAAACATTAAATAAGTAAATTTATATATGAATCAATGATGATGAAGTAATTACCTTATTAATGAAAGAATCAAATAAATGGTATTATAAATATTAAAATAAAAATAATTTCAAAGTTTTTATGACAGCCACGAATTTACATGGTGACTATGTAATGATATGGCTGATTAAATGTATCTTGTTAGAATTAATCAAGTTGTGATGACTTAGAAAAAACAAAATACCAAATAGTGTCAAAATTTACATAAATTAATATTTAAAAAAATACTATATTATTGGTTGATATAATATTCCTAAAATTGCAAGGTTCATCCAAAGGGCTTAAATAATATTATATATGTCATTAATGAGCCACTTTAGGTTCTCTTAGAAGTATATAATAAGTTTATTAACCATATAATATGAAAATAAAAATTGACATGGTAAATGTCAAACTAATTAACTAAGAGTTAAAACTAAACGATAAGGTTAATAGTGACCCAAAACTGTCTAAAACCAATTGGCTGAGTTTTTTTCGACCTATCCCAACCTTATAATTTTAATAACACAAGTTTCAGCCATTAGAAACTAAATATGAATTTATTATAAAATAATAATTTATGTTTTTCCTAAAGACCCCCTCCTCCCCCTTATATAAGGACACCACTTCTAACTAATTATTCATACCTTCAAAACCTTTTGGATCTGCCAAACCCTACCCAAATATCCTATCAACTTCCATCACTTCAAACTAGAGGCATTATTTTGATCAGAAAGCCAACCTAATGAGACCTTTTGATCAAATCAAAAGGAAGAACCCGAAGAAGAGGTAATGTTTTCACCACCCTCTTTCAGGTTCCTTTCTTCTTCCACCTCTTATTTGTTTGTTATTTCCATTAAAAAATATTAAATCCAGTATATTATATATACAGTGATTTAATTATAAATATGGTACACCCATATTCAGTATTCTATCTATCCTTTGAATGACGTGTCACCATACGTGCGTACATACGGCTTACCGACTCAACGTCGTGGTGTATTTGCTATTCAAAACATTATTATTTGGATGGGTATGATAATGATGTATAATTGATGTAAATAATAAATATAACATGATAATAATTATTTATATATGATATACCATCCAATTATATATTATTTTAATATCAAAAGATTGATATTGTCGCTCGTGCGTACGTACGGACTACCGTCTCCATGAACGCGATGAGATTCATTCCCCATCGTATCTATTCAAGACTAATTTTCATTTGATAATTAAAAATAAGGTTTAGAGACATGATAAAATTCTGTATATGAATAAGATAAATCCTATCCATAACCAATATGGCGCACATAAGAAATTATATAAAGGAAAATGAATCCGTTAACACCTGAAATGATGGTAATACTAAGATATTATTAACAAATCAATCTTAAAAGATCATATATGATATCATATTAATGTATATAATTCTTGTATGACTAAATAAAAATTATTTAACCATTATACATGAGGCAAATCTACCCTCTACCAAGGAAAAGTACAAGGTAAGGGTTTATTTCACAATCTCTTAATTATCTGAGGTTGTTTATACGTAATTATCTACTAGGACCTTTTTTTCATCCACATCCATTATTATTGAAAATGTATTTCAAATCATTCTTACTATTTTATATATTATGGTTTAAAGTCATTTATACCCTTGTTTGGCCTTTTATAAGATGTTTATAAAGGAATGTTTCTGTCATTTTCCAAACAATGCCTTTTTTAACCTTTTCAACAAAATTAAGGTAAGAATGTATTTTTTTAACTTATACGGCGGGTGTGGATATTTTACGCCATTATAAAATCGTCTAAGCTACCCTTACAAACATATAAGAATGTTTTCAAAGTAAATGATTTCTTTTATAATTATGTGACTCTTAAATGATTTCAAAAACAAATTTTTCTCTCAAATAGTTTTTATTTCATCTATGTCAACATCATTTAAAATGTTTTAAAGATATATATTTTTCTAAACCATTCTCATTAATGTCCAAGTTTACAAAATGGTTTTTGATGATTTATTTAAATGGACTTGCATGTTTTAAATTGTTAATTAATTTAAAAAGTTTCAAAGTGGTATGGGAAACTTTGATTCAAAAATGCCATTAAATGTCTTCCTTTCTAAATTGTGCGACTGTTAAATGTTTTCATGAAAAGTGATATTCCAATAAAAGAGTTTTACAAATCATTTCCATTTATTTAAAATACTTTAATATATTTTAAACTTGTTTTGAAGTTGCTTTATTATGATACAAAACTTCCATATTGTATTGAAGATTTTATGATATGTTTGGTTGTGGATGTGTTATCTTTATACCATTCATGGTTTATTGTTAAAGTATTGACATTTCGTATCCTAGTTATTATATAAATTTTTATGTTATGATTCATCCTTTTCTTACGAGGAATGTATTGGACATAGTAAGTGATGGGTGGAGCCCACTATAGCTCCTCGATGCATTGTTCAGTCTCATTAGACAATTAGACGTGAAATTGGCCGAGGCCCTTTCCCAATTTGATATATGGTTTTGGCTGAGGCCTTAATCATTTTTATACATCTTGTCCGAGGTCTTGAAAAAATGTTTTATAATTTCTAGGAATATACATACCCTCATTATTGAAATAATATTGATGGTCCATGTGGTCATTTGACTAGTAGAATACCCAAGTTTATGTTTTATTATGGCATTATTTACTCACCTCATATTCTTGCCCTAAAAGTATTAATTTTTATTATTAGTAAAGGAATGTGGTATCAATTATTCACAATGATTAATATTTATATCATTTTACAATGTATTGCTTACCCTAACTGAGCGTTTGATCTCACCCCTTTCTATGTTTTATTTTTCACAGGATTCCAAGAAGTGTATTGTGATTGATATGCAGGGTTAATACAAGGGAATAATGGAGTTCATATAGGATTATTTATGTTGTTTTTTAGGTTATAAAGTGTAATGTAACATTCATGTATGTAATCTATTTTCGAAGACTTCTAAACTGATCGGTCCTTCGGGACATGATTCCTTGTAATCATGCCAATGTATTAAGATAATGCACCAACTCTAGGTAATTGGGGTCGAGGTGTTATAGTTGGTATCAGAGGAAGTTTGGAAATAACCTTGAAATCTAGATTTAGATAAACTCTGATTATAGTAGATAGACCTAAGATAGAATTTGAGGATTAGTATAGAAGCAATTTCTAGAATTTTGGTAATGTTGAGATTTTGTGAGTTTTCCAAGAAAATATGTCCCTGTCTGGATACAAACAAGTAGAGGCAGCTCTGGAACAGATGTACCTAGGGGTAAAACCAAAAAACACCACTTGGAGCTAGACTCGAACGGGAACTGGTGCATGACAACGGGCCTTGCTGCACTCTTGGTTACGATACTCCCGGGGGATATTATTAGGATAATTTTAATTTTCTTTACAAATTTTTATGAAGGGATTATGAGTATATACTTCGTCAATGAAAAAATCTTTATGATTATGGATTATATCTATAAACCGTTCTATTTACGTTATGTATTTTACATGTTTTAATTATTCATTGCAATTCATAAAATTACCTAGATTATGGTATTGTATTGAAATGGTGACCAGTAAAAGGAATATTAACTCCAGTAATACATATGATCCAAAGAGTAAGAAGGACCATATCTTTTATGGTATAAAGACAACATTTAGAAGGGAAATAGTCTCCCATTTATTCTCAACATATGAAGAAATAGTAACATGTGTTAATAAGATACGTAAAGAATTATCTGAGTCCTATGGATTTGAAGAGAAGAAAGAGAAGAAAAGGATGAAAGAGAGAAAGATGGATAAAGGGAAAAGGGAAAAGAAGAATTTTCCCATATGTGATAACTGTAGGAAGAAACACCCTAGAAATTCCCTGAAGGGAATGGGAGTTTGTTATAAGTGTGGAGAAAAAGGACACCATGTACGCGACTTCAAGGATAAGAAAAAAGTTTCAAATGCACAATGCTTCATCTGCAAGCAGTTGGGACACTACCCGAACCAATTTCCAAATCATCAGAGTATGCCCCAAATGATGCTATTGGATAATAATCAAGTTATGATACTACCAAAGATGAGGAGGAATTATTAAATTTCTTATGTTGTTATTAGAGAATTGTTTCATTTGAGTATTGCATCAATAATGTACTGGTTAAAATAATTATGGAGTATATAAGGATTGTAATGCAATACTATTTCATTAAGGACTTGAGATTGTGTGGAACCAAGAAAAGTGACTCAATAGTAGGTTAAATTTTTGGAAAATATATGGTTGAGAGAAACATAAACCATAATATGGTTCTGATACTGAAGTAGTTATTTTGGAATAATACATGATTGATTTGGATAAAATATATTGGATATTCTTGACTACCTTGAAACTAATTAATGATTTGTATATTCCATAACTATTGGAGTTTACAACATTTTGGGATAGAAGGAGTATATACAGTATTCTACAAGGAATAAGGGATCATGAATATAATCAATAAGGTTTTATGGTAATTTAGGATTTTTTATTGTTTTAAAAGAATACATGATGAAGGTGTTCACATGTTATTATGCAGAAAAAGGATCTTCATTGTGTTTACCTTCCTTATAAATTTTGGACTATGAGTTTGGATAGAAGTATTTTGGATAATTGTAGCTTGAGATTATTTTTGGATTGCCATAAAAGGACAACCCGAAGGTCGGGCAGCAACCCATCGCATCTGGCAAGGCCGTGAGACTTGAACCCGCAACCGAATGGTGACAAGGGTGTATCACCTACCACTAGCCCACATGATGTCCTGGATTGAATAATGTAGTATTTTTATAAAAAAAATATAGTAGAAGAATTATAAATTCATTTTTATGAACCATATACGAATAGGATAAATAGATTATTATTTTTAAGTTCTATTATCTTTTAGAGTGAAAGTTGAGTTTGTGGTAGAAATTAGTTAAAGGATGGGACTCTACATGTCAAGTATATATTCTTCTTCTTCTCTTATTCTATGAAGAAATTAATTGTTATACTTTAGTGAAGGGATCTTAAAACCAAAAATGTGTTATCCTAATACCATATGTTTTGTTGAACCGATGGTATTTTAAATCATCATAGATTGATGAATTTAAGGCCCTCAATTTTACACTTGTTTATGATTGATGACCTCAATTACTACCTATAAATATTTACGTTTTTCCTCCAATTATATGTCTCTAATTTCCACCAATGTTCTCCTAATCGAGATCATAATTTTGTGGTGACCCTTTCATTTCCCTTTTCCTCTTACTAAGACTAAATTTTATTAACCTAATTTATGATTTGGGTTTTACCAAAGGTATTTTATATTTTCAACCTTTTATTTTTAAAAAATAATTTTAAATTGCAAGGACGCAATTAATTGAAGGAGGGAATAATGTAACTGTAATGAACCACATTTTGAACCAGACTAAAACCCATGGGAATTTGAACTTTTCGATTACTGAACTGGTCATTTTGAAAACTGGTCTTCAGAACAAGGTTCTGAAGGTTGAAACCCTTCCTTTTAATGTTTTTGGATGTGGGAGAAGGCCCATTAAGTTTCTCGGGTGGCCCGAGAGGTTTTAGAAGCACCAGACCCAAGTTTTTATAGAGCTACTGAGGGTGCACGGTTGGTGCACGGTTTGGCTTACCATGTGGCCCAAACCGTGCGACCATATTGAAGGAGGAAGTGTCTTGCACATGGGCTGTGCATGGTTTGGAAAACTATGCGGGTCAAACAGTGCGTTTGGGTGAGTTTAGGTATTTGTTTAAAATCAAAAGAAAAGAAAATTAAATAAATAAAGACCTAATCTAATCTCTCCCTCACCCTCACTCGACCCTCACGAAGCCAAGGGGATCTCGATTGTGAGGCGCCATACACCCCTCCTACGGCCTCCTATTCCATGCATTTTCTTCCCAGTTTTCCTCCTGATTTCTCTTCGAATCATCAAGGTAATCCTTCTCTCTCCTCTCCTATTGTTTTCCGGCCAGATTTTTGGCCTTTCTATCAACCCGTACAGTTCGGATGAACCCTAGGGCTTTGGAGTTGGTCTTATTTCCAGTATTGTTTTGGTTCTAGGTTATGTGGAAGGTCCGTTGGGACTCCATGGTGCGCGTTCCAGCAACTGCTACCGAAGGCAAAGCGATTCAAATGGATTCGGATTTTCAGCTTGGTTTCAAGGTAAGGTTTCACATCTTTCTTGGGTTAACACTTATTGGGTTTGGGGATTTTGATGTTTATGAGTTCCTAGCACGTTGTTTGTAGTGCGTTCGAGGTTTTGGCGTGATTTTGAGTCGCCAAAGACTAGGTGACTCTCCTGTGACTCAATGTTAGAATGTGCCAAGATCCGGAGTGGATGGATGAGTCCACCATGAGGTAGGGTCCCTATCCTTGCATTTAAATTTCCGTAAAGTAATAGTGAGTTTAATATTCACTTCCTTAGAATTTTAATTATGCATGTTTCATTCTGATTGAACGCTTATGTGCAAATCGTGTGAATTGCAGGAATAAGATAAAAGTGGTTTCTTGGTCACTAAACTAATGATTTAATAATAAAACCCCTCAATCTGAGGTGTGCTACCTTTAAGATAAAAACTAGTGATAGACTTTTTATGCTTTCCTGATGAATTGTTGTGGTGCCTTTTGATGATTTGTATGCGAACTTGCTTTGTTGAGACAAAGTGAATGAAATGGTTGTGACACGTGTGTTTGGGTCAATTTTCCATGTTAGGAAAATTGAGTAAGATTGTAACCCTAGGGGGATAACCTAAGGATATTTGACATGTTAACTCTAGAAGGTATCAAAGGGTTAAATAATGATAAACATATCCTCCAAGATGAAATGGTTAAACTATAAATGAACGAATTAGGGTGGTAAGACCACTCCTTGGGATAACATAATAAGCACAACTTATGTTATTAAACTGAATATGTTAATTACTTGATATAGATACATAAGAGGAGTTTCCATAAGTATAAATGTGATGAACATGATGTTGAAATTATTATAAATACTTGAGATGAGTTTCCTTAAGTATACTTGTCATGAACCTCTGTATGGGAACTTATATAGAAATGAGATATACGATTGATTGTGAATGTGGAATGTTTACTTGAAATGCATAAGAGGTACTGCCTAATGCATTGTATTATAATTCTGATAATGAATGTGTATGGTTATATATGGGAGGAATTCATACCACATGCCATCTACTCTGAATGATTACGTGTCTGGATGGGAGGTAGTTATACCCCATGCCAGAGTGATGAGTGTGAAAGATACATGGTTGGATGGGAGGTAGTTATACCCCATGCCAGTGTGAAAATACATGTTTAGAAAGGAGGCATTCTTACCCCTTGCCAGTTTACTTCAGTTGATGATTACACGTCTAGAATGGAGGCATTCTTACCCCTTGCTAGTTGACTTCAGTTGATGATTACACGTCTGGAAGGGAGGGATTTTTACCCCTTGCTAGTTGATTTCTGTTGATGATTACCTGTCTGGATGGGAGGCAGTTATACCCCATGCCAGTATAATGAATGTGATGGAAGGGAGGCATTATTATCCCTTGCCAGTTGATCTAGGGACGAGAGGCATTCTTACCTCATGCCCAATAATCCAGATTTATGGAAGGGAGGAATTCTTACCCCTTGCCAATTGACCTATAGGGACGATAGGCATTCTCACCTCATGCTCGCTAATCATGATTAATGGGTGTGAGGCATTCTTACCCCATGCCATCTATGACATAAATGTTTTTATACATATATAAGGTGACATGATGAGGTTACATTACCGGCAATGAGCTGAAGCAGGTATAACGATCAAGTGTCCCTTGGGGACCTGGACGAGTGTTATTTACTTAAGTACTTCTATTTAATATTTCTCCATACCTGCTCATTGTATAATTATGATACAATGTTTGGATTGGGTTTGACACCATTGGTTATGGCCTACTGAGATTTATATCTCACACCCTACTTGGGTCGCCATTGCACTGGGGTACCCGAGTAGACATTCTTGATTGCAGGACCTAGGTTGTGTACTGTGATGGTTGTACCTGAGGAGTTAGGAGTAGAGGAACAAGCGGGAGCTTGGGATGCTCATGAGATTTTCCATCTGGATTTGCTGTCTTTTATTTTTTTATTGTTTGTAAAGCATGTTTTAATGTTTCATGCTTTCATAAATGTATCATCATTTGTACATCCATGCATTGTAACTGGCATTTTCCACCTTTTATAAAATGGATATTATTCTATCTATCACTGTTGTCTTTCAATTGTTTACCTCTTCCTCTACTGAATATTATTTACTCGGATAATACCACTGCGTTACTCTGATATGAGGGTATAGTCTCCCCACTATCACCTCCCAAGACCCTCTCTGCTAGTCGGTAGCCTCTGGCATACGGGAAGACGTGCCTAAGGCCATGTGACCCACCAGTCCGGCCACCGGTTTGATGGTAAGCCGGGCCGGGACGTTACAAAGTCGTATCAGAGGTGTTTCTTTTCTTTTCCTTACTATTTTGGGTTGGTAGACAAGAGATTAAGAAAGTGTCGACGCTTGGCTAATAGCCGTGCTTGGGACTGATCACCCCACGTACGAGAAATGACAAAGTGGCCAGGGATGGGAATTGTTGTTCATGTTGTTTTCTATTACCATTGAGATGATTTCACCTTTAGTGACTGTTTTATTTTACACTGCTTATTGTTTTTGAAATTCCTTGAATTTTACCCTTGGCCTGATTTGGCAAGGAAACTGCATTTCATGCATCATTTTAGGAAGATAGGGATTAACATGCCATACATAGTGCCATGCCATATAGTTGCATTTTAGGTTTCTTGTTAATTTGAATTGTTTTCCTTGATTGCATTCCATGCCTTGTATTTATTATCATTCTTATTTAGATAGCATGTTTTAGTGATAATATGCCATGTTTCCTTTCTTTATTATGTGTCGTGCTTCTTTTCTACAATATACCTTGGTGTTAGCTGCTTGTAGTGACATACTTTTCTTTATATAGGTAATTTATGGAGTGAGTAATATCTGTTGGTTGCGATTACGCCGGGAGACAGTTTTCAGTTTTAAGGTGTATGGGCGCCTTATAACTGGGAGAAGGTAACCCGTGTATTCGAACCACTGTAAAAGGATGCTATGTATGAAATGCTAAAGTAAATTGTTTTTGATTAAAAAGGGGATCCAAATGCCAAATTATAAAGTGTATGGGCACTTTATAGGTTGGTAGATGGCCACCCATATACTTGGGCTGTTGTATGTGATCATGTTAAATTCTGGGTTAGAATCTGGTTTTGATAAAAAGGGGAGTCAATTTTCAATCCATGAAGTGTATGGGCACTTCATGAATTTGTAAATGGCAACCTGTATTAAATGTAAAGGCTTGCTGTATTATGAAATGATTGAATGGAAAATGTTTCCAAATTTCGAAATTGAATGGTTTGGGCTAAATGTTAAATGTGCAACTGGACCCGAGTAGGTCAGTAGAAAAGTGTTGTATGGGATAACTCGGTTTGGGGTGTTTGAGAAAAAATTGAGTAACTGCTTTGGGGTTGCTTTTTGAATAACTGATGATTGATAAAATGGGACCCTCGTAGGATACCCTTTTGTTTAAATGACATTGTTTTTCTCAATTGATTGATAAATATGGGATGTATGTGAATGTTTGATGTTCTTAAAAGGAAGTTTCTGTGAAAATTTCATGGTTTCTTGACGCGTGGTTGAGGTTTCTAAATGGTTAAAGATTAATGTGGTTTAATAGAAAGGGCTTGGTAATGGAACCCCTAGTGGTGTGTTGTAACCCTAGTGTAAGGGGTAGTTTGGATATTCTCATCGAGTTTCCTTGGAATGGGACCGTAGTTGTTTCCATAGGAATTTGTTTGTTTAGCAGTGGCTTGATGTTTGGATTTTGAGCCTAGAGACTTTGTTTCATGTGACCCGACGTTAGGGTCGATGTTTGATCTTCGTAAGGGGATAACCCATGGTTGGTAGTACCCTTAGAGTTTCAATGCCTTGCTTGTACCATGAGTTTTTTAATGTGAGGTGTCGTTCAGGTGTCATTGTCCCCTGTTGGACTCTTGTTTTTTTAATGACACCCTTGTTCAGATGGGTGGTTTTTGGGATATTGACCTTCGTTGCAACTTTGGGTCATCTCCTCGGTAGAGTGGCCCAATGTTAAAGAATTGTTTCATCCCAATGTTCGGGATGGATTTCAAATGACTCGTGTGTTTTGACAAGCTGGTTTCCTTGTTTTGGATCACTTCCTTTGTTTGGTGATGTAATTATGGTGGAGGAGTGTCATAGGATCATTGCGGTGTTTGTGTACTAGTGCGGTTGTGCTCGTCTAGTTTATCCTCCTTCCATTCGATGACTAGGACACTCCTAAGGTTGGGAACACGTTGCATAGAATCTAGTAAATGTGTCCTTCCATGTAGAAGAGACAGTGTTTGGAATGACTTCTAGATCTGGGTTGATCATGTTTGAATGCCTGTGAGGCATGAGAGTTTAAAATATGTGGATATGTCGGCAGGTGAAGCCGAGTTCCTTCCTTGAAGTCGACCAGTTGAGGTTCGACTATTCGTCCTTCCAATAGTCTAGTATGATTAACTGGAATCCGTTCAAACCTCTTAGTGTATTCTGTTTAGAGACGAGCATGTCCCTTATATTGTCCTCATTATAGATGCACTAAGTGAGCGTCGGTCTTATTCACGCTAATGCTTAAAAGCCGTTGGGCTGGTTCAGGTATTTCTTTTTCTTCGTTGCACATAGGATTCGTGGTTTGTTGTGTAGTCTGATCTTGGAAACGTCATAGAAAGTTAGGTGTAGGATTCGGTGAACGTGTTTATGTTAAACATAAGGTTCCTTGGATGGAGGAATTGTGGTTTTTCTCGAAATACGCCGGGCGTCTCAGCCGGGCGTCTTTTTAATGGTCAGCTGATGAGGCTTGACTCTTTTCCTCCTTTGTTTAAGTGAATACGGTTGGTGGAGAACCATTTTAAGGCACATCATTAGGTAAGTATGAGTGCAGTTTGTGTCGGCCGATGGCTTATATAAACAACCAGATCGAATTGGGCCTTGAGGTCAAGGGGGAACTGACTGTATGATCTGTTTCAAATCACGCTAGGAGAATCGTGGGAACACATGGGGTGTGGTTTTAAAGTAGACTCCAACGATGGTCTGAACCGTAGTTTGGATTTAGTGATTTAACGTTAAAAATCTAACGTGGGAAGTACATGTAGCTGGATACTTGGCGAGATGACGACATGGTTCATGTCTCTAGGTATATGGGATAGGGAAGAGCCATCACAGTGTTTTGGATTGGAAATGAGTGTTGGATCGAATTCTGGTGGCTTTTGTGCCGTATGCTCAAATGGATGCTTAAGAGTGTGTTGGAAATTTGTGAACGCAACGTGACCATTTGAACGAAGCTTCACGACCCTAGTAGGTTGAGTGGTGTGTATGTTGTTCCCGAAGGCTTCTCGGGGACAAGAAGTTATAAGGTGGGAAGGTTGTAATGACCCACATTTTGAACTGGACTAAAACCCATGGGAATTTGAACTTTTCAATTACTGAACTGGTCATTTTGAAGACCGGGCTTCGGAACAAGGTTCTGAAGGTCAGAACCCTTACTTTTAATGTTTTTTGATGTGGGAGAAGGCCCGTAAAGTTTCTCAGGTGGCCTGAGAGGTTTTGGAAGCAACAAACCCAAGTTTTTAAAGAGATGCAGAGGGTGCACGGTTGGCGCACGGTTTGGTTAACTGTGTGGCCCAAACCGTGCAACCTTATTAAATAGGCAGTGTCTTGTGAACTGGCTATGCACGGTTTAGCAACCTGTGTTCCTAGACCGTGCAGCGGATGTCTTGGAGGCAGAGGACTTCGCACAGTTTGAGCATGGTTTGGCAAACCGTGCGGGTCAAACTGTGCGCTTGGATGAGTTTAGGTTTTTGTTTAAAATTAAAATAAAATAAAATGAAATAAATAAAAACCTAATCTAATCTCTCCCTCACCCTCACTCGACCCGCACGAAGAAAAGGGCTCTCCCCTACGAGCCACACGACACCCCTCCTACCACCTCCTCTTCAATGCCTTTTCTTCCCGGTTTTCCCCCGATTTCTCTCCGAATCATCAAGGTAATCCCTCTCCCTCCTCTCCTCTTGTTTTCCGGCCATATTTTTGGCCATTCCGTCGACCCGTATTGTTCGGCCAAACCCTAGGGCTTTGGGGTTGATCCAATTTCCAGACTTCATTTGGTTCTTGGTTATGCGGAAGGTCCATTGGGGCTCCTTGGTGTGCGTTCCGACAACCGCCACCAAAGGTGAAGAAATTCAGGTGGGTTGGGATCGTCGTCTTGGTTTTGGGCTAAGGTTTCACCTCTTTTGTGGTTTAGAACTTGTTGATTTTGGGGCTTTTGATGTTTATGAGTTCCTAGCATGTTTTTTGTAGTGTGTTCGAGGTTTTGGCATGGTTTTGAGTCGCCAAAGACTAGGCGACTCACCTGCGACTCTTAGTGAGAAAGCACCAAGAGCCGGAGTGGACGGATCGATCCACCTTGAGGTAGGGTCCCTCTCCTTGCCTTTAAATTTCAGCGAAGTAATAGTGAGTTTAATATTGCACTACCTTAACATTTTAATTATGCATGTTTCATTCTGATTGAATACTTCTGTCCAAATCTTGTGAATTGCAGGAATAATATAAAAGAGGTTTCTTGGTCACTAAACTAATGATTTAATAATAAAACCCCTCAATCAGAGGTGCAATGCCTTCAATATAAAAAGTAGTGATAGACTTTATATTCATGCCTTCTAAATGGATGTGGTGCCTTTTGACGCTTTGTATGTGAACTTGCTTTGTTGAGACAAAGGGAATGAAATGGCTGTGACAAGTGTGTTTGGGTCAATTTTCCATGTTAGGAAAATTGAGTAATATGGTAACTTTAGTGGGATGACCTAAGGCTATATGACATGTTAACTCTAGAAGGTAACAAAGGGTTAAAGAATGATAAACATATCCTCCAAGATGAAATGGTTAAACTAGAAATGAACAGATTAGGGTGGTACGACCACTCCTTGGGATAACATAATAAGAACAACTTATGTTAGTAAACTGAATCTGTTAATTAGTTGATATAGATACTTAAGAGGAGTTTCCTTAAGTATAAATGTGATGAACATGATGTTGATATTATTATAAATACTCTAGAGGTGTTTCCTTATGTATACTTGTCAAGAACATGTGTATGGGCACTTATATAGAAATGAGATATACAATTGATTGTGAATGTGAAATGTTTAATTGAAATGTATAAGAGGTACTACCTTATGCATTGTATTATAATTATGATAATGAATGTGTATGGTTATGGATGGGAGGCATTCACACCCCATGCCATCTACTCTGAATGATTACGTGTCTGGATGGGAGGTAGTTCTACCCCATGCCAGAGTGATGAGTGTGACAAATACGTGGTTGGATGGGAGGAAGTTATACCCCATACCAGAGTTCCAACACATGTATGGAAGGGAGGCATTCTTACCCCTTTCTAGTTGAATTCAGTTGATGATTACATGTCTGTATGGGAGGCATTCTTACACCTTGCCAGTTGACTTCAGTTGATGATTACACTTTTGGAAGGGAGGCATTCTTACCCCTTGCCAGTTGATTTCTGTTGATGATTACATGTCTGGATGGGAGGTAGTTATTCCCTATTCTAGAAGAATGAATGTGATTGAAGGGAGGCATTCTTACCCCTTGCCAGTTGATCTAGGGATGAGAGGCATTCTTACGTCGTGCCCACTAATCTCGATTTATGGAAGGGAGGTATTCGTACCCCTTTCCAGTTGACCTATAGGGATGAGAGGCATTCTTACCTCGTGCCCGCTAATCATGATTAATGGGTGGGAGGCATTCTTACCCCCACACCATCTATGACCTAAATGTTTTTATACATATATAAGGTGACATGATGAGGTTACTTTACCGGAAACGACCCGAAGGAGTTATAACCATCAGGTGTCCCTTGGGGACCTGGACGAGTGTTATTTACTTACGTACTTCTGTTTACTATTTCTCCATACCTGCTCACTGTATAATTATGATACACTGTTTGGATTGGGTTTGACACCGGTGGTGCCGGCCTACTGAGATTTATATCTCACACCCTACTCAGGCCGCCATTACACTGGGGTACCTGAGTAGAACTTCTTGCTTGAAGGACCTAGGTTGTGTACTGTGCTGGTTGTACCTGAGGAGTTTGGACCAGAGGAATAAGCGGGATCTTGGGATGCTCAGGAGATTTTCCATCTTGCATTGCTATCTTTTCTTTTTGTATTGTTTGTATAGCATGCTGTAGTGTTTCCTACTTTCATAAATGTATCATCATTTTTACATCCATGCATTGTAACTGGTGTTTGCACCTTTTATAAAATGGATATTATTCTTTCTATCACTGCTGTCATTCAATTTTTTACTTCTTTCATTACTGAATATTATTTAATCTGATAATATCGCTACGTTACTCTGATATGAGGGTATAGTCTCCCCACTATCACCTCTAGAGACACTCACTTCTAGTCGTCAGCCTCTGGCGTACGGGGAGACGCGCCTGAGGCCATGTGACCCACTAGTCCGGCCACCGGATCGATGGAAAGCCAGTCTGGGACGTTACAATAACACCCCATGATTTCATAGTACGTTATTTATTCAATGTAATTCAATAACTTCCACTACACACAACAACAAGTTCTACTGCACCATGACTTACCAAACTAGCCATTCAAAAGCAGTTATGAATAGTATTAACAAAATTTTGAGTATTATATAATCCTTATAATTTTAGATTCCATATTATTAGTTTCTTATACATAATGTAAGAACAAATACAATTTTTAGATAAAAGAGGTATTTTTCAAAAAATTCAATTTTACCGCCTCTTAACGGCGAAGCCTTTTTGAATCCAATATTTGAAACTTTTAAATATAAAATTCGACCAAATAATCTTCTTATTTAGAACTAGAACATAATAATTGAGTTTCAATAATGTTTTGGTTTTTTTCTGATAACTTTCATATTTGGGTGAATAATGAAAAATACTATATTTTAACTGAAAACAACTTTTTTAATCAAAATAATTTATAGTGATAAATTATACATTTTAATGTATTGAAAGTATAAATAGATTATATTTTTACCATTTAATCCAATGATGGTCATTATATGTAATTTCACACTGAAATTGGACACAAATAATTGTCAAACTTTTGATAGTTATTATTTCTTAAAAATATGCCTTTTGTTTTTTATAGCGGGAATTAATTTTAAATTAATAAATGCAACTTATATGATCTTAATTTGGAAAAATAGAGATAATTATTGAATTTTTAGTATCAAAATTTTCTTAGGGTGAATTTTTGGTATTTTTATGAAAACTTTTAATTTTTGATGAATAGTGAAAAACACTGAGTTATAGTTTAAAACCGAATTTTTATTTAAATAAATATTTATTTTATATAAATTTATTTTAGGTCAACATAGATAAATAATAAGAATATAAGTTCTTTCAATTCAATAGATTATGTTTATAATAATTTTAGATATATAAAAAGTTTATTGAACTTTTCACCGTCTTTTACCCACATCCTAGGAGAATTTGTAAATTCACATAAAACATAATTTTATGGCTTATGTGAGTTGAATTTTGAAAATACGAGAGACACGGTTAATATCAAAGAGTAAAATGTGGTTAAATAATATAAAAATAATATTTGGTGGATTGTAACTTTTTATATTTATTTACCACGGTTAAAAGTAAATAGGGTAATTAAGGGAAAAATAATATTATTATTACACTAACACATGTCCTAATTCTATTTGATAAGAATAATTTGACCAAAAAAAACCTTAGGAATAAAATATGACCCTTTAGGTCCACTTGGTTTAGATTAGGATATTTATTATTATTTAATTTAAAGAAGAGTTAAAAGTGTTAAATTAAATATTTATTAACTAAACCATTTTTAATACAGGGTTATACATAAGATAAATTCAAATATAAATATTCATTATAAAGAAAAAAATATTTTCTACATCATGGTAATTAATTTATAAATTTTAGACATTAAATAAATATATTTATTTATGACACAATGATGATGCAGTAATTAACTTATTAATGAAAGAATCAAATAAATGGTATTATAAATATTCAAATAAATATAATTTCAATGTTTTTATGAGATACACGAATTTTATAGGTGAATATGAAATGTTTGGGCTGATTTAATGTATCTTCTTTGAAGTAATTATGTTGTGATTACTTTCACAAAAAAAAATACCAAATTGTTTTAAAATTGATATAATTGTTTTTAAAAGAAATACTATATTATTGGTTGATATAATATTCTAAAAAATGCAATGTTATGATAAAGGGATTAAATAATATTATTTATGTCATTATTAATCCACTTTAGGTTCTCTTGGATGTATATAGTATGTTTATTAACCATATAATATAAAAATACAAAGTGACATGGTAAATGTCAAACTAATTAACTAAGAGTTAAAACTAAAAGATAAGGTTAATAAAGTGACCCAGAGCTGTCTAAAACCTATTGGTTGAATTTTTTTCGACCTATCCCCACCTTAGACTTTGAATAATATACTTTGGAACCATTATAAATAGAATATGAATTCATTATAAAAACATAATTTATGTTTTTCCTAAATAACCCCTCCTCCCCCTTATAAAAGGACACCACTTCTAACCAGTTCTTCATACCTTTAAAGACTTTTGGTTTAGACAACCCCTACCCAAATATCCCTTAAAAATACCTCACTTAAACATATAGGCATTATTTTGATCTTAAATCCAACCTAAGGATTCCTTTTGATCAAATCAAAAGGAAGAACCCGAAGAACAAGTAATGTTTTCACCAACCTCTTTCAAGTACCTTTCTTTTTCCACTTATTCTTTCTTTTTTATTTCCATTATAAAATAAAACTCCAGTATCTTATATACACTTTGATGTTATTATAAATATGGAATAACCATATTCAGTATTCCATCCATCCTTAGAATGACATGTCACCATACATGCGTACGTACGGCTTACTGTCTCCACGTCGTGGTGAAATTGTTATTAAAAACATTATTATTTGGATGGGTATGATAATGATGTGTAATTGATTTAAATAATAAATATAACATGATAATGATTCTTTATATATGTTATAACATCCAATTATATATTATTTTAATATCAAAAGAATGATATTTTCGTCTGTGCGTACATACGGACTACCGTCTCCATGAACGCGATGAGATTCATTCCCCATCGTATCCATTCAAGACTAATTTTCATTTGATGATTAAAAATAATGTTTCAAGACATGATATAATTATGTATATGAATAAGATACATCCCATCCATAACAAATATGACTCCCATAACAAAGAATATTAAGGAAAATGAATCTTTTAACACCCAAAACGACAATAATACTAAGATATTATTAACAAATCAATGTTAAAAGATAATATATGATATAATATTATTGTATATAATTATTTTATAATTAAATAACAATTATTCTACAATTATACAGGTGGAAAACCTACCCTAGACCAAGAAAAAGTACAAGGTAAGGGTTTATTTCACAATCTCTTCATTATCTGAGGTTGTTTATACGTAATTATCTACTAGGGCCTCTTTATCATACACATCCACGATTCTTAAAAATGTATTTCAAATCATTCTTACTATTTTACAGACTATGGGTTAATGTCATTTAGACCCTTTTTTGACCTTTTATAAGATTTTTATAAAGGAATCTTTCCTTCATTTTCCAAATAAGGTCATTTTTAACTTTTTCGACAAAATTAAGGTAAGAATGTCTTCTTTTAACTTATACAGTGGGTGCAGCTATTTTCCACCATTATAAAATCATCGAAGCTTCCCTTACAAACTTATAAAAAAATTTCAAAGTAAATGTATTCTTTTATAATTATGTGACTCTTAAATGATTTCAAAAAGAGATATTTCTCTCAAATAGTTTTGATTTCATCTATTTCAACATCATTTTAAATGTTTTAAAGATTTATTATTCTTAACCATTATCATTAATGTCCATGTTTGAAAAATGGTTTTAAGGATTTATTTAAATTTACATGAATGTTTTAAAATGTTAATTACTTTAAAAAGTTTCAAAGTGGTATGGGACACATTGATTGAAAAATGTCTTTAAATGTATTCCTTTATAAATGGCGTGACTTTTAAATGTTTTAAGGAAAAGGGATATTCCAATAAAAGAGTTTTAAAAATCATTTACATCTATGTCAAATCCTTTAATAGATTTTAAACTTGTTTTGAAGTTGATTTTTATGATACAAAACTTCCATATTGTATTGAAGGTTTTGTGATATGATTGACTGTGGATGTGTTATTTTTATACCATTAATGGTTTATGGTTAAAGTATTGACATTTCGTATCCTAGTTCTTATACGAATTTTTATGTTATGTTTCATCCTTTTCATACGAGGAATGTATTGGACTTAGTAAGTGATGGGTGGAGCCCACTATAGCTCCTCGAAGCATCTGTAGGTCTCATGAGACAATTAGACGGGTAATTGGACGAGGACATTTTCCAATTTGATATATAGTTTTGGCCGAGGCCTTAATCATTTTTAGACGTATTGTCTGAGGCCTTGACAAAATGATTCAGAATGTCTGGCATTATACATACCCTTATTATGGAAATAATATTAATGGTTCATGTGGTCATTCGACTAGTAGAATACCCATGATTATGTTTTATTATGACATTATTTACTCAGCTCATATTATTGCCCTAAAAGTATTCATGTTTATTATTGATAAAGGCATGTGGTATAAATTATTCACAATGCTTAATATTTATGTCATTTTCTGCTGTATTGCTTACCCTTACTAAGCATTTTATCTCACCCCTTTCTATGTTTTATTTTTTCGAGGATTCCAAGAAGTGTATTGTGATTGATATGCAGGGTTAATCCAAGGGAATAATGGTGTTCATAAAAGATTATTTATGTTGTTTTGTATGTTATAAATTTTAATGTAACATTCATGTATGTAATATATTTTCCAGGACTGCTAAACTGATCGGTCCTTCAGGACTTGATTCGTTGTAATCATGCCAATGCAATAAAATAATGCACCAACTCTGGGTAACTGGGGTCGAGGCATTACATTGAACATCCTGGAAAACCTCATCATACCCCCTCTACTAGAATTTAATACAATTCATGGGATGGATTGGATTTTCTTATATTGATCCAACATAAATTTTCGTGAGAGGGAAATCACTCTACAAATGGAGATTCGACCCCCGATTCTATACAAATTAAAGTAGGAGGAAGAATATTATTTAACACCCTAATCTCAAGCATGTTTATTAATTACCTGTGATCGTGCATTTCTTTATCAGATGATTGAGTATATGGAAGCAATCATCCTTGAAGACATGCCTATTGTGGGGGAATTTGCGGAATTTTTTCCTGAGGAATTGTCTGGTCTTTCTCCTAGAAGTGATGTTGAATGATCACTTGATCTTATACCAGGGGAATTGCTAATATCCAATACTCTGTGTAGAATGGATGTTTTAGAGCTTGAGGAGCTGAAGAAACAACTATTAGAGAATCTGGATAAAGGGTTTATACGCCAATGTGCTTCACCATGGGGTGCAAGAGTCCTCTTTGTTAAGAATAATGATGGTTCACTGTGTATTTTCATTGTTTATCATGAAGTCAAAAAAAATCATGATAAATAACAAGTATCCTCTGTCATGATGTGATGAATTGTTCGATCTGCCATATGGAGAAAAATAATTATCCAAGGTGGATCTACGGTCAGGATACTATCAAGTAAGGGAGAAGAAGGAGGATATCCCCAAGACTATTTTTTGTACAAGATACAGGCACTATAAATTCATAGTAATGCCTTTTAGACTCACTAATGCTCCAGAAATCTTCATGGACTTTATGAAAAGAGTCTTTAAATATTACCTCGAAAAATTTGAGGTAGTATTTATAGAAGATATTATAATATAATCCTAAACCAATGAGGAGCACGATGAGAATCTAAGCATTGTACTATAGACCTTGTGGAAGGAGAAGCTCTATGAAAAGTACAACAAGTGTGAGTTCTAGTTGAAAGAGGTATCGTTATTGGTTCATATCATCATAAGTAAGGGTATATTTGTGGATCCCTCTGAGAATGCTGCAATTGAGGGATGAACAAGGAGGACATCAATAATGGATATTTGTTGCTTCCTGGGGTTGGCAAGATATTATCACTGATTGGTGTGTAATTTCTCACAATTTTCCAACCCTCTTACCAAGCTAACATGGAAGGGAGTAAAGTTTTCTTAGAGTGATAAATATAAAATAGATCTTTAAGGAGTTAAAATGGAGGCTTATCACTGTTCTAGTGCTCAGACCACCCACAAATAGAGAACCTTTTGTGGTGTTTAGTGATACTTCAAAGAAGGGCATGGGATGTGTGTTGATGAAAAATGACAAATTCATTACCTATGCTTCAAGGAAATTGAATGTTTGTGAGGAAAACTATCCAACACGTGATCTAGAGTAATATTTAGAAATCTTCACTTTAAAAATTTGGAAACTTTACCTATTTGGGGAGAAGTGTGAAATATACTATGATCACAAAGGTATCAAGTATATATTAACATAGAAAGAGTTGAATATGCGCAAAAAAATTTGGATCGAGCTGATAAAGACTATGACTGCTCAATCCATTACCACCATGGGAAAGAGAACAAGGTGGAGGATTCTCTAAGTAGAAAGGATCCGACAATTCTATCATTGATGAGAATTGAAAATGATACAATCTTTATAGATTTGATGAATATGGAAATGGTAATCATAAAGAAGGAAACATCATCAATCCTTTCACAAATGATTTCTCAACCACCTCTTTTGGAAAGGATAAAGGATTTTCAAAAGGACAATTTGGGAGTTCAAAAGAAAGTGGAAATTATCAGAAAAGGGAAATTCTCAGAACTCAATTTTAATGATCAAGGAATTGTGTGATTTGGGTCAGAACTATGCATTCCATAAAATTAAGAGTAAAAGAATGAAATTTGGGATGATGCACATAGTTTTAATATCTCCATTCACCCAACGAACACAAAGATGTATCGAGATCTCTGAGAGCATTGTTGGTGGGATAACATGAAGAAGGAGATCGCTGGTTATATATCAAAGTGCCTAGTATGTCAGCAAGTAAAGGCTAAGAGGCATAATTCTAAGGGGGTGATGCAACCGTTACCCATACCAGCATGGAAATGGGAGAAAATCACCACATAATTTTTAACCATACTTTTGAAGACATCCAATGGAACCAATTCTATCTGGGTTGTTGTGGATTGTCTTACAAATACTACACACTTCATTGCAATTTGGGAGGATTTCTCATAGGATCAATTAGCACAAATATACATCAGAGAAGTTTTAAGGATTCATTGAGTACCACTATCGATTTTATCTGACCGAGATCTAAGATTCTCCTCTAACTTCTAGAATAGACTCCAACACACTCTGAATACTGAGTTAAACTTCAGTATGTCTTATCATCCTCAAACTAATGTCCAATCTAAGAAGACTATCCCAACACTTGAGGACATGTTGAGAGCATTCAAAAAGTATTTCAAAGGCATATGGGATCAACATCTTCCTCTGTTTGAGTTCTCTTATAATAACAGTTTCCACTCAAGCATCCAAATGTCTCTTTATGAAGCCCTTTATGGGAAGAGGTGAAGAACACCAACATGTTGGGATGAAGTTGGGGAGTGAAAACTCATAGGTCCAAAAATTGTAGAAGAAATGGTGGAGATGGCTAAGGCCATCCAATCGCACATAAAAGCTCCCCCAGAGTTGAAAAAAGAGCTATATTGATAATCATTGATGATACCTAGAGTTTAATGTTGGAGACATGTTATTGCTTTATATATCATCGTGGAACAGAGTTATGATATTTGGGAATAAGGGAATTTTTTTCCAAGGTATATTGTCTATTTTGATATCTTTGATCACATTGGAGCCCTGACCTATTGACTAGCACTCCCACAAAACCTATCTCAAGTACATGATATATTCCATGTGTTACTCTTGAGGAAGTACATACCTGACCCATCGTAGGTACTAAATCCAGAGGTGGTGCCATTGGAGAATTACCACTCCTATGAAGAGAATCCTGAGAAGATCTTAGATCATAGAGAAAACATTCTATGAAATAAAAAAATTACCCCTCATCAAGGTGTTGTGGAGAAACCAGAAGTTTTAATAAGAGACATGTGAATCATAGGAAGTGATGAAGCAGAGTTACCCGCATTTATTTTAGTGTGGTAAAAAGGAAATTTCAAGGGAAGAATTTATTAAGGGGGGAATATTGTAACAAGCCAAACTTTTATTAATAAAAATTCACCATGATTGAATTAAATGTATTATTATGTTAAATGGTTATATAAAACATATGACATTATTTGGTTTTATAGTATTGAACTTTTAAATACTATTAATAATTGTTGTCATTACTAATATAGTCATTGAATAGTGATCACGTGATAGTACAAATATATGGCTCTAAAAAAATTCAATTTACTCTGACAAAGGAAGTTATGGCATCATTTTGTAGAATTTATCTATACGAAGCCCATTTGTCAGAGCTCAGGAAGGAGGTCACATCACTGGGCTTCACTCTTGACCAAGACCAATCCAAGCTTCAACACGTAAAGCCTGAACGAAACTACCAACAGGAGTAGTGGAATTTGTTACAGATTACCATCTGAGTGATGTTATTTGAGCCACCCCAATATTTGGTCACCATCGCACACATTACCCTTAGGTCATATGCGGGTGTTATAAGGGGTTATGTAACAAGACCATAGCACTATGACAATGTGCATTATTTCTTTATAATGAATATACATTCAATTTATCATTGTTCTATTGTAAGTGATTTTTAAAGCACAAATAATATTTTTAGTTAATATTAAAATTCAATTGAAAAATATATTTTGATGGATTAATGTATTTTTTAATTACAAAATATTTAAATAAAATATTATTACCAGATTACGTTTTTAAAAATATAAATTATTGTATAATTTTTATTAATACAATTGTAATTTTTATTCTGGTTTGAAAACTATTTTTGTCAAAACCCATGAATTTTCAATAAATTTTGATTTTTATTTTAAAATTAAAAATTCACATATTTAGAAAATTATTTAAATAAAATGAATAATATTTTTAGAATCAGGAAGTTTAAATTATCAAATGGTTAATTTTTCATAATTTTCTGAGATTGTCAAATTTTTGGGTAAAATTTAAATACCGTTAATTATATAATGTGTTTTATGACATCATAACGATCCAATAGTGATTTAATAAAATAGTATAAATGGTATTTTCTACAAAAATATGTTTTAAATATAATATAATGTGATTTTGGATTTGTTTTATATATTTTATAAAGCCATAGTGGACCCTCCAAGTCTTATAAAACTATTTATCATTTTAATATGATTTCCTTGAGAGTATGACTCACCTCCACATAAGCATGCGTAATATTTTAAAAATATAGGCCATTAGAGTTAAAAAATAATGTTTTCAACTCCCCTTTCGAAAAAACCATGGGCAAAAACCATGGGTTGGTTTGTGGTTTTGATTAGTTTAATGCGTGGTGTCCTAAACCTAAATAATAATGAATTCCATCTCATTTCCAATATAAACCCACTCAATATCCCATTCCTCTTCACTCAAACCATTTTGAGTTTGATAAAACTTGTACCTACTCTATATTGAATCCTCCCAAGGTGCCCAAAGCTTCTAATAATCCCCCCTCATGCCTCTCTCAATCCTTTGGGACCACACTTCCAAGTAAGGGATTTCTTCATCTCTCATTTTTTGTCCAAGTTTCATTATGTTTCTATACCCTTGAATTTTAAATTAAAAATTTTGCGGTATGATTTTAAAATTCTCATATACTTTCCTCCTTATGTTTTAATGATGAGATACCCATTTATCTCTCATTAATGCCTCCCAATTACACCCATTACCATAACAAAATCCTGTAAGGGGTTTCTCTCTCCTCATTTACATTCAGAAATTATTTTATTTTATGAATCTAAAATCTATTAAATATGTTAGTACATGTATCTATATTACCCCTTACAATAAATTTCAGGTACATATGATGATAAACCCCTTTATCTCTCATCAACCATTTTTATGAATTCTTATTTCACGCTGTTATGATAACGAAATTGCACAGCAATTCTCCAAGCCAAAGTCATTGTGTAGTGAATACCATTATCATTTCCCTATCAAGGGTATTCACCTTTATAAAAATTTACATATTTATTATATAGTTTCATTTATTAATTCCACATTCCTTTATCATGGAATAAATTTTGATGTTTAATTAATCCTTGTTATATGATCCATGTGGAACAATTCTACATTAAATGAAATGACTAAGAAGGTTGCACCCTGATAGCGCTCCAATGCATTGGGTAAAGACTAGTATCATGATATATCAAGTGAAAAGAGGGTTTACTCATTCTAATTAAATTGAAATGATGGTTTACTCATTCTCCATGCTCAATAGGCCTTGGATCATGCTAATATCATGTTAAATGTTGTTTCCACATTTACATGTTATGATAATCATGCTATATCATGCCTTTATGTTCATATTTCTCTTACCAATCATTGATATTACTATTGCCAAACATGTACTCTATTTTTCAGGTTATTCCTTGTTTACTACCTTACTGGGCTTTATAGATCACCCTTTTTTATAAATGTCCTCAGGTTATCCCATTCAATTCTAAGTACAATGGAATGTGTGTGGTCATGAAAAAGATATTTTAAATAAATATGTGTATTTCATATTTTTAGTTGTTATGTAATGTTTCTATGACCCAAAGACACTAGACCTATCAGTATTCTATGTTCTGTCATGTAATGATTTCATTTAATAAATTTTTATTAACTATGAAATAAAAATAAGGGTTGTTATAGTTTGTATTAGAGGATGGGTTTAGTTATTGTTGTGATTAGGATTAGAAAACCCTAGTGAATCCCTTAAGGATAAGACTAAGTATAATAAAAAACCCTAAATTTTGGTGATTATGGATTATGAGGTTTATCAAGAAAATACATCTATATCTGGATACGAGTAGGTAGAGGTAGCTCTAGTACAGATGTAACTAGGGGTAAAACCTAAACACACCACTTTGAGCTAGACTCGAACGAGAACTAGTGCACGAGAATGGGCCTTGTTGAACTCTTTGTTACAACACTCCCAGGGAATATACTTGGGTAAATTCATATCCTTAGTACAAACCATTGTTAAGGAAATAAAATAATTCCCCTAAAAATATATGTTGTGAAGTAGATAATGGATAACATTGATTGAAACCTATAAATTCATAAGTTAAGGAAATAAAATAAATTTATAAGTCATCCATTTTTTTCTTTGGATTAGTTTTTATGTGTTAATCATAAATTTACATTTAATCCATCCTAGGTCCGGTAATAGGAGGTCTGGGGATAATAACAAATGTGAAGATCAATGCGATAACTGTTCTAATGAGATGTCCAATCTAATGGGAGTGGGAATAATGAACTTTGTCATGATACTATCTCAGTTAACTCATTTTTTGAATAGAAACATGGGTAAAGTGGAACGTTCAACCCCCTATAATAAGGAATAAGTCACAATTGAGAGATTCCTTAGATAAAGGCCTCTTAATTTTAACAGTTCATCTAATCCCACAATTTCAAAACATTAGATCAACTCCATTGAAAAAATATTCTCCATATTTCAATGTTCCAAAAAAGAGAAGGTTTTTATAGTTACTTATCATATGGAGGGTGAAGATGATAAATTGTGGAAATTAATAAAAATTATGAAGCTTGAGGGGGATATTGAGGCATTGTAATGGATTTATTTCTATAAAATGTTTTTCAATAAATATTTTCCTCTCACCCTCTGACTTAAGATGGAAAGGGACTTAATTTCCCTCATGAAAAAAGATGATGAATCCATTGGAGCGTACGAGGACAAATTCAAAAGGCTTGCATGATATGCCTTCGACTTGGTTGTTCCCCACAAAATCAAGGTTGAATACTTATTTGGTGGGATAAAACCTCGTCTACAGAAATCCCTAGTGATCCGTGACTTCGAGAGATATGAGGAACTTTTCTGATGTTCCCTCAAAGTCAAAATGGATATTGGAAAATATCATGGGTATAATGGGGATAAGAAGCATAAGGAGGACTTTAATTCTGGTTATCTGATTGATTAATACAATAGTGCTCATAAAATCCAGCACCCCACTTGCCAAACGTGTAGAAAGAAGCACCTAAGAAATTTCCTGAAAGGGATGAGGAAATGATTTTGGTGTGGAAGGGAAGGGAACCTAGTCATTAACTATAAATAAGAAAAAGACATGGCTGTGATAGAGGAGAAGAAAGCACCATTTGTCCTTCAACATGTTGTTCATTGTTTTAACTATAATGAACTAGGGCACTTTGCAAACCATTTCCCTAAGATAAGGTTTTTCAGAGGCAACAAGCAACCTCTTATGCAGTAAGGGTGATATTTTTTCATCACTACCACCGATGTGAACCTTGAAAACTAAGAGGTGATATGTAAGATAGTTATTCATTCAATAATAGTGATCTTACATTTTGATTCCAGTTCTATGCATTCTTTTATATCTCGAAAGTTTATTAGAAAAATCCCAACACCACCACAAATCAGGGAATTAAATCTCTCTGTGAGAATAGAAATTGGTGAAATCATTGCATCCCATGAATATAACTCATCCCCTATCATAATTTGTATATTAAACCTCTCAGTGAACCTCATCAAACATTCTAGGGTGGAATTTTATGAAATTATCAACATGGATTGGCTTTCCTTATATAGAGCCAACATAAATTGCTTGTAGAGGGAGATCACTCTACATATGGTGAATCAACACCCAATTTTGAACAAGCGCAATGAGGAGGATGAATATTCTTTAGAACCATCGTCTCAAGAGTGGATATTACCACCCTATGATCATGTGTATCTTACTCAGATGATTGATTCAAAAAAAGAAACCATCCTTGAAGACATGCCTATTGTGAGGGAATTTGGTGATGTGTATGCAGACGAATTGTCTGGTCTTCCTCATAGAAGAGATGTTTAATTCTAAATTGATCTTATACCAGGGGTATTTCCAATATCCAAGAGTCCATATTGAATGGTTGTTGTATAACTTGAAGAGATAAATAAATAACTACCGGAAAAATCTGGATAAAGGGTTTATATGCTCAAGTTCTTCACCATGGGGGGCACTAGTCCTGTTCATCGAGAAGAAGGATGGTTAAATGTGGCTTTTCATTGATTATCATGATCTCAAAAAAATCACGATAAAGAAAAATTACCCTCTACCATGAATTGAGGACTTGTTCGATCAGCTACATGGAGAACAATAATTATCCAAGGTGGATCTGTGGTCGGGATATTATCAAGTAAGGGTGAAGAAGGAGGATATCCACAAGACTACTTTTCGTACAAGATATTAGCACTATGAATTCATAGTAATTCCTTTTGGACTCACTAATGCTCCATAAATATTCATGTAATTGATGAATAGTGTCTTTAGATATTAACTCCAAATATTTTTGGTAGTCTTTATAGATGATATTATAATATACACCAAAACCAAGGAGGAGCATGAGGAGCATATATGAATTGTACTATAGTCCTTGAGATGGAAAAAGCTCTATGCAAAGCACAACAAGTTTGAGTTCTGGTTGAAGGAGGTCTCATTCTTGTGTCATATCATCACAATCAATGATATATCTATAGATCCCTCCATGAAAGTGGCAATTGGGGGATATCCAAGGCCAACATCGGTAACAAATATCCGTAGAATCCTAGGGTTAGCTTGATATTATCACCAATTTGTGAGAAATTTCTCACGATTGTCTAACCCTCTTACCAAGATAACTTGAAATGGAGTATGTTTTCATGTAGTGATGAATGAAAAAGGGGCTTCAAGTAGTTTAAAAAGATTCTTATCACCGCACATGTGCTCACACTACCCACAAGTGGATAAATTTTTGTTGTATTTAGAAATTATTTGATTAATTTCCTGGGCTGTGTGTTGATGAAAAATGAAAAAGTCATTCCATATGCTTCAATGAAATTGAATGTTCCTGAGAAAAAAATATTCAACACATGATCTTGAGTTAGCTGCAGTAATTTTTGTTTTAAATTTTTTATGACATTACCACTTTGGGGTGAAGTGTGAAATACACACAGATCAAAAAATCTTGAAGTATATCTTCACAAAAAAAGAGTTGAATATGTGCCATTGATGATAGCTAGAGCTGATCAATTACTATTAATTCTCAACACATTACCACCCTAGGAAATCGCACAAGGTGGTGGATGCTCTAAGAAGAAAGGACCCAACAATTCTATCATTGATGTGAATTTAAAATGATCTAATCTTTTTAGATTTGATGAAGATGGTCATGGGAATCATAAATAAGGGAGTATCATAAATATTTTCACAAATGATTGCTCAACCATCTCTTTCGTAAAAATTAAATGATGCTCAAAAGGATGATATGAGAATTCAGACGAAAGTGGAAACTATCAGAAAAGGGAAATCCATAGAGTTCAATGTTAATGAAGAATGAATTGTGAGATTTGGGTCACGACTATGAATTCAATCAAATTAAGAGTTAAAAAAAGATATTTTGGATGATGCACATATATCAAATTTCTCCATTCACCCAGGGAAAACAAAGACGTATCGAGATCTTTGAGAGCATTATAGGTGGGATAACATGAAGAAGATCACTGAGTATACATTGATGTGCCTGGTATGTTAGCAAGTGAAGTCTGAGAGGCGGATTTCAAGGGGGTGATGCAACCATTACCCATACCAGCATAGAAATGGGAGAACATCACCATAGAATTTTTCACCAGACTATCGAAGACATCCAATGTAAACAATTATATTTGGGTTGTTGTTGATTTTCTTACAAACACTACACACTTTATTGCAATTCAGAAGGATTTATCATTAGATCAACTGGCACGAATATACATCGGAGAAGTGGTAAGGATGCATGTAGTACCACTATCAATTGTATCTGATCAAGATCCAAGATTCACCTTTATGTTAGGGAAGAGTCTTCAACATGAACTGAATACTGAGATGAACATCGGTACAACTTATCATCCTCAAATTAATGGCCAATCTGAGCGAACTATCCAAAAACTTGGGGAAATTTTGAGAGCATGCTCAATGGACATCAAAGGTGAATGGGATCAATATATTCCATTGGTCAAGTTCTCTTACAATAATAGTTTCCACTCATGCATCCAAAAGGATCTTATGAATCCCTTTATGGGAAGAGGTTCAGAACACCATCATGTTGGGATGAAGTTGGGGAGCATAAAATCTTAGGTCTAGGAATGGTCGAAGAAATTGAAGATATGTTTAATAAAATATAGAAACACATTAATGTTGCTTAGAGTCGACAAAATAGCTACGCTGTTAATCATCAATGAGACATAGAATTTGATGTTGGATACATGGTATTCCTCTATACATAATTGTGGAAGATAGCTATGAGATTTGAGAAGAAATCAAAGCTTATTCTAATGTACATCATCCCTTTTGAGATCCTTGATCGCATTGGAGTAGTGGAATATTGAATAGAACTCCCACCAAAACTATCTCAAGTACATGATATATTCCATGTGTCACTCTTGAGGAAGTAAAAACTTAACCCATATCATGAACTCAATCTAGATGTGGTACCATCAGAGAATGACCTCTCCTGTGAAGAGAAGTCGAAGAAGATTTTAGATCTTAGAGAAAAGTTCTATGAAATTAGAAAATACCCCTCGTTAAGGTGTTTTGGAAAAACCATGAGTTTGAAGAAGCAACGTGGGAATCAAAGGAAGGTATGAAGAATAGTTACCCACATTTTTTCAATGGGGTAAAAGGAAATTTTGAGGAAAAAATTTCTTAAGGGGGAAGATTATAACGACCCAATCTTTTATTAATGAAAATTTTTCTTGATAAAATTAACTGTATTATTATGTAAAATGGATATATAAAAAATATTCACTTCATTGGTTTTAAGTTTTTGGATTTTTAAATACCGTTAATAATTTTTACCATTGCTAATATATCCATTGAACAACGATCACTTGATTAGTAAAAATATAGGGCTTTAACAAATCCAATTTACTTAGAAAAATGAAGCAATGGCCTCATCCAGTTGAATTCCTCCCTAAGAAGCCCATTTTTCAGAGATCAGAAAGGATTTTGTGTCAACGGGCTTTTCTCTTTACCAATCCCAAGCTAATATTCAAAACGTTACACTTTAATGGAACCTCCTATGGGAGAAGTGGATGTTTAGAGATATTACCGCCCGATCGATGTTATCTGAGCCACCCCAAGAGTCTATCAACATCACACACCTTACCATTAGGTAATATGTAGGTTTTATAAGGGGTTATATAACAAGACCCTAGCACTCTAATTATGTTCAATATTTTTGTATAATGGATATACATTCATTTTATCATTGTTAATTTGTAAGTGATTTTTAACGAAAAAATAGTATTTTTAGTTAATATTCAAATTCAATTGAGAAATAAATTTTGATGAATTAATGGATTTTTGAATTAAATAATATTTTAATAAAATATTATTACTAAATTACATTTTATTAAATATAAATTATTTTATAATTTTTAGGAATACAATTGTAATTTTTATTAAGGTTTGAAAACTGTTTTCGTAAAACCCATGAATTTTCAATAAATGTCAGTATTTATTTCAAAAGTAATAATTCACATATTTAGAAAATTATTTTAAAAAAATGAATATTATTTTTGGAATCCAGACATCCAAATTATCCAATGGTGAATTTTTCATAATTTTCTGAGACAGTCTAATTTTTAGGTAAAAATTAAATACCGTTAAATATTTAATTTGTTTTATGACATCATAATGACCCCATAGTGATGTAATAAAATATTATAAATGGGATTTTTCTACCAATATATGTTTTAAATTTAAAATAATGTGACTTTAGGTTTGTTTTGTTTATTTTTAAAAGCCTTAGTGGACCCTCCAAAACATATAAAACATTTTAACATTTTAAAAATGATTTCCTTGAGAGTGTGACCCACCTCCACATAATCCAACCAAATATTATAAGAAGTTATAAAATTGGACTTGTAAATTTTTTTTACACTAATGTTTGGAAAAAAATAATGGGCAAAACCATGGGTTGGTTTTTGGTTTTGATTAGTTTAATGTGTGGTGTCCATAACCTAAATAATAAAGAATTCCCTCTTCTTTCCTATATAAACAAACTAAATCTCCCATTCCTCTTCCCTAAAACAATTTAGAGCTCGACCAACCTCTTCTGTATTTTCTCTAAAATCCTTACAAGGTTCCCCAAGCTCCCAATAATCCTTTCTGAAGCCTCTCCCAAGCCATTGGGATCACACTTCCAAGTAAGTGATTTCTTCCTCTCTCATTTTTTTGTCTAAGTTTCTTTATATTGTTATACCCTTGTCTTTTAAATTAAAAATGTTGGGGTATTATTTCTCACCTTCCTTATACTTACCTCATTATTTTTGAATGAGGAGATACCCCTTTCTATCTCATTAATGCCTTCCAATTACACCCATTACCATGGCGAAATTCCGTAAGGGGTTTCTCTCTCCTCATTTATGTTCAAGAAATTATTTTGTTTTTTGAATCTAAATTCCATTAAATATGTTGGTACATGTATATATATTACGCCCTTAATGAAAATTTCATGTAAATATGATGATACACTCCTTCTTTCTCATCAACCATTTTTATGAATTCTTATATCACGCCGTTATGCAACTGAAATTGCACTGCGATTCTCCAAGCCAAAGTCATTGTGTAGTGAATACCATTCCCATTTCTCTATAAAGGGTATTCACCTTTATAAACATTTAATTATTTATTATAGAGTTTCATTTATTAATTCCACTTTACTTTATCGTGGAATAAATGATGATTTTCAATGAATCCATTTTATTTGATCCATGTGCCACACTTATGCATGAAATGAAATGATTAAGATGGGTGTGCCCTGATAGCACTACAATGCATTGGGTAAAGAATAATATCATGATACATCAAGTAAAATGAGGGTTTACACATGATAATTCAATTGAAATGAGGTTTTACTCATTATCAATGTTCAATGAGCCTTGGATCATGCTAATATCATGTTAAATGTTTTTTCCACATTTCCATGTTATGATATTCATGCTTTTTTGTTCATGTTTATCTTATTCTCCATTGATATTACTATTGAATAAAATGTAATTTATTCTTACTTTTATTCTTTTTTTACTCCCTTATTGGGCTTTATAGGTTATCCTTTTTATGCATATCCTTAGGTTGTCCCATGCAATGCTATGTACGAAGGAATGTGTGTGCTCATGTAAAAGAAGTTTTCAATAAGGATTTGTATTTCATGTTTTAAGTTATTATGTAATGTTCTGATGCCCCAATGACACTAGACCTTTCAATCATCTATGTTGTTTAATGTGACTATTTTATGTGAAAAATTATGTTTATGTATGAAATAAAGATATGGTTTGTTATATTTTTTTCACTCCACATATGAGGTGTACGGGGAACTATACATCTAGAAGATTCAACATTGTGAAACTTTTATAAGATGAAGCTATCACGATAATTTTTAAGGGTGGTATTACCAATACAATGCATAATGGTGGATTTCTATTATTATAAGGAGTGTTCCACATACCAGGTTTAAGGAGGAATTTGATATTAATTGGATAATTGGATGATTTTGGTTCAAATATAGAACTTATGGATGGAGCATAGAAAGTTACACATGGTTCCATGTTAGTGTCCAAATGAGTGAAAGAAAAAATATTATACCTAACAAAATTTTCAAAATGATTATTACATTACAAAAAAAACATGTTCCAGATCCACAATTTTGTGGCACTAATTCCCCTATCACTTAACTAAGAAAGGGATAAAATTCATAGCTACTAAAGGCATACCAAAGCTCAAAATCATGTAATTTGAAAATTGAGAATAGTGTATTATTAAGAAGAATAGGAATGCGTTATTATTAATGGAAAGAAAACACATAAGGATCAAAACTTATATCTTTTTGATATAGATATAACAGGTCTTATACTAGTTTTTTTCTCATAGAGGTTCACTGTAAAATGTTATCTACATCCACGATGTGAAAAGAAGGTGTAGATTTTTTTTCTCAAGCACAAAACATAAAATTTCATAACCTTAATTCAATGGATATCCATGGTGTAAAAAAGACACCATCTGTAAACTAAAATATTTGAATATTGAAAATGGTGTGGAATATAGAAGAAGGGAATTCAAAAGGTACTGCTGGTGGAATGGAATATAGTTTGAGAAGACTGCACCAAGAACTCTGTGAAAAAATAGATCCAGTAAGAGGATGAATTGGACTTTTGTGGAGAAGTTAAGGCGCATAAGGATATATTTTGGTTTCTACATGGAGTATTAGGAAAGGAAAGAAATTGTGACACCTACTTTGTGAATGGATTTCATTCCACTTGATTGGGGTAGAAACTTTTGGATGACTTTTGATTTTGAAAGAAAGTGAATATTTACTATATTAATGTTTTAGTTTAACTTTTCATTTTCCATGAAGATTATAGTGAAAGGGATATTTTAGATGATAAGTCCCAAGTGTGTTTCACTTTAGGGTATGACAATTAATACATTTCATTTAAACTCTGGTATAATGGATTATGGATATTTATGAAAAGATATAATGTTCCCCTTAATAAATAAATCTTGTGAAAAAAATAGAGTTGGTTGGAAATTATTGATGTGATTAATGAATCATCGCAAGTTAGGGTTAATCCAAATTAAAATCTAAAAGTTTTAGAATCCTTTTTGAGCATGATAGTTACAAAGTCATCAGATATTCTTGAATGTGTTTTGGGGAAAATTTATCTGTCTCCGATTTTTCCATGTCTGAAAGTACCAGAAAACTAGGGGACTATAGAAGCTTGGGGTAGATCTCTATAATGTGATGTTATGAAAAGAGATAAGTTAAATATGTATTTGTAGACGTCTACCAGGATTTAGTGTCTAATTTAGAGATATATAAGTGGCTTAAACTATGTGATTCTCATAGATAGTGGATAGACTGAATGTTTATAAGAGGAAGCCAGAATGAGTGACTCAAGGATGTGGGAGTTAGCAACAAAAGATTAAATGGACTCCTTAGATGTTTTTATAAAAATGGATCTAACATAATTACGTTTTTATAGGAGAAAATAATAATTTTTAACTAAAAGAATATAGTAGAAAACTGTTTAAGTAAAGCATTTTCATGAAGGGACTTCAAAAATTAAAATGTGTAGATTTTACTAAAATATTTTCTCCGATTCATATGAATATGATGATTTTGATGGTAGTTAGGATGGATTTCATGGAAGGTTCACATTTATAGTAGCTAGATGTTACAAATTTTGGGTTGGAATCATATTGGTTTTAAAATAAACATAATTACGACAACAACAATTTGTGAGAATCATCAATGTAAACGAAGTGCCAAACCTAACAACACAATAAAAAATGGGGACACAAATTTTTAACATGAAAAACCCCTCCTTTAGAAGGATTAAATAACCATAGGGAAACTTTGAAAAATTAAGTATGAATTAGAGAGTACAAAAATCTATGTAAAACCAAAAACTTGAATCGCAAATATAGTGTAAAAACCTATGTGAAAATTCACACCCATATATGCCTTCATTACCTCTATGAAAATAGTCAGTGATAAGATGTCATCCTTAGGAGATCAAAATTTTACTCATGGAATTGTTTCAGCATGTAATTTCGCTACCTTATTTGTCACATCTCTCTACAACCATGCCATGAAATTTTCACCCAAGTATCTTCTCTCTTTGGGTTACCTTGCACCACCAAATCGTCTCCTTCCTTGAGTTTTTGATTCCCCTTTTATAGGCTCTCATATTCCACATATCTTCTCTGAAATAAATTTATGAAAATATCTCAAAAAAATGATATAATTAGATATAACCTGAATCTCATGCTGGAAGATATGCAGTGGAAAGAGCTTGAATTTCCAAAAAATATATCTTTAAATCTAAAAGATGATAAAGTGTGTGATGAATCCCAATAATTTCCACCTTCATTCCATTGAGAAAGAGATCACAAACAACAAACTCACTTGGAATAAAAACTGGTTGGTATCACACCGACCACCATCCTCTCCAGAAAATATGATATCCCTCCTTTACATATCTAATGGAAACATAAAATCTCCCCCTATAAAAGAAATCCAAATGTCTAAGTCTTTATCATATTTGTGTCTGCACTATCAATACCAGAATCAAAAGTATCTCGCTCCACCATAATTTTGATCACCATATAATCTAGAGCACCTATAGGAATTAATTATTCCCTCTTCTCAACATCCCCCGAGCAGTCCAAAACGCTCAATGCATCACCCTAATTTTTGATTTTTATTCCTTCTTCACTAGTGACAGTATCATAAGAGAAATATTTAAGTGTAAGACCTTAAACACATGACTTGACATGCTTTGGATTCTAATCATTCTTCATTATATTCAATGGTCTTCGACTCATGCGTAATGATTTCATGTGCCAAAAATATGATGAAGTCCTCTTCGCAGCTGCATTCATCCCATCATTTCATGCCTTTACATACATCCTATAAAGTGTGACATCCATTCTACCTAATATATAAACCATCGATCCTCTATACAAGGTCCATCTTCCACTTCTGAATGAACTCCTGAATCCATCATTATCAAGAGTAAAAGCAGATAACAAATTATGGTGTATACCTAGAACATGCCCCACATCCCTCAACGTTAGTGTAAAACCTGTATTTGTAGTGATATAAATATCACCAACTCCAATCTCATCAGTAGAATCTCTGTTTCCCATATTCAAAATACCAAATTCTTCTTCTTCGTATGAAGAAAAAATATCCCTCTTCAATTTAATATAGAACGATGCTGCTAAATTAACAACCCATTCATTGTACAGATATGACCTATGACAATCAACGCCAATTGAAACTAAATCACCCTTAACCTGAATAAGACTTATGTCAGTATCCTCAGAATCAGTGTTGTGTGCCTTCTTTTCCTCTTAAAGATTTTTAAATTAATATAAGTATCTCTATATATGACCCTACTTGTTGAAAAACAATCACTTGAGCTTTCTTATTGTCTTCAACCGACCTATGTGATTACCACATCCATCTTTCACAGCCAAAGTGCCACCATTTCTTGAAGATTCATCATCATTGGACATCCGTTGAGTCTTTTTGATCAACAATAATGAAATAAAATCATCCAAATTTAGTGTGTATTTCCCAAACAACAATGTGGTGATGAGATTATCATATGAATCAGGTAATAATCCCAAAATAAGAAAAATACTTCTCTTCTTATTCCATCTCAACAGGTACAACATCACTCTTATCATCGATCATGACCATCACCGAAGAAAACTCGGTCATATTTTTTTTGAACTTGTCCATATTATTTCATAAATCTACATTCTATGGCATTCACAAACGATACAACTGTTTTTTCAGATATAAATGATACCTGCTTTCATGATTTGTACAGATCTCCTATGTATCTATCAGATTCATCACTTTCCGCAGTGTATTATCACCCAAATACATCTTAATTGTACTTGTCTCAAACTGTTGCATATTCTTCCAATCACCATCGCCCATCATCTCCTACTTCTATGATTTTTCTTCAATGATTTTGTTATCTTACAATGGATCAAAATATTTTTAACTCTTTGTTGCCAATGTGTAAAATCATATTTCATGTTGAACAGTTCAATGTGAGTAAAAATCTCAGGGCATGATGCCCCCATATTTAATCAGAAAGAAAACATGGATAACCTCCTCTGATACCAGATGTTGGGTCGAAATCATATGGGTTTCAAAATAAACTCAATTAAGACAACAACAATTTGTGATAATCACCAATGTAAATAAAGCGCAAAACCAAATACCAGAATAAAAAATGGGGACACAAAATTTTAACATGGAAAACCTCTCCTTTGAAAGGATTAAAAAACCACAGGAAAATATGAGAAAAATCACTATGAATTAGAGATTACAAAAATCCATTTAAAACCCAATACTTGAATCTAAAATACATCACAAAAACTTGTGTGAAAAATTACCCCTTGAGACGCCTCTGTTACCTCTCTTATAATATTTCTTTACAAGATGTCACCCTTAGGAGATCAAAATAGAACTCATGGCATCGTTGTAGCACCTCGTTGTAGCATCTCATCGCACAACCTGATTTGTCACTTCTCGTTGCTGCCCATTTCTAGAAACTATCACCCAAGTATCTCGTGTCATCAGGTTGTCGTGTACCACCAAATAGTCTCATTCCTTGAGTATCTACATCCCCTTTTATAGGATATCATATTTCACATATATTTTTTTGAAATAAATATCTGAAAATATCTCAAAAAATATCATGAGATATCATTTGAATCTCATGCTGGGAGATACACAGTGGAAGGATCTTGAATTTCCAAAAAAATATCATTATATCTAAAAGATACTAATCTGTGGGCTGAACGTAAAAAAAACTAATTTCCACTGTTGATATTTGGAATAGGATATTTATATGGACCAAGGGGTGTAAAACTAACCTAGAAGCCCAAAATCCCAACACCACCAAAAAATCAATAAACAATCATGGAAAACGTGTGGCAGGGGAGACTCTAACCCTCTAGATCAATGTTCCAAGGTTGTGCCTAGAACAACTAGTCTAGGAATTATTCCTATTATAATTACATAATATCTATAAATATTTATTTATTTTATAAAAATCAATAATTTATTTTTTATTAAAAAATAAAATAAAATGGGCTTGATCATTATTGGGGCCTGGATAAAATGAGGTAATGTGAAGGTCAGGCCAGCTAGACTAGAAAAATCCCCTATAGCTAATAAAATTATAGCATAAGCCCAGGCCAGAACAATTTATTTTTATATAATGACATGGAGCAGTGAAATTCTTTAACTATGAAATGAATATAGAATCTAGTGTGTGAGGTCAAACAAAATTGTATGAGCTTAAATAAGAACAGGGGAATTGGAACTAGTGGTTAAATTCATTTTTGTAATTACTAATTTCAATACAAATTATTGTGGATCATTGTTGTTATAAAAATTTATTCAATGATGGTTTATTATTTATCCTTCTTCTCAATACCGATGACATGCTCTTATCATGACCACAAAAGGATTGACATGAGGACATGAATATTTAATTTTCAGGATATTTTGAGAAAACGGATCTCAGTCTAGAAGAATAAATTTTCTGGATGTGGATTATAAGGGACTTAAATTCTACAATAATGTTCCTAAATAAGTCAAAATATGTTTAGAAATGGTAGAATCATTCATAATGAGTGACCTAAAGAATGTAACCACTCCCCTAGTTGACATTTCATAGAGAGAAAGTAAAGGGAATATGAATGTAATAAAACATTGATTACTGGTTAAACATTTTATTTTTATTGGTCGTAGGAAGCTTGATTCATTTTATGGTATGTACACAAGAAACATTGACCATTTAATGGAAGTTGTTAGTCAGTTCATGGTCAATCATGGAATAGAACACTAGAAGGCGGTAAAATGGAAACTCAAGTGTCTCAAAGGTTCCAAATTCTATTTTGGAACGAATAAAATGTTATCAAGGTTTTTTGATTTCAACATTAGGTGATATATGGAACACAACGAGGATTGCTGCTAGTTATGTGTTCACTTACATTGGCGCAAAAATTATTTAGATGTTAAAATCTCAAGAAGTAGTTTTATTTTCCACAATAGAGATAGATTATGTTATACATACAAAATATAAGAATAAATTGATTTCATTGAAGGGGTTTTCAGAAGAGCGTGAAATAATTAAAGAGGTTGAGATACTATTTAGTGATTCACAAACTGTAACCCACTTCTCCAACAATATAATTTTTTATTTTATAAAATAGAATATTATATTTAAGCATCACTTCATCAAGATGTTTTTAGAAGAAAATTTGATAAATCTATTTAAGTTTTATGGAATTTGAAATATAATGGATATTCTGACTAAGGACTTAGTCTGGGATATGTCGAGGTGGCGTTGTGCCTCAATTGGGTTAGGATAACCAAAAACACATTGGATGAATTATGTTACTATAAATGATGATTTAAAATGAAATAGATATTTTGGTATGGTTTGAGGCCTTGATGGTGGTTCCTAAAAATGACCCTCAAATGGGACATTGTTAGGCTTTGCCAATGTGAGTACCATTTTCAACTACATTTTCAAGAGTTATTCTAAAATTATAGAATCTGCCCAAATTCATATTGTAGTGTGATGATAATAAATTACAAAAGTACAAAACAAGAAAAAAAATCAAGAAATAAATTTGGATGGAAGATTCTATGTAAGAGAAAACCAACTCTCGCATAAGATCAACCAAAAATATGAAACAGATGTGTAAGATTAGTCCAATGATGTACTTGAGATTAATTTGGGGTAGAGAATTTAGATTTTTCCTTATTCATTTGGATAAGGAATTAATTTGGTGGTTTCCTTTGACCATGTGAAGGGATGCTTGTGATGATTGGATCCAAGGAGCATGGTCTCTCAGAATATCTATACACGCTAGAAACCGGTTCACCATATTGATGTTTTGAACTTCACATATAAATAACTGGGCACTAGTAATTTTGTATTCAACAAATCAATGTTGTAATCATCTTACATTTCTATTAATAAATGTTTTCATCCTTCACCTTGTGAAGTAAAAATGATTATGAACCACATAAATAATATATTTTATTCTTTATAATAATCATCATTTTATCTTTTGAATTTTTGTGTTTGAAGTATCATTACTTTGTGGTGCATGGAAGGGATTTGATCTGGATGGATGGGCATTGTATTTAAAAATTTACTAGATGGTTTTTTTTCTGCATTTCAATATTCCAATGGGAGCTTCTAATTCTGGAGGTTCCCAACCAAATAATTCACACACTAATTCACCCTCTATATGCATGCCTCATTTAGAAGGTAAAATGTTTTCAACACCATTTTATTTTTTGACATTCGTCTAATTTACTTCATGTTTTCAGAAATATCATGTTTTACTAATAAATCAAACATTTTATACAATCTTCTAAAATCAATAGTAGAAAAATAAATATTAATGGAAACTAGAGAAATAAAAAGAGAAAAGGATTCTAAAATGTAACATTTATATCAGGAAATTGATATTATTTTTATGAAAATAACCCACCTTAATAAATTAATGAGGCCTTTATACTAGTAAGTAATTACTTATATAAATGAACCATCTAATTTTCTTACTTAAAGAAGCTAACTCATGAAACCATGTCACTATCAAGTATATCTTTTCAGTTTACCAACCCAATAGCCTCATTCAAGATTTAATTTCATGGGTTACATATGATTTATTTATATAGTAAAATAATAATTCATTAACTATAGTTTGAAAATAGACAAATAAATATGTATAGTTTTTCTATGAGTGGCACTGGAAGATGACATGAGTTGAAAAATTCATTTTTCTTTACATTCACAACAAAAGACATCCCATGTGATATTTTACAAAAATCCCAATAAGGTCCATCACACCACAATTCATCACTTCAATAATTTAATTAAAATCATACTCACAACACATATATATCACTTGAATTGTATAAAAACATATGAATACTGTGTTTTTAAACATTAACAATGACTAGAAAAAATAATCTCATTTGAAATGGAAATTAATTCAACTAAATAAACCAATTTGATACAAAAATCAATAAAAATTAAACTAAAAAATACATATAATATAATATTAAATTTGAAAAAATAATTGTCATTAAGTGAAAAAATTAATTTGATTAACTAAGCCAATTTTATATACGTATACAAAATACAACAATTTCAATGTCATTAGTGTTCCTAAACTGAAAAAGTTAATTATATACAACTAATATACAAAATATTAAATTTAAAATGATCCTTAAACTCTATTTTAATTCATTTAAAAGGTAAAAAAATACATAAAGATGTTCTAAGAAATATCCACATGAGTAACTAATAACAAACAAAACTAAAGAATGATAATAGTAAGAGATTATTGTCATAACAGGAATAAAAAAGCCTATTGAAATCCCAAAAGAATTATTTGATATACATCATACAAACATGTGATATAAATTATATTTTTATTTAATATTAGTTATGGAATCCCATGTTAACCCCCAATGGTGAATTATCAAAAAAAAACAAAATAATTTCAATTTACAACAATTCAATGTACTATTAAGGAAATAAAATATTTTAGATTATTTTTATAGTAAATTTGATTATTTATAAGTGATCATCACATAAAAAAATAACACCATTAAATATCAGGGAATAAAATTTTTGTTTACAAATTATCATCAAACACAACCAATTAAATGTAAAAATTGTCTATTAAGGAAACCATTAAACCATATAATGAATGTTATAACTAGATTTCAAAAAAACAAACAAATTTTATTTAAAAAATGCTTATCATAAGTGATAAGTTTCATAATCCATTCTTTAAAAAAAACAATAAACATCGCTTATTTTTATGAACTTATTATCATATCCAATTAGTGATATAAGCTATATCTTACAATAAAATAGAAAAACAAAACTTTTTTTAGAAATCACACTACAAAGCTGATGAGTTGTAAAAATAAATTTTCAAACATAATTAAAAAACTTCTTATTTTTGAAAACTACTTATTATATGGTGAGGTATAAGTAGTTTTCCATACAAAAAAAATCAAATACCACTTATATTTAGAGATTTATTACAATAATTAAAGTGGGGTGAAAGAAAATTTTCAAGAAAAATAGTCAAAAACCCCTTATTTTTACAAATTTCTTTATCACAAGTGAAGAGTAACATAATTAGTTATTATGCGTTCTTAAGGGAAAAAATAGTTAATAAATTTAAAACCAAATTTTTATTCAATAATCAATATAAAATAATCTAATAGTCACTTATTATCAATCATAACAAACGAACATCAAATGGGATATCGAGGTGCCTCAAAATGGGAGTCGACTATGAGTGCACCATAAGAATCATTCTTAAATCATAGATTTTTTTGGATTTCTGCACAAACAAGTGAAATTATTCCATGAAAAATGTAGTGATATAATCATGAAACAAATTCATGAATCCTGATAGGAAATGGGTGTCTAGACGTGTGAGGGTTATGCTGTGTTGTGATGGGTAGGTGATATTACACAAAGGTTGTTTTTCTTCTATGATTAGTGTTGTGTTAGATGGTTAGATGGGATGTAATAAATGTGCATTAGTTTAGTTTATAGGGGATGGAGTAATAAATATTTGGGGCTATGAGGGTGGGTTGGATGTTTTGGATTTTTTATTGTATTCTGTTTGGAAGAAGCTAGAGGTTACGACCTTGGCACTAAAGAAGCAGCCCCATTGAGTCCACTCTTTCATTATACTTTTTCTTCCTCACCATTAATCCTCTAATCAAATTCCAACAATACCTTAAATGGTAGTATATATTTCTCTATTTCTTCACTGTAAAACTAATGTTTAAAATAAATTTTTACTTTCATTTAAAGGTAAAAATTCACAGATGAAACTGTAGAAGATATTGAAGCCCATGTGCAGGAACATGTAGAGTTCATGCAGCCACATGGACGTCTGATGAAACAGATGTATGAATTGTGAGGTGAACATGGTTTAGAGGGGGAGGAGAAAATGCTGAGGCCCTAGGAGGTGTCTCTATCCATACAGGTATAAATGCATATATCAGTAGATTTTTTACATCACCATTACATTTCTGGTGCATTGAGTTTGTTGTTATAAAAGAACTAGAAATTGTACTAACCTCATATAAAAATTCCAAAAGTTATAGTGTTTGTTTTAGTCACACTTTGGATAAAAGGAAATTAGAAAATGGAACATGAGTTGCAATCTTTGGTGGAGCTCATGCGGCAATATGAGAGGGTATGACAAGAATATCCTTTTCTTTATTTGAAACTTTTTTATTTGGAGGAAACGAATGTAAGACAACCACTCATTTTACCATTGTTGGATAGTGTGGAAGATGATATTGTTATAGGGAACGCCCCTATGTGAGCGACAATCCACACATAATATCCTGGATCTATTGGGGTGTTTTGGTTCGTTAAAGTCAGAAATGTGAAGATGATGTTAATTAACAGTTTAATACATGCAAACTGATAAACAAAAGAATGTTCAACTTGCTATTTCAATAAATCAAATGAATACAACCAGTGAACAAATCACAAGGCAGTGGACAATTACATTAACTTTCATATTAATTCTCATAAAACAGAATTCAAAAATTCTGAACACATTGATTCATCTAAAACCGGAATTAAACAATCAATGAAAAATTAAGGGTGCAATAGAAATGATGAATCCGGTAGTATAACGCCCAAAATGAAATCTATTTAATCAGATAAATTCAATCATAATTTAATATTCAAGAAGAAATGAGCTTAAACATTTTACAGGTCTAATTAAATGCAGAAACGGAAAGCAGTAAAATGGACACAAAGGGTTTACGTGCTTCGGCCAATGGCCTACATTCATGGGATAGAATCATCAATGGGTTTTTACTATGCATAGAATAACCAATTAGAAGATCATCAAAACAACAGTAGAAACAAGGATCAAGAATAAACTAACAAAAAAATAACAAACAGATCCGAAACCCCCTACCAGGGGTTCAGTTTTACATCTTTTGTATGATCCCTCCAAGTATGTCCCGGGTAGACGCCACTGTTGAGGACCACCGCTACTATGCAGGTCCACCGCAACCATCCCGGTTTCTTTCTACAATCCAGATCCGTCGCTTATGACCCAGATTGTATGACACAAACTAGATTCGTCAATAACCAGGTTCAAGAATGAGACCAATTTCCCCTTATCGTGCCGATCTCTTCCTCCGTTCTGGCTCTAGAAGAGAGAATCGCAGCTTGTGATGCACTGGTCTTGGTCAAGAAGTGACTGAACCAGGGGAAATTTTTCCCTCTGTAGCTGAAATCGAGCACTTGGATGTGCGGAGAACAGAGGAAGAAGACCGATAACAGGTTCATTCTTGCAATACAAGAACCATGCCTCATGTTTCCAGAGGAAGACAGTTGTGCCGCTGCTTTAGGGATCACCATGGCTGAGAAACACAGAGCTCGATGTAGGAACTCCACTCCTCCCTAGAAGCCGAACCTCATGCCACCTCTATGAAGATCAGATCCACATGGTCGAGCTCCGCCGCTTGATGATCCTTTGGAAGAGGAGAGGTGATCCACCCTCTAGATTGAAAATGGCTGCACCCAAATGAAGCAACACACTCCCCAAAAGTGAAGAATGAGGATCCTCCAAAGATGTAACGATACCGGAACGTGTCTGTTAAGATTTTCAAAAATGTAGCCACACGTGGACGACTGAAACTATTCAGGTGGTTCCACTGTGTAACAGAAAATCTCAAAAGAAAAAATGAATATTAAAATATGCATCTAATTAACGAAAATAAAAAGAATAACGGATTTACAAATCTCCACATTGGAAATTAAATTCATCCACATGTTTAATATGAAACAACAGAATCTCTACCTTCCAAATTAAAACCTTAACCATGTGATGATTCTGCACCACTAAACATCATCAAATTGGGAATATCTTAAACAGGAAACAACCTACGTGGTATGACCCAAACAATCCCCTTATCCATGCATCAATGTAATACATGTCGCCTGAAAATGAATGATATTGAAAAGATGACAAAAATGTTCAGAATTAAACAATTCTAAACAACTGTGTGACAAAATGCTCATACTTGCACTTACCTGAGTCGCACTCTGAGACGATTCGAACAAGGAAGATGGGACATGAAAATCACATGCCAACAGGTCCCTGAACTAGTTCACATGTGCCTCCAGAACACAAATAAACAGAGAAGTACCCAAAATCATAGAGAAACATGGAAAAAACCAATACATATCATAATTTCACAATGAATTCAACTAGTAAATAAAATAGTTTAGTGCAAACAAGCAGCAAAAGACACAAAGCTCAAAGTAAGAAAATCGCTCACTCAACCTGAATCTAAAATAGAACCAGGAGACTCTCCACCTGAGGAGAAGACACTGCCTAGAACTGAGACAACAAGAGAAGTTCCTCAACAATAAGGTACCACTGAAAATCCCATGTAGTCCTAGGAGTCATAAGGGAAAACTCTATACCCACGAGAACACCAAAGATCTAAGGTCAGTAAGCTACCGACCAAGAAAACAAATCTCAATCTAGCTTCCTAATGATATCTAGAACCTGCCTTGTCACATACATGACTTATTTAAAGTTAAATTTAATTTAATTTCCATTCATTCTTTGTTTTGGGGGTTTCCCAAGCTTTTATGGAAGAATGGGTGAGTTTTCATGAATTGGGCCAAATTGTGAGCCCAATTCCAGATTTAAAAATAAATTTTTATTCCTTTATAACTCCTTCATTTTTCAACATTTTTTATCCATTACAATTCCTAAATGTCATAATATGACCTATGAACCCCAAAAAATTAATTTGGACCATTTAGAAATCTATAATAATGGTGTATTTGAGTTTTTATTTAAGGGATTGGGCCTGCCCGAAAGCTCATTTCCTGCATTAAACATAATTTTTTATTTTTTTATAACTCATTCAATTTTTAAGTTTCTTCGGTGATTCCAACTCTCCCCCGAACCCACATACCTAATACGCACCCCCATTCTCTAATCCACCAATTTGGAGCGCAATAGAATCACGAAATTGGGTGAAAATGCCTTGGATTTCACAAATTTCCCAGATTTGAAGAGGTAAATTGATCCTTTCATAAATCCCTCTATTTTTACTCTTTTCCCCCATTAAAGTTATTAAATGATCTTATCGTCCTTATTAGAACCTCCCTTAAATGTTTAGCTATTTTAAAATTTATATACAGGTGTATTTTGGGTAAAATCGTTTTGGATAGAACCTGCCTTTTGTAAATTCCATGTTAAATCATCATTTTGGGTAAAATCATTTTATTTATCGTACGTGTTTGGACTTGTTGATAATGATATTATTATTACATATATAATTATTTAATTACTTCCAAAATGTAAATAATGATTTATATATCATATATATTCAGTATATATGTATATATAATAAATAGATAAATGTAATGAAATACACCGTTCATGTAGACGGTAGGTCGTACGTACGCATGAACGCTGTTTTCTTTTCCTTATTGACTTGAATGAAGTATGTAGATGACAAATATAAATATATATATATATATATATATATACAAATCCAGTAGATTTATCATGTCATATTTTTTATTATTATTCATTATATATACTTTATAATCATTCTTGAGTGGTTAACATGGAGAATGAATCTCATTGCGTTGTGGAGACGGTAATCCGTACGTACGCACGAGCAACGATATCGTTCCCATAATTATTGAATTGAATTGGAGTGGATGATATAATATCTCAAAATTAGTGTTATGTTATAATAACTATATATAGTTATTCTTTACACCATTATACCCATCCAAGTAAGGTGGTGGTGGAAAACAGATTACAACACGGCGTGGAGTCGGTATTCCGTACGTACGCACACGTGGTGATTTCATTTTCCATAGGATGGATAGAAGGTGAAATGGTTCTGTTTCATATTTATACTAACATATAAGTATATCAGTGATACTGATGTTATTAATTTATAAGGAAACAACTAAATAAGAAGAAGTTTAAGAAGAAAGAAACTTGAATGAATCGGTAGAATAGATTACATCTTCTTCAATGCACCTCTTTTACACTTCTTCTTAGGTAATTAGAGTTGGTCTTTTGAGAAGACCATAACCTATATGATATAACTAGATAGGTTGAAAAGTGTAATTGGCAGGGCTCTTCTGAGCTTCAAGGCTCAAAAGGGTGTGAAGAGAAGAGGGATGGGGTTCCCTTTTTATAAGGGAGGAGAGGGGAACCTTAGGAAAACTTAAAAATATTATTTTATAATAAACTCATATTCGGTTTTTAATATCTCCAAATTGATTTATTTAGAATATAAGGTGGGGAGGGGTCGAAATCCTCTCAAACAATGTTTTTTAGCATAGTTTAGATTAGTATTTAATCCTTATCATTTAGATTTAACTCTAAGTTAAATAATTTAACTTTTACCGTGTCTTTTTGTTTTCTTACAAAATATGGTTAATAAACATACTATAACAAGACAAACGAACCCCATGTGGTTCATTATTAATATATATAACCTTATCTAAGTAATTTTCCCAATCCTTAGATTTTTAGGAATATAATAACATTTAATAATATAATATTAGTTTTAAAAACTATTTTATGTCAATTTTGACACAATTTGGTAATTGTTTTTTGTGAAAATCATAACAACATTATTAGTTAAAAAAAGTTAATTTAATCAATACTAACATGTCATATTAACCTATTAAATTAGTTTAATTCATAAAAAGGCAAAAATTACATTTATTTGGGTATTTATAACATCAATTATGTTAATATTTCATTAATAATGTAATTACAACATCATCATTGTGTCATACATAAATTAAATTATTTAGTTTCTAAAAATTATAAATAAAATACCATTATATAGGAAATAATTTTATCTTTCTAATTAATTTTTTTAGTCTAATTTATCTTATGTATAACTTTATATTAAAAATGTTTTAGTTATTAAATTTTGATTAAAACTATTTTAACCCTTTTCTAAATAAAATAATAATAAATTTCCTAATCTAATCCAAGTGAACCTAAAGGATAATATTTTTACCTATGTTTTCTTGGTCTAACTACACTTATCCAATATAATTGGGACATGTTTTAGGGTAATAATAATATCATTTTTACCCTTAATTACCCTATTTACTTTTAACCGTGGTAAATAAAAGTAAAAAGATATTATTCATCAAAAATTATTTTTATCTTATTGAACCAAATTTTACTCCATGATATTAACCGTTTCTCTTGGATTTATTAAATTACACTCATAGAAGTTGTATAATTATGTTTTATGTAAATTTTCAAATTCTCCTAGGAGGTGGGTAAAAGACGGTGAAAAGTTCAATAAAATTTTTGTATATCTAAAATTATTATAAAATGACTACAATGAATTACATTGAACTTATATTGGTATAATGTATCCATTTTAACCAAAATTAAATTTAAATAAAATAAAATATTATTTAAATAAAAAGTCGATTTTTAAATAGTAACCCAGTGTTTTCACTATTCATCAAAAATTGAATGTTTTCAGAAAAATACCAAAAATTCACCCTAGGCTAATTTCGATATTCCGAATCCAAAAATGAAGTCCATTTTGAAAGATAAAATTTATAAAATTTCAAAAAGTGGGTATTACTATTCATAATGGCTAGTTCATAATAATATTATAATAATATCTCGTTTAGTGAAACCCGATATTGCGTACTACACGCGCTATCGAAGAAGGTCTTGATTGTGTGTAATGCAAGGCACGTCAGGGCTGTGTGTATTGAAATCTATGTTTGGTGTTGCGTATAACATATTAAAAACTTATTTCATTTATACATTAAACAAAATCGATACATAATGTTGCGTAAAATAATTTCCACAAAACGAACATGAAATTGTGTATAACACGAGCCAAGAATATTGTTGCATATAATGAAAGATAATACTGTGTTGCGTATAGTAAAATATAATCTTGGTGTAGTGTATAATAGAAGACATCAATGAAATTAAAAATAATATATCTCATAAATTATTGGGGTGTTACATTCTACCCCCCTTAAATTGAATTTCACCCTCGAAATTAATCGGGGTTATAAATGGCTTACTACTTTAAAGTTTATTTCATAGAAACCCATATCGTAAAAAGGAATACTAAAACATACTTTTAAAAATGAAATTAAAAAAAAAATGCACACCCAAAGCAACTTATCACATGGGTTCCCACATAGGAGATCATAGGTGAAAATATGGATATAGAAGAGAAATATAACCGTCATGTTTTGATGGAGAGTGGTAGAGAACATGGATATGAAAAATCCAACAATCACAAAACCATAAATTTGTGATGATTTAAGGTACTATCTAATTCATCGGATATAAGGACAGTAGGACAACATTTTTGGTTTTCAAGATAATTTCCCTAAAGTTGAGGAATTGTTGAATTAAAATACTTACTTGATTTTGGTACAATCTTACTGTTGTTTGTGCCTTGAATAATTTCCACTTCATCTCTTAAATAAATGCTGTTGAATTTGTCTTCCGTGAAGTACTAGTAGATCATGCGATAGAATGATAGGTCATTCCATCTATCTCAAAAATAAGGTTAAAAAAAGTTATAAGTCCATCATATGGTGAGATTAATCGTATATGGTTCAAAAAATGGATTTATACTTCATCTATCATAGCGCTTAATAGAATAAAACCAGTTTCTACTAACCAAGGACTTCCTATAGGCCAGTGGTAGGCGATAAAGGCTTGTCACACTTCGGTTGCAGGATCGATTCTCGCATCCTTGTCTGACGTGACGGGTTGTCTCCCATCCTGCAGGTTTTCCTTTTTGTAAAACTACATTATTATAAGATTCCATCAATAATATCGAAAAAAGTTCTAGCCTTAAACAATACTAACTTATGTCCAACATAATCAATTCCAATCTTTAGGCTTATCCAAAATACTGCTGTCCAATCTCATATTATAGTGAAAATGATTACCAGAGAGGTCATATAATAGGCATGTGAATACCATCATTTATCCCCATATATCATAAGATATGTCTTGTTGGTCACATTCCAAACATTCGAAGGCCTTAATCATGTATTATTTTGAAAAATGAATACCAATTTAACCTTAGTGAAAACATGAATGTAGTTAAAAGTTATCACTTTCCACATACCAAAATCCCAAAAATTCTATATACTCAAACCATGATATCACTTAGTCCTTATATGGATCATGAGCTCATGAATACTATCAAACATATTATTTTTTCTTTATCCATTCATTATGCACATATCATCTAATTTCCAAAATATTTGAATCACTTTTCATGGTTACTGGTACCATAAAATTATTGAAAACCATAATAGACTAATACAGAAATATTCTAATATACCATAAAAGTTCCTCAACATAATTATTCTTGAATACCAATACATAAACACATCAATACATCCTATTCAATTATTGTCATGGAATAATTCCTTCCGTGATTTAGAAGTAACCTCTTTGGTCAGGGCATTGATTTGGTTAGTGCCCATGTTCTCCACAAACAAGACATTGATCTCTTTAGCAGTCTGTCACTCTATGACCCTTTTCTCCACATAGATAACATCTTCCCCTCCATTTGATGTATTCCTCAAGGTTCTTCTTCCCTTCTCTATAAATATCAATCTTCCTTTCTATATGATCCTCACCCTGAGAACATGCATAAAATTACATCTTCCTCTTATTTGATGACTTAGGAATACCACCAAAGTTCACCTTCTTAATCATATATCAAGATGACTGATTCAGCATAATCACAATATCTTTCTCTCTAGGTATTACACAATTTTGTTGATCACAGTCACAAATTTGTCCATCAGAATCAAAGTAAACTGAATTCCTTGTCATTCCCTCCATTAACAAAACCATAAACCATAGTGTAATAATTAGTTAAAATAACGAGGAACCACATAATCATTAAAAGTCACTTATGGGATGTCTATCTTATCACACATTCTTTAATCCATGACACCTGAGGTTCACCCTAGGTTATTCATGACCATCATCATAACTCTAGGACTATAAACTACAGTCATACTAATCCTTAGGGACATCCCTAGACATACATTAGAAATATCTCTAGGGATTTCACTAAAGTTTTCGCATCCTAGTTTCCAAAGGTTAACTAAACCGAACCTTTGATACCAATTGTAGAGACCTGAAGCTTGACGTACATGGACATTACATTACTTTTTCGGAATACATAATATATAACAAAAACAGACACCGAAGGACCATAATAGTTTAGTGTCTTTGGAAACTCATAACATAATCATCTAATCGTGGTGAAAGATCTTCAACATCTCCCATAAAGATCTTCCCCTTTTGTTTTGTTACCTAAAATATTTCTTTATTTCCTGGGGAAAATAAAACATATAAAGGGTGATCTCAAATGCTCAGAAAGGGTAAGCATAGAAAAAATAAAACAAATCATATACATTTGAACATAAAAACATGAACATAACATTTAAACATCAAAATCTTGAGCAATGACATAAAACATGGCAGTACGTAAGGCATAGATCATAATGGAACATCAATAATGATAAAATAGCTTGGAAATAAAACTTTAAATTGTGGAAAAACATTAAGCACATGATATGATTTCCATATTATCCGAGGCATTTCTGCCAAGACCATCTTAGTGGACAAAGTCCCTTTCTGAATCGAGTTCACTCCTCGTTTCAGTCCTGTAACACTGAACCAGATTAACTTACCATTCAAGCCATGTCTATCTCATGAGATATAAATCTTTACCCAATTGATTGGAGGGAGATATAGGTCCCACCCCTCTCATAATTAAATCGTTCTTACGTGTGCCAAAAATTAAACATAAATCATTTATCATAACCCAAAGAATAAAATGGGTTTCATAAACATCATCCCATCATAAAATAATCCATATGAAACAAATGGATATCATTTCATCATAAGGAAAGTGGAACCATGTAAATAATAGAGACAATATACTTGAAACATACACATATGAAATAATGTCATCTTGGATAGAAAATGGTTTTGATAAAACACTTGAAATGAATTCTTGAGGAAAATATCATTTCTTCTTCAAAATAATTTTCTTTATACAAAATTCCATGAAATTTTAAAAGAAAAGGATTTGCTGATAATATTCATGAAATATTTTATAGTAAGATTCTTGAAAATAAGGAGTTATTAAACCATAAAAATCCATTCATGCTGTATAAGTAAAAAAAACATTCTTCTCATACTTTTGCAGGAAAAGTCAAAAAGTACCTCGTATGGTAAACAAATGAAAGATTCCTTCCATACAATGTAGTAAAAGTAAAAAAAGTAAAAATGACTTTAAACATACATGGGAGAAAGTTAAAAATTTTATGAAAACATTTTTAGAACATATGTACATGGATAATAAAAATAACCCCAGTAAATACTTACGAATAAACAATCTCAGATAAGAATGAGATTGGAATAATTATCCCTTACCTTAGGTCTGATATGCTTTGTACGTATCCGAACCTCCTGTATAATGAATTAAATAATTTCATTGACTTATTACAGAATAATATTCATTGTTATTATATCATATATGGTTCACTTATGACTTTATATTACCCGTTCTTTTGTAAATTCCATGTTAAAGTAGCATTTTGGGTAAAATCGATTTATTTATCGAACGTGTTTCGACTTGTTGGTAATGTTATTATTATTACTTATATCATTATTTAATTACTTCCAGAATTTAAATCATGATTTATAGATAATATATATTCAGTATATATATATATATATATATAATAGATAGATAAATGAAATGAAATACACCGTTCATGGAGAAGGTAGGCCATGCGTACTCATGAACGCTGTTTTCTTTTCCTGATTGACTTGAATGGAAGTTTATAGAACTCATATATATATATATACATAAATACAGTAGCTTTATCATGTCATATTTTTAATAATTATTCATTATATATAATTTACAATCATTCTTGAGTGGTTAACATAGAAAATGAATCTCATTGCGTTGTGGAGACGGTAATCCGTACGTACGCACGAGCGATGATATCATTCCCATAATTATTGACTTGAATTGGGGTGGATTATATAATATATAAGAATCAATATGATGTTATAATAACTATATATAGTTATTATTTACACCATTATACCAATCCAAGTAAGGTAGTGGTGGAAAACAGATTACACCATGGCGTGGAGACGGTATTTCGTACGTACGCACGCGTGGTGATTTTGTTTTCCGTAGGATGGATAGAAGGTGAAATGGGGTTCTTAAATATTTATACTAACATATAATTATATTAGTGTTAATGATGTTATTACTTTATAATGAAACAAATAAAGAAGAATAAGTTTAAGAAGAAAGAAACTTGAATGAATCGGTAGAAGATATTACCTCTTCTTCGACGCACCTCTTTTACACTTCTTCTTAGGGAACTAGAGTTGGTCTTTTGAGAAGACCCAAATCTCTATTATATGAATAGAGAGGTTGATAAGAGTAATTGACAGGGTTTGGCCGAGCTTCAAGGCTCAAAAGGGTGTGAATAGAAGAGGTAAATGGTTCCCTTTTTATAAGGCAGGAGAGGGGCACCTTAAGAAAACATAAAATATTATTTTATAATAAAGTCATATTCGGTTTTTAATAGCTCCAAATTAATTTATTTAGAAGATATGGTGGGTATGGGTCTAATTCCTCTCAACCAATAGGTTTTAGACATGTTTAGATTAGTATTTGATCCTTATCATTTAGATTTAACTCCAAGTTAAATAATTTATCTTTTACCGTGTCTTTTTGTTTTCTTACACTATGTGGTTAATAAACCTAATATAACAAGAAACACTAACCCAAGGTGGTTCTTTATTAATATATATAACCTTATCTATGTCATTTTTCTGATCCTTAGATTTTTAGGAATATAAAACAATTAATAATATAATATTAGTTTTAAAAACTATTTTATGTCAATTTTGACACTATTTGGTAATTCATTTTTGTAAAAATCCTAACAACATGATTAGTTCTAAAAAATTTAATTGAATAAATACTAACATGTCATATTAACCTATAAAATTAGTTTAATTCATTAAAAGTGTAAAATTACATTTATTTGGGTATTTATAACATCAATTATGTTAATATTGGATTTATAAGGTAATTACTGCACCATCATTATGACATAAATAAATTAAATTATTTAATGTATAAAAATTATAAATAAAATACCATTATGTAGGAAATCGTTTTATCTTTCTAATGAATACTTATAGTAGAATTTATCTTATGTATAACCCTATATTAAAAATGTTGTAGTTATTAAACATTGATTTTAGCTATTTTAACCCTTCTTTAAATAAAATAATAATAAATGTCGTAATCTAATACACGTGGACCTAAAGGGTAATATTTTATCCCTAAGGTTGATTTTAGTCGAAATAAACTTATCCAATATAAATAGGACATGTTCTAGGGTAATAATAATATCATTTTTACTTTTAATTACCCTATTTACTTTTAACTGTGGTAAATAAAAGTAAAAAGTTACTATTCACCAAAAATTTGTTTTATCTTATTGAACCACATTTTACTCCTTGATATTAACCGTGTCTTTTTGATTTTTTGAAATTCCACTCACAGAATTGGTAAAATTATGTTTTATCTAAATTTTCAAATTCTAATAGGAGGTGAGTAAAAGACGGTGAAAAGTTCAATAAAATATTTATATATCTAAAATTATTGTAAAATGAATCCAATGAATTACATTGAACTTATATTGGTATAATGTATCAAATTTGACCAAAAATTAATTTTAATAAAACAAATTATTATTTAAAAAAAAATTCGGTTTTTAAATAGTAACCAAGTGTTTTCACTATTCATCAAAAATTGAATGTTTTCAGAAAAATACCAAAAGTTCACCCTAGGCTAATTCCTATATTCCCAATCCAAAAATGAAGTCCATTTTGAATGATAAAATTTTAAAAATTTCAAAAAGTGGGTATTACTATTCATAACGGCTAGTTCATAATAATATTATAATAATATCTCGTTTAGTGAAACCCAGTATTGCGTACTACACACACTATCAAAGAAGGTCTTGATTGAGTGTAATGAAAGCCAAGTCAGGGCTGTGTGTAATGAACGCTCCGTTTGGTGTTTCGTATAACATAATCAAAACTTATTTCATTTATACATTAAACAAAATCTATACTTAATGTTGCGTAGAATAATTTCCACAAAACAAACTTGAAATTGTGTATAACATGAGCCAAGAATAGTGTTGCATATAATGAAAGATAATACGGGGTTGCATATAGTACAAGCTAATCTGGGTGTAGTGTATAATAGAAGACATCAAAGAAATTAAAAATAATATATCTCATAAAATCTTGAGGTGTTACAGTTTGTATTTTTTTATTTCTATGTTAAAAAAATGGGTTAGATAGTGAGAGATTTCCTAGAATATTGTTGTGAATGATTGAATGATTGTGATGAGCCTTCCATGCCAAAGCACATTCTTGAACACGATCTAGTTTGTTTGTTTAGATGGTCCTCTGAGACATCTATTGTTACTATCACACAAAGGGATACAATGTATTGGTTAGATTTTGAGATTCATTATTCTACGGTTTGAATAATTATTAAATGAAAATGAATGTAACTGAAAGATGTATGATTGTTTACTTTTGAGTATATCTTATTTTGTTACTTCATTTCTGCATATTTCCTATTATATATATTCAATGATAGTTAAGAAAATATATTTTTGTGGTTTCCTACTTGGATTCATCTCACACCTGGTTTGGGACATGATTTTGGACAAAAATAGATTATATGGTTGTAGGTATAGATATGGGAAGGACCCCTTCTTCATCAGGTACATGATTGTTGTTGGAGCCGGAGAGCATGAGACCAAGATGAGGCCTGTGATACTGTTGGAGTTTACTGTTTTTCTATATTTTGGTTTTGGTATTGTATTTAATGAATTGGGACTTGTTGGTATGCTTTCCTAGACACATGTGACATTCATCAATTATATATTCTCTAGTATTTATATTACTACTAGTCTTCCGCTGTATACTTTTGTTGTATGGTATTACTGCTTCCACTATTTTTTTTATTGTTATCCCACTGTGTATACTCTGCCAATGAGGGCATAGTTTCCCCATTATCAAAATTGGGTCTCACTTCTAGTTGGTAGCCTCTGGCGTTTGGGGAATGCACTTGAGGTTATATGACCGACCAGGTTTAAGGATGCCTTGGGCGGCACCCAGAACCAGGAAGTTACAAACTGGTATCAGAGGGATGTTTCGATCCTCCAACCTATCTTTTATAGGACAAATTGGATTAGAATTTTGTGGCTCATGTTTGAACATTAATTTAACTCTATTAAAGCATGATATTAAATATAATTCCAAAATTTGATTCGCCGGGATTATGGGCTCTCACGGATCGGAACTTGGCATGCCTTGGCAAAAAATTTATGATTTTTGGGGTTCCGGAGAAGTTTCAGAGGCTTAATGTCTAGAACCCTAGAAAACAAGGCATGTGATTTTATGAACACAATCCATGTGATCTTATATTCTAGAAGAACTGACTTTTCTTATGTACAAATTTTCTACCGTATGTACACACTGTGTAGTTGTTGACCATCCGACTGACTGTGTGAGTAGAGACATGGGGTTGATAAACATTTGGTAGAACACACTGTGTATGGGGAGTACATGTCATTCTGTAAAGTCAGTGTGTCCATATGTGTGACCAATGACACAGGTGGATGACACTTATGTTGTACACACCGTGTCTCGTTAATGCACACAATGTAGAGTCGACCGTGTATCTGACCATGTGACTAACGACATAGGAAGTTAGAAATTAATTAGTACACATCGTGTTGAGTGTGAACACACCGTGTAGTGTTACCCAGGAGAGAACCATGTGGTTCAAGCTATGTAGAATTACTTTGGAAGGAGGGAAAATATAAGTACACACTATTTCTTAGAAGGAATACGTCATATGTAATGGGTGTTACATGTCTAGGTTGGTAGAGGTACACACCAATGTTAAAATCTTAAGGGAACATGCTATGTTAAAAGATTAATGGATCACAATGTGTAACCCTATTTTGTAAAACATGAATGTTTTTATTTATTATGTTCATTTATTTCACTTCTAAGTATCAGTCCTTAATAATATTGATGTGAGGTGTGCGCTTGACCTTGCAGAGTCATGCCACCGAGACATCCTCCGGTTGTAGGCCAGGTACAAGGTGACGATCAGACACCAGAGATGGTACAATGGGGACTACTATTAGATCTCCCATCATGCCTGTTTTGGAACCATGTGTTATACCAGAAGCAGGTGTTGATGCATAATTCCATCAAGGTTTTATAAAGATGACGTAGAATTTTCAGGGAGCACCGCATCTTGTCCCGACTATGGTGGAGTTAACAAGGATGTTACAACACTAGCATCCACCCACTTTTTTAGGGGATGGAGGACCACATGCTAAAGATTCATAGTTGGAGGACATACATTCTATCTTTGAGTATCATGAGACAATTCCAGAGAGGAGGGTGAATCTCACGACATACATGCTACATGATTCCACCAACAGATGGTGGGATGTTGTCTCACAGGTGGGACTTCATCAGTATGTGGCTTACGAATAGTTTTAGAGGACCTTATATGACTACTTCAACCCCAAGACGTTGAGGGTCGATCAATATCATGAGTTCATGATCTTCGAGTAAGGAGCTCGTTTAGTGATGGATTACTCATCTTGTTTTATAGAGCTTCACCACTTTAAACATGTTATGGGAGGTGATGAGTTAGGTTTGGCTAGGAGATTTGAGGATGGTCGTAGTTATGACATCCGATCGTAGGTGAATGTTTTGAGGCTGAATTTGGTGACTACTATAGTGAACCGAAAAATGATTAACAAGCACAATATGAAGGAGTTGGGAGCTATGATCCAAGGTGGTTCAACATCCTGTGCTAGTACTCCTTCATTTGATAGTAGGAAGCACCATAGGGAGCCTTCATGTGGTGATTCCAGTAGCAAGGATGTAACTTCAGGTATCCATGTAAGCTACTACCAGTGTAGGAAGAGTGGGAAAACTAGAGCTCAGTGATGAAGAGGTCCAACTGAGTGCCGATCTTGTGGTAAGATGGGTCATCTTCATCATTTTTCTGATTTTTATCACTAGTAGGTAGTGATAATGGATTACTTATTAATTCATATTTAGGAGATAGACCACTAGTTTTCCCTCAGTTAGGGTACTAGAGTTCATCAGCTCGTTTTGGATGAGGAGGTGGTTATGGTCGTGGTAGCCAGATGACATGTAATCAGCGATAGTAGGGTGGATCAGCTCAGGTTAGTCAGGAAAGGTCACAAGGCAACAATACATGTCATACTTTTGCAGTGGAACAGACCCAGTAAGGGCATGATCCCAAACCCTCTATAGTTAGAGGTATGATTCTAGTTGCCTAAGTTTTAGATTCATCTCATTTTGATATAGGGGATTCTCATAGTTTTATATTTTTAGTAATTGTTGGAAGCCTTGGGATCTATATCATTACATCAGATGATGTTATGACGTTGGAAAATTCTTTGAGGATTAGGATGACTATTGTACATCAGTGCAAGGAGTGCCCCCTTGAGGTTGGTGGGTGTCACTTCTTATGGGAACTCTATTTATTGAAGATTACAGGCTTCGATGACATTCTCAAAAAGGACAGGTTAGTCTCCTTTCAGGCCTTTTTTATTCCTATTGACGTAGGGTGAGTTTCACATCACCAGAGGGAGGGTATTTTCTACACAAGGGGGAATGGGATGTCCAGAAGAGTAAAGATGGACCTGATCATCATGTTTTGGGAAGAATTACAGCCCATATTGCAAGTTTATATTTGGATGACTAGGGGAATTCATAGATGGACTTTCCTATAGTGGTGGATTGTATCAAAGATGTCTTTCAAGAAAAATATTCAGTTTTACCTCTAGAGTGAGATATATAATTCTCTATTGAGCTTGTGCTAGGAGCAGCACCAGGGTCCATTCCTCCTTATAGGATGGATACACCAGAGTTACAAGAGATCAAGAAGTAGGTAGGGGAGATATAGGAAAAGAGTTTCATCTAACCCAATACTTCTCCTTGGGGTTTAGCTGTCCTTCTTGCAAAGAAGACATGCGGTACCCTCAAACAATGTGTGGATTATCGGAAGTTGAACTAGTTGACGGTCAAGAACAGATATCCCTTTTTGAGGATTGATGATCTCTTTGATCAGATTTGTTGAGCCCAAGTGTTCTCGAAGAATTAATTGGGATTTGGTTATCATCAGTTGCGTGTTAGAACATTAGATATTCCTCTTACAACCTTTTGGAGTAAGTATGTTCTATACTTGTGTTTGGTTATGTCGTTCGGTCCCATGAACATGCCAGTAGTTTTAATGGCGCTAATGAATCGAGTGTTCCATCCTTACAAGGATTCATTTGTAGTAGTATTTGTGGATGATATCATGGGGTAATATCATACTCGACATGACCATGAGACCCATCTTGATATTGTTCTGAGTACACTGAGAGAGCATCATTTATATGATAAGCTCTCAAAATTCCACTTTTGGATGGAACAAATTCACTTCTTGTGTCATGTTATCACAGATATAGGAGTATTAGTAGACCCCGGAAAAATTAGAAAAGTATTTTCCTATGATTATCCAAAGGAAATATTTTAGGTATAGAGTTATCTAGGGATGGCTGGTTACTATAGGTGTTTTATACAAGACTTTTCACGCTGATCAACGCCATTGACGAGCCGGACTAAGAAGGGTGCAATGTACATGTGGACAAGTTCTTGCGATTTGGCCTTTGAGGGGATGAAAGGGAGATTAACTTCAACACTGATAATGACTTTTTTAGATATGGGAATGAGATACACTATTTACTATGATGCATTAGGTATCGGGTTGGGAGTAGTGCTTACTCAGGGAGAAGGAGTTATTGCATATGGGTCTCGGTAGTTGAGGAAACATGAGAGGAATTACACAACGCTCAATATCGAGTTTTCTATAGTTGTGTATGTTTTACGCTATTGGAGACATTATCTTTTGGGTTAGAATTTTGTGGTTTACACAGAATAAAAAAGCCTCAAGTATATCTTTACTATGCGTGATCTGAATTTTAGATAGCGAAGGTGGGTTGAGTACCATCAATATTTTGAATTTGAGGTTTTCTACACTCCTGAGAAAGGAAATGCTATGGCTGATGCATTGATTAGGAGGACTCAGATATAGGAAGTTTGATAGGCCAACAGTGAGCAGTAGCTTGTGGCTCTATTCTTTGAGATGCATTTGGAGGTGCACAATAGACATGGGTATATGTTTCTTTCTTCTGTAACTGTTAACTCTACTCTTCTGGATCAAGTGAGAATGAGGAATCTATCATTTCTTGAAGGTGTATTCCTATGGGAGAGTGTGTAAGGAGGGGAACCTACTCCTGGGTAAACCATAGGAGACTATGAGTTCTTGCATTTTCATGGATGCATATGGGTATCAGTAGACATATGTGAGGAGTTGATTTACGATTTTCATGCCTCAGTATGGGCAGTTCATCCTAGTTTCACCAATATATATCGAGATCTACACCATCATTATTGTTTTCCATGTAACAAGAGGGGTGTTATTAGTTTTGTTATGAGATGTTCCACCTATCAGTAGGTGAAGGCAAAGCATTAGCGACCAGTTGGGCTATTACATATTTTACCCACTTCTAAGTAGAAGTGTAATGATGTCGTGATGAATTTCATAACAGGTTTACAGAGATCACCTTGAGAGAATGATGCATTTTAGGTTGTTGTTTACAAACTCCCAAATTTTTCACATTTCATTCCGATCAAGGAAACCTTTAGTGTTGATGATCTTGGAAGGTTATATGTTTAAGAGATTGTATGTTTACAAGGGGTTCCACACTCTATCATTTCAGATAGGGACACCCGGTTTACTTCTTGTGTATTGTAGGGACTACAGAGGGCTTTGGATACATAGGTACTTATGAGTACAACTTATGATCTAAAGACATATGGCTAGTCTAAGTACAAGATTTAGGGTTTGAGGATAGGTTTCGAGAATGTGTCCTAGATTTTTGGGGATCTTTGGAGAGACACATACCCCTAGTGTATTTTTCCTAAAATAATAGTTTGTAGACAATGATTGAGATGTCACCTTATGAGTCTTTGTACCTTAGGCCATGGCAATCACCCCTATGTTGGTTGGAGGAAAGAGAGACAACTATTTTGGGACCTCATCTTATATAGGAGACCTCTAATTAGATGGAGTTGATTTGTAAGAGGATGGATACTGCAAAGTCTCTGCAAAAATCTTTTTTTGGTCGAAAGAGATGACCCATGGAGTTCGAAGTCAGAGATCAGGTTTTTTTATACATCACACCGACGTTGGAGAAAAATAGTATTATGAGATAGGGGAATCTTTCACTGAGATAAGTCGGGTCTTTTGAGTTTTTTCAGAGAGTTGGGATGGTCGCTTATTGGTTGCAGTTACCTCAGAGGTATCGAGCTATGCACAACTTCTTTCCTGTTTCTCAGCTACGATGCTACTTTTCAGGCATGTCTCACATTTTCAACCCAAGGAGGTTGAGTTATAGGTGGATTCATCCCTAGAGGAGTACCATATTCGGATTGTAAATCACAAAAATAAGGGTCTCCATGGATAATATATTCCTCTTTTATGGGTTCTATGGAAGCCCAGGTGAGTACTGGACTAGACTTGGGAGAGGGAGGCCGACATACGATCCAGGTGGCCATACTTGTTTGAGGGTTCTTCTTCACCACCCTTGGAAGGGAAATTCGGGGATGAATTTCTTTAAGGGGGGAAGTTTGTAAGAACCTAGATCTTAATTTAAATTATGGATATTTATTTTGGGTAGTTTTTTAGGTAAAAGGATGAAATGGGAAATTATCTAAGTACATGCTGTGTACTCATTTGTCACATGTAGCCAGGTACAGGTCGTGTAATGGCCGAGCACATAGCCTTGTGGGTGACCTAGAAGACCTCCTAAAGTAGGGGCTGGTTGAGGCTAGTACATGACATGTAAATTAAATGAACATGCAGTGTACTTTTATTTTTATTTGATATATCAGTGTAGAGTCACATCTCACATCTAGAAACACATTATTATTCCATCGGATTGGGAATGAGAGTGATGGAACGACAATGAACTTCATGTTCCTCCTGGTTCTCCGTCCGATCTCCAATTGAGACATCGCTATGTGCGTTGGATTCACACTGGAGAGTTATCTCTTTCTTGAGAGCCTTTCCTCCTAATTCCTACTTTCCTGTGAGTATTTCTTGGATGAATGTTTTTACCATTATTGTAGATCTATGTTGTTCTAGGCCGATACAAGGGCCTAAATTCAAGAGTGTTCTTCATACAATATCATGGTTGGTGGTTTGTGCCTTTCTTTGATTGTTATTAGATTATATATGCTTAAAGTGATTAATACCCATGTTTGGAGTATTGCATATTTTGGAATTTCACCTTGTTTAATACTTTATATGGTTTGTTTGAGAAAGGGTGATTGCTTATGGGTATGTTTTTATACATTTTCATGGGACACCCTATGGGTGTGTTCCCCTGTTTGACTGTTTCTGGCCGTTTGGCCTAGGTTTCTTATGAGGCATTCATTGTTTCCATGCCTTTAATTGTTTATGATGTATTCTATTGATTATTTAAATTTCATGTGTTCTTATTGTTAATGTTATAAATGTGATAGTTATATATTTATTGTTTTTCCTTGTAGTGATATGTGTGTTGATCTTCCAATGGATCGTGAGAGCCTTGGACTAGGAAAACTGTGGCGGTTTCTATGTTTGTTACACATGACTGTGAGTGCCTTGGTGTAGATGTTGACCTAGGGGTATTGACTGTGATAGATACCTAGGAGGTCGTTTATAATTTATTTATGATATTTTGACCCAGGGGGTATTGATTGTGAGACCTACCAGGAGGTCATTTATAATTTATTGATGCCATGTTGACCCAGGGGTATTGACCGTGAGAGCTGCCCTGGTGGTCATTTGTATTTGATTAATGCTATATTAAACCAAAGGGGTTAAACCGTGATATCATTTCTGGAGGGTTGTTGTCAATGATTGAATGATTGTGAAGATCTTGTCAAGCCAAAGCACAAGTTTGGACTCAATCTTACCTATTTGTTTAGATGGTCTTTTGAGACGTTTGTTGTTACTATTACACGAAGAGATACAAAGCCTAGGATAGATCTTGGGATTAATTATTCAATGGTTTGAATAATTAATAAATGAAAATGAATGTAATTGAAATCTATTGGATTGTTTACTTTTGAGTATCTCCTAGTTTATTACATCATTTTTTCATATTTCCTACTATATATATATATACTGATTGTTATGGACAGATTTTTTGGTGGTTACCTACTAGGATTCATCTCACACCCTATTTGGGTCATGATTTCGGTCCCAAATAGATTATATGGTCACATGTATCGATAATGTAATGGACCATTATTCATCAATTACTTGATTTCTATTGGATCTAGAGAGCATGGGACCAAACTATATATTTCTATGCTGTTGGATTTTACAATTTTTCTATATTTTGGTTTCAGTATTGTATTTCCTGCATTGTGACTTGTTTGGTTGCATTCCTAGACACACGTGACATGCATAATTTCTATATGCTTCATTTATTATATTACTATAATTATTTCACTCTTTAATTTTTTTATGGTATTATTGCTTCCTCTATTGTTTTCTTTTGTTATCCCACTATGTATACTCTACCATTGAAGGTATAGTTTCCCCATTATCAGACTTTGTCCCTCCCTTCTAATTGGCAGCCTATGGTGTTTGGGGAAATGTGTTTGAGGTTATGTGACCAACCGGTTTTTGGGGTACCTTTTGGTGGGACCCAAAACTGAGATGTTACAATTCAAGGCTTAGAAGTGTGAGGAGAAGAGGTTGTGAGTGGTGGTATTTATAGTGGAGAAGAGGGGTGTTTTTTTGATAATTTTTTTCATTAGTTTATTATTATGGCTCAAGGTAATAAATATTTTGAACCTTATCACTAAATATATTGCAATAATAAAAGAAAGTTCTATATTATGGGTATAAATCATCCACACAACATCTATGACTCAATAATTCTTGTATTTGTTAAATACAAAAAATTACTGTATTTCACTATTCACCAAAAAATCAACTATTTTAGAAAAATATCAAAAGTTCACCCTAATAATTTTTTATTGTGTAGAAATAGAAAATAAACTCCATTTTATGAGAAGAATTTTCTAAATATTAGAAATTAAATTTTTAAATAAAATCATCATTTACTCAGAAAATATTGATGTTGATATTATAACAGCTTTTATGACACATTAAAAAATTCATTAAGGTCTCATAAAATTATCTTATTACAATAAGAAAAAAATACTAATTTATTAATCTATTTTATGAAAATAAATTTTATTTTAATTCGTTATATTAATTATAATATTATAAATAAACTTTAATATTTCATAAAAAATTCGAACACTTAACTTATATATTTTAAAACATTTATTTACTTATTCCATGATATAAATATACCATATTTATATTTGTAGGATACTCAAATTTAATTTATACATTAATAGGTGAATTTAATATTTTATTGATCAGATTACTATTTCTAATGGTTACATTACTATTCCAATGATCATACTTAATAGTATATTATGGTTTTAATCTCGGTGTTTCATGAAGCATAAACTATCGAAGATGCGATATTTTAAAAGACAGAAACCATAAGATCTGGGGGGTGTTACATTAAATGTAGTGATTATATGTCTATAAATATTAATTTAGATTAATTATATTATTATTACTTGTAAAATAGTTTTTATAAGATCATATTATGCATGAAAAACATATTTCTTGAAAACATATTTTTTCGACACATCTCCAGGTTTAACTATAAATTAAATTCTGAACATTATGTGAGTTGAATATGATAAAATAAATTTCATATTTATAATTAAAAAAATTAATATTATCTATTATCTCCAATATAATTTTTGAACATAATTAATTGTGAAAATAGTAATAACTAATTTCCGCGATTCGAGTCTAACTGGTTAACTGGGGGGGGTTAAACTCAGATGATAAGGGTTACAAATGACATTACATTTTTACAATTGTTATTTTAAGGAAATATTTAGACCTTATATCATAAAATGTTTAATATTGGGTTATTTTAGAGCCATGTGGTTTCTAAAAAGTTGGGTTTAATTCATTCTTTTCAAACACTCCATGTGTGTCATCTCCCCCACATATAAAAGGCAACCCATTATCTTCCAAATTTCACACATCCAAAGACATTTTTTTCATAAAATACTTAAAAAAATACCTTACATACTTCCCTACCTACAACCTACATTCCTTTGTTTGATCATAAATTCAACCTTGGAAGGCTTTTAGTGCAAACGTAAAGAGGTCCTCTGATGAAGAAGTAACAATCTTAAACGAGAATTTTTATTTTATTTCTTCTTCCTCCCACTTAAAATATTTTTAAATATTTTTGATATAATAAAAAATGTTTATATTATATACTAATATGTTATTATGATATTTTAATAACCTATATCCATCCGATCTTCCAATAAATGGGAAAAATGTCAATTGTGTGTTTGGCGGACTACTGCCTCATGAACTGATATAACTTGTTTTCCATTAACACATCTAAATGATGAATATAATGATGAATTTAAATTTTTATATATATATAATATTTATGATATAATTATACTTATTTAATTTTAATATCACATATACTTTATTGATTTCTATTTCATTTGAAACATGATAATGTCAATCGTGTGTACAGTGGACTACGACCTCATGATGCGATGTGATTTGTTTTTCAATTACGCATTATGGAGAATGTAATAGGGATAAATTTAATGAATATATGTGATATATATGACATAATATTTATTCTATAAAATAAATATATAACCCAATTCATTAGCCTTTCACCCATTAAGAAATTATATTGTTGCACATGCATACATATGGCTAACCACCACCAAGAAGCGATGCGATTTATTTTTTATGTACACTTTTCTAGGATGGTTATAAAAGTTTATAAAATGAGTAAATTTGATATTTATAACATGATTATAAATCTTTATATAGTTTATTTATATCATATTCTCGATAATATTAATTATCATGACAAAACATGCATGAGAAAATGAGACAATTAACACCCGAAACAATACAAATAATGAAATATTATTAACAAAGGGTGATATAGAAGGATCATATATTATATTATAAATATGAATATTTTTATGGTATAAATTAATAAAATGAATGATACAATTATACATGATGCTAATGTGTGTTCAACTAGAGTAATTAATGAGTAAAGTATTTCTTCTCATTTCCAATTTTATTGAGACATATTTGTTAATATGAACCTATTCAATTTTATGTGGTGTAAATGATTCCCATTTCATGTATTTAAACTGAATATATATTTATTAGTTATATGGATTTAATATACATTTTTCATTAAATTTGTTGCAATTTGAATGTTACCAAATAGGTATGAATTTATTTTACAATATCAATTTCTTTTGGGATTACTTTTACTCTTGTTGAAGGAATATTATAATTTATCCTTCATAAGATTAAATTTTTACATTAAATATTCATACTATATGTATCATGGTTATGATTCTTTAAAAAACCATAAACATTTTGTACATTTGATGTTTACTTTGATGGACATTTGATAAACTTGAAAAATTCCGATAAATCCATGTTTTTAATCAATATTCATATTTGATGGTAAGTCATATTATTCAGTAATTAAATAAACTATTTAATATATAAAAAATTCATTGGACATGAAGTTATTAGTGGGTCCCATAATTATATATCACCTTGATTCATTTACTGGTCTCTTGAGATGAATTAGTTGGTCAAATTAAATAGGTTTTTACTGATATTTTTAAAATATCTTGTGAAATGTCATGATAGTAATGGTATCATAATGCCTAAGATAATGACATATAATAATTAATTATTTTCGTCATTGATAATTTAGTTATTATTATTATCCATTATATTTTCACATTGATATTATCACTGTATGCATTTAATTCTTAGTTTATTAGTGAAATTCCATGTTTGTTCAGTTATTTACCTATCCATATTGATTATGAATTATTTCAAAAACAAGTTATTGATTAAAATGAAATGTTTTCTAAGTTATTTATCATTTTATAGTGATTATTATTTATTTAACCAAGTTATATTCCACTATATGTATCCTTTACTATGCATTTAAGAACACCCTTATTTTGTTTCCCTTCCCCATGATATAAATAAGATTTCTTTGAATGATTTTCAAGGATAATAAACATTTAATTTTGCTATTATTCATATAATATTACCAGTATAATATGGGTATCATGTATTTATCTAGTACCTCGTGACTACAGACTATTTGGTCTACTGGTTTTTTACCATTGTATCTAAAACAAATGTAATCTAGTAGACACCAACTATGGGTTACCAGAGTTGGGGTCATTATAGTTGGTATCATAGCAAGTTTATTAGATTCCACGGGATATAGATTTTGGAAAAATTATATTATGGAAAATAACCCAATGATAGACTTTTAGGATAATTATAGAATAACACCTTGAAGTATTAGTGAGGAAGTGATTATAGGGTTTTACAAGAAATACATCCATTTATTTATACTGTAAGTAGATGTGGTTCTAGAACTAATGTTCTTAGGGGTAGTAAATCTAAAAATTGATTGTCAGGATTGACCTGAGAATTATCTGGTATATGAAAATGGGCCTTACTATGCACTTACATTGACACTCCTAGGCGATACACTTTTTTTATAATTATCATCTTCCTTATAAACTATTATGAATGATTTGAAAATAGATATAACCCTAAACACACTATGTTTATGTTTTAGATGGAGATAGTTTAAAATTTTTAGGTACCATAATGGTTTTATAATATTATGGTTAATCATAAGTTATATTTCCTAAAAAAATATTTTTTTAGGTTTCATGTGATGATGATTTTATCAAGATTAAGTGTATTTTGGGAGATATTCATGGGAAAACAAACAATTGTTTTATTATATATTTTATTGAAAATGTTTTTTAAAGAAGAATTTATTAACATTTTGTGGACATAATATTAATGGTTTTGTTATCCTGTATGGTTTATCTTATAATTGATGTTGTGGTAATTATAGGTCATCAAAATTTGGGAATATTATAGGAATTATATTAATATGGTATTAGAAAAAAGTGTGACCCACATGTCAGGTGACAACCTAACACATTCAGAAAGGTCATGGGGATTGAACCCACATATAATGTGTGATAATGGTGTGATTCCTATAACTAGCCTACATGATGTCTTGATTATTTTGTACTTCTCGAAATAACCCATCTAATTTTTTAATATATAATACCTAATTTCGAAAACTATGTCACTATCAAGTATAGTTTTTTCAGTTTAATAACCTAATAGAATCAACCAAGTTTTAATTGTATGGATTACATATGCTTTAGGTATCTAAAAAATATTAATTCATTACCAGTTGTTTGAAACTAGACTAATAAATATATATATATTGTTTCTAAATTACACTACAAGAATACATGAGAAGAGTAATGTTTTTATGCCTTAAAATTACATGGAAATGATATCCCATGGAAAATATCCTAAAATCAACAGAATTTTTATCCAAATAAAATTCAAAAAATATAAAATTTAATTAAAATTATTCTAAAAAAACATACATATCACTTGAATGGTATTGAACATATGAAAACTGCATTTCTCAACTTTAACATAAACTAGTCAAAAAAATCTCTTATGAAAAGAAAATAAATTCAATGAACTGTGCAAATTTGATTTCAAAATCTATAAAAAATAAAAAATAAATAGAAAAAATATATAATAAAATAATAAAATTAAATATATATATATATATGATTATGTGAAATAATTATTTTGAAAAAATGAATCTATTTGTTATGGGCAAGAAAAATTCCACATATTCAATGAAAATGGAATACCGAAATGAAAAAAATAATTATATACAAATAATAGACAAAATATTCATAGAAAATAGTATACATTAACTCCATCCATTTTATCCTAAATATTCTTTCAAATAGAAATATCAAAATCTTACTAATATGGTAAAAATTATCGATACACTTTGTTATAAATCATTGTAAAGGTTGAAAATACAAAAAATTGAGCCAAGAAATATCAACATGAGTAATTGAAAGTAGAGGTAATTCACGAATGATAAAAATAAGGGATTGATTCATATTTTGATAGGGTGTGTAGTGATGTCTTGACCACATCTCCTAGGGCCAGCCACAATACCACATTTTCACCCCATCCTTAGAGTTTACAAATATATATCTAGTTTCCTTTGTACATTTCACACCAAGTTATTCAATCATACAATTTCATTTTTGCCTACATATAAGTAATATAATTAAAGGAAATACCATCCATGAACTAATAATTATTCCTATTATTTTAGGATTCATAATTATGTACAAATCAATTATATTAGATCTAGTTGAAAATGTATCTTTTATTCTATTCCCACTACCATCCTAGTATTTGTTCCTTCCAACTCATGTTGGATTTTCTACTACTAAACATACACTAGGATATTAGAGTCCCTGAGTATATTTTTACACTTGGTTAAAAGTGAATGATTGAGTCAATATTTCCCCTTGGCCTATCAAAAGCCTTGATTAGATTATCCATCTTCATGAAACCAAAATCCTTGTATCAAATATTCTTCATGATAATAAAAACACCTTGAGTTGAGATTATTCTATTAGTTCAAAAAAATCGTTTACTTGAGATCCCCCCTTAAGAAATAAGAAATCATTGAAATGAGATTCTCCCCAAGGGAATAAAAATTATTTGAGTTGAGATCCACCTCTTGGTGAACATCCTTTTATAATCCTTATCCAAGGAATATATCATAGTTCCCTATATTACCTTATAATCAAATTCCATTTGTTTTGAATGTATCCAATTCTTAAGAGGGGTGACTTTTTGGTACTAAAATATAGGGTGTTCATTTTTTCAATGATAAACATAATATGATCATCACTCAGATGAAAATATTTGAGTTGAAGAGGAAGTAGTTCACACTAAATAAATTAGACACAAATGGGATGGTGTTCCTTAATAATCATTTCTCAGTCTAGTGATGTAGTTGTGAGAACCTACCCCCTATGAGTACACCATGTATTTCATAAATTGATGAAGAAAAGGTTATCAATAGAATAAAACTCAGTTTTTATAATATTTTTAACACTTATTAGCCATATAAAACACCATATATGAGTAAACCTAGTAGCAATATTCATAGTTCATTTCACATGATTCAATTTGAGAGGTCTTGGATCCACAAAAGACACACGAAGAAAAATTTATGGTCATTTAATTTTGGATTTTTGGGATGGAAATTTTTTAGAGCCATGTTGTTGCTTTGAATTGTGTTCCCTGTCTCACACACTCTTCCTTTCATGCTCAACCACACACTAACCCAACCTCAAACTCCTAGACCCATACCAAGTCTCTTGAGGTAGTTATGGACATTTATCACTTATGGTTGGGAACCCAAGTTGGGGTTTTCTTATAAAAGGACCCCCATGCATGAAATGTTCAATATGAAAGGATGAGTGCATACTTAACCAGAACGTGACCTAAGCATAGATTTGAGTGCATAGGACCATCCTTCAGATGATTTTTGAATATAAACATAAGAAGAAGGGATAAATTTTTAAATTTCTTAGCCTAGATGTTTGGATCCATGACATGGGTGCCAGGTCAAATGGGCATGAAATCACATAGGTGCTCAATAACCTGGGCGACAAACAACCAAGTAACGGAACACTAGGGCACCAAAAAACCTAGACACTTGAACCCCTGGGTACCAGATTCCTTGGAAATTACCACTAGGCCTCCAAAAAACCAACTTTCCCTATCACATGGGTGACGAATGAAATGGTAATTTTCTACCTTGGCACCAGACCACCTACTTGTTAGATTAACTAAAAACGAACCACAGAGGCTGTAAAGAACCTGGGTGTCATACCACATGGGTAATCCATCATATGGGTACCAATTACTATAGGAATTGACTGTACTAGTTTTGATCAGTTTAACAACTAACCACTCTTAGATCCAACTACATGGGTGCCGAAAACATCTCTCAAGACACCTACAAAGGTGATTCCTTACCCGGGAGGCCCACCTTAGCACACCATTCAAGCATACATCATACCAAGTTTTCCACTTCACCCAGACCTCCTATATGGGTACCAAATTCACCTAGTCCTCCTACATGGCCACCCACATCACCCTGGTAAGCTACCTGGGCACCCAACCCTACAATCTCTATCCACACTATGAAGGATCCACCATATTACCTTCTTTCAGGATGAGTGGAATCTTGAAGTCTCTATCCTTTGGTCTAATCAATCCACTATCACCAACCCCCATGAAAATCAAGAGTCACACCATGAATTTTTTAGGTTGGTTCAAACATGATTTGTTTTTGTGAAACATACAACCCCAACCTTGCTCCTAAAAAATATCTTAAGTGAAATTTATCCTCTTGGTTTCTTCAAAAAAAAATATGCTGAGATACTCCTCATGGTTTACTCACATTCCATGATTTTATATTATTAAATTTATATCCACAAATAACTTGAGTTTAGATTATTCTCTTGGTTTCCAAAAATGCCTCAAGTCGAGATTATCTTCTTTGTTTTCTAAAATTCCTTGAGTCAAAAATCTCCTCCTGTTGACTAGAAATACCCTCATTTTTTTCATTATTAGGTAAAATGAGAAAGCGTAGATCATTTAATATGTTCTAAACCAAAACATTGATATGTATCTTTCACTTAATAATACCCTCTACATGTGTTTAAACTTATTGAAAGATGAAATTATTTCATAACTCAAAAAGGAACCATTATAGACCTTTCTACATGACCTTAAATGGTAAAAGGAGATTCATTAAATGGAACTGAACTAAATGGTATCTGATTCCCTTAATGGGGATACATAGGAATCCCCACTCGTGGGTTTGATCCCAACACCACAATATCTTCCACCTCCATTTATAGGTGTCTGACACCACCCGGAATGGATATAAATTTGATAGTTCCCTTTTGTATGGATTTGAACTATAAAGTAACCAAATACTTGGATAAAATGAGATAAAATATAATCCTCACGTGAATTTTCTTCTTAAATTAATGTTATCCTTTAATTTATTTCACTAGTAGTGTTAGTGTGAGATATTCACAAATATGTTTTAAGTAGATGAGTCTCTGACTTGGAAATGAGATCCTTAAGGATTATCCAACATATCATCCACTTGTTTTACTAATGGTTTAATAATCACCACCTAATGTGATTGAGAGGACACCAACTTTTGGAAATTCAAAGAGTCATGTGAGACCTAAAACAACCAAAATAGTCTCATGTGGAAAGGAATCCATCAGAAACAAGAAACCTTTTATCATCATGTTTCATGCGGTTTATATTTTTTTATTCAAGTAATGTTTAGGTTTATTATTCATATATTTTAGTAGTAGTGTATTTATTCATACATGTGATACAACTCATGTTAGTTGTAGTTTTTTGGATAATTCATTATATCATGGTTTCATGTTTTAATATTATGTGGGAAATGAATATAATATGATGGGTTTTTTTCAAATGACATAGTATTTGTGTCTGGTGGAGATATTTTGGTGTAGCGGTTGGTTTTAATGTGTCATAAGGCTTCTATACTGTTTAATCTTATATCACTTCTTATATGATATACAGCTATCTATTATATAGATCAAATGGACCTAGAATATTTATTGTGAGTTTGTTTTCTATGTTTTCATTATCTTGATATTAGATTTGATATGTGTCTCCAAACCACAACCTCTAGTAGAATACAGTGTGGATTCGAGGTTTTTTCAGATTTGTTTCAATTGACTACTTTGGGATGTTTTTTCACCTTCTCCACTATATATATTCCACACTTTTCACTAGTGGATAAAAAGGTGCATTTCATGATATCATTATAGTGCCTATTCTTCATATGTGACATCAGAGAGTGAATATAGTTTTCTTGAGAGTGTTTTGGATACAACGGACTTCCTAATAGTGCCACTCACACCTATTTATCCATAGATTTGATCCATTAGATATCTTGACCATTTGGTTTATGGGTAAATTTACTGACACCACAGCTGGGTGTATAACAACAACAACAACAACAACAACAACAATAATAACCACCATAATAAAAATAATAATATGAACTATTATTATTATTATTATTATTATTATCATCATCATCATATATGTTTAACCATGTGGATGCATCTCATTATAAGTAGCCCTATGGGGTTTCATGAGGGTCTTTACTTCATACCTTCATAGATTCCTAGAAGTGTTTTGGGCGTTTCCTTTGTACCATTGTAATTTCCCCCCACCAAATATTTGTAATTATTATTATATATGTTAAATATATATCAGCATTTTTTTATTTTTAATTTAATATTAATTATTTATAGGAATGACGTCATATTTTGGTACCTTATGTACCCAAAACCAATCATAATTTAAAATATTAAAAATACATTTGGATTTGCATAGATATGATTTAATCGTGTTAGGTTCTACTAAATACCTTAATTAAATTTTATTGATTATCATCCCTAATCAAATAATTATTTCCCACTAATAATTTATAAATAAATATAATTTATATTATTAGGATAATAATGAAATCATTTCCCACACATTACACAAAATCTTTCACACAAATAAGTGAGCTTTTATTTCTCTAATTCAATAATATGAATTTATTTGAAAACTAATATAATTTTTTTAAAATCATATTAATGTAAATAAAATTCAAATATTTTATAAATAAAAAATATATAATTCACTTATTGTAGATTAAATTTCATAAAAAAATATAAATAATTATAATGAAAGTTTAAAATATTACATTATTTTTTAATTTTTATATATATTTTACATTCATATATTAAAATAAATTTGTTCCTGATGAGTCAATAAATTTGGCATAAATATTTACAAAATATATGATTTTATATTTTAACCAATATATTATTATATGTAAAATTTATACCACCTAGAGAGTAAATGGGTCTTGAAGTTGAATCTATGATTTTCTCACATGTGACCTTTTGATATGGATCATATATATTAATGGTGTAACTATGCCTTAAAGTAAAAAAAAATTAAGTCCCTTCATCGGGGACATCAGCTAACCATTTTCAACTATAATTGTATCTCTGTGACCCAAAAACATGAATGACACTAGTGCCACACCATCATAATAACATAATACCACATCCAAGTCACTAGAGACTGGAGTAAATGTTGGGGTTCAAGAATTACACATATGCAAGGTGGTATTGCACCATTGGAGAAATGTAATAAATAGGTGAGGTTCATGCCAACATGTGACATGCCCTATCTCAGTCTCGGATTGTCAAGGAATAAAAACAACAATCAAAAATGGTGGCCAAAAGTATATGAAAATCTATAAAGAAATAATATATCATATACATGCATCGTAATCACAAGGGTCCCAAAAGATACAATATTTATAAAAGAAAGAGAATATAAGAAAAAACATACACATAAGTTTTAAAACACTAGTAGAAAATTAGGCATCAGAGATCACTAAAAGTGGATACCAAAGACCTTTTAGAAGATCAAGAGACTACATTTGATGGTTACCACATCTCCATGGTATGTTGGGTCTCAAGAAACAAATTTATGACTGCCACTAGTTGTAGCTACCTTTTTCAACAGCCACAAGCGGCTGTTAAAATGGTTTTTATTTTAACAAAATATTTTTCATTGGTGGTCACCATAGGACATCATGAATACGTGTTTTTAAATTAAAAAATAATATATATTGCATAAATACATCATCAGAATCATGGTTAACAAAAAATATAAAATATTCATATTTAATAAATTACAGAAAAATGATACATTTAATTTCAAAGATTCATTACATGAACCTATAATATTTAATCCAAAAAAGAAAATATCCTCATAACTAACAAGAATTACATACAAAAAAGTATAACACTATAGAAAACTAATATTTTTCTTTTCCCAATGTTCATCATAATGAAACTAGACTATCACTCACTAGCTTTCTCAGTTAGTTTCTCACCATGAATGTTTTAGGGTGTTCTCTATGAACAAAAATATTGTTCTTGCATTTTATGATTCTGTGTCACTTATAAATAGGAAACAAGGTATTTATTCTTGAGAAGTGAGCACATTTGATCGAGGGAGGATCTTGTGGTCAGATTTTCTCATAATGGATGAAGGCCATATTGAGTGAATGATGTAAATTTCAATGTCTGTTGTGATTGTTTTAGATGAGTTCCAGGATCTAAATAAATTGTATGACAATAATATATAATATTAATTAGTTATCGATCATATTTGAATAGTTATACATGAAAAAAATATCACTCGTTCTAGTATTAACAATGTGATTGCCATTTTTGGCCATATCCTGAAACATCCATAAATGGTTATTCTAGAAGTCTATAATAGAATTGGATGGAGATAGTGGTGTGGCCATATAAAATATTGGATATTTGTAACTGGGTAGAATAATAGATTAAAGTCAATATAAGGATTTAGAAGGTGGAGGATATGTAAGTGTTACTGGGAAGATTTGAAGGATGTGTAAGATTAAAGGGCTATATAATATTAATATGGAGTGGATAATTCATAGATCACATTGTTTAGAAGGATAATGATTTAAGATGTGGTTGCCTTTGACCATTTGAATTAATTCCCATAAATACCAGATCATGTGGTGATTGTCTCTTTGATGATCAGAAGGTGGTGGAAACTAACTGACTGGAAGATTAATGTGGATTTTTTTTTCAAGAAATACCATGGTGCTAGCCATTTTCATGTAACTATTTGGTATAGTAATATTTTTATCTTAATAAATATTTTCAGAATCCCCCCCGTAGAGTGGGACTATGTCTGAACCGCATAAATCCTTTTTGTTTTATTCAATGTGAAATAAATTAGTTTTTAACTTCTAAATATTTTATATATTTAAAATTATATTTATATATCTAGGCGTTGAGTTTGTGTATGATTATATGTATCAGAAAGGCACATATTTGATATAATAAAAATATTAATTTGTTATGGTAATCATATATAGTTATTATTAAATAATAGGATAACATCCTAATAGAGTATGAGATTAAAACTCTAATTCCACCATTAAATTTAGAACATGGGTTTTTTATAAGCGCAATATAATATATGTGGCCATCAAGTGTTAAAATTGAGAATTGTCGTGGGTGGGATAAAAACTAAATAAATTAATAAATTTATTTATTTTTTATTAAATCATAAATCTAAAACATCCTCTATATAAACACATTTATATAAAATCCCTATGGGTAAATTCATAACCCTAGGAATTGATATAGGGTCATTGGAGGAGGATTCATGAATGATCGAGGGTGGATCGTGGTTGGGAAATTAGTGTGCCAATGTTTCATGTGGATGTCACTAATTATAGTGAAGAATGTTATTTATCAATAACTAATCCATACACACGGTATGAATTTTTTGTTTCATTATTTTAATCCTCATTTTATTATCCCATGCTGAATGTGAATCAACAACATTAATAGATAGATTCATGGGTCAATCATGTTATTAGGGTACTAATTTATATTCCTATGGTTACGAATCAAGGATATTTTATTATTTATTATCTCAGTTTACATTCTAGATGTATGAAATCACGACCAACCTGAAAAATATCTGAGGTACATTTTTCTTCCTAGGTTTTGTTGCTTTCCCAAACTATTAATCATGTCTCCATCATTGACATTTAATTGGGCTGGCGGTTTGAAAAATAAACAATAGACGTCGCTTGAAAAATCATTCTTTAGTGAAATGTATAATCACTATGGTTTTACGATTGGGATCAACAACATGATTAAGGTATGGTGATGACCATGTAGATTGATGTTTGGGTCAGAGACGTAAGGATCTCAGTTTTATTTAATGACGACAGTGTGGTTCGATGAGGAATGATTCTCGAGCAGTTTGGATGACCAAAATATAGAAACCAACAATGGTGAGGTTTGGACAACCCATATCCATGATTTGTGAGAGATATTATCTTCTGAATAAAAAAAGGAGATGACCAGAGTGAAAAATCATGGTAAAACCAATGGTTTTTCGGAATCATAATATAAAGAGTGCATAGTTTGGAGAGCAGACACCATGTGGGTCCCTAGTTATAGTGGCTAGGGTTTCAAAGAAGTAAAATATCACACATCATGTGGGACATAACACATATATTATGACCAAGTGTTGGTGGCTCGATGTGTATCCTAGGGTTACACACACATGAAAATGGAACAAAACATGGGCACAACCAGAGTTCATGGGAACAGATGTGTACGTAGACCTGGCCAGGTTACTCGGACATGACCAGGTTACACAGTCATGGATGTTGAACATGATAATAGACCCAGTTTGTTTCGGTATTATTGTAACACACTTTGTACACACTATACACGCCGTATACTTTCTCCATTGATGGGTGAGGCACTCAATATATTTAGTATATACCAATTGTAGTTGGGTGCATTACTTTGGTCCATCCCTATGAGGGTACAATGAGTCATTGTGTCCTGATCTGGTGATTGTGACCCCTCTATAGAATTAATCTTAAATAGAGTTTGGGAATCCCTTTGTGTGACATGGGGAGTGCTAGTCTACCTTTTCTGTTTCTTCTCTTGGCGGGATTTGAGGAATTCTAATGACCAAAACACATAGAATTATAATCCCCTACTTAGTGGGTTATTTCAATTAGGGTCAGTTATACCCCATAGGCCTTGGGTGAGATACCTTATCTGAGCATCATGATGTTTGGAGTTCTAGGGAATAAATATTTTGTGAGCTTTGTTGAGAAAGGGCACTTATATGAGAATCATCAGTGACATCATGGCTTATGGAGTGAGTTTTCCTAAATGAGTGTTACCTTTATGCCTTGAATTGATTCCCATGGGTGAAAATATGGTAGATACCACCATGAATCTTGTTTTCTACCCTATGTATATCTAGGATTTATATTTATTATGTCTCATATACAGTTTGACATAAGTTCATGCTAATGAGATGAGTACACTCTTGATGCTTTATGTTTTGTGATTTTAGGATGTCCCAATATGTATTTTTATACACATCCCTATGTGGGTTCTACGTGCACATGACATGTCTTACGCAAATGACAGACCATTCAATTGGGGCATAGCATGACCATGATCTGGTAGAGCATAGTTAATCTTGACCGATCTTGGTTTATGTCAAGTGTTAATTTTGACCACAGTCCCCTTCTTCTTAATAGGTTTGAATCTGTTTTTTTGTGGGATTTTATTTGGGAATTTATGATTTATAGTAATTTTTTCATTCTATGGTTATGGGATATATATGTATGAATTCATTTGGCTATCATTTTTACTTTACATTTCAACATTGTGTGGGTATTTGGAGATGTATTCAGGTGTAAAGGAACCTTATAATTAGGTATCCCATGTGTGTGATATGCCTACTTAGCATTGGTCAAAACCCCAATCCTTTTCGAGGAAGACAAGTGGTGTCACACTAATCTTACCATTGGATAGGTGGGTCTTAGTGGATTTTTCATGGAAAAATGGTTTCAGAGGAGTGCTTATATTAGGACCATATTTTGGAAATTTTCTATTTGGGATATTAGTTTGGGAACTAGGGAAATAGTGTTGAAGTGTTTTGAGTTCACATCTCATGCCAGTGACTCCAGTGTTTGTTCAGTAGCTAACATATCTATTCACTGGAACTCTAGTAACCAACTTATTGACTTGGTTCATGTAGACACTGGTGGTAGGGAAAAAACTTTCACATGCCTAATATACGAATGGGGTGTGGTTTTCATGTCTTTGAGTTAGATACCAAAATATACTCATTGACCTTGATACTTATTATTTTAGGATCCCTCTATAATAGTGGTCATCTAGGATACAATATTAAGATTTAAAGGATGGTCCACCTAGTGATAAGGCTTCAATATAGGGTCCAATATAAGAGGTGGTACCACATAGTGGTTTGATAGTCATTCCACCACCCATTGAGTAGAAAGATTGGTTAATAGTACTGACTGAGGATGTGCATAGTGTGAGTGCACTCCATGAGTTTTAAAGACAGGGACCTCTCAGGTTTCAGGGTGATATATACCCCTAGGCAGGTGATGAATGACTACATGTAGTTACCCATGTTTTCCAAATTATGAGGACACATCCAGATCAGATAGTGGTCCTAGCAGTGAGCCTTCTTCAGGGATTTACATGGTGTGGTGGAGGCTGGTGACTCAGACATATGATAATTCATCACTCTATTAGAAAGAGTTTAACCATCTCTTTAGTTAGGTGTTCAATCTAGCCAAATTTTCCTTGGTGATAATCCATGATCTTCTGCAATACCAGTAGGGAAGCATGACTGGGATATAGTATTCATCATGTTTCACTAAACTCCCCCGATTCTCAATAGATATATTTTAAGATATTTTATTCGAAGAAAATAACACTGAGTGGAACCTAATACAAGATATTAGGATTAGAGTGATATCTATTTTAATTCTGGTATATGATGGACTGGTAAAGAGGGTTTCGGTTATAGAGTGTTTTATATTCGAGAAGATGCTGATCGTGAATGCCAGTAGAGGGAACAAAAGAGATGAGACCTTAACAGCTGGTAGACGACAATAGAAATAGGGATATGGGTTTGCGAGACACTTCATGAGAATACATTAGGACATTTGATCTATATTTTAGGGATCTAATGGTGGTTATATTAAATATAAATAAAGGTCGTGTTTCTCTAATAGTAATTAGGGACATCTAGAATAAGATTTTCTAACCCGCTATGCAACTAATAGAGAGACAGTTGATGGAATGCCCATATAGAGAGAGTAGCAGGATCAGAGAGGTCCAAAAGGTAGTGGATGTGGTAGAGGACTATGGAGATTAATGGGAGGTGTAATACTATGTGATCTATCTCCATCACCACCCCCAAGAGGTCTATATGAGGCTCAAGTACTTGGTGGGGGTGATAAAGGATAAGTGGAGGCAGTGGAGGCCTTTGACCTTGAGGCTCCATGGATGATTAAGGGTAAGGTTTGTGTCTTCTATAATTTATTTATAGTACCGATAGACATAGTTGTGAGCCACTAATTTCTTTCCACTTCTTTTTTTGATACTTAGAGATTCTAGTTGAGCCCTTGGCTCAACCCTTGCACTTGGAGACTCCTACCAGAAGGGATTCAGTGATCACACACTTCTTTCAACAGTGTGATCTAACTCTTGAAAAATATATATTATTATAGGATCTCTTTGTAGCAGTGATGATTCCATATGATTTCATCTTAGGTATGGACTGACTATCCAAAGTTCATGATCATATTGAATTTTTTATACAGTGGATGTGGTGCATCCATGTATATGAGATGAGTTTTTCCTTCGTTGGTAGGAAAGAAACTTAGGAAGAGTATGATCGGATCATGAACCTGAAGATACAACTAATTTATCACTAGTTGTATAGTTTTATCCTTAGAATAGTAGTAACTACAGAATTTTAGAACCCTTTAGTGGTGGTAGAGTATGGTGACGCCTTTCCTAAGGATGTTTCGAGATTACCTCCCCACTAAGAGAGATACTTCTTCCTAGACCTGAAACCAGGGAATACCGAACATCAATTCTAGTATATAGAATGGATCCCATAGAGATTTGTGATCTCAAGGTGTAGTTGGAAGATTTTTAGATAAAGGGATTTGTTAGAACTAGTGGATCACCCTAGGAATCTCCAATGCTATTCATCAAAAGGTGGATAATAACTTGAGTTTGTGCAAGGATTGTCATCGTTTAAACTAGGTTAATATGAAGAATAAGTATCCACTATTGAATATCGATGAACTCTTTAACTTATTGAGTGGGGTGAGAGGGTTCATGAAGATTGACCACAGGTCGGGTTATCAAAAGCTTTGAGGTTAGGTTGAGGATATACTAAATAAGACATTCTAATGATCGAACGGTCAATATGAGTACTTGGTGATGCCGTTCAGTGAAATGAATACCCTAATAGTGTTCATAGGACTCATGAACCTATTTTTTCATCCCTTGTTATATTGGTCTATAATTGTATTTATCGATAGAATCCTTGTGTATTCAACACCTGAGGAGGAGAACGTGAGACACCTAAGGACATTTCTCACTATACTCTAAGAGAACGAGAATTATAGGAAGATTTTGAAGTGTCAGTTCTTGTTTCATGAGGTCCAATTTCTGGGACATTTCATCTTAGTAGAGGGAGTATCAGTGGATCAGGAGAAGGTAAAGGCAATTATATCTTGGGATATACAAAAGAGAGTGACAGTGGTGTAGATATTCTTTGGGTTGTAAGGTTACTGTCAAATATTTGTTCTTGATTTATCAAGGTTATCATCACCCATTGATGCATTGACTTAGAATAGGAATACATTTATGTGTATGGAGATGTTCTAGTAGGTTTTTTAGTAATTATCACATAGGTTGATGAGTGCTCCCATCTTAAGACTTCTAGAGGAGGGTGATGATTATGAGGTTTTATGCAATGCATCAAGTCTAGGATTGGATGTGATTTGATAGAGAGGCATACTATGATTGAATATGGGTCAATACTGGTATGTCCTCATGAGTATAACAACATGGCCCATAATATAGAATTGGAATTAATGGTCTTCTCCCTAAATATGTGGTGACACTACATTATGGTTGAGTAGTTTATCCTCCAATCTCACTATAAGAGTCTCATTTATATATTCTCAAAAAAGGATCTTAATTTGATATAGTGGATATGGCTAGAGTTCCTCTAGGATTATGAATTTGAGATACTCTATACTTCTAAGAAGGTAAATGTTGTAAAATATTCTCTCACCATGATATATTTTTTTTAGTTTTTGGGGGAGTCATCAAAGTAGTTATCCTCATTGAAGTTGCCTATAATGGATGAGGATGGTGAGTCTTACCTCCAAAATATGGTTTTTACCCTACCAATTCTACAGGGTTTTAGGGAAGCTCATATTGTAGATGTTGACTATGAGACCTTGGTTTCCAGATATTTTCTATATGTTCTCATGATGGATTCTATGAAGGTGAGGATCATTTCATACTTTTTAGAGGATTGAATATGGTACCCATGATGTTTCGTGTGTAGATTCTAAAAGAGTTTCATACATCCCCCTTTGTGGTACAACCAATCATGAGGATGTTGTACCAGGACCTTCAATTCCTATTCTAGTGGCCAGGGATGAGGAAGTGTGTAGCTGAGTATTTCTCTCAATTTCTCACTTATTAGTAGGTGAATGATGTGCACCGGGTTCTGGTGGGTTTGGCTCAACCCCTTGAGGTACCCAAGTAAAAATGGTATGGTATATCTTTGGAAATTGTGATGGGGATATCATGATCATATATGGGACATAATTCCATTTGGATGATAATATACCTACTCACCAAGTCAGACCACATCATAACTATTTGAGAGAAGAGTTTCATAGATATCTTAGGACACCATTTCATTTAAGAGATATTCCGGATTCACGGATTTTATTTGATGATTATGTTGGAACATGATGTTTGATTCACGTCATGATTATAGAGAGGGTTAAAAGAGTCATTTGGGACTCAGTTATGATTGAGCATGGAATTTCACCCAAATATGTGCATCGTAACTAATAGGACTACACATGTTCTAGAGGACATGCTTTAACCTTTCATGTTGGACATTAGCCATTTTTGGAGGATCACCTACCATTGGAGGAGTTTGCATATAATAATAGATATCATTCCACCATAAATATGTCACCATTCAAGACCTTTTATGAGTGACCTTATAGGTTATCACTATATTGGACTAAACTCGGGGTGTCAAAACTCATGGGCCTAGATTTTGTGTGAGTGACGACATAGAAGGTGGATTTCATCCAAGAGTGGATGAAAATTGTATAGAGTCATTAGAAGTCTTTTGTAGACTAATGATAGAGGCTGTTAGAGTTTTTAGAGGGAGACCATGTGTTCTTGAAGGTATCACCTCGTCATGTGTTATAGTTACATGGATAGGTAAACAAGTTATCTATGAGATTCATTGAACCTTTCTAGATATTACATAGGTTATGTGTGATGACGTACCACTTGGACATAACACTATAACTAGATCGGTTACACAAAGTCTTCCACATGTCACAGATGAAGATGTATGTGCTTAACCCATCACATATTATAGATTGTCTAGAGATAGACACTTAGAATGGATCTAACTTTATAAATTACTCAATATAGATTTAGAATTGATGGGAGAATATTTTCCATTGTTGGGTGATTCCCTTGGTATGTGTTTGGTGGCAGCATGCAAATCATCAGGAGAGCACTAAGGAGTGGGAGAACTAGATGCAATCCTAGTGCCCTAATTTTTTGAGTAAGTTTCTTATTTTATGAAATGAAAATGCCTGAGGTGGGGAGAATTTAGTAACTCTATTTTTCCATTATAAATCATTGGTATTTTTTATATAATATTTTTGAAATTAGGAGCTGAGTTTGTGGAATATTTTGGGGTAGAGGGCGATTCATTTTTTATATAATAAATATATTAATATATTATGTCTTATGTGTACATTTTTTCTGAAATAATTGGATAACCTTTTAATGGGGTCATGTACCAGAAATCTAATACCATCATTAAATCTGAAAGGATGGTCTATCCCTAGGTGCAACATAATCATTGTGCACGTAGGGTGTCTATCTAGAGCACCAACATGGGTGGAATAATAATTAAATAAAATTATTTCTTATTAAATCCTAAACCTATACCTTCCTCCATGTAAACACACTAAAAGAAAATCTATAAGGTTATTTACATTACCCTAGGGATTGATAGAAGGCCATTGGAGGTGGATTCATGGCTGATCAATAGAGGATTATGTTTTGATAATCAGTGTGACAATGATACTTGTGGGTCTTTCCAAAGATAGTGATGTATCACAATACATTATCAACAATCAATCAAAATCTATGGTAGGGTGTTTTTTCATTCGTTTCATCCCCATTTTATTATCCCATAACAAAATTGAATCAAATCCTTAAAAATATCGATACACTGGTCAATATTGTTTTGAGAGTATTTTTTAATCTTCTTAAAATCATGAATTAATGATATTTGATTATATCTTGTATTTCTGTTTCATCAATTGTCGTTCTAATGACAATAAATCGATTCCAACCCAAAAAATAGTCAAGGTTGATTCCTCTTGTTGTATTTTCTATTTTCCCCAACATTAATCCTGGGTTCATCATCAGTATTCCATTTTGTTGAAGTTTTTAAAAATACATGGTGAATGATCATTGTATAATTTTTTTTTGGGGAAATGGATCATCACCATGGGTTTGATATTGGGATCGATGACACAATCGAGGTGCAACGACTAACACATGTGATACAACACAAGTGGAATTAGGTTGGAAACCATTATTTTATAGAAATACATATAAACACAAAATGTTGTTTGAAAAAAACCACTCCATATGGAAGTTTGGAAGTGTAAAATATGTTTCCATACATGTTAAATATCACATGTTGTGTTGGAAATACAACACGTCGTGTGACCACGTGATGTAGGCTCAGCATATACCCAAGGGGTACATGGGAATTGACAGAGCCAGACACATAGGCATTCCCAATGTACATGAGAATGTCTATGAACTCAAACACATGAAGGGTACTTAAACATGGCCATAGTACACATGTATGAATGTTTAATAGATGAACAATCACCCGTAGGTTTGGGATTATCATAGAACTTCTTTATACTCCAAGTTTATGTTGTGTATTTTCTCCATGGAAGGGTGATACCCTCCATATCTTCAATATGAACCGTTTTCAATTGGATACATTCCCTTGGTCCATCCCTATGTGGGAAAAATGAGGAAATATATTCTGATCATATAATTATGATCCCCACTATGCTATCAATATTAGATAGAGTCATGGAATCCCTCTGATTGACCTGTGGTGTAATCCTCTATCATTTATTTGTCTTTCCTAGGTGGGGTTTTAGTAATCATTGTGACCAATATACCTGGTCACACAATCCTTGACATATAAGGTTATTCAATGTAGGGTCTGGTATAACCTAGTGGCTCTAGGTGGAATCACTTATCTAAGCATCATGATATTTGGATTTCAAATGAGTATTATTTTTCAAGGCCATAAGATCATGAACTCTCGAATCATTGCCATCAGTGATAGCATGGATCATGGAGTGAGTTCTCCCAGATGAACAATACCAAGAATAATTGAGCAAAATCCTTTGGGTGGAAGAATGGTTGACACATCTTTGAGACTTGGTGTCTATATTGAGTATTTCTGGGTTTTCCTATTGTCATGACTCATATTCTGATGGACATATATTTATAGTGATGAGATAAATATCCTCTTGATGAATTATGTTTGATGATTTTTGAGTGTCCTAATGGTTATTATTATAGTCACTCATGCATGGGTGTTGCCCGCACATGTTGTGTATTATGTTTATAATAGACCATTCAATGATGTCCTAAGAAGACTAGGAGTAGGTAGAGAATAGTTTACCTAGATAGATCATGGTCTGTGTAAAGCATTTATTTTGACAACTTTAATGTCCTTTATAGAAGGTTTGACTCTATTTTAGTTTTTTGGTGGACTTAAATTTTAGAATTTATAATTTCTATTAATTTTTTCATTCTCTTATTTCTAGATATAGATGTATGCATGCATTTAGGTATCAGTTGTACATTACCTTTAAACATTTTGTGGGTATTTTGAGATTTGTGGATGGATACAAAAAAATATTATGTATATAAGGTAGAGGACATCCAATTATACATCATAGGAATGGGAAAGGAAGAAGTTGAAATTGATGTAGTCCACCTAAATCTCATCTCATATATTGACATTGTGGAAAGTAAGTCCATATGAATAAAGATTACAGTAAGGAATGATTCAATTCCTAATGATTTTCTTTTGGTAGTGAATCTATAAATCTTATTCATGATGATACAAGATCTCCATTTTAGAGTGTTACCTATTTATTTAAGTTTACATCTTAGACTATAGTGTTTCTTTACACAACATATACCGAATATAAAGAATTATACATATAGAAGATTCAACATTGTTCATCTTTTAGGTGATAAAGTTCTCAATATAATAGGAAAGGGTGATATTATCATTAAAATGTAGAATGAGGGCTAACTATAATTGAAAGTAGTGAGACACGTACTAGGGTTGAGGATGAATTTTATATCGATAGGATATCTAGATGACATGGGTTTCAATACTTCATTTTGGGTGGAGCATGGATAATAATAGATGGTTCCATAGTAGTGTCCAATTGTTTGAAAGATGAAATATTATACCTAGAAAAATTTTTGGAATGAGAATTTCATTATAAAAAAACAAATGCCAGATCTAAAATATTATTGAATGCATACCTTGGTCACTAAACTGATAATGGAATTAATGTTCTAGCTACTAAAGGCATGAAGAAACTCAAAATCATGGAATTTGAAAAATGCAAAGAGTTCATTATTGGGAAGAAGTGTAATGTGTTAGTTTAGATGAAAGGAAAAACACCGAAGGGTTAAAAAGATAATGTTTTTTCATATAAATATATGGAGTCCTACACTTGATTTTTCTCATGGAGGTTCACTAAAATATTATATCTTCATCCATGATGTGAAAAAATGGTGAGGATGTTCTTTCCCAAGCATAAGTATGATGCTTTCAAAACCTTCATTCAATGAAGATCCATGGTGTCAAAGGAGACAAGATGTAAACATCAATTTCCGAGGTTTGAAAATGTTGAGTAATATAGAAGTAGGTAATTATAATGGTTCCTATAGAGGAATGGATGATAGTTCAAGAAGGCCATACTAGGTCTCTGAAAATAATAGCATTGGAAAGAGGATGAATTGGAATGTAGTGGAGAATGTAAGGAGCATATGGATATATTTTTGTTTCTCCATGGATTTTTGGGTATGGGATATAATTTCTGATTCCTACTAGGTGAATGTATTTCCTTCAACTCCATTGGGATAAATTTTTTTGAAGCCTATTGAATTGGAAAAAAGTGAATATTTTCCATCTCAATGTTTTTCTTTCACTAGTTTATGTCCGTAATGATTCTAGTTAAAGGGATATTTTTGATGCTAAGTACTAAGTATATTTATTTATAGGGTAAAATAATTAATAGATTGGATTTAGACACTAGGAGAGTGAATTATGGATGTTCATAAGAAGTTGAAACGATCTCCTTATCAAATAGATCATATGGAAAAATAAAAGCCGAGTGAAAATCATTGATCAGTTCAAAGAATAACCCCAATTTTATGTCAATAAAAATTAATATTTAGATGTCTGGGATAATTTAAAGAGTATTATAGTTCCCAATACATCAAATATTTTGGACGATGGTTTGGGTAAACATTGGATATCAATGATTTTGTAATGTTAAGAAATACCAGAAAACATGGGGACTATAGAATCTTGGGTTAGTTCTCTTTAATGTGATGTTCTAGAATCAGCAGTTCTAGAATGATATAAGACACAAAGATAGTCATAGAGGTCCACCAATATCCAGTGTCATTTTTGGAGATATATAAGTAACTTGTACAACTTTATTCTAATAGCCGGTAGATAACCTCAATGTTTAGAAGAGGAAGCAAGCCCGAGTGAGTCATGGAAGTGGGATTTATGAATGATGGATGAAATGGATTTCTTAGATGTTTCCAGAACATTTGAGCTAACTAGTAATGAGAATTGGGCCATCATTAAATGGGATTTTCATATATGAGGAAAATGAAGGGTAGGGCGGGCCAAAAAAATTTGACCGCCATGAGTGTGGGCCAAAGTGGATTGAGCCTTTGTGGTTGTGGGCTAAGGGTAGTTGTTCCCATGCGGGTTCTGGATTAACTGAAAGATAATTTTTTTTAATTTTTTTTACAATATATAACTTCATTAAATTTTTAGATTTTATTAAAAAAGCCATGATTTTACCATTACATATGATTCTCACTGTAGTGGTCATTATAAATCACCATTTATTGACATGGGAATTATATATAGGTCAATATTTATTGTTTTAATATTAAATAATAATATTTAAATAATTATTATTAACCATACTCACATGGTCTTTCATCCCACCTCTTGGAAAATTGAACTCATCTCCTTGTAAATGTTTTCAATTTAGAAAGAATTATTATAATCATAACATTTTTTGGGCCCTTTTATTATTGTTATTTCTTTTTTAGTTATTAAAAAAATACAAAAGGATCTCATGGGAACCATTATTGGCACTTATGAAACTGGTCATTACCTAAAGATATGTCATTCATTCATAGGTCTAGTCATTTGTATCACCACACAACTAACATCACCATTCATCACTCCTCACCGATCAGTCACCTAATTTGGATCACAGCAGTTTTCAACCGCAACGACATTGTCTCATGCACAATTATCCCAATGAAAAGTGATCCACTACATAACTTAAAACTCTCTCTATGATCGATTCATACTTATTCTCACAACTATCATTAATAATGCGATAAAATATATATATTTATATAATTATAATATAGAAAATCTCATGGGATAGAGATGGGCTTATGGGAAGAGGGGCATGCTTGAATTTTTTTTGCACCTTATGTGCATGATTTTGAATACAAACCCCCATGGGCTCAAACCCAGTTGGGATTAGCCCTCTCCGCCCTAGCATGTTAGTTTACATTACTAGATCTAATATAATGACATTTTTAAAGGAGAGTGATTCATAACAAGTGGATTTATTATCTATAAGGAGATAGAAGAAAATGGTTTATGTAAATAATTTTCATGAAGAGATTTCAACAAATGAAAGGTGTAAATTTTGTTAAATTTAGTTTATTCAGTTGTTAATCATATGCTGTTATGATGGTACATGGAATGGTTTTCATTAAAGGGTAAAATTTTGACCAATTAGATGCTAATACTACTTTTATTCATGGAAATTTGGAAGAGGACATTCATATGTATAAATGGGTGTAAAACTAACATGCCGACCCAAAATCCTGACCCCACCCAAAATATAAATAAAAATCATGGAAAACCCAAGACAAGGGAGACTCAAACTTTCTACCTCTATATTCCATGGTTTTTCCTTGGACAACTAGTCCATGCATTGAACCTATTATAATTTTGTAATATATATAAATATAAATTTGTTTCATAAAGATTAATATTTTATTTTATCATAAAAAATGAAATAAACTAGTCCATATTGGGATCAAGCTTAGATAAACCATGGCACTATGCAGGTCTATCTCTACCCGAACAATGCCATTTGGCCAGAAAAAATACATCTTTGGCCTGAGCTAGGTTGGGATATTTTTACATTCTAACATGGATCATGAAAAGTGCTTCATGGACAATGGAATGGAGAATATAATGTTCTCGGTAAAAAATTCATGAGCTGAAATTAGTAAAACAGAATTATAATTAGTGGTTCAATGCCTTTATGGAAGAACTGAAGTTCATCTGAAGCATTTTGGACCATTTTTTTAATCAAAAGGTGGTAAACGATGGGAGTTTCATCGTAATTATTCTTAATATAATTGAGATGATATTCACAGGACCCAGGAAGGATCAACAGGAATATTGGATTGTCAAATGGTCGATATGTTTCAAGATGAAGGATATAATTCCAAAAAAATAAATTTTGGAGATGATGATTAAAAGGGACTTATAGTATTGAACTTTGTTCCAGAATCTATCTAACTGTGTTTATATAATAGAGGAATATTTTTGAATGAGTAACCTGAAGTATGTAAAATCTCCCATGGTTAGAAAATTCAAGTATAGTAATGAATGGGAATTAGAATAGAAGAAATGGTTGATTATGTAGAATAGAACACCAGGAAGTGATAAATTGGATATTGTGGTATCTCAAAAGATCTAAAATATATCATGAATATTTTGGAACAAATGAAATGTTATCATGGTTTTCGGATTTATACATTAGGAGAGATGTGGAACACTTATAGGATTACCAATTGTTATATGTTCCCTTACAGAGGCATAAATATGAGTGAAAATCTAAAACATCAAGCAATAGTCTCACTTTCAACAAAAGGGGTAGTGTATGTTATACTTATGAAGTCTAGGAATAAATTGATTTGGCTGAAGGGGTTGTTAGGGGGTCTCAAATGAATGTAGGTGGTTGAGATGCTATTTAGTGATTCACATAGTTTAACCCACATTCCAAACAATATAATGTTTTATTTGAAGACAAATAATATTATATTGAATCATTATTTATGAAAAAGTTACCAAGATATGGATGGTTGATGGAGTTTAAAATATGGTGGATATAATGAGGAAGGTCTTAATATGGGATATGTTTGGATGGTGTTACTCCTTAATTTGGTTGGGATGAACAAAAGGAAAATGGGGAAGCTATGCTACTAAAAAGGGGGATGGTGAATGAAATATATTAACATATATGGGTGGAGGACCTGATAGGGGTGCCTAAAAATGAATCTCAAATGGGGTATTGTTAGTATTCCAAAATCTGGGTACCATTTTTTGGCTAAGTATTGAAACATTCATAAGTGATTCTAAAATTCTAGAATGAAAGTAGATGAATATGGGGGTGCAGTGTTACTAAATTAAAGAATTCTAGAACTTGGAAAAACAAAAATAAAAACCAAGACAAGACTTTGGAAGGTAGATTATATATAACAGTAAACCAAATATTGTAAAAGAGTAAATAGTAAGATGGAAATGATGTGTAATATTAATGTAATGTGGTAAATGAGATTAATTTGGAGTTGAGATTTCGGAGATTACACTGTTATTTTGGATAAATAATTGATTTGGTTGATGACTTTGACCAAGTGAAAGGATGCTTACGAAAATAGGATCTTGGGAGAATTCTCTCTCTGAATATCAATAGGTGCAAGAAACTATTTCACTTGATTGATTTTTAGACATCATCTATAAATACATAGGTGCTAATAATTTTTTATGTATCAAATTAATGGTTTATTCATCTTCCATTTCTCTCAATAAATGTTTTCAATATTTCCATTATGGAGTAAAACTAATTCTAGACCATATAAATATTCCATTTTATTCTTTATAATTATCTTATGTTTCTATGTTAAAATTTATTTTTTAGTGTATAGTGGATTTTTGGTGCATGGATGGGGTGAATTTTCTTAATATCTATGATATATCATACTAATAGTTTCATTCTAAATTGGGAGTTTCAATTTTTTTCTATATTTCATGCTTCCAAAGGGTACTTCTAGTTTGGGCAGTTTTGATCCCAATAATTAACACAATAATTCTCCAACTATATGCATGCCTTATTTAAGAGGTAAAATGTTTTCAACACCATTAAATTTGTAAATATTCATCTAACATTCAACCTGATTTTAGAAATATCATGTTTTATGAATATTTTCAATAATCTATACAATACACTAAATTCAATCACCTAAATTCAAATGTAGAAAAAGAATTATTACTAGAAACAATGGAACAAAATTAATAATGGGAAATGATAAAATAAACTTCTATATTGTGAAAGTGTAAAAATTTTTATGATAATAACCTACCTCAATAAACTCATGAGGCCTTTTTAGCAGTAGGTAAGTATTTTTGGAAATTATCTGTTAAATTTTCTTATTTAGAATACCTAATTCAAGAAAACATGTCATTTTCAAGTATAACTACTAAATTTAATAACCCAATAGTTTTTTAAAGATTTAATTACATGGGTTACATATTCTTTTGTTATATAAAACAATAGTCAGTCATTACCTTCATTTTGAAATTAGACTTATAAATACGTATATTTTTTTATGAATCCCAATAAAATAAGGCATGGAAAGACCAAATTCATTATGACCTATAATAAAAAGTAAATGAGATCCCATGAGATATCTCACAAAATCACAACAACTTCCATCCAACCACAATTACAAACATCCACAATTTAATTTTAATGCCTCTGATTTTTCTCTTAATTATTTTAATAAATTAACTGGGAAAATACTGAGACCAAACATTGAGATGACTCGAGATTCCAAGATCTGGTGTGACCAGAATGAATCTTTTATTAGAGTTCATTTTTTAAATTAGAAATGCTTGATGGATAACTTTGGACTTTAATAACTTCTAAACGGGTGCCTGATATGAATATCTGAGGGCACCTTTGCGTCCAGAACAATGGATTTACCTTAGGTGGGACCTGACCTTGACCGGTGTGGGTTGAGGGTGAAATTTATATTTTGGATGTGAATGTCATTAAAATATTGAATAAAAATATTTTAATTTAGCATTGAGTAGTGGAACATATTTATTCCTTTTTTATTAAACCTAGAGGTAGGGGTCCATGGTTACAATTCACAAACCTAGAATTCGCTGAGAGCTCTTGAGATACGCCTGAAGTTTTTAATCTCAATGATGAATGAATATGGAGACGTGGATCAAGATCGTTCTTCAATAGATCGTTAATTACAACAAATTCACGACAGCAAACAATCCAATCCCTGGTAAATCGTGTGTTTTGATTTGATTTCCTTCCACGTTATTGAATTACTACGATGAATGTGAATCAATCGATGAATGTTTTGATTCATGGATTATACTTATATTTTGCGGGATGAGTTTATCATTTTGGGATGTTTATTGGGAATTGAATCTAACTTAGAATTGATTTATTTTTTGGAACTATATTCTTACTTTCAAATGTTGATGGATCAAAGCTGACACGAAGAAAGATTAAATACGTCCACATTGATCATTCTTGTGTTACGCCTCATTTCCCCCCATATCCACTTCTCATTCTTTGTGGTCAACGACCTAGATAGTCCCAGCAGAACAGCTGACAGTGACCCGCATTCTTGGTGGGACCATGGAGGTGAGTGAGAGTCATGGAAAGCGGTCATGGCGGCAGTGATTGGGATGCGGCAGCTGGCTGCGTCGGTGCCCAACTGCAGGCAGAGGAGGACGCAGACCAAAGCCTATGGGTGGCATATGGTAGTCATAGCTAGGTGGGCCACGACAGCAGCAGACAACCATGGTGGAGGAACGCGTCTCCCCAGGGCCGCATTGGACAGAGGACCCACGGAAGAGCCATGGGTAGGCTCTGGTCACGTGGATCGACCACATGGATCAAAGTTCAGCCACATGTATCAAAAACCTACTGTCTTGAGAGGGGTAACTGGAAGGCACATGGTTGGGCGACTGCGTGACAAGGGTGGGGCATGGACAGCCAGGATGGGTCCGGTGCAGGTGGTCCAGTGTGGGTGGTTCGGTTCAACCGGGTCAGACAAGACCCGGATCCCACCCACCCATTTTCACTAAAAGACTTATAACATTTAAACCATAAGTCTGATGTACCATTGGCGGCGTTGGGCCCCTTGAGACAAGAAGAGCCTTTTGAGGTGGCTTTGAGGGCTTTTAGTGAGTACCACTATAGTTGTGATAATTTTCCTTGGTTCTTTCCTCGAGGGTTCGGTACGACATTGCATTCACATCATTGGGAACCAATCACCTCCAGAGGATAGTGTCTTGGATAGGGTTGTTCCATATTCATTGGGAATAGAGTGATATTACGTCACCCCTGATAGAGTCTCTTGTGTATTGATTTGACCTCTGAGTATAGGGTGTCAATCCTCCATCTTATAGGTCTTATCAGTCGGGTTCATGGTATTCTCGTAGGACAATATCATACGTTAAGAATTTCATTGGTAGGATTAGTGGTGTTCTCTAAACAAAACCCCCTATTTTGTGGGTTAATAAAGATTGGGTTCGTGGTATTCTCTTAGGAGAATCCAAAATTTTATATCATGATATTTATCCAGCGTTTTCTTGTTGGGCAATGTCCAAATTAGAGAGGCCTCTTATAAGAGTCCCCAATGACATCACGGCTCGAGGAGAGAGTTCTCCTAAAATGAGTGTGCCTCGAGCAGAATCTTATGGCTGATGATTGATTGTGACTTATCCTCCCTTTATTTATGGCTAGTTACGAGTATATCTGTATGTTATTGGTATATGTATTAGCATATAACTATGTAGATATTACTATGCATTCTTTAGTGGTTTTTCCTTTTTGGTTTTATGGTGTCCTACTGTGTATTGTTTTACTCACCCCTGCACAGGCTTTTCATGCAGGTTTCATGCCTTTTGTAGATGACTGACTCTTTAACGTAGTCCTAGATGGATCAGGACCAGGTCTAGGACCAAATGGTTCCTTATGTGATCATACAAGGTGATGTGTTTCCATAATCTTTATACAGTAGCTTCTGTACCCTTGTTTGCGTGTCATACTTTACTGTTGTCTTTCTTTTGGTGGGATTGTATTCTGGTCGGTTTACCTTTATGTTCTTTACTTTTATATTGTACACTATGGTTGGTTATTTGTGTATCCATGCATAGTGGTTTGTGTTTTCTCTTTTCATCTTTGTGTGCTTGGATATGTTTTCTTGGGTACATGTACTTTTCAAAATGTCTCCCATTTGTGAGATATGTCTACACGCCACTAGTTATCATCCACTGGCCTATTTAAGGTGGGCTTGAGGTAGTTGCAACACGGGCTCCATTGGGACATGTTGTGACATAATTAAAATTATTCTCACAGCACACATATATCACTAGAATGGCATCACACATGCAAATACTGTGTTTTTCAACTTGAAAACAAACTAGAAAAAACAAACTCACATAAGAATAAAATTAATTCAATCAGGTGAACTAATTTGATTACATATTAATAACAAATAATAAATAAATAAATAATAAATATAATAAAATATTAAAATGAAAAAATAAATATTATTAATTGAAATATTAAATTCAATTATCTAAACCCCAAATTTGTACGAAAATAAAATAAAATAAATTCAATGTCAATAGTGTACATAAATAGAAAAAATTAATTATATAAAAATAATATACAAAATATTCATAATAAATGGTCTATATACATTATTTTAAATCATTGTAAACATAAAAAATACCTAAAAATGAGCCTAGTAATATCCACCTGAGTAACTGAGAGTAGAGTCTATTCATGTAAGATAACATTAAGAAAATATTATCATGACAATGATATCAACATCCTATCGAAAGCCCAAATTGATAAATTGAAATTTGTAATAAAAAAGTGATATAAATAAAATTTTTATTTCACATTAGGAATTTAAGCCAAAGTATACACCCAATGGTTAATTCTCACAAAAATGAATCATTTCAATTTATAATAATTTAATAAACAAATAAATAATTTAAATATATTTCCAATATTTTTATAGTGAATTTGTGTATTTATAAGCCACCATCACATAAAAAAGAACACCATAAAATCACAAGGAATTAAAAAATTTTAATTCCAAATGATCATTAAATCCAACTAGTTAAATGTGAAAAATGGGCATTAAAGAAACTCTAAAACTATGTAATGAACATTATAACTAGATTTGAGAAAAAAAGACAACTTATTTTGAAAAACAACTTATCGTAAGTGATAAGTTACATAATCAATTTTTAGAAGAAAACCAACAAATACCACATATTTGTATTAACTTATTATCTTATTAAATGAGTGTAATACACTATTTTTTATAATAAAATAGAAAAAAACTTTTATTTTATAAATTTATCTTCAAAACTGATGAATCCCAAATGTAATTTTTCAAAAAAAAGGCAAACACCACTTATTTTTGAAAAATACTTGTCCTAACGAGTGCTATAACAATTTTTTCAAACCAAATAGGAAAATAAAACTTATATTTGTGAACATATTATCATAATTAATATCTGGTGGATGAAAATTTTAAAGAAAAATAGTTAAGCACCACTTATTTTTACAAAATTTTCATCATAATTGATGAGTAGCATAATCAGTTTTCTAGTGTTGTGAAGGGTAAAATCATTTAAATAAGTTAATCAATAATTAATCTAAAATCATCTAAGAATCGGTTATTATAAATCTTAACAAAGCAACATAAAATTGGATGTAGAGGTACCTAAAAATTGGATATGATGAATTGTGCACCTTAAGATTCATTCCAAAAATCATAGATCTGTTTTGTTTATGGAACTAATAAGTACATGTATTTCACTAAATATATAGTGATAGCACATTGAAAAATTGTGTCACCTGATAAGAAATGGGGTTCTGGCCATGTGAGGGATGTGTTGTGAAGTCATGGGTAGGGGATATTGAGTAATGCTAGTTTTATATGCTAACATTATTGATGTGTTGGAAGGGTAGCTAGGAAGTAATAAATATGGATTGAAGAAGTTTATAGTGGTATGAGTAATAAATATGGGGTTGTGATTGTATTTAATTGTAGGTATTTCATATTGTATTCTATTTGGAATAATCTAAATGCTACAGACTTGGCCTTAAAGTACCAGCCTTGGGGGAGTCCTCTCTAATTCTTTACTTCTTATTATCTATTAATCTTTAGGGGCCACTTCTAATTTAGTGTGGATTCAGTTGGAGGATATCCTACTCTATTTAACAGGATTAAATCCAACAGGGTTTTTAACGAGTGTATTATGTGAATCTATGGTGTAATAGGTGAATAATCCTATGACATGATCCGGAGAAGAGAGAATATAGAGAACCGCTTGATTCTCTTATGGATGTAGGCTTCAAGTCGAACTATGTTATATCCTCATGATATTATTGTTTTTGAGTTTTTTTTTCTATTCCACACAACTATGCTGCACCCTTACAAGTTGTATTAGAAGGATCTGGAGTGAGGGAGTTAGAAACAGCGAGGTGATGTCGAGTTTTTCTAGTGACCTGAATATTAATAGTAGGCGGAAATTTTTCCTAGCCCTGATCCATGAAGAGGAATACGATATGATTCCAATGGCACAAGGGGAATTGAAAACGAAGTTAAAACAAGCCCTTTTGAGCCAGTGACAATTCATGTCAAACTGAGGGTGAACAAAAAATCTGTGCCAAAGAAGATGGTGTTGTTCTCGAAACTGGAGAAATTTATAGAAAGGCTCTAAAAGTTTCTCCGGCATGCCACATTAGCGTCACATTCTTACCACGTCAAAATGTGATATAGACCATTGAATTTGATTTGGTGATATCTAGACCGATCAAACTACGATTTTGACGATCCCGGATTGGATCACCACTATTTATACAATTCCAGACGCATCTGTATGGTTAGATTTTCAAAATTCTCATTTCATCAGATGGTGAAAAAGGGGTTAATCATAGAATGTGGTGATTGTGTTTTGCGAGAATGATGATGGTTGGTGGATGAACCCTACCAAAATTTGTTATTGATATGTCTGATGTTCTGAACAACTTTGGCTTGTGGAAAAGCATAGTGAAATATATTCTTGTCCAGCTGGGCATAATATGACCACTGACTAGAGAAAAGCCTAAGATAACCAACGATGATGGTTAGGAATAGCTTGAGATGTGCGTCTTCATCATAATTTAACTATGTCTGGCAAAAGACGTAAAATACTTAGTGTTGGATGAGACCTCACAGATGGAGATATAAAATAAGTTGGGGCATCAATATATGGAGAATTCAATCATCATCAAATTATTCCCGAAGAAGAAATTATAGCAATTGCACATGGATGAGAGAACAAATCTTTTGGATCACACCAATGAATTCAACAAGATCCTAACACAATTATTGGGGCTCGGTGTGGTGGTAGGATAGGAAGAAAAATAACTTTTTCTTTTTTCATATATACCAAGTTCATTTGGTGAAACTTTGACTGCATTGCTCGTGGGGAAGGAAAAGTTGAAGATGAACGAGTTGCTGACATCACTTCAAGATTATATGGCATTCCAAAGGCCCTTGACGCATTTTGGAGATAAAATTATGGTGAAGCAAGATGATCAATGTGGGAGAAGACGATATCGGAAGTCAGTAGGTAATGAATGGAGACCCAAATCAAGAGGTTGTTATCCTAATGAAATCAAGTTTATCTCCTGAGAGAAAAAGGGTCACTATAAAAGTGACTATGGAGAGCGCAAACGGTGCACTATTGGGAAAGATAAAGATGAAGAGAAGGTTGCGAACATCATAGAATTATCGGTAGAAGATGAAGTCTTCATGACAATGAGAAGCATGCACTCAGATGGAAGAGTTTAACGAGGAGAACTGTAATGTTATTACTACAAAAGATACAGGAAAATTAAGCAGGAATATCGATTTTTAAAAAGGGAGAATGAGTGGGCTCGAAATCCAAAGGAAGACAAATTGGTTTTGGATTTGGGGATCTTGGTACACATAAGTACGACCAAAGGTGTGTTTCATACTTTTCAGTAGGTGCAAGAATTGGTGAGACTTGGTAATGGGTGAACATGCGAGGTTCAAGGAGTCGCGATAGTGAGATTAAAGACACCCAATTGTGGAGTACGAAAACTGGATGATGTGAAATTCATTTCATATATGAGACAGTACTTGGTATCGGTTTGTAGGTTCAATGCGAGAGGATACAAGATTTCCATAGTGGGTGGAGTATTGGAAGTATCATGTGGGGATACACATATGTTTATTTGTAAAATGTCCCAAGGGTTTTATTATTTTATGTGGACTTTAGTCAGTCCTAGATCGAATGAAGATGGTGGAAGTGCAACATCATATGGCATGAAGAAGCGTGTTCTATTTGTCGATGATGTTTTCAACGCCTGCATGGAGGCTGTAGGTCTGGATTCTACCCCAAATTGGTAATGATGGGGATATTTGTAAGGTCCAATCCCAATTTGGGTAGGATTTAGCGGGAGGAGAAGCTGGTTGGCAGCCAACCCAACCGACCATGGATGTGTAATAATAGGCAGTGGGAGTTTTCAAAAGTTGTTGAACTACCCACCAACCAGAAAAAAAAAATTCATTGCACTATTTAACTGGATTAAATCCCATGTGGTTTTAAAAATATTATTATGTGAATTTGTGATGTATCGGTGTGTAATCCTCCAACATGATCTGAAGAAGAGAGAATATATATAACCCCATTGTTACTCATGTGGATGTAATCTTCAAGATGAACCACATTAAATCCTCATGTTCTTCTCATTTTTGTGTGTTTTGCGGTTCCACGCACCTCCACTGCACGATTAAATAATACTCTGTGGAAATTATTTTAACAACTTTACTGGTAATATATATTTCCATATATCTTCACTCTAGTACCATCATTTTGAAGAAATTATTCCTTTCATTTAGAGGAAAATATCATTGCAGGATTGTTGGTGTATTTCGGAAGGAAGATGTTGCAAGAACATGTAGCGAAGATTGAATCCTATGGGATGGAACATGTGGATTTTATGCAATGGCATGGTGAAATGATTAAATTGTTTTAGTATTGCAAATTAAAACCACGGTAGTCAAGCTCACAAGTTTACTATTTACACTCTGTGCAAAACTTATTTGACTCATGATAAACTCGTAGACACAGTACAAATTCACCAGGATCACTGAGTGGACTCATAAGGTAGACTTTTGAGTTTGACTACCATGATTAAAACATGGTATGGAGGGGGTGGAAAAAGTTCTGAGGCCACAAGAAACATTTCAATCCATACAGGTACAAATACATATGGCATTTGATTTTTTTGATCATCATCCTTCTAGTACCTTACATTTGCTGCTATAGAAGATCCATAAATTTTACATACCTTTTCAATAGATTCCATTATTTGAAACATTCATCTTTAGAGGAAACAAAATTAAAGAGAAACATTTTTTTACTACTATTGGATCATGTGTAAGAAGAGCAGAAATCATCCAATATTTTGAAACCTCTATCTTTGAAGGTTCCTCTGGAACAATCAAATCCAATGAAGGAAGAGGAAATTCTACCAATGAAGGAAGATGAAATGTTACCTTGTCCTTTAATACCTTTATTAGGGGGGATCGTGATTTCTAGCATAATTTTGATGAAGAAGATGTAAGTAATAGACACACTCTATAAGCAGGGAATAATGATAATGAACTACAATGGAAGGAAATAATGAGGACTCCTGACGAACGATTTTTGGTTATCTCTTCAAGGGGAACATGGATATCCAGGGCCTGAAATGGGTACTAAATATGGAGATGCAGAAATAGATAAATGAATCTAATGAATTTAGATTTGGAATCAAATTATAAGTAAAAAAACGGTTGGACTCAAATAATGAAAAGTAACAAGATAAAAGAAATGGGGAAGATGAGTAATTGAAGAAATTTGGAACTCCTTCATGGTGAGATGAGAAAAAAAATTTAGGGACCACATTTGATGGTGAACCATTGGAACAACTAAGATACAGAGGGAAGACTGAAATAGTGGGATAAGTAGAGGGGGGTTTGAAGAGTTACCAAAACAGAACAATATAAAAATATAACAACGTACAAAAGATATTTGATAGGAAATTGATGTAGAAACCCTCCTTCAAGAGGTAGTGATGGCGACTATACCCAATGATGATGCCGCTAGTGTACATGTAGCACTCAGAGCTGGAGAATGGGGAAATAAGTGGTTGAATGCAGTTACTTTAGATTCTAGGGTCTATATTCATGAACAACCACATAATAAGCATATCATCAAGTTCCTAATTAAAATGATAAGGAAGATGTGGAAAATGATTTGGTTAAAGGAGAGGTGTCTCCTAGAGATTATATTGTAGTAAGAGACTTAGCCATGACCTTCTTATATTGGTTGAAACGTCCTGGATTCCACCTTATGTAGTTTTAAGGGTAAGATATTATCTTGAAAATCCTTTTATGTGTCAAAAAATGGAGAGGGATAGTGAATACATCCTTGGAATGTATGTCCAACCCTTGTCCAAATGATCCAGATGTGGTATAAATAATTTTATTCACATCCTACATGTGAATCTCCCTTGTAATAATATTTAGGAAATATTTAAAAAGTTAAGAACATAAAAACCCACATATAATTCCCTTTTCATTATAGACCAATATCTAGTAAATGGATATCCAGTTAGCTGACTTGGCTTCATGACTATTACTCATACAATCAATAGTGTGGAAGATAAATAAGTACACTCTAGTTTTTCCCAAGAAAGTAGGGTTATGACTATGGTAGATGCACAACCTTCTACTCTTTTAGAAGATCACCATGGTGATATTTTGGGACTTCTAGCTAATGGTAATTTTTTATTTCCCCCAATAGAGATCCTATTATGGTTAATGAGAAATGAAAAGGTATCCAAACAACCACAATATGAATGAATATTGAACTAGTACTATGGGTCAAAAATTCAGGAACCAAAATCGAATAGGAAGTTATAGAAAAATAAAAGGACACAATGATTTAATGTTCTTTGGACCCTTAGGAGTCTTACTTCATGACAAGAACACCACACACATGATTTTAATTAATCTCACAAGAGAAAATGAAATTATATAATGCATTTGGACCCACAAGAAGAGAGGACACATGAAAGAAAAATAGGAATAATGTTTTACAAACCATTGAATGAAAATGAAAATTGTAACCCTATACTTACCATGTCAGACAAATATCAGTCCAGCTTTCCTGATCACTTCTAGCTGAGGAATATAACATCATCTCATAGATCTGAGGAAGCATATGTGATTTGATCCTTCCATGTTTCTTGAAGTCGTCACCATGAATCTAGACTTCTTCCATTGAGAATGACCTCATCTACATCGCACATTGGCCACGAGATGGGGCCAAGGGAGATAGACACGTAAGGAATAATGCTCTGAGAAGGAGGATTAAGCATCAAACCAAGGATCCAGACGCTAGGGTTTCACCGAGGAAGGCTGAAAGCACACTGTCAAAGGGTGTAGAGAAGCTGATATGGAATCATACCTCAAGAATTACTAGAGAAGGGGTGATGAAACCCCATATGAGAAATATTTTCCATAACCACTTTCCCAATCCAAGGGTTCCAAAGAGCCACAACGTAACCACACAACCTAACAAAATCAACCGATCGAACATCTGAGAACCAAGTGGATGCCCAGATCAAAATGGGTGGCACAGGCTAATCAACAGTGCACAATGAATAGCAGAGAACAAAGAGGGATTTCCAACATGACATATGAATATATAGTAGCCCATAATATAAGTGAGCATCCCAATAGGAACATTGTTTATAAAATAAACCATCCCAGCAACAGTGTAGCATATATAATTTTTTTCAAAAATCATGGTGTAAAAAAATTAAAAAAATGGAAGAACATATATTAAATAACAAATTTAATATGAAAAACAAAACGAATTAAGAAAAACATAATTCACAAATCTCCACAATTTTCAATTAAATTTTGTGATGTTCTTTCTTTTAGGGGTCATAAAACTAGAACTTAGTTTAACCTATAAAAACAAAACTTAAACTGAGACAGAACCACCACTTTATTCAAACTATCACCTAGGATTAAGTTAGTGTCTATCTTATTAATACACATGATTCCAGATTCTACATCATCTTTTAAAAAATATATTCTAAAATCTATGTGCTTAGAATTATCAGGGAATTTTTTTAGAAAAATGGATTGCTGACTGGATATCAGAGTAAACATTGATAATGGAGCTGTAAATGCAAAGTATAGAAGAAATACCTTTGTTCCATAGGGAAACTTTAACATCCTCAGTTAAAGCAATGTATTCACATTCTATAGTTGAAAGTGAAACAATAGATTTCATGTTTCAATCCTAGGAAATGGAACCTTTAAAATAATTAAATACATAGTCGGTAAAAGATTTACGAGTGTCTATATTTCCAAAATATTCAACATCAACATAACCAAAGAAAAGTTTAGTAGAATCTACATTTACACCATATCACAAAAAATACTAGACGTACAATAAAGATATCTTATAAGGATCTTAAGGGCACGCAAATTTGGATTCCATGGATTGCCCATGAACCTACTAAGAGTGCACATAAAAGAAGAAATATCAGGGTGAGTTCAAATCATAGAATTCATTATGCTACATACTACATTAATATAAGGAATTTTAGACATGAATTTAATATCTATTGTAGTTGTAGGGGCTTGAGTCAAAGACAGTTTATAATTTTGTGAAATAGGGATATTAACATGTTTTAGAGTTTCAAACATATACCTATTAAAAACTTTTAAAACATAAGCATACAATGTTAGATAGAGTAATTTATTTGGACCGGCACTAATGATTTCAATGCTTAATATTTTCATGGCTGTGCCTAGGTCCTTAATTTCAAAATTTGATTTCAGATGGGATTTCATAGAAAAAATGAGATTAATATTCTTATATATGATGAGAATAACATCAACCTAAAACCGTAGATAAATTATGTAGATTTTAGTTAATTTGAAATAAATGTAAGCATCATACTAACTCCTAATAAAGTTTTTACCTTGAATGAATGAATCAAACTTCACGTACCACTACCTTGAGGCTTATTTCAAGCAATAAAATGATTTATTCAGAATGCATACTTGATTTGGTTTGAATTTAGTAGGATAACCATTTTGAGGCTTTATATACATCTTTTCAATTAGATAACCATGTAGAAAAGCAGTTTTGACATACTTCTCTATATACAGGTAATTATAAGCATCATAAGATAACAAGAGTTGAATGGAATAATACTTAAAAATTTGGAAAAATATCTCAGAATAATCAATTCCCTCTCTTTAGAGGAAGCCCTTGGGAACTAGGCAAGTATTGAATTTGATTTTCCTTCCCTCGGTGTTGTCCTCCTTTCTTTTGAAGACCCATTTAGAGCCAATTACTTTATCATTAATTGGTTTGTTTACAACATACCATGTATGGAAATTCCCTAATTATTTCATTTCTTCAATCATAGAAATGTCCCACTTCTTTGAGTATTTGTCTTTTAAATACTTCTTATAAGAACAAGGATCATCATAAAGAAGATTCTGGGCCACATGGAAGGCATATGAAGATATATCATACAAGCTGAAGCGGGTAGGAGGTCTGAGGATTCTCATTTTCCTATCATGGGTCAACTGAAAGTCCTAATGAGTAGTATGAGGTTCAGAATATTAATATGAACCAATGCTAGTCTCAGAATCATCCCCATCAGTGGGTGAAGGAAGTGGTGGAGTAGTCTGGATATCAATATCAACCTAAGCCAATGGATCATCTTCATTACACTTATCAAGAGACGGTTCACTAATGCAAAGTGTGGATGTCCTAGTCTTAAGAAAATATTATTCGGTAAAGACCACATTCTTACTAATGATGCACTTTTGGTATCCCAGTTTATCTAACTAGAGTTTGTATCCCTTAACACCCTTGAGAAAACCAATGAAAATGAACTTAAGGGATATAGGTTCTAATTTATCAGTATTGATATGAGAATAGGCTATCGAACCAAAGATCTTATGTATGAATAAGAAGGGGGATTGTTGGTCTATATTTCTTAAGGATATTGGAGCCGATTCATAGATGAGGGACCCTTATTAATAAGGTATAAAATAGTGCTGGTGCCGTCATACCAACCAGATTTGGGGAGGCCTGGATATCCAAGTATACTCTAGACTCTTTCAGGTATGGTCATATTCATACTCTCTACTAGGCCATTCTATTGGGGAGTTTCCCTAACAGTCCAATGCCTCTTAATTCCTTCAGGATCACAATATTGAATGATCTATGTAGATAAGTATTCCAACCCATTTTCTATTCACATGTTCTAAATTTTCATTCATGTTTGATTTTCAATTGAATATTTCAAGGGCATAAGGGTTTGAAAAAAAAATTGATTTGTTATTTAAGATGTAAATCCAAACATTCCAAGAGAAATTATCATTGAAGGTGATGAAATAGGATCCTACACCTTCAGATGTGGTCCTTATCATCCCCTATAAATCTGAATGGATGTATTGAATTATGGTGGTAGCTTTGAAGAAGGACCTATTGAAAGTCACCCTTTTCGACTTTACCATTACACAATATTGAAATAATGGAATATTAGTGGGTGTGATGTCACTCAAAAACCCCTTCCTGTTGAGTTCCTCTAAGCCTTTGGAACTTACATGCCCCAATCATCTATTCCATAGAATAATATTAATAGTATTTGTACTGTAAGAAATACCCAATTGTATTCAATGGGAATTGTTGTTAAAGTAATATAACCAATTGGTATGGAATCCCTTACGGATGGTTCTTGATCCTTTAGAGATATTGGGACATCCTAATTCAGATTTAAAGGTAAATCCTTTCAGATATAGGTCCTCTAAAGAGATTAAATTTCTATAAAAGTTGGGGACACACCTTACATAATTTATGGTGATGACAAATTGATCATATAACACTATTAGAACATATCCTCTACCCTCAAACTTCCTTCTATTAATGTTCCATAAGAGTAAATCCCCTTCCACCTTTTCAACTAGGTATGAAAAGGGCTCCTTATATGGAAATGTATGAAAGGAAAAAACAGAGTTGAGGACCCACTCTTGATTGAGTGGGTGGCTTGAGACATTCATGTCTTCAGTAGTGTCATAGCTTGAGTCATCTAAAAGGTACTGGTTAGTAGGTTGTTTGGGTTCTTGATCATGCTTGAGCTTCCTACACTCGGGCTTAATGTGCCCGAGATTACCAAAATGAAAGAATGTAACTTTTCTGTCTTTTGAATTAACCCTAGTTTTAGGTTCTCTACTGCTCTTACTTTTATCTCTATTAAACTATTTCTTTTTTACCATTAATGTGAGTTCTTCCCCTAGTAAACACACTATTTGCCTTACCTATTACCATATGTCTATAATGAAGTTCTTTAGATATAAGGGCTGATTAAACTTGTATCATCCCAACCCCAGTTACCCAGAGTCGGTGCATTATTTTAATAAATTGGCATGATTACAAGGAATCAAGTCCTGAAGGACTGATCAGTTTAGCAGTCTTGGAAAATATATTACATACATGAATGTAACATTACATTATAAAATGAAAAACAACAACAACTTTATCTCTATTTACCACATTCATCTCCCTTATACTATCCCTATAGGTCAGTCATAATATACCTCTTCTCATCCTAGAAAAAATAATACATAGAAATGGGTGAGCTCAGATGCTCAGTAAGGATAAAAATAAAGGGTAAAATTTCATAAATAAGTGTAAACATTTAAGGGAATGTATAAAACTAAAACAAAATTTTTGTAAACATAATCTTCAGAATAATATGGAAAAGATAAATCAAACAATTCCATTTACATATTCACTTGGATATTTTACTAGTCGAATAATCACTTGTAATATCAATAGATAATTTCATAATTATGTAATGCATAATGCGGGACATCATAACCACATAGTCAAGGACTCATGCCCAGACTAAAAATAATATTTCTTCAAGGCCTTATGTTAAGATACTTGTTTGTCTCATGAGACCTACCGATGCATCGAAGAGGTATAGTGGGCTTCACCCATCACTTACTAATTCCAATGCATTCTTCATATAAAAATGATGAAACATAACATAAACATTTGTATTAAAAAAAGCATACTAAATGTAAATAATTTAGACATAAACCATGAATGGTATAAAAATATCACATACACAGTAAAACATATCATAACTCATTCAATAAAATATGGAAAATTTTATTATAATAAATCAACCTCAATCAGGAATAATATTAAGTAAATGATGTTGATATTGTTGAAAATGATTACTAAAATCCATTGAGTGAAATACCACTTTTTCATGAAATCAATTGAAATTAACACAAGTTATAAAGGAATACATTTAAAATATATTTACGAATCAAAGTGTCCCATACCATTTTGAAACTTTTTAATGGAATTAACATTTTAAAACATTCATATCCATATAAAAAAAATCCTTAAAACCATTTTGAAAACATGGACATTAATGAGAATCATTTAGAAGAATAAATATTTAAAACATTTAAAATGATGTTTTATATAAAGAGTACCTTAAAAAATAATCATTTTGAAAACTACTTAATGAAACATGGAAATGGATAATAAATATGTCCCAGTAAAAACGTACACTTAAAAAATCTCAGATAATAATGAGATTGAAGAATTAGCCCTTACCTTGTACTTTTCCTTGGTAGAGGGTACGTTAACTTCTTGTATAATAGCTAAATCATTGTTATTAAATTATAAAAGAACCACATACATAAATATGATATCATATATAATCTTAAAATATTGATTTGTTAATAATATATTTGTAGTATCATTGTTTCAGGTGTTAACTAATTCTTTTTCCTTTTTATGTTTTGTTACGTAAGTCATGTTTTTTATTGATATGATGTGTTTGATTCATATACAGAATTATAATATGTTCTTAAATATTATTTTTAATAATCAAATGAAAATTATTCTGGAATGGTTATGATGGGGAATGAATCTCATCGCATTCGTGGAGACGATAATCTGTACGTATGCATGAACGCTACTTCCATTACATTTTTTATTTATTTCAAAAAGAAAGAACACCAAATGATACATATGTATATTATTATTCCAGTATAATATAATTTATTATATATGTTAAATATGTTCATTAACACCATCCTTTATACATTCCATATATGGTATGAATGAGTCGTATCTCTTTGAGAGGGCAGTAGTCCGCAGTTTCTCAAATGAAATTATCATATATATACAACATGGAAATAATAAAAGTATTCTATAAAAGAGAATTATAGAAAATTATAGATAAAATAAATATCCTAAATATCATATATAATTACAGTTTAATTATAATGGCCACCATAAGAGGTGGTTGTAGAAGATTGAACCATCATCGTTTCGTGAGAACGTAGTTCGCCATCCACAAAAACATTATGTTCTATACACATTAAGTGGATGTGTGTGTAAGTGTAGTTCAAATAAATCTCATAAAAACAACCAAGTTTATTTAGGATACTAGTGTTGTTATAAAATAAAGTAAGAAAAAGAGTTAATGTGGTCAGAGAAGTAAAATAAAAGAAAATAACTAAAGAGGAGATGTTACCTTTAAATCGGGTAACTCCCTTTGGTTTGAACCAAAAGTTTTCCTCAAAGGTCCTTATTCCTAAGGTATGGATAATATGAAGAAGGGAGGGATATAGGGAGCTTAATTGGGAAGATGTTTGATGATCCAAGGGTCTTGAGGGATGTGAGAAATGGGTAAGAGGTGATGGATTTTTATAAGGGGGAGTAGAGGTTCTTTAGGAATGTTTGAAAATATTATTTTATTATATAATTATTTTCGGTTTCTAAAGGTCCAAAACTCATTAAAGTAGTATATAGGATGACTAATTCTAGAAATAAAATCATCCATTAATAATTGTACAGGTTTTGGATATTTTTTTAATATTTATAATCTCTTTTATTTAAATTATTCTTTAATGAGGTAAACAATGCATAATTATTGTGTCATAAATAATTTTATTTATATGATGTCTAAAAAGTATAAAATAAATACCATGATGTAGGAAATAATTTTATATTTCAAATTAAAATTTATATACTTAAATATAACTTATATAACCCCTTGTTAAAATTATTGTACTAAAAGATATATGCTTATGTCATTTTTGTCTTTACTTTAAATTAATTAATATAAAGTGCCATTATCACTATCACGTGGCTCCATGTGGTCCCAAAATAGACCCAAGGATTTCCATGGATGTAAATTTATCAATCAATAGGAATTGGATACATGTTTGGGTAATTTAATATTATTATTATAATACATATTTACCCTTATTTACCAGATTTACCTTTAAACAATGGTAAATAAAATATTTACTGAAGTAAATATTCTTAGTTTCTAAAAATAATATTTCACTATTTATAAAAGTTTTACTTCTTTATTCCAAATATTTAATCCATTTTTCCAAATTAAAATCACAGAAAATTCTGAAATTATTTTAAAATTAACCCCCGTTGTTAAAACAAAAAAGGTGTTTTTAAGAAATAATAACTATCAAAAGATTGACACTTGTTTATGTCTAGTTTAAATGTAAAATTACATCCCATGAACTAAATTATATTAAATTATAAAAATTTAATCTAATGGTACTTTAAAACTACTCAAATGTGTAATTTAACACTATATATTATTTTGAATAAAAAAGATGTTTTTAATTAATATTTAGTATTTTCCACTGTTCATCAAAATCTGATAGTTATCAAAAAAGAACCAAAAATTTATACAAACTAATTTTTTATGCCCTATTGTAAAGAAAAATTTAATTTTATTAAATAAAATATATAAAAGTGTCAAATATTGGTTTTAAAAAGATTCTCCATTAAAAGGTGGTAAAATTTCCTTTTTTTAGAAATACTTATTTTATCTCAAAAATGAATTTGATCTTATAGTATGTCTAAGAAACACATAATATGGATTATAAAATTATATGGAGTATATAAAATTCAAAATTCATTTAATAATATACATATCTACTTTTTGAACGACTGGTTTGGTAAGTTGTGGTCCACTCGAACTCGGTGTTGCATGTAACGCAAGTTATTGAATTTCCTTGAAGAGATAACGTACTATGAAATATTGGGGTGTAAAATTCTGACCCCTTTCAATATATTTAATCCTCTAAATTTGATATTTTTCTTTGAAAATAAAAGGTTAAAAATAGAAAAATACATTTGTGAAAAACCCACATCGAAAATTGGGTTAATGAAATTTTGTCTTAATAAGAAGGAAAGAAAAATGAAATAGTCACCATAAAATTATGATCTTGATTAGGATAATATTGGTGGAAATTAGAGACACATAATTGGAGAAAAAACTTGAATATTTATACTGAGTTATTGAGGTCGTCAACGACAAAAAAGTGTAAAATTGAGGGCCTCAAAGCCATCAATCTACAGTGATTTAAAATATCATCGGTTAAACATAACAGAAGGTATTAGGATAACACATTTTTGGTTTTAAAATACCTTCCCTAAAGATTAAGAATTAATTTATTCATAGGATAAGAGGAAAAAATATACTTGAAAAGTAAAGTTTCATCCACTAACTAATTCCTACCACAGACTCATATTTCACACCAAAAGATAATATAATTCAAAAATATTCTATTTATCATAATCGTATAGGGTTCCAAAAATAATGAATTTATAATTCATTAGTCAAAAAGTTTTAAAATATGATAATATTCAAACTAGGAAATCATGTAAGCCCACGGTAGGTGATTAGACTTGTTGCCCTTTGCTTGCGGGTTCATGTCTCATGGCCTTACCGGACATGACAGGTTGTCGCCCGACCTTCAGGTTGTCCTTTTTATAAAAATCCAAAAATAATCTCAAGAAATGATTTAATCAAAAAAATAATATCCAATATCAAACATAATATATTACAAACTTTATAATTATCCACAATAATTCTGTCTGAACTCATAGTCCAAAATTTCTAAAGAAGGTCACATAATATACATGTGAATACCTTCATCGTGTATTCTCTTAAATTCTGATAATAAAATGAATTTCCAGAAAACCATATTTTAATAGGTATGTACTTACTTATTCCTTTTGTAAATCCTATAATACTAGATATACTCCTAAAATCCAAAAATGTTGTAATCACTAATAATGATGGAATAAAAAAACCATTAATTAGTTCCAATGTAGTCAATAATATCCAATATAATTTGTCGAAAACAATCATCTCTTATTCAAAAATAAATACCACATTATCAGGACCATATTAAAGTCTCTATTTCCTTCAACCATGTATTTTCCAAAAAGTTTACCTAGATATTGAGTCACTTTTATTGGTACCACACAATCACAAATCCTTAATGAAATTGTATTGCAATACAATCGTTATATACACCATAATTATTATATCTAGTACCTCATTGATACAACACTCAAATGACATAATTATTTAATATCAACATAAGAAAACTAATCATTACTCTTCATCTATGGTAATATAATTACTTGATTATTATCCAACAACATCATTTTCTGTATACTTGGATGATTGATACATTGAGTCACGTAGTGTCGCAACTCCTTGCAGATGTAGCATTGTGCATTTGTAACCTTTTTCTTACCCTTGCAATCACATACATGGTGTCCTTTTTCTCCACACATATAACAAACTCCCATTCCCTTCAAGCATTTACCAAGGTGATTCTTTCCACATTTATCACATATGGGAAAATATTTTTCCCCTTATTCCCTTTATCCATCTTTCTCTCTACCATCCTCTTCTCCTATGTCTTCCCTTCAAAGCCGTAGGACTCAGAGAATTCCTTACATATTCTATAAACACATGATACTATTTCTTAATATGACGATTTTACATGGGAGACTATTTCCTTTCTAAATGTTGGCTTAATACCATGAAATAAATGATACTTATTACTCTTTGAATACTGCATATTGCTGGAGTTCTCATTCCATCTACTGGGTGAAATTTCTAAAAAATGGCATACACTAGGTTAGTTTTATGAATCACAATGAATAATTAAAAACTTTTCAAATACCTAACGTAAATTGAAAAGATTATAAATATAATCTATAAATATAAAAAAATGTTATTGTTGAGGAAAAATTTACTCCTAAATAATTCACAATGGCTTGTAAAGAAAATGTGAATTATCCTAATCATATCCCCCGAGAGTGTTGTAACTATGAGTGTAGTAAGGCCCGTTTTCGTGTACCCGGATACCATAGGTTAAGCCTAAAACTCCTTGTCAGAGTTTTCACTCCTAGGTACATCTGTACTAGAGCCGGCTCTACCTGCTCGTATCCAAACAAGGATATATTTCTAGGAAAATTCACAAAATCTCTAGATTACCAAAATTATAGGATGTTCTTCTATAATAATCCTCAAAGTTTATCTTAGGGTAATTTTCTCTAATCAATATTTTTATAAATCTAGTTTCCAAGGTTATTGTTAAACATCCTATGTTACTAACTATAACACCCTGACCCCAGTTACCTAGAGTTTGCGCATTATTTTAATGCATTGGCATGATTACATGTAATAAATTCTTGAATGATAGATCAGTTTAGTAGTCTTGGAAAATAGATTACATACATGAACGTTACAAAACATTATAACATTAAAAACAAAAACAAAATTGTCTCCATTGACCACATTCATATCCCTTAGACTATCCCTGCAGGTCAATCGTATAAGACTTCTTCACATCTGGGAAAATGAAAAACGTAGAAAGGGGTGATCTCAGATGCTTCGTAAGGATAACAATATAGTAGAAATTTTCATAAATAAGCATAAAAATTTAAGGAAACTCATAAAACTAAAACAAAATCCTTCTAAACATCGAATTTAGCATAATATGGAAAATATAAATCAAATAATGCCATATACTTTTTCAAATGGATATTTCACCAGTCGAATAACCACAAGTAATATCAATATCTATTTTCATAATGATGGAATGTATAATTCCAGAATTCATAACCACATAGTGAAGCCCCCATGCCAAGACTAAAAATAAGATTTTTTTTCGACCCCTTGTTCCAAGACACTAGTTTGTCTCATGAGACGTACCGATGCATCGAGGAGCTATAGAAGGATATACCAATCATTTACTAAGTCAAATTCATTCCTCATATGAAAAGGATAAAACATAACACAAACATTTACATTAAAACTAGCATACAAAATTTCAATAATTTATCCACAAACCATGAATGGTATAAAAATATCACATACATAGTAAAACATATCATAACTCATTCAATAAAATATGGAATATTGTTTTATAATAAATAAACCTCAATTGGGAATAATATCTAGTAAAGTTTGTTGATATAGTTGAAAATGACCAGTAAAACTCTTTGAGTGAAATACCCATTTTTCTTGAAATTATTTAAAAGTCAAAACATTTATAAAGTAATAAATTTAAAATAAAATTTTGAATCAATGTATCCCATACCAATTTGAAACATTTTAAAGGAATTAAAATTTTAAAACATTCATGTCCATATAAATAAATACTTCAAACCATTTTAAAAACACATAAATCAATGAGAATGATTTAAAATAATAAATATTTAAAACATTTAAAATGTTGTTTTAGTTAAATATTACCTTAAAAAGAATCATTTTGAAAACTCTTTTATGAAACATGGACATGGACAATAAATATTTCCCAGTAAAAACATACACATAAAAAATCTCAGATAATAATGAGATTGAATAATTCACTCTTAACTTGCACTTTTCCATGGTCGAGGGTACGCTGACCACCTACATAATAGTTAAATCATTATTATTAAATTATAACAGAAACACATACATAAATATGATATCATATATGATCTTCTAATATTGCTTTGTTAATAATATTTTAGTAGTATCATTGTTTTAGGTGTTAACTGATTTGTTTTCCTTTATATGTTTTGTTGCGTAAGTCATTTTGTTATGGATAGGATGTATTTGATTCATATCCAGAATGATATAATGTTCTTAAATATTATTCTTAAAAATTAAATGAAAATTATTTTTTAATGGTTATGATGGGGAATGAATCTCATCGCGTTCGTGGAGATGGTAATCCGTACGTACGAATGAATGCTACTTCCATTTCATTTTCTATTTATTATAAAATTAAATAAGACCAAATGATACATCGGTATATTATTATTATAGTATAATATAATATTTTATATATGTTATGTATATTCATTAACACCATGCTTTACATATTCTATGTATGGTATGAACGAGTCATATCACTTTGAGGGGTAGTTAGTCCGCACTTCCTCAAATGAAATTATCGTATATATACAAACTGAAAAAATAAAGGTATTATATAAAAGATAATTATATAAAATTATAGATAAAATAAATATCATTTATAATTATAGTTCCAACATAATTTCTACCATAAGAGGTTGTGGTAAAATATTGAAGAATCATTATTTTGTGAGGTAGTAGTTTGTCGTCCATAGAAACATTATGTTCTATACCCATTCGATGGAGGTGTGTGTAAGTGTAGTTCAAATAATTCTCCTAAAAACACCCTAGTATATTTTGGATACTGTTTTTGTTATAAAATAAATTCATAAAGATATTTTCTGTGGTTGGATAAGTAAAACAAAAGAAAATAACTGAAGAGGAGATGTTACCTTTAAATCGGGTAACTCCCTATGGTTTCAACCAAAAGCCTTCTTTAAAGTTCTTTCTGCATAAGGTAAGGCTTTTAAGTAGAATGAAGGGATGTAGGGTGTTTAATTGGGCAGGGTTTGGATGAGCCAATGGGCTTGAGAGGTGTGAGAAATGAGTTAGAGGTGAGGTCTTTTTATATGGGAGAGGAGGGTCTCTTTAGGAATGTTTGAATATATTATTTTATTATATAACGATTTGCAGTTTATAAAGGTACAAAACTCATTGAAGTCAATGATAATATGACTCATGTTCTAAATAAAATCATCCAATAAGAATTGGACAGGTTTTGGATATTTTATTAATTCTTATAATCTCATTTATTTAAATCATTGTTTAATGAGGAAAACACTACATCGTTATTAGTTCATAAATAATTTAATTTATTTGATATCTAAAAATTATAAAAAAATTACCATGAAGTAAGAAATGTTATTATCTTTCAAATTAGTATTTATAGTTGAAAATATAACTTATATAACCCCTTCTAAAAATTATTTTATTAAAATATATATGTATATGTCATTTTTGTCATTACATTAAATTAATTAATATAATGTGTCATTAGAACTCTCATGTGGATCCATGGGGTCCTAAAATTGATACATGGATGCCCATGTTCAGACATATATCAACCAATATATATAAAAAACATATTAGGGCAAGTTAATATTATAATAATAATATTTTTTACCCTTATTTACCATATTTACCCTTTAACTATGGTAAATAAAATATTTACTGAAGTAAATATTCATAATGACTAAAAATGAAATATAAATATTTATACAATTTGGAACTATTAATTACAAATATGGAATCCATTTTGTCAAATTCAAAACATATAAGTGGCAGAAAATAATTTAAAATTAATTCCCGTTGTCGAAATAAAAAGCGTGTTTTTAAGAAATAATAACTATAACAAGATTGGTACTTGTTTATATCTAGTTTAAAAGTGAAATTACATCCAATGACCTAAATTATATTAAATGATAAAAATATAATCTAATGAAACTTTAAAACCACTCAAATGTATAATTTAACAGAATAATTTTTCTTGATTAAAAAAGTTGTTTTTAATTAAAATTTAGTATTTTTTACTATTCATCAAAATTTGAAAGCTATCAGAAAAGTAAAAAAAAAATATCCAAAATAAATTTTTTATGTCCCAATTTTAAATAATAATTTAATTTCATTAAATTTAATATATAAATGTATCAAATATTAGTTTTAAAAAAGGTTCTCCATTAAAAGGCGGTAAAATTGCATTTTTAAAAAATACTTATTTTATATGAGAAAGATGAATTTGTTCTTATATTTTGTCTAAGAAACACATAATATGGATTATAAGACTATATCGAGTATATTAAATTCAAAATTTAGTTAATACTATTCTTAACCTCTTTTTGAACGTCTAGTTTGGTAAGTCGTGGTGCGCTCGAACTCGGTATTGCGTTTAACACAAGTTATTGAATTTCATTGAAGAGATAATGTACCATGAAATATTGGGGTGTTACAAAAATTATTCTAAAGTAAAAGGGTCTTGACTATACATTGTGGTCACAAAAGATGTGTTATAGCTACGGTCAAGAGAGATTAAGCAGATCATTTCCTGATCCTCATTATCTACCAAAACATATATATTGGCCAAGTCTAACATGAAATTATTAAATTCATCTTGACTGGTTTTTATAGAAGTACCAGGTTTTCTTTTAAAAGTTATCATTCAATGCTTCTTATAAGTTATTCCAACTAGGAAGGCAGGGATGTATAACTTTTCAATCTTAATCCATATTCAGGCAGTGGTCGACTCATATGCCACTTCTCTAAGAACCATATCACATAAGTAAAGAAAAAGGGAACTCTGGGCCTTAACAAGCATGTTAGGGAGAACTGGTTGGTATTCTATAATGGTATGGACAAATTAATTAATTGTTGTGATGGGTTTAATTGGCCTTGACAGGGAATCAAAAAGACCTTGGTGAAAATAAAATGCACTCATTTTAACTCACCATAAATTGAAGTCCTTGTCTCCATCGAATTTTTTGATTTTGTATCACATTGTAGACATGTTTATCTAGATCGGTAGAATTTGAGTGGTTGGGGACAACATTAGTTTCATGTCCCCAAGAACCAATGAATCTTACTGAGTAAATGTGTATCATGAGATATGAAAAGCAAAGAATTGGAATGAATACAACAATTTCAATAAAAACCACAAAAATGAATTATACATGAATAAATTAACAAATAATTAAATAAAAAAAATATAAGTAGAAAACTAGATTTAATAAAATAGTAAACAGATTTCAATATGATATAAATAGAATACAACAACTGAAATTAAATAAAACTGTAAACAATGTACATGAAAAAAGGGTTCAACAAAACTACAAATAGGATGTAATGGGTTGTAAACAAAATGCTGGAAAACAAATCATAAAAAACTGTAAACATATAACAAACCTATCAAAGAAATTGTTAATCGTGGATCTAAGCATCAGATTTATAGAAGAAATGAACAAAATATAATGAAATTTTTTTAATGAAACTAAAGAACCAAAAGTCGATAAGGAAAAATATCAAAATTAAAACACACAATAGGTGAGTTAGGCTCTCATACAACTAGTTGTGGTTGAAGAGAAATGAAAAGGTATTAATATAACCACAATATGAATTAAGATCGAACTATTATTGTGGGTCGATAAAGAAAGAATCAAAACAGAATAAAAAGTGAAGAAAAATAAAGGGACATAATGATTAAACATGCTTCATACCATAAGTGTACCTAAAACATGGAAATAACACCACACACACGTGCATTTTATTAATATGAAAAGAGAAAACCAAAATGATAAAATGCAATATGATCTAATAAAATAGTGGAAATAGGAAAGAAAAACTAGAAGCAAGATTTATAGATCATATAATGTAAAAGAAAATAGTAAATATATAACTAATGTTCCATATAAATATCACTATGGAAGTCTTATTATATTCAATAGAATGATGATAACATCATCTCATGGATCTTATGAAGAATATGCATTTCGCTTTATCCCAGGTTCTTGACATCATCACTGAGTAGTCACACTTCTTCCACTGGAAAGGATATCATCTCCACCACACACTGACCATGAGATGGGGCAAAGGGAGATTGACAGGCAAGGGTGATTTCTACAAGACAGAGTCTTAAGAACAGAACTAGGGAGCTACGTGTTATGGTTTTGTCAAGGAATATAGAGAGCACATTTCCAAAGAGAGAAGAGAATTCAAGATCGAATCAGACCTCAGGTATCACCAAAGTAGGGGTGATGAAAAATCATGAGAGTAATAGTTTCTGTAACCACATTACCAATCCATGGGTTCCATAGATCCATAACCAAACTGGATAGCTAAACCAAATTAATGCCTCAAACAACCAAGAACTAGGTGGTCGACCAAATCACAAATGGTGGAACAAGCTAATCAATGGTGCACAATGAACAACGGTTAATAAATAACGATTTCTAACATAGAATCCCAATATACATACTATAATATAAGTGAGAGGCCCAATAGGAAAAACTTCCAACAAATAAACAGGCCCAACAATAGTGTATCCAACATGTATAAAATATTACAAAAATCATAGTGTTACAAAATTAAATAAATGGAAGCACATATAAGAAACAAAAAAATTAATATAAAAAAACTAAAGTATGAAAAACCTATTTCTCATATCATTATATGGGACACCTTTAGAGATTCAAGATGTTTTTAAAGGGCTAAGGTCACTTATTCATTAGGAAACAAAAACCTTGTTGAACAAATCCATTTTAGTGGTGAAGATACTCAGAAAACTAATACCGAAATGGATTGTTTTTATGACACTTCATATGTTTCAGTTGAATTTATTTAAATTTATTCATATGATACATTCATATTTTCATGGGGGATATTCACATGGGATTCCTTAACTTCTTCAGTTCTTATTATTTTTTCTACTAGAATTCTCATTTTTCCTTACCTGTATTGCAGTTGAATGAGGACCATTGATTATAGTCCATCCAACAGCCATGGACAGCTTATTGATCTTCTTTGGATCGGATTTGATTCAGGTGACCTCATCTATTCCAATATTGTGACTCCACCTATGCCACCAGCTATGACACCTTTTTTAGGTGAACAACCTATACTTTCTCCACCGTTCACGTGGTGTTCATCATGCAGTCCTGCCTGTACTATCTGAAACTCCACTGATAGGTGATCATTACTCCATATGTGGGCCATGGATTCGTAAAATTGATTCTCTTAGGCTCATAGGGACTATAATCTTGTTCATCAAGACCTCTCCCACTGTGATGGTCTGCTATGAATTATATGGTTTTCTAAGATAATAAGAAGGGAAACTGAGGCATTTTGTCCAGCAGCACTCTCCACTATTGATTTTGATACACCAACTAAAACTGGAGTACCTATCCATTGAAGATTCATATGAGATCGACTAAATTTGAGTCTGGGGTGACTAAGAATCGAGGAGGTTTCAGATCTTGACTCATTTTTATCATAACCAAGTTTTGGTTTAGAATATTATCTCTAAAGATATTGATTTCCTTTTATCATGTACAGATCTGTATCCTTTTTTGGTGTGTGTGTGTGAGTCCATCCATGAGTGGATGCTGTTGACTTTACATGAAAAGTTTTATCACTTCCACCTAGTTCAATAGGGTTGTCCTCCTTGGATAGTTTCTCTAGTATTCTTCTTAACCCTTAGTGTCTGTAATTATTTACTTTCCTTTTTCTTAGTAATATAATGTCTAACCTACATGGTGTTTTCTCCATTCATGTAGGATCATGTTGATCCATAGAACATTATATGTTTTGTTATTTATTTTATTTTCTTTCTTATTTTGTGTTTCCAATACTTGTATTGAATAATAAATCTATCTTGTTTTCTTTTCACCAATATTTTAATTGTATTACACTAAATTTGTAACCCACAAATTCACATCAGTGGGTCCTGTATGTTCTAAGTGATAATGTATGAACCCTAAAAAGTGGTATCTAAGCCTATTATAAAATAAATAATGGGTTATACTAAATTTTATATTGATAAATTTAATGGGGAAAATTATTTTAATATATGGTTCATTAAAATTACTTCCCTACTAGATCATAATGATTTAAATGATTCCCTTAATGGAACTGAAAAAAATAACCACCCTTCCCCCAGATGGGAATAAAAATATCACTTTTGTTGATTTCCCTAAAAAAACACTTATAAAATATCGTATCCTGATTCTTCTATCATTAGGAGATAAATTTATTAGAGAGGTTTCAGATGATTATTCAATGCTTGTATATGGATTAAACATGAATATATTTATATAAATAAGTCACTTATTGGAAGATTATAAAAAATTAGATTATTTACATTCAAAATTCATCCTTGAACTGCAGCCAGGATACATGCTATTGAATTTAATAAAATATTTTTTAGATCTAGCCATCATAGACATTAAATTAGATGATGAATATAAATCCATAATACTATTCACTTCATTAAATGGTACCTTTAATTATATGACAGATTCTATGATTCATGGAAAATATACTCTTACTCTCAAAGAATTTAAATATTCTTTACTCTTAAAATACCTTCAAAGTAAGGGTAGTGTTAAGACTAATATAGAGGTTTTGTGAATTAGAGACAAAAATGAATTGTGGGGTATAAGTTAATGTAGGTCCCAAAGGAAATATAGGGGGCAGTCTAAGAATAAAAGTTATAAGTTGAATAAAAAATTAATCTAGTTCTTGAATGAAAATAACCACGTCACATTAAGAGAAATTTACCTAATAAGAAATTTAACTATTGATACAATATTAATGACCATTTCCTATTAGTTGAGCATGAATTCGACCCTGCTGGTGTGTTTTATGTTTCTAACATTTCTATCTTTGTGGAATGGATCCTTGATTCAGGATGTTCATTCCACAAGTGTCCTAGGAGGATATTATTCACTAATTTGAGGGAAATTAAATCGAAAGAGGTGTCTATAAAAACAACATGAGCTATCATATTATGTCAATAGGCTCCGTTTCATTATATCATCATGATAGAACTTATAAAACACTTGAAGATGTTAGGTGGGTACCCAAACAAAAAAGAAACCTCATTTACCTTGGATTCCTTGACCAAGAGGGCTTCACCTTTAAATCAAAATCTAGGAGTCTTAGTATTTCCAGAGGATCTCTCACTGTTATGAATGTAAACCTTCATAAAGGACTTTATGTGATAGATGATAATGTTTATAGAAGTCAGTTAAACACGACTTTGTATTCATATCATGATAAAAATAACTTTTTGTGAAGAAGGATAACATTAGTTCCAAAGGATTTGATAAATATAAAAACAAGGTATTTTGTGTAATGTCCCTCCTAAAAGTATTCCTTTTTAAAAAGATTGTGTGTATTGAAAATCCCAAAGAGTTAGTATTAGTAGGTCTATATAGAAGGTTAAATAACCCCTTTAGTGTGTCCTCTCTGATTTTTGGGGACCTTCTAGGGACTCCTCTCATGGTGGAAGATTTTACTTCATGTCCTTTATTGATGAATACTCTATGAAATTCTAGATTCATATTCGCAAACATAAGTATGATACTTTTTAGACTTTTAGGAAATGGAATTTTGGGGTAGAAATTGAATCTGGTAAGAATATCAATGCCATAAAAATTGATACCAGTTTATAATATATTTCTACTGATTTCAAAGAAATCATTGTATCTAATGGAATGAAAACATACCGGACTATTGTGTAATCTCCACAAAAAAATGGATTAGTAGAGAGGATGAATAGTATTGTTCTTGAGAGGGTTAGGTGTATGCAATACAACTCTAAACTCTATAGGTCCTTCTGGGCCAAGGATTCCTCTACAAAAGTCTACTTAATTAATTAGTTCCCATTTTAAAATAATTATTTCAAGACACTTGAAGATCTATAGAAAGGTTCACCCTTGATCCTTTCATAATATAGAAATTTTGGATCTATAGCTTATGCTTATACCCACATAGATAATATAGATCCGTGGTCTTTTAAGTGTATATTCATGGGTTATTCAGAGCATGTTAAGGGGTATCAACTATGGATTGATAAAACATAAAATGAAATGTTTATTGTTAGTTGAGATGTTCTATTTTATGAGTATTATCTCTCTAATGGTAGAGGAACATAATCAGAAGAGTTTTCTAATAATAATTGAGAATCCTCTAGAGTCCCATCACCCATTGCTGTTGAACTTCCATTAGAATCCAAAGACCAATCCCAATCCCAGTATGGGATTGGTTATAATCCTCCCACTCCCTAGACTCACATTGAATCCAATTATAATTCATATTCAAAACTCAAAATAGAGGAACCAAATAATCTGAGATATTTTCAACTCACCTAAGATAAAGATAAAAGGGTAATTAGGCCTCCAACTCACTTGAATTAGGATGATACTACTGACTATTGATTTAATGATGCTCTAGATTTATTTAATGTTGAAATTAAAACTTATAAGTGATCCATTATGTTCAAAGAAAACTCAAATTGTTCAGGTTATATACAAGAAGAGATGAATTCCCTCTTTAATATCAAAATTTTGGTTGTGGTTCCCAAACCTAATAACTAGGATTTTATTGGTTCCATGTGGATGTATAAGATGAAGGAAAAAATGTTGGAGAAACCAAAATCAAATTAAAATCATGAATGGTTGCTGAAGTCTTCCTTAAACATGAAGTTATTGATAATGGAGATATATTATATCCTATTTTTAATTGCTCATCCATAATAATTCATATTGATTTTTCTACCAAGTCAGATTATCATGTTGAAGAATTAAAAGTAAAAATAACTTTTTTTTCATGGTATCATTGATGAAAATTTTTATAAAAATCATCCTAAAGGATTTTCAAATATATTTATACCTAATCATATTTTAATTCTTAAGAATTCTTTATATGGGCTTGAACAATCTTATAGAAAATGGTATAATTTCTTTTGACTGTTTTATTATATAAAATAATTTGTAGAAGTAATTTTGATTCATCTGTGAAGTATAATAATATTAAACATGAATCTATTTATATATTATTATATGTTGATAACATGCTTTTAATCATTGAAAATAAGGGGATTATAAAATCTGTCAAGAACCAATTGAAATATATCTTGGAAATGAAGGACTAAGTAAATTATAATCAGATCATGGTTATTAAAATAATTAGATATATAAAGGCTCAAACCTTACCCTTATATCACTTTTATTATGTTAACATGGTATTAAAAAGGTACCGGTTTGAGTGTATTAAACCTGTCTGTATTCCTTTAGAACAAAATTTTAAATTACAATTAAAATAATTTCCTAAAAATTCTGATGTGGATGATTTTATAAATAATATTCCAATGGCTAATGTGGTAGGAAGTCTTATGTATGCTATGGTATGTTCTAAACCAGATATAGCATTTACTGTTTTAACATTGAACATGATTATGGGAAAACCTATTAAGCCTCAATGGAATTCTTTGAAGTGGCTGCTCAGGTACGTCTCTATGTCTGATAATTTTTTGCATTTGATATGCATAAAATAGTAGTTTCATTGATGAAATTATTCGATTTGTTAAATATTATTATGATAAAAACATTGACACTCAAAAATAACTCACTGGTTATGTGTTTCTTGCATATGGAGGACTGAACTCCTAGAAATTCAATATGAAGTCATTGGTTTCCCTCTCCACTACCGAGGTACAATATATATCCTTAACATAATCCATTAATGAGGATATACGGATGAAAGTTTTTCATTCCGTGTTGTATTTTTATACTGATAGTATTATTGTCCATTTTGATATCCAATCTACATTGAATCTCTCTAAAAATTATATATTCCATGGTATATCAAAGCACTTTGACATTAGACATCATTTTGTTAGGGATTTTTTAAAATCAGGGATAACGAGTATCACTAAGATACACATGAGGGGCAATCTGGATGATAGACTGACTAAGGCTATCCCATTGTCCAAGTTCACACAATGCATTAAATTAATAGATTTAATCCCAATTAAATACCATAGGGTGTGAGAACAACATTCTTAAATACATTTAACTGGAATGTGTATAATTGTTGTTTTATTTCCCTCTATATATAACAATGAAATTGATTTCAATTTATTCATAGGATATATTCTTATTTTCATGGGGATACTTATGTTTTCATGGTGTCTGTTCACATAGGATGCCTTTATTTCCTTACTTTCAATTATTTTTTTCTACTAGAATTACCATTTTTTATCTGTATAACAGTAGAATGAGGACTCTAGATTATGAGCCAACTAACTTCCCTAGACACACCTTGATGTGCTTCTTTGACATAGCTTTGATCTGGGCCACATCATATATTCTAATACTATAATTCCACATGTGAAATAAGCTATGTATCCTTCTATTGTGAAAACAACCTATGTTTTGTCAACTTTTCACGTGGAATTCATCCTATAGTTTTACATTCTCCATCATACATTCCACTGACAGGTGACCATTAATCCATTTGTGTGACTTGGATTTATGCGATCAATTCTCTTCAGTTTAGATTGCCTTTCATCTAGTTTACTGAGGCCATTCCTGGTGTGAGGTTCTTGTACGGCATATAGGATTTTCTCAAAGAATAAGAAAAAAAAACTAAGGCATTCCGGCCACCATCACACCCCTCTATTGAGTTTGTTCCACCTCCTTGAACCAGAGTACCTCTTTCATGGAGATTCCATGGGGATCGACTGAATCATGGTTCTAGGGGGACTACGCATCAAGGAGGTTCCTGATCACGACTTTTTTTCATCATAAATATGTTTTAGTTTAGAATCATGGCTATTTAGTGATTTATTTATTTATTTCATGTATGGTTCTATATACTTTTTGGGTATGTGCGTGAGTCTATCCATGAGTGGATGATGTCGACTCTATGTGAAAGGTATCATCACCAGCACCTAGTTCAATAGTTCCATATTCCTCATAAAGTTTCTTAGATTATATTCCAGATTATTTGACTCTTTATTTATTTGATTTTATTTTTATTGGTAATATAATGATTGAACTAGGTGGTGTTCTCACCATGGACATTGGACCATAGTGATCCAAGGCATGTTATACCTAGTGTAATGTATTTTATATTATTATTTCTTTTGGGATTCCAATAGTTTTATTCCATAAGAAATATATCTTATTTTATTATCACTAACAATTTAATTATATTACACTGAATTTGTAACCCATAAATATGCATCAGTGGGTCCGGGATATTCTATGGGTTAACAGAATAACCCAACATAGATTAATGGAGTGATTGGTTTAATTTAGACACTGGGTAGGTGTTGATTATTTGTAACTATCAATTTTTTAAGGCTATTTATGGGGTTCCTACTACTACACATGCACACATGTTCATTCTCATATTGGTGATCCTACACAGCTCTTCAACAATAATACTGAGAGAGTCGAGATTAGAAAAGAATTTTGTAGTGAAAAAAATGTTAGCTGGTTACTGGATAATGTAGAATATTAAGGATACTAATTGCACAAAAGATGCCTTCATGCATTCTGAGAAGATGAAAGGTCTGTGGAAATGTAGTGTTATAGAACAAATTGTGAGGCGGAAATCCATCCACTAAAGTGAGGGTGGAACATACATGGAAGACTCAAATATGCCTATTACATGTGCACTAAAGATCATTTCTACAAAGTAAAATTTTCTACACATATGAGAGTGGGTGGGATGTTTGTGAATTTTAAATTTATTCTATTTTGCAGTATCTGGAGGGTATGACCTTAGAACTGGATTACTAGCCTTTGGGAGTCATCTCTTCTTTTATTATTTTATTATTCTCTATTAATCCACTTATATAATTACTGTAATACTTTAATGATAATATATATTTGTCTCTTTCTTCAATCTAGAACCAATATTTCTTAAAACACCTCTTCACAATCTAAAAGAAAAGATCACTATAATTAGATATAATACAGAACACCACCAATTTTATTTAATATATTTATATTATCTCTAATTCAAAGTCCATTTATTTTTTTATATCGAAATTGTATAATTATTGATTATATATAATAAAAAAATGTAAAAATTTTATTGCAATAAGTCACAAAAGTATAGTTTATATACCTATACATTGAAATTATTATCGATTTTGGTACAATGTTACCAATAATTAATTCAAAATGAATTAATGTCACATAACCTATATAAAATTAAAAAGGAAATATAATATGTTTTGTTTCTATGAATCATATAACACTAACTCAAAAAAATTCATATTCATACACACAAAAAAATAAATGAGGATAATACAACTCATTTTATTCTATGATTAATTATCAAAACCTACCAATTGGCATAATGACAGTAGATATCAATGTTCCAAAAACACCAAATATGATAATGGTTATGATGTCTCAAAGAAAATGACATGTTTTTCACCTATATTCTAGTGAATTTTAATATAAAGGGGATAAATTAAAATTAAAATTTGGGATAAGAATTAGTTAATTGAATATTATTCATCCTATGGTTGAAACATTAAAAAAGTTACATTTTTTTAAATTCAATCTAATACTAATAGTGGGTTTGGTCTTATGCATGTTCAAATGAATGAAATGATAATTAATTTATAAATTCTAATAGAAAGGGCTAATCATCATGTAAGGGGGTAGTGGAAGCATATTCATATAAACATTGGCAACATTCATAAAAAATAAATTTTTTCACCATTATATATATGTGAGTTAAAAAAAATCTCTTGAGGGTATCAAAAATGGAAATAAAGATTAAAAAAATACTCACCTATAATTGAGGAAAACATTTTTTATATCATTAAATAATGGAAAGAAAGAAAGTAATAACGATATGGAAGGATAAATGATTAGTAATTCCGAAATGGATAAAACCTTGAGGATTTAAATATCATAGAGAATTAAATTTAAATGATATTTGACAAATTTTAATAATAATATTTCTTAAATAAAATATTTATTCAGAAAATTAATATTAAAAAATCAACCAAATGTACTATTATAAATGAAAAAAATAAATATAACTTCATATAAAAAGAAGAACTACTTGTAAGAAAAACCTTAAAATGTCCATGACTTTATCTTGACCGTTGTACATAACTTTTAAAAATTATAATGCTTCATGGAAGGAAATAATTATTTTTATTTGATGTAATTTTTTTAGAATGAGAAATTTATTATTTAAATAAAAACAGAAAAAATTATTTCCAAAAAAAAAATCACTATGTATACAAAATGGAGAGAAAATCAATGGTAGGTGAGGACCTAAAAAATAATAAAATCCAACCAATCACTATAATATTAATCCCATTGATCTAGTTCCAATATGAATATTTATAATTTTCATATATAGAAAACACAAACAGAAAATAAAACGGATGTAAGAAATAGATAAACAATTAATTATAGAAAAAAATCAAAGTTGTGTTGAAAATAATAATATACTAACAATGGGAACTATGGAAAAATTAGCATTGTAAAACACAAAAAAATTGAAATAAATTTTTAGGAGTAAATCTATCAATTTAATAGGAAAAATATTCATCGAACTAACTCTAAATATCAATTGACATATAATAGTATAACTCAAAACCAAGGGGAAAATTTGTTTTTTATCAAATAAACTTAAAAGTATTGAACATAATAATACCTTTAAAACTATGGGTGGAAGTTATTCTTGTGGTCCATGGGGAGTAATATGTGTGTGTAGTGATGGGGTTTGATATTTTTTAGGGATGGAAAACCCTAGGCGATGGTGTGGAGGGGATGATAGTGGCATGCAGGTGCTAGCAGAGTCATACAAGGGCTAGTGCTGATGATGATGACGCTGAAAGTGATGTAGTTCCTCTATACATAGTTGGTACTTTTCTCTTGTTTGGTTATTTTGAAGAACCAAATTTCATTGTAAGAACCTTCTTCAAGTATCAAATGGATCGGTCTGGTTGATAAACATACCTTCTATAGCCTATATGGAGTAATTTATCATGGTATTGGTGCCATGTTGTTTATCCAAATTTGGAATCTATAGAATCTTTATGTAGTTAGTGTAAGGTTTAATACATTGTGGAATATCCCTAGATATATGACTTATTGAAATTATGTGAGTTCTAGAAAATAGTAAAACCTTGTTCGGGTTGTGAAAGACCTTAGAGCCATAGAAATGAGGCTCTATTAACTAGAAGGTTGGTGTCTCATAATTCTTGAATGTAATTTGAGTGAGAATATTCCTTGAGAAGGAATACTAATGTTTAATTATGAAGGCTATTTCTCATTGAAATTAATTCCCTTTTCATGTGATTAACCTTTAATGGAGTAAAATATGGTATTTTCAAGTTGTCTTGTAGCCCTAGAGTATTAATCACCATGAGTGATAGTACTTATGTTATAAGGTTTAGTTTCAAGATCTTGGTGGGCATTCAAGAGTTTGAGTTGACGTATGTGAGATGGTTGGGGCCTGTTGAAACTAGGTTGCATGGAGTTTACTTCCTTGGAATGTAGTGCATGGAGTTCTTGGGTTTGGTAGAGATGGACTCTTATGGTGTGTGGATAGTTGAAAAGGTGAGTGGGTTTGTCTTGTAGGACAATGACTCATGGGGTAATCCCTCTGTTGGAATAAAGAGTGATATTTTCTTGAATTACTAGGAGAGTCTTAATGCATGATATAATTCATATGGTGGTTTCATAAGAATGGTTTAAATGTTGGAATCCAGATGGTGTGCTGACCGATTAGATATTTTCAAATTCTATGGATAAACATGATGAATCGAGTGAAAATAGGACACTGATGAATTCGGTTTATGGTCTCTCTTCTTATTTAAAACTAGTATGTTTTCCATTAACCTCATAAGGTTTGGAGTCCCAATGGTTAATTATTCAATAATATAGAAATTAATTTTAATAGTTCTAGAAAATTCCATCTACAATGATAAAAAAAACTATTAATCTTAGGGCCATTAAAAGGGGATCCCTTTTATCTGTGCTAACAAAATTTCTGATAATTCCCATTTTATCAGCACTAAAACAACACTAATAAAAGGTGTATTTTATATTTGGTTGTTTTAGTTCTCATAAAATATCACTTTATCCGCGCTAAAGTAGAAGCGCCGATTAAGCTCAATTTTTTTTAAAAAATATGAAAAGGTTAAAGAAAAACAAAAGTTGGCGAACTACTCCTTTTACAATTCTTGAATCCCCCTTTTGTAGCACCACATACCCCACACAACCCCCAGCCCCTTTAACAGTTCTTTTTGTGCCCCCTTTAACAGCACTAGGAACCGGCATTCACGCCCCTGCCTCCCCTAGGATTTGAACTCGAGGCCTCTCCCTTGCATGCGTGGACCCTTACCTCCCCTCCATGTTTCTTTGTTCTCCATTTTATAGAATATATATATATATATATATATATATATATATATATATTTCATCCATATATTTATTTGTATATTAGTATATATTTATATGAATATTTTTAAATACATTTATAAAATATGTTTTCTGTGTGTGTTTATAGATAAATAAATAAATACATACATATATAAAACATACATATATAAAACATAAATATATATAACATACATACATACATACATACATACATTCATACATACATATATATATATATATTATATGTGTATCTAAAAATATAATTATATGTGTTTTCATTTATTTACATATACTATATATTAATATTTATAAACATATATTTGAATATATATATATATATTATATCGATGTGTTAATACAAACACTCACAATGACATATAAACAAACATTATATAGGTATATAAATATTCATATATTTTTATTTTAAATAACATGGACATCATTTTTTATTTATATATGGTTTAAATAATTATAAAAAAAATTATGTAAATATGTCAACAAATTTATTTATAAATTTTAATTTTTATGTGTAAATATATAAAAATATGTATATACGTGTATATACATAATTATAAATAAAAGTAAATTATTAAAATGACAAAATATGAATGTCTTAATATCGTTTAGAGTATAATCCTTGAAAATAAATTGAGTCCTCAATGAAAAAATAAATAAGATCCCCTAAAACGTTGTTAAAAATCCACTAACTGTTAAAGGGGTTACCTTTATCAGTACTAAAAAACACTACTAATAGTGTAATTTTAACAGTTCTTTTTTAGCACTATTAAATTCCCTTTTATCAACACTTTTTTTAGCTCTGTTAAAGGATGGAACTGCTTAAACCCATTTTTTGGTAGTGCTTATAGATTTGACTCTTTTATAGAAGACGACATATGTAATGGATTGAGGTTCCATTGTGTAGTCAACCTGAGTTTGTCGATTGTGGAGAAGTCATGGTTCATTTAATGGATTTCATGAGTGGTGAGACCCCTATGTATTGAGGTTGTAACCTACAAACAAGATATTGGTGGATTTTATGCACATCAAGAATGGTTTTTTGGATATTGTGAATTGCATTACAAGTAATTATAGTTTACCCCATGTGTGATGTTTTTCTAAAAAATTAGTTTAGTCAGATTGTCATGTCTAGTCACTGCATTCAAAGATGGAGTACTCGAGGGATGGGTAGACTAATGTGGTCATTTACAAATGGCATTAAGGATACTATGATAGTGGATATCATCTACGTATCACTTATGAAATTACAGGTCTGGTGAGAAGTGTTATGGTTTGTGTAAAACTGACTATTTGACAATCGTGAAGACTCCTGAAGTCAGATGTACAGTTGAACCAATAGCTTCTTCTCCCATGTGAAATTTTTAATATTTATTTATATGTATCCATGGATAGATACCATGTATGGGGTTAATACTTGGGTGATTCAGTGGTTACTGAGAGGTCTTTAGATTGTTAGTGCAACGATGCACACCTGAGAGCCTTGTGGATGGTGCAAGTGGTTCATGAATTAACCAAAGAAATTCTTTTTTATTTTGTTCAGACAATGGTAAGGATGTTGGAATGTTTTAATGATTCATATGAGGATTATGGTATTGTGATTAGTGACTTTATGGATGTCAATTGATTAATTTAGGAACCTCTGTAAATAAATGGCAGGAAAAGGACCAACTAGTGTTTAGCATAAACTTAGAAGTAGTGGGTTAGAACCACATTGAGCTCATCATACTAGGTATAAAAATGGTGATAGAAATCAGCAGTAACCCTTTAGAAATTATATTCTTTTGATGGTTTCTTTATTCATAAGACAATCATTGGCTTGGTTTGGAATCAATAATGAGGTGTCAGTATCAACTTGCAACCCATGTCTTTCATTGATTGGTCATGATGGACTAAACCATACCAGGCATGTTATTGGACTACTAAAAATATTAAACTGTATAATGATTCCTACAGTGGGGAGAATCTTGATTCAACAATAGGAATATGTTGAGGAAAATGTGGTGTGTTTTGTTTAATTAAAGTAGTAATTGTGGTGTTGATGATCGAGGAAGTTGATATTTTTTCTTGGATTATATTTTTCACCTTTGGAGTCATGAAACAGCGGAATTATGGGCATTTTAGATGAGCACAACCTTGAAGTGGTGTTTCGAATTTATAGGTGGAACATGAGAGAAATCTGCATGGTTGATTATAATTGATGTTTGGGTGGCGTGTTTAACATGATATAAAAAATATAGAGGAAGAGAACCATTATAGTGGGGAAATTGTAATGTTCTAGGCCATTTTGTGTTGGGATTTTGCAAGAGAAGTTTTAATATCTTTTTAAATGGTCCATTTTAGGAAATTAGAATCAGAATGTGTTTACAAGTATTTAATCACATCAGAAAGCTATTTTTAGATGGGGTTCAAGGATTCAGTGATGAACTAGGGCTCCGAGAGGACACTGGAGGAGTGACTGGGGGCTCAGGGCTACTAAAATGGGTTGTAGTAGTGCATTAACATCATGTATATGGTATATAAAAATATGAGGTGGGTTGATTAGTTGGATCGAGGTGTTTTAAAAATCAAATTCGTGGTTGGGAGGCATTTCCTGAGAAATCACAGTGTAACTCATAATTTCATCCCATGAAACATGTTGTCTAGGCCTAGTAACTGATTTTCCATAAAATATCAAAATGAGAAACCATTATTAAGGTTTTCAACTTCATATATATAGTTTTATAGAGGTTTTAAATTGTATAGGTCAATTTATACCACTTATCTACAATTCCCATGAATCCCTTATGATTATTTTGAATAGAATTTTAGATTTTGGATTATAGAAGATCCTCCAATCTAATTCTTCCATCTATTGAATCATCGTTCATTGTGATTGATCCATCATGGAAAGAATTAGAATTTTTTAACCCTATATGATTCCAATTCCCTTCAAAATATCCGTATTAATTTGATCATGTATTTATTTTGATTATAGAAATTGGATAGAAAATTCCATCGAATCCTAAATCTTTTCCTAGAGGATAACGAGCCATTGGATTAGTAAAGAAAGAGGATGTAACATGATGGGGGAAAAATATCAGTTAAGGAATGTTTGGTGAAGGTATGTCAATGGATGGAAATTTATAGTTTTTTTCAAATTTAATTATATTATATTGGTAGATGTTGTGTTTTCACACAATAGGTATTTTGACATTTTTAATGTTGGATGAACATATTGAACCATACATGGGTGGTTTATCATGGTTCCAATTATATGGTAACATTTGAAAAGTATTTCGGCATGTGTTCCTTTCACCCTCAATTTTGGTTCATTTTTTTATTCATTTAAATAATAATTATTTAGTTTTATTAATTGTTTTTGAATGCTTGACCTTGATGTATAAACCCATGGTTATCTATAAAGGCCAAATAGACTTGGATGGACTCAGGAAATGTCCTTGGGCTTTTCATGTATTTTGTTAGAGTTGAATCCATTATAATTATTTCACATTTATTGGTATGTGGTGTGAATTTATCCAATTTGGGTGAACCATCTTGATTTTCATAATGAGTTTTGGATAATAGTAATTATTAATTAATTAATTAGGTTTGAGTCTTACTTTGTTACAGGAACCATGCGTAATGTAATGGGCAAAGTATCAAGGTCCCTAGTGGAACCTTTTGCACTGGATAGATACTATCCGCCAATGAACGAAGTTTGATCACATATAAATTCCATAGACTTCATAGACATCAGTAGGTGTGTTGATGTGCTACGTGATACTTAGAGCCTGTGATACCATGGTTGATGCCTAAATCATACGTGTGTGGTGTTTGTATCCCTATGAGTCAATGTATGTCAATTATGACCAGAATATGCTTTAAGGACTGATAAACCTTGTCTTATTTCGGTCACATGTATAACTGATATAACTAAGGATGATATTCCATGCTCTAATATATGTGTAGTCTTTTTCCCATTATGAGATACCTCTATTTTTATAACATTTTAAAAATACTTGATTGTGATGTCATGTTGGTGAGTGTGTATCTAGTGAGACCCTTTATGATGTTTTATACAATGATTATACCTTTGTAGCTTTTTTTGATGTTTGATAATGGTCACATGTATTTTTATGTTTCTACGAATCATGATGATGTTATGAAATTCTATTTTTTCCTCATATTCTCTCCCCTATTACATATGTAACCATGTTTTTGAAGGCATCATTCATGGTTCTCTAAACAGTTTGATCATCATGAAATGATTTTCACTTAGTGGGGGTGTGTGGATGACTTGTGATGATGGTGACAATGGACCTGATCAAAGTGTGGAGATATGATTATTTCAATGAATTTCCATGTTGAGGATGAACTCGATTCCTAGATTCCATGCAACATGTTATTCTATTCCCACATAATTATAGTGTAGTGTTCTCGATGACTAGTGTTATGCTTAGCATGTCATAATTATTTACCATTTTATTCGATTCCCAGTGAACTTCCATGTAGCAATCATGATTCCTAGAGTTATGCTAAGTATAATGTTATACCTGAGGCCTAAGGAATGTGAAGTCACAAGCACGCATAATGAACTGAGTTCATCGAGATAAATATTCACTTTCCTTATGGATATTTTTGTTAAACGAAATACCGACTATGTATATCATTCTATTATAAATTTTAAGTAGTTATTCCTAGGATTCGTGGGGGAATACTAAGCACACGACCCCTAGACACGTGGTTTTTATTTCTTGTCTAGGATTAGTGATTATATGTTATGTTATGTAGATATATTTCTTGATTACTTTTTTTGATCTTATCACATGAATGTACATTACATATTTCAGGTTATGTACAAGATCGCGTTGATGGTTTCCTACTGATTTATAATCATGCCCAGCATGGACAATGATGAAACTTGGTTATCTAAGCAGCCCTCACTGGTTGCAGGTAGAGATTGGGATGGGGATTGGGTTGATCAGATATTAGGATAGATCTGTGTGAGTATATATAATAGAATAATATGTGGATTTGGAGTGATATTAGAGCCTTTTAACCAAGTTATTTTCTTATTTTTATATGTGATCATCCCGATGGGTGATTAATTCCTTTTACTCGGGTTTGAGTTTTTTCCACCCACATTCATAAAGTTGTTATGTCATTGGTTTTTTTCTTACTATTATAATATAATATTTATATGTTGGTTTATTTATTATTATTGTGCATTATAATTGAGGGTAGAGACTCCACATGATTCTACTCTTGAATCTCATTGCCAGTCAACAACCTCTAATGTACAAGGAGGCACACCTGAGTTCATGTGGAATTCCAGCATATACTGGAAGATTATATCCATGATTTTACAATTCCCTTCATAGTAAAACCTTATTTAAGGCCTCCCATGTGTCAACCACAAAACAATACTCATATACATCATCAATAACAACCCCCAAACAAGATAACACATAAATAATTGAGCCTATTTCTTTAAAAAAACTTTGAAGGATCACTTATAAAAATAATATATTTTTCTAAAATACATTTTACAAAAAATTAATAAAATCAACCTATTTTAAAATAAGAAAAAACCAATTAAAATTTTATTTTGATGATACTATGGAGAAACTAAATCCAACATCCATTTTAAGCTCAAATATTTCCTTTTTAAATTTTATAAACATATGAAATTACAAATATGTACTTACAATCATTTCACCAAGCACATATTATCATATTATCAGGTAAAAATGTGCAAAATTATATATATAAGTTTTCATTCATATGTGGTTAATAACATAAAAAAACATTCACACCATCAATTATAGGCGAATCACATAATGGTGAAACAAATAAATATAGTTAAATTATTTAAGTATAGGATCCAAAAACATTACTCCACATAAATAATGCATTATTTAATAATAAATCATTAAATGATTCAAAATAACTTTTAGAAATACAATTACTCTAAAAAAACTATCAAAAATATTTTCATAGACAAAACAATATTTTATTTTCAAGTGTAGACCGAAATCAGATATAATTACAAAAAAAACCCCATTTCAAAAAAAATTAGAATCACATAAAAACCATAAATGACAAATAAATTTAATTTTTATCGATTCAACTAGAATTTATAAATTTAATGGAATCAATTTAAAATTACCAAGAATATGCAGTATATTCAATAAATTCCAAAGCAAGGAAACCCCTGCCCATAATGTGTATTGGTGACACAAATCCACCAAGAGTAGGATTTAAGTTAGTGGTTACCTTTTACCATGTGAATTGATACCAATGAATATCATATGAAGGGGGAAATACCTCTATGATGAACATAATGTGGTGGAAATTGATTGATCGTATGTTTCCTATGGATTTTATCTATAAATACAAAGGAACTATCCATTTTACATTGGACTATTTGGTATAGTAATATTATATTTCTCTTAATAAAAATTTGAAACATTCCCACAGTGGAGTGAGACTATGTCTAGACCATATAAATCCTTTCGACTATTCTTTGATTAATTATTATTTTACTGCGTAATCACTCTATATTTTCATTTTAAATCATTGAGAAATTTTAAATAATATTTTTCAGAGCTAGGCCCTGAGTTAGTACTGGATTCTGTGGCTCATGGAGGCTTAGTTTTGATATAAAAAAAATATTAATATATTATATCACTTTCACACATTTTCATTGAAAAAATTGGATAAATGTTGAGTGGAGTCTCTGACCATAAATTTTATATATACATTAAATCTAATCATAATTTTTACACTTGGAACGAAATAATCATAGTGTGAATTGGGTTTTCTTCTAAGGCACCATTATGGTCAAAATAAAAGTTAAATAAATTATTAAATTTATTTATTTGTTATTAAATACTAAACCAAAATCCTCATATAAATAAAAACTCTTATGGAAAATTAGCAGGGTTAGCCACAAAAACATAGGGATTAAGAGAGGGCCACTGGAGGAGGATTCATGGATGATCAATAAGGGATCTTGGATTGAAAATCGGTGTGCCAACGGTGCTTGTGCATATCACCAAAAACAATGAAATTTGGTCTTTAATCATAGATCAATCCAAACAAGATGTATGGTGTCTATATTCCATTGGTTTAATCCCCATTTAATTGTCCCACGATTAACACGAATCAACTCCAATAACAGACTGATTCAGGATTCAATCATGTTTTATAGGTATTGATTTATTGTATTATAGTTAAGAATTAAGGATATTTGATTATTGATTTTTAGTGCTTCTCCATTTATCATTATATGAAAAACAGTATATGAAAACCGAATAAATGAACTAGGTTCATTTCTTTTTTTGGATTTTGAATCACCATTTATCTTACTTTTATTATCTCTATTTCATTTCATCTATGGTTGGACAAATTCTTGGTTGATGATCATTGAATAAACATTCATTAGTGAAATAAATATTTAATGTGGGATCAGAATTGGGATTAATGGAATGATCAAGGTGAGGTGATGATCTTTGAACACATTAATGTTATTATTCATCCAAATAGACTTAGCTATGTATATAATATTAACAATTTAAATTATTATTTAGCTGTAAAATTACCTGCACCACCACTGGATGTATAAGAAGAACAAATAAAATAATGATATATATTATTATTATTAATTTTTTTATTATTATCAATTGTTTTTAACCCCTAGGAGTCGTCTTAGTGGTAGAATCCCTATGGGGTGTCTTGAATCTCTCGATTTGAAGTGTTCATGGCTTCTTAAAAGTGTGTGTTGTTTGTTTCCTATGTAGATTTGTAATTTCCCATTCTCAAACATTTTTTAATTATTATTATATATGTTATATATATTAAAATTATTATTATTTCTATTTATTCTTTCAAATTTAATAATAATAATTTATATAAATTAATTAATAATTTGGTACACTAAGTACCCAAACCCAACCAGAATTTTAAACAAAATAACTACATTTAATGTTAAAAAAATCTGATTTAATCGAGTTAAGTTCCACTAGATACCCAATTAATCAGCATTGATTATCATCCCTAAGAAATAATTATTTTCCATTAATAATTTATAAATTAATATAATTTATATTCTTATGATAACAATGAATTTATTTCCCACACATTACACCAACACATTCTCAAAAATAAATGACCTTCTATTCCACTAACTGGATAATATGAATTTCATTGGAAAATAAAATAATTATTTTACAATCACATTCGAGTAAATAAAATTCATCTCTTTTAGAAATAAAACAAATATAATTCACCTATATTGTAGGATAAATTTCATAAAAAAATAAACACAATAAAAGTGGAATTGTGAAAAATGAAATTATTTCTTCATTAATATACCTATTTTTCACTGTTATATATAATTTTTTTTATAATTAGTAGATAGATTTGGAATAAATGGTTAGAAAATTTATTATTTTCTACTTTCAACAATTTATTAGTCTATTTAATATTTGTACCACTAAGAGAGTAAATGGATCTTGAAGCTGATTCTATGAGTTTCTCACTTGTGACCTTTTGATAAAGATCACATATATTATTGGTGAAATTGGGACTTGAACTAAATGTATTTTAGGTCACACTATCATGGACATCGAATAACAATTTTCAACCATAATGTTTCTTTGTGACTTGAATGCCCAAATGAAAATAGTACCACATTGTCATAATAACATAGACACAAATTCAAGACTCCTGAGGATAGTGTAAAATTTGGGTTTAAATCATTACACGTGTGGGAGGTGGTATTACACCTTTATCAAAATGTAATAAACAGGTGAGGTTCATGCCAACATGAGAAATTACCTATATCCATCTCAAATAGTCCATACATATAATCAACCATCGATGAATGCAGTGAAAATCACATGATGAGGTATAAGAAGGAAATATATCACAAAGGTCCCAAAAGTATCATACTTTATACAATTATAATAAACTAATTAGATTAATTATGCCAATTTTTTAAAACACTGGATGAAAATTAGGATTTGGAAATAAATAAAAGTGTATACCAAATCCATTTTGTTAGAATGAGAGACCACTTCTGATGGTTTCCACATCTCTATGGTAGTATGGGTTATAATAAATATATTTTTTACCATTTCTAGTGGTCACCACCTTTTACAATTTCCACAAGTGGCTTCTAAAATTATTTTTATTTTAAAAAATATTGGTCATTGAGGGAAACCATATGAAATCAAAAATACCTATTATTTGTTGAAAAAATAATATATATTACATAAATACGACCTCATAATCATGTTTAACATAAAAATTTAAAATATTTATCTATAATTAGGCACAAAAAAAATGATATTATAAATTTTAAAGATTCATTACACGAACCTAACATATTCAATAAATAAAATAAAATATCCACTTGACTAGAAAAAACTACATACCAAAAAGTCCAACACCCGAAAAAAAACTTGCATTTTATTTTTCCAAATTTTTATCATAATGCACTAATACCATTGCTCCCTAGCCTACTAGACCACATGGTAACCATTAATGTTTTAAGGTGTTATCTATCAATAATAATCATGATCCAATAAATTTAATCTTCCAATTCATTTATAATTAGTTATAAAAGTATGTGTTATTATGAATTTAGCTCATTTGATGTAATAAAGATCTAGTGGAAATTGTTTCTCATAATGGATGTAGTCCACATTGAGTGAAAAATTTAAATTTCAGTGTCTATAATCATTTTTTTGTAGATGTGTTCCCTAATCTAAATAAAAAATATAAAAATATAATATAATCTTAATAATTTATCGATGATATTTTATTGTGATATATTCAAAAAAATATCAAATATGATAAGATAAACGGTGTGAGTATATTTTTTAGATATGTACAACAACTTCCAGAATTGGTGACTCTATATGTCATAATGAAAATATGAGGATATGGTGTTATGTTAGTATAAATGATTGGATGTTTGGAACTAGGTATAATGAAAACATAAAATCAATACAAGAATATGGAAGGCCAAAAATATATAAGAGAACCTAAGAATATTCAATGGATGTTTAAGATTAATCGGCTATTTAAGAGTAATATGGTGTGGTCAATTTAGATCTTGCACTATTCAGAAAGCAAAGGACTTAAGCCAATGGTTACCTTTGACCATGTGAACTAATTCCCATGATTATTGAATCATGTGGTAGTGATCTCTATAATGATTAAAAGGTGGTGGAAATCGAATGACTAGATGGTTTCTATGGATGTTATTCTTAAATAACTTGGTACTAGCCATTTTTTTAGAATTATTTGGTATAGTAATATTTTATTTATCTTAATAGATATTTTTATTATTCCCCCCGTTGAGTGGGACTATGTCTGAACAACTTAAATCCTTTGGGTTGTTCTTTATTTTTTCTTCTATAATTGTGTAGTGATTTTTTTCCTTATAAATATTTGAGATATATTAAACAATATTTTTATTGCTAGGCGTTGACTTAGCATGAGAGTCTAGAGGCTATGGAGGATCAATTTTGATATAATAAAAATATTAATATATTATATCAATTGCATGGGTTTTTTCAAAAAATAATGCGTTAACTCCATAATAGTGTCTCATATTAGAAATATGATACCACCAATAAATTCGTATGGATAATTTTCTCATACGATTCATATAATCTTTGTGGGTGTCTAGTGTTCAACTTGAGAACCTTCATGGGATAATTAATAATTAAAAAATTTATTTAATTTATTTAATTATTATTAAAGACAAGATCTAAACCCTTATCTACATTAAAACTTTATGAAATGTCCTTTGTTCTTATTTCATAACCCTAAGGATTGGGAGAGGTATGTAGGAGGAGGATTCTTGGATGATCAATGAAATATCATGGTTTAGAAACCAGTGTGCCAATAATGCTTCTGGATCTCAACAATGCAAGTGACATTTGACCACTCTTCCTTAGTGACTGATCCAAACTTGAGGTACTGCTTTTGTTTTTCATTGTTTTATTCCTTGTTTGATTAACCCATGAAAAAATAGAATCAAATTTAATAACAGATTTCTCTGCGGGTCGATTATGTCTTATGGGTATTGATTTGTCTTACTATTGTTTAGAATTGAGGATATTTGATTGGTTATTGTCTGTTGTTCCTTAATTCATCATTCTATTGGATAAAAATTGAGTCAGACCTGATTAATGGATATGGTTTTTTCTCTTGTTGTGTTTTGTGCATTTTCTCCACTCTTCATCTTGTGTTAATCATCAACACTCTATTTGGATGGTGGTTTGACCAATAACTCGTGGATTGATAATTGCACAATAATTATTTGGTGTGATGGATAATCACTGTGGGTTCATGTTTGGGATTTATGGAATGAATGTGGTTCAATAACGACCATGGGTGATCGAGTTTCAGATTAATGAAAATTGATTCACAATATAGTGCATCGACAACAATGTGGTGTGACGGGGAATGAATCTCAAGTACCTTGGAAGGCTGAAATCCATCCACCGATAACGGAAACTACTAAAAACATAGATATATGATTTCTAGGAGATATTGGAAGCTGAATTGTAGAAGGAGGATACACGAGTAAAATCATATGGGTATACCTGTCTTTTCTAGAAATCATGATATACATGGTGTATAGTCCAAAGAACACACATCATATAGGACCTTGGTTATGGAAACTAGGGTTCCAAAGAATTTAAATATCACAAATCATATGGGACCTACCACGTGTCATGAGACACACTATTTGTGGCTTGGAAAGTATCTTATGTGTATACAGGCATGGACATGGCCAAACACATGGGCACAACCAGAGTACACATATATGGCCATGTACTTATACATGGTTAGGGTACTTGGACACAACTAGAGTACACAAGCATGGATATTGAACAAAGAAATAAACACAGTTAGGTCACAGAATAGTGGATCATGACGTATACACTAGTAAATGATGTGTACATTCTCAATTGTAGGTTGAGTCCCTTTATATCCTAAGTATATACCAATTTCAAGTGGGAGTGTTCCCTTGGTTGATCCCTACTAGGGTAAAATGAGAAATTACATTTTAAGCATTGAATTTTGATACCCTCTATGGGATTAGTCTTATATAGAGTTTGGGATTTCCTGTATGTGTCCCAGGGCATGATTCTATATCATTTGTTATTCTTCACTAAGTGGGGATTGAAGGACCTTCATGACCAACATACACAGACGTACAATCCCTTACTTAGATGGTTATTCTAGGTAAGGAATGATATACCCTAAAATCCCTGGGTGAGATCCTCTATATAAGCATCATGATATTTGGAGTTCTATTGAGTACTTTTATGGTAAGGCCCAAAGATAATTACATCTCAGATGAGCGTCATCAGTGAACACATGGCTCATGGAGTGAGTTCTCCCCGACAATCGTTACCTGGAATGTGATATAATTTGTTGGATGACATTATAGTTGAGATCTTTTTTATAATTTGTGTCTATATTGATTATATATAGGTTTTCTTATTATTATTTATCAAATTATAATAGATATATATTTATAGTGATGAGATGACTATGCTCTTGATGCTCTATTTTTGGAGATTTTGGGGTGTCCTACAACGAATTGTTATACTCACCCCTATGTGAGATATAAACACACATGTTTTGTCTTGTGCAGATGCCATACCTTTCGACAGATTCCTAGGAGGACCATGATCAGGTGAAGCATAGTTGAGCTAGAAAGACTTTGGTTTAAGTTAGGTCTTAATTTTGATAGAAGCCCCCTTCTTATTAGTATGTTGGACTTTTTTACCTAGTTTGAGTGGGATTATATTTATCCCTTTTTGCTTTTCAGTAAATTGTTCATTCTCTAATTAGGGAATATAAATGTATATATGTATTAGGGTATCATTTTTATTTTACCTTTTATATTTTTGGGTATTTCGGGAGGTGTGCATGCATATAATTACCTCAGGCTAAGGCCTCCCATCTGTGTGATAAGTGTACTCAGGGCCGGTTTCTATCCCCAATCCTATTAGAGGTAGGATAGGGGTGTTATACACTACTTACCAACATCCAGCTAGGACCTAGTATGTGAAGTCATTATAGAGTGGTATCAGTAGAGTATTCATATTAGGATCATAATTTGAAGATTTTCTAGAAAGGAGATTGGTCTAGGATATTGGGAAATTGTGTTAATCTGTTTTGATTTTGGCTCTCAGGATATAAACTATAGAAATGGTGGAGTGGCCAATGTATCCATTCAAATGTAATTTCATAACCTTCTTATTAACCCAGTACATGTAGAAACTTTTTATTGGGAAAACATTAGTACATGAATCATATAGAAATGGGTTGTGGTATTCATTTCCTTGAGTTGGCTCCTCATGTATATTCATTGATCATGATAAATATTTTTTATTTCATAATGCCTCTAAAATTAAGGTCATATAGGATAGAATAAAAAGATCATGGGGATAATTATCCCAATGAAAAGGCTTTAATACATGGTCATATATAAGAGGTGGTACCTCTGGATGGTTTTTAATTCATGCCACCACCCGTTGAGTAATAGGTTTCACTAACATTACTGACATAGAATGTGAATAGGATGAGAACAATCCATGAGTTTCTGATATATAGACCTCTCAGGTTTGAGGTTGATCTAGATCCCTAGGTAGTTGAGAACTGGATATAGGTATTTACATGAGTTATCCACACTATGGCGGCACCTCCAGATCAGATGGTGGCCCTAGCAGTGAGTCTTATTTAGCACTTCGTAAGGTGGTGGTGGAGGCTGGTGACATAAATGCATGATGATATAATTCTATATTGTATAGTTTCTGAGTTTCTATTTATAATGGTGTTCTATCTATCCATATATTGATTCTTATGTATCCAGGATATTCTGTAGCTTTAGCAGGCCATCATGACCGTGTCATCGTATTTGTCAAGGTTCATCAACCTATCATCATACACTATGGATATGTTTTGAGATTAATTCATATTATAAAATAACATTAATTGATCCTTTTTCAATATATTAAGACTATAGTGATACCCCATTTCATTCCCACATAAGAAAGGGTTCTTGAGTGGGTATTGGTAGTGGATATCATTCTATTCAACCAGACATCGATAGTTGGTGCTGGTAGTGGGAACACAAGGGCTAAGAACATGAAAACTAGTAACCTATGTTAGTCACAAGGATATAAGCTTGCGAGATTGTACAAGAGATGATACCAGGATAGAGGATATGAAATTCATTGCTTTTAGGATGGTTCTATTTAGCCACAAGAGATGCAATGTTACTCTTACGATGGTCAATAACATGTTGATTGGGATTTTTTGACCTCCCATGAATCTAATTGAGAGATGGTTGGTAGACCAAATATAAAGAGATAGTGGTTGGAGCAAGGAGGTATGTAGGGTGTCCGATGTGGTAGAGGAGTAAAGTGAGTAGTATGAGGGGGCTGATGGTTTGACCTGTTATCACCTCCACCACTATGTGGTCCAAACATGGCTCAAGGAGTTGATGGGACGGAAGGAGGACAACTACAGGCAGTGGATTCCCATGATCCTAAGTCTCTAGGGATTATTAGAGTTACAATTAATGTATTTTACACATTATCTACAATATTGATTGACACATGTGTGATCCACTCATTATTTTCCACTTCTCTTATTCAGGACTTAAGAATTTTGTTTGATCCAACGGATCAACCATTGCACATGGATAATCCTATTGGATGGGATTAACTGATCACATAATTTTTCTAAAATTGTGATATGACTCCTAGAGGAGATGTTTTTAGGGGATCTATTTATCGTAGTGATGAAACCGTATGGCACATCTTAGGTATGGACTGACTATCCAAATTTTATGCTTAGATTTAGTATTTCATGGGGTGTATGTGGTGTATCCAAGTGGATGTGATGAGTTTTTCTTCTATTATTGAGAATAAAACTTAGGTAGAGTATTATAGACTCATACATAAGAGGAAACAACTAATTACTTAGAAGTTTGATTTTATAACCCTTAGATCACTGGATGCTATGGACTTTTATCTTCTTATAGTGGTGGAGGAGTATGAGGATGTATTTCCAGGGGATGTGTTGGAATTACCTTCCCACTGAGAGATAGAATTATTCATATAATCACACTTGGTAACTTCCCTAATATCTACACTATCATATCTATTGGATTTCTTAGAGATTCGTGAGCTGATGTAGCAGTTGGCGGAATTTTATATGAAGGGATTTCTCAGACTGAGTGTGTCACCCTGGGCAGTCCCAGTGTGTTTTTCCTTGAAGGTGGATTAGAAGATGCATTTTTTGGTGGATTAGCATTATTTGAACTGAGTATTCATAAAGAATATTTACACACTATTGAGGAATGATGAAATCTTCAACCATTTGAGAGAGTCGATATGGTTCTCAAAGATTGACCTTAGGTTGGGTTATAACCATATTCGAGTTTGATATGTAGATATACCATAGATGAAATTCAGATTATTATATAGTTACTATGCGTACTTAGTGATTCCCTTTAGCTTGATGAATTCCCCATCATTTTTCATGAGACTTATGAACCATATCCATTGTCCCTTCATATATTTTCTTATGGTAGTTTTAATTGATGACATCCATTTGTACATGGCATCCATGAAGAAGAACACAATATGATTGAGGATAATTATGGACATAATCTAAGAGAACTATATTTATGGGAATCTTTGGAAGTGTTAGTTATATATTTGAGATGTCCACTACCTAGGAAATGACATCTGAATAGATAAAGATGTATTGGATTAGGAGAAGGATTAGGAAGTGTTATCTTGGGAGCCACCCAAGAATATAATAGTGGTTTGGTGCTTCCATGGGTTGGTAGGATATTATGAAATATTTCTTTCATGATTTCTCTTGGTTATCCTCACCCTTGACTATGAAAAAGAAACAGTGTCCTTTATGGTGAACATAGAGGCTCTTGAAGTATTTTTAGGAGTTATGGAAAATTTTGATGAGTGCTCCCATATTGATACTTCCAAAGCAATGAGTTGAGTATAAGGTATTTTGGGATTCCTCTGGGACTGATCTAGGATGTGTTATGATACAGTGGCATACAATAATTTCTTATGGGTCCTAGGAGCTGAGACCTCATGAGACCCATGATTTATAGGCTACAGCAGTGGTATTCACCCTAAATATGTAGCTAAAATACCTAATAGGGGAGCGGTTTATCATCTACTCTCACCAAAATATCCTCAATTATATATTATCACAAAATTATATTAACATGATATAGAGTATATAGATAGATTTCATCCATGATTATGACTTTGAGATAGTCTATTCTCTTTGGATGCGGAACATTGTTATAGATGATCTTAACTAGAGGTCTTGTTCACAATTTATGAGGAAGGTTTTAGAGTATTTAGTCATTTTATAGTTTCCTTTAGTGGATAAGGATGGTGTGGATTGCATCCAATTGATGGTTATTCCCTACATTTTATACAACATGTTAGGGAATCTCATATTATAGAGGTTTATTGGGAAAATATTCATGTTCAAATGTCTAATAGATATTCTCTTGATGGATTCTATGAAGTTGGGGATCATTTGATCATTTTCAAATGATGGATGATGGTATCAGTGATGTGGGATGAGGTGGTTTTGAGAAAGTTTCATACATCCTACTTGGTGGTATATCCGAGTGTGGAGAAGATGTACTAAGACCTTTGGCACCAGTTCTGGTGTCCAAAGATAAAGAAGTGTGTAGATGAGTTTTTCTTTCGATTCCCCACTTGTCTGTAGATGAATGTCAAGCAACAGGTTCTAGCAGTTTTTTCATAACCCATTGTGGTTCTATAGTGGATTTCATATGGTATTTATATAGTAGTGGGGATCCCATGATTTTATATAGGAAGCAATTCCATCTGGGTGAGAATATACCAAATCACCAATTCAACCCACTTCCTAGATATCCAAGAGCAGAGTTCAGTAGAGAGATTGGGACACCGTTATGTATAGGAGATATTATGGATTCACTGAGTTCCATAAAAAGTAGTTTCAGACCCTGATTCTTGATTCACATTATTATTATGAAATTGATTTAAAGTGGAATTTTTGAATCAATTATATATGAGTATAGCATTTCGCTCTTAGACTGATGACTAGATATATCCAACAATTTAGGTTTTGGAGGACCTACTTCGAGCTTTCATGTTGTACTTTGGCCATAGTTGGTAGGATTACCTACACTTGGTGAAGAGTTTGTGCACTAATAGATATCATTCTACAATCAGTGTGAAACCATTCAAGGACTTGTATATAAGACCCTATATGTCACCAATATACAATACTGAACCATAGGAGTCAGCACTCATTGGGAAAGAGTTGGTATGAATGAAGACATAGATCATACAGTTCATCCGGATACTGATGAGGGCACCCCAAATTGGTCATAAGTTATATGATGACTGATGATATAGGCCTCTATTGTTTGAGGAGGGAGCCCATGTGTTCTTAAAGGTATCACCTTAGTATGGATTATAGATATTTGGATGAGGTAGAAAGTTATCTCCAAGGTTCATTGGAAATTTTTAGATATGGATTAGGGTTAGCGATCTATAATAACAGTTATCCATACAACTACAATTTGACTCAGTACAAGACATATTCCACATGCCACAGCTAAGGAAGTATGAACACAACCCATTGAATGTTTTCAATTGTGGTGAGTTGGATATCGAGAATTCATTCACCTTTGTATAGTACACAGTGGATATCAAGGATTGTTATGAGATGATCCTCTATGGGAAATCGATTCTCTTAGTGTAAGTCTAGTGGTAGGACAAAAATATTTAAGAGATATCTAGGGAATGGAAGAACAATATTTCAGACCAGTACCATCACATTTTGAGTAGGCCTTTTCATTTTTGGGAAACAAATCCTAGAGGTGGTGAGAATGTAACAACCCTATTTTTTTCCTTGTTAATCATTAGGATAATTTAAATAATTTTTTAGGATTTTGGAACTGAGTTCGTGCCGGATTATGTGGGACAGAGAGGCTAAGTTATGATATAATAAAAATATTAATATATAATATCATGAACATTTGGGTTTTTTGAAAAAATTCAATGAATCTTTAATGGAGTATTATATTGAAAATTTGATACCTTAATTAAATCCATAAGGCATGTTTTGCACTATGGTATAGTTAATATTTGTGTGCATTTGGTGTTCGACTTTAGAATCTTTGTGGGAAAAATAATAATGGACTAAATTATGAAATTAATTTATTTGTTACTAAATACTAAACATAGACCATCCTCTATATAAAAATGCTAATAAAATATCCATAGTGTTAGCCATATAGCCCTATATATTGAGAGAGGTCCATCAGAGAAGGATTCTAGGATGATAAATGATGGATCATGGTTAGGAAATTAGTGTGCCAATGATTCTGGTGGATCCTTCCAAAGAAAATGACATGTTATTATTCTTCATCAGCGATCGATGCAAACCCATGGTAGTGATTTTTTTTTTCAATTTTTTCAACCTCATTTGATTATTCCTTGATGAACATGAATCAAATCCACTAATAGATTAATTCAAAATGTTACCATGTCATGTGGGTATTTATCTATATTCTGATAGTTAGGAATTGATGATATTTTATTATTGATTGTTTATTGGTTTTTTATTTGTTGTTCAAAAAATAATGAATTGAGACAACCCATGAAACATGTGATTCCCATTCAACATTTTTTCTTTTTTCCCCCAACATTCATCAGGTGTTCATCAAGAAAATTCCATTTGGTTATTAAATAAAACCATGGTCATACATTTTTGAGAGGGGATCACGAGCGGAAAACGTTGAAACATTATTATTTTTAAAATTTTGTTGGATAATTGTATATATAATTATATAAATTTTTATTGAAACATATATAACAGTGTTTTTTTTATAAAAAATGGGTAAGAATTTTTTGTATTACGAGTGTCACATTAAATATATAGACTTATTTGAAATAATAGTTTTGTAGGTTTTTACTGGGTGTGCTGTTACATTTACAACACATTTCATTCAGTAAGGAATTTATCAAAACTATTCCAAGAACTAATAAAGGACCTCCTTTATTAGTGCTATTTAAATAACTGATTAAGTGGATCCCTTATCAATGATTTTTTAGCGTGGATAAAGGACCCCCTTTATCAGCCCTTCTTTAGCATTGATAAAAGGGACCCCTTTATCATCACTATAATTGAAAGTGCTTTTTAGCACTGTTAAAATCCAATTTTCATGCTTTTAAAGGGAATATGTGTAGTAGTAAATCTAAATGAAATGATCACTATGATTTTATAAAATAAGAAACCCCAACATTTTCATTTGAAATATTTAATACCTTTACAATTTTGTGTCCATTTATTTTGTACAGATCGACATTATTCCATAAGTATTAATGATAAATGAGAAAAACTTTAGAAATTATATTAAAATAAGGCACAAAAAGGATTTCATATTTATCTATACCATGAAACTATTATCCATTCCCCTATAATAATACCAATAACTGATTCAATAGGACTTGAGACCTCATGGACTAAATAAATTAAAAATGGAAATATCATATGATTCAGATCTTTGAATTGTATAACACAAACTCAAACATTAGCATATTCATATACAAACCCAAACACATTAGGATGATAGTGCTAATTTTATTCTATGATTAATTATCATAACCTTCTAGGTGGAATAATGATAATAAATATCAATGGTCCAACTACACCAAATATTAAAATTATCATGATGTTTCAAAGACAGCTGCTACTTTTTCACCTAGAATATGACAGGTTTTAATAGATAAGGGATAAATTAAAAATAAAACATGCGAAAATAATCATCTAATAAGAACTTATTTATCCAGTAGTTAAAAAGATAAAAAGGTTAATATTTTTTAAAATCATGCTAATAAGAATAGCAGGTATGGTGTTATGCAATTTCAAATGATAAAAAGATAATAAATTTTCAAATTCTAATGATAATTTATAATAATAAAGTAATGGGGAATGAATCCTTATTCATAACATTCATTTTCCCCATTAATAAATAATATATTTTTTTATAGATTATATTTATTGGTAGTTATAAAATAAAATCTTTGAGGGTATTAAAAAATAAAATAAAAGATAAAAAATATACTAATGTGGTCTTGAAGAAAATATTTCTTATAGCACCAAAAAATATAGAACGCATAAACCCACTGAGAATATGTAATGATAAATGTTTAGTAATTCAATAATTGATAAAAATTTACAAATTTAAATATTATTGAAAATTACTTTCAAGAGAAAAATAAATACTTCTTGTAATAATATAATATATATATATATAATACCACCACTATCATGTTTAAGAGATAGTTAAAACTGCACCACAAGAACCTTCACTTTGATACCAATTGTAGGTAAATTATCAATGAGATTACCATAGGTTGGGTTGGGGGTGAATTATTGTAAATCAGATTTAAAAAATATTTTCCCTTGAATTTGATCCTATTATCTAAATGTGAGGTACACTTCTTTATGTCCCTAACTATCTCCCTTTGATAAATTAATGAAATAAAGCATAAAGTATATTTTTATATGGTTTACCTAAACTATTATAGTCCAAGGATCATGTGTAGGAGATGTTCTGATGCACCTAAAACCCTATATTACAGTAATTATATTTGGTTTACAAAGTAGAGTAGTCACATTGACCCTTCAAACTCATTATTTACACTGATGAGAAAAAAAACTTCCTCTTGTCATGAAAATGAACTCATTTATACTTTAATTACACCCTTCATCTTAATGAAATTATTATGTGAAATTATACATGGAATGGTGTGTCTCTTCAACCCAACTCAATTATGTTCGGGGGAGAAAAATATTTGATATTTTCCCCCATTATCCCTACTTTTCAATATTATAGTATGTCCAGAATTCCCTTATTAATTATCTTGTAGAGCCTCTCTATCATATTTCTGTAACTCGATCTCTTTATCTATCTATACTACTATTGTGTGCAGTTTAAGATTAATAAAATACTTTAATTTAAAGGTATAGGATCAAGAAACTCTTCCTCTCCCCTCTTAGTATCATTCTACGTTCCATTCCTACTAAAAGATGGTGAATAATGACCATTTATTTACATTAAATGCCTCATATATTGAGTATAAATTACTTATTAAACATCAAATCTTTAACGATAACTACCATGTAATGGTGTGACTTCACTTTATATGGTGGAGTATCTTCCAACTGGAGAAGCACCATGACATATCATTTATCACAACAGTGTATTTGATGGATTTGATCTATTTTTTTGGTGATGGTCACCTATTATGTGGCATAGATTACTTTGACGAGGTTAATTTTTATCATGTTTAAGGCTCCTCCAAGGACTACCCACGATCACACCACAATATCCTATAACCACATAAGACATCAAACTAATTATGGCATGGAGAAATCCTATGACATGATATCTGGCTGGAATAAAATAAATAAAAATAGCCATGCTACTCAATCAACACTATCCACACCTTAAGGTGAAACTATGGAGTGGTGGTATCCTACTCTTTCAACAAATACATAGTTTATTGTTCCCATAATGTAGGCACTAGTGAAAAAATTGGTTTTCTATGTATATTTTTTTAATATTGTTTTCCTAATGATGTTATTGTATGTGAAATTATAAATAGATTTTCCAAGTCAGTTATTGGTAACCAATGTGGAAAACTTTACTTCACATTTGATATTAGATAAATCATCATAGAAATCAGTCATCTATTTTAGATTGGGAAGGTATTTTGACATTGTCTATTATATAACTAACATGGTAAACTATATTTCATGTAAATTATATAATATCCAATGTGAAATGTATATTTGTTTTCAATATTTCACATTAATATTTTAATAACCGATAAAAAATAGTTTTTAAAAACAAAATTAAAGTAAAATAAAACATCCCAATAATATAAAAACATAAACTATATTATAATATAGTAGCATAAATATAACTTGTAGACAACACAAAAAATTCAAATAATTTCAACACTATAGTTTTAAATTTAAACTTTTAACTATATATTATAAATAAACTAAAACTTTATCTTACCTTGGAAATAATCGACTCCTGTACTTGTATGTGATTTCTCGCAATTTCAGAATAAATGATATGGTCTTCAAAAAGATAAAAAATAAAAGGAAATAAGTTTAATGTATTCTAAATAAAATTATAAGACAAATTAAAAGAAAATTTATTATAAAATTTAACATTGTAGAATTTTGCATATGTAACAATTGAAATTATTTCTAACATTAATCTTAGAATATAATAACCACATTACTTTACTCCTTATTGATGATTAAGATTATATTTAAAAATAAATTTTCAATTCAAAGTAATATTTTAAGTACCTCTAGCCAAATATAGTAATTTTAAATTAGAAGTCACATTTGTGCACATATACTTTACCATTGTTGTCCTTTTTCTTATTGTATCTCTAAATTAATCTCATGCCTGGTTTGAAAATGATATGTATGAAATAAAATATAAAGACATTATAATATATATGTATTCAAATAATAAAATGTACATGTCATGTATGTTTCAAAAATTTACTCACACATCACCATGTATAGAGAATGACCGATAAATTGTATTCTCTTTTGGAAAAAAACTCACAACATCCAATGTTCATTAATAAAAAAATATGAGGGGCTATTAAATTATGAGAAATAACACTTTGATAAATAAATGACTTATACTCTTTAAGATAATGAAGTACCTTACACCAAATTTCTTTATTTTGTGATGTTTTAGAATATAGATTATTATTTCTGTGTGTTTTATTATCATCATAATTTGTTAAATAAATTGCAGGTTAAAAAATATATATACATATGTCATATGAAACTGAATAAAAAATGTAAATAATTATCTAATACAAAATATATAATTATTAGGTATCATTAAATTAAAATAATTGAAAGAAATATGATATTCAAATTACATGGAAAAGACTTAAATCATGTTGATTCCTAAAAAAATATCTAGTTATAAGCTCCATGATTTTTCTCTTTAAATTCTTCATAGTCATTTCAAGCCTAAAAATTTTAGAATCCATTGGAATAACATAAAATCCCCATAATAAAGCTGAATATGCTAATAATTTATAAACTCCAAAAGAAAAAACACTTGATGCCATAGTGTCCTATAAATGTTGTTATCAAACTACTATGTCTTTACCTTTAATGTATTTCTGAAAAAATATAGTTTAATATATAAATATTAATATGTTAAAAAAATTAACACGAATGTGAAATAATGGATAGAATCTTGAAATACCTCAATGGAATATTTTCGGATAACTCAAGATAGCCAAACTAAAAAATAGTTGATAGATTTTCTAAATGTAGTGAGCTCATCTATAAGAAATGGTACTCTTGCTGATCTTTCTATAATATCCAACATCATAGCACTAAGTTGATCGAAATATATTTGTAGATGATGAATGTAATCCCAAATATGATATATAAAACCACATGTAACAATATTATTCTAGGGATCATCAATATATAAACCATAATAGATGGTAAGTTGTGGAAAAGGTCTCAGATATGGATATATATATATATAAGTAGAACTGGAAGAGTGGGATATACAACCGAAGGAGGAGAACATGGATCTATAGCCTGAAACTATCTTTAAATATATAAAAACAATGAATATATTCGATCTCTAACACTCTCCTCAATCTTCTCACTGATCACATGAACATTAAATTCCAATTATTCAATTTTTAATTTATATACATCATCCATTGAAGAAGGTACCTAATGGTCAAACACTTTTTTAACCGATACAACCACCTCTTATCCTCATACGCTACATGAGTGCTTGTATTTTCCTAATATAATAGCTAAAATATTATTCATACTCTTAGGTATAAAGGTCCCCTATGAGATCTACTCTTAATGGGATTCCTGTATTGAATATTTGAAAAATTCATCAGTGAATCACAATATATAAAGAGTTAAAATAAATTTAATAACATAAATAATTCTTTACAATCCTCTCAAATAAAACCTTTGAGTCTTTAATAATATATCATCAATTATTTACTCATTCTAACCCTCTTAAATTTTTTATCTCTATCTGGGGGGGGATGTTCAACCACTACATATCCTGAATACTTGACTCTCATTTTTTGATATTTTTCTACGATCATTTTTTTCTAAAAACTTATACTCTCCACAATATTAACTATGAGGGTATAATTTTTTTTATTGGACCTCCAGATGATATTTTCTTAGTTGGTGTAAATTAAGGATAAAAAATTATTTACCCGATCATTATTATATATAAAAACTTCTAAACTCAAACATTTCACTTACAAAAAATGATTTTAAAAATCTACATTAAAAAAACCGCTTCCATTTATATTTATATAGAAAAGGATATATATCATAAGTATTTTTGTTTTATCTGGACCTAGAAATGATATTTGATGTGAGGGTTGATTTAAAATCCCTCCATCTTCCAATAGCCAAAGTGAAAAATTTCTAGCTGACTTCTGTACTATCAAGTATGTAAAATGCCATCAGATAAGAAGTGAAAATAATCGATATTAGAAAAAAAATTAAATGATTCGAAAAATAATAATAAATGATCTTACCAAAATGTCCTTGCATCATTTATATTTTTTCTCTTTATCCAAACATTTCCTATCAAAAATCAAAATGATAACTTTTTTCAAAGGATTAATTGCAATATAAGTATTAAATTATTTTTAATTTTGACACATAGTATTGTCATTATCATCAAATATTACATATATACTCTAGTCCTATATATAGGTAACTAAAATATTTTGTAATAATGTGCTACCACATTTACAATCCCTGGAAGCCTTCGTTGTCCCTATTAATGAAGAAGGATCCTATATAAAAGGATGAGGAGGAACCTAAGTAGAATTATATGTATGATCCTCCCCATAAGCTTAGGGTGACTCAGTAATTTGATATAAAATTATTATAAATATAAAAATGATAATAAATTAGTACACATAAAAAAATATAAATATTACATATAAAATAAAATGAAAAACGAAAAATGATCTAAATAAAGTAAACTAAACTAAATAAATTTTTATTCATATTTTTTAATGTGGTTAAAAAAATTCTTATTATATTAATGAGATAAGAAATCATATAAATTAAGTAAAAAAATTAAATAAAATATTATTAAAACCCAACAGTTGCATAAAAATTTGAATAATTTTTAAAATGATACAAACAAAATGAAACAATTCAAAACAAACAACTCCTTATCTTATTCATTGGAGTAGTTAATAATATTGTTAAAAATAATACTGACAATATAATTTATCTTATTCATTATTAGTTATTAATATTAAAATAAAACTAATATCATTTATGAATTATAAAATAATATAGATAGAAAAATATTATGTAAAAATTTATTCAAATCCAAATATTATATATAAAGTTGAATAATTTGAAAATGATACAAACAAAACTGAACTAATATAAACAAATAATATATCATTTTTTTAAAAATATTTGTTTTTAAAAACATTAATACTAATATATCTAATATTTTATTAAATTTAAAAATGTAAATATGAAATAAATATATGTTGTAACACCCCAAGCTTCCATGGTACACTTTTCTTTGAATAATACATTAGCGTGTGTTGTACGCAACTTCGAGTTCTAACACACACCACAACCAATCAAACTAGCCTTTATGAATAGTAATACCCACATTTTGAAATTGTATAAATTTTATCTTTCAAAATGGACTTCATTTTTGGATTAAAAATATCAAAATTAGCATAGGGTGATTTTTTGGTATTATTCTGAAAACTTTCAATTTTTGATGAATATTGAAAAACACTGAGTTATTGGTTAAAACCAATTTATTATTTAAAAAATTATTTATTTTATTTAATTATAATTTAAGTCAAAATAGATACATAATACCTATATAAGTTCAATGTAATTCATTGGAGATAGTTTAGAATAATTTTAGATATATAAAAATTTTATTGAACTTTTCACTGTCTTTTACCCACCTTCTAAGAGAATTTGGAAATTCACATAATACATAATGTTACCTCTTATGTGAGTGTAATTTAGAAAATACGAGAGACACAGTTAATATCAAGGAGTAAAATGTGGTTCAATGAGATGAAAATAATTTTTGGTGAATAGTAACTTTTAACTTTTATTTACCACGGTTAAAAGTAAATAGGGTAATTAAGGGTAAAAATGATACTAATATTACCCTGAAACATGTCCTAATTCTATTGGACAAGTGTGTCTCGACCAAAAACAACCTTAGGAATAAAATATTATCAGTTAGGTCCACTAGGATTAGATTAGGAAATTTATTATTATTTAATTCAAAGAAGAGTTAAAAGAGATAAAATCATTGTTTTATAAATAAAACATTTTAAATATAGGGTTATACATAAGATAAATTCTATTATAAATATTTATTAGAAAGATAAAACGATTTCCTACATAACGGTATTTTATTTATATTTTTTAGACATTATATAAGTTAGTTTATTTAGGACACAATTGTGATGCCGTAATTACCTAATTAACGAAATATAAAAATAATTGATATTATAAATATAAACATAAATTTAATTTGAGACTTTTTATGAATTAAAATAATTTTCTAGATTTATATGACATATTATTATTGGTTATATAATTTTTTTACAGTAATAATGCTGTTATAAAATTATTAAAAACAAAATACCCAATAGTTTCAAAATTGACATAAAAGAGTTTTTAAAAAAAATATTATATTATTAATTGATATTTTATTCCTAAAAAACTATGTTTCGGCCAAAGGACAAATATAATGATATGTGTATCATTAATGGACCACTTTAGGGTCTCTTAGATGTATATAGTATGTTTATTAACTATATAATATAAAAATAAAAAGTGACATGGTAAATGTCAAACAAATTAACTAAGAGTTAAAACTAAATGATAAGGTTAATATAATGACCCAAACCTGTCTAAAATCTATTTGTTGAAATGATTTAGACCCATCACCACCTTATAATTTTAATAATATACTTTCGAGCCATTAGAAACCTAATATGAATTTATTATTAAATAATACTTTATGTTTTTTCCTAAAGAGCCCCACCTCCCCCTTATAAAAGGACACCACTTCTAACCAATTATTCAGACCATAAAAGCCTTTTTTTCAGCCAACCCCTGAAAAATTATTCTCTTAACATCACTAAATTCAACCTATAGGCCTTAGTTTGATCATAAATCCAACCTATGGTGACCTCTGATCAAATCAAAAGGAAGAACCCGAAGAAGAGGTAGTCTTTTCACCACCCTCTTTCAAGTTCCTTTCATCATCAACTTCTTCTTTATTTGTTATTTACATTATAAAATAATAACTCTAGTATCTTCTATATACTGTGATGTTATTATAAATATGGTACAACCATATTCAGTATTATATCCATCCTTTGAATGACATGTCACCATACGTGTGTACGTATGGCCTACTATCTCCACGTCGTGGTGTAATTGTTATTCAATAAATTATTATTTTGATGGGTATAAAAATAATGTGTAATTCAAGAAAATAATAGATATAAAATTATAATGATTCTTTATATATGATATACCATCCAATTATAAATTAATTTAATATCAGAAGAATGATATTATCGCTCATGCGTACGTATGGACTACCGTCTCCACGAACGCGATGAGATTCACTCTCCATCATATCCATTCAAGTATAATTCTCATTTGATGATTACAAATAATGTTTAAGGACTTGATATCATTCTAGATATGAATAAGATACAAACTATTCATAACACATATGACTTATGTAACAAAACATATAAAATAAAATGATTAAGTTAACACCCGAAACAACGATAATACGAAGATATTATTAACAAAGCAATGTTAAAAGATCATATCTGATATAATATTAATTTAAATTATTCTTGTATAATTTAATAACAATTATTTAACCATTATACAGGATATTAACCTACCCTTGACCAAGGAAAAGTACAGGGTAAGGGATTATTTCACAATATCTTCATTATCCAATGTTGTTTATACGTAATTATATACTGGGACCTCTTTATCAGCCACATCCATGTTTCTTAAAAATGTATTTCAAAACATTCTTAGTATTTTACAGAATATTGGTTAATTTCATTTATACCCTTGTTTTACTTTTTATAAAAAAATTATAAAGGAATCCTTCCGCCGTTTTCTAAACAAGGTCCTTTTTAACCTTTTCGGCAGAATTAAGGGAAGAATGTCTTTTTTAAATTATACGGCCGATGCTGCTATTTTCTGCCATTATAAAATCTTCGAAGCTTACCTTACAAGATTATAAGAATATTTTCAACGTAAATGTTTTATTTTATAATTATGTGACTTTTAAATGATTTCAAAAAATTATATATTTCCCTCAAATAGTTTTGATTTCATCTATGTCAACATCTTTTGATGGATTTTAAGATTATTTGAAGTTTATTTATTATGATACAAAACATACTTATTGTATTGAATGTTTTGTGATATGTTTGACTGTGGATGTATTATTTTTATACAATTCATTGTTTATGGAGAATGTGTTGACATTTTGTATGCAAGTTTTAATATGAAAGTTTATGTTATGTTTAAACCTGTTCATATGAGGAATGCATTGGACTTAATAAGTGATGGGTGGAGCCCGCTATAGTTCCTAAATGTATTGGTAGGTCTCATGAGAAAAACTAGTGTCTTGGAATAAGGCTTTGAAGAAATATTATTTTTAGTCTTGGCACAAGTCCTTGGCTATGTGGGTATGATAGTCTGGCATTATGCATTCCATCATTATGAAAGTGGTTATTTATATTGCATGTGATTATTCAAATAGTAGAATATCCATGTGAATAATTAAATAGAATTATTTCATTTTATCTTTTCCATATTTTGTTGAAGTTCAAGTTTAAAAGGCCTTTTTTTAGTTATACATTGTCTTAAATGTTTATGTTTATTTTTGAAATTTTCCGCTATATTGTAATCATTACTAAGAAATTGAGCTCACCCCTTTCAATGTTATATTTTTCCCATGATGTGAAGAAGTAATTTATGAATGACCTGTTGGAATAGTATGATGGGATATGATGACAAGATGTTGTTGTAGTTTTTTTACTTTATGATTTAATGTAAGACTTATGAATATATCTAGTGTTTCCAAGTCTACTAAACTAATCGGTCTTTCGAGACTTGATCTTTTGTGATCATGACAATGTTATGTAATAATGCACCGACAATGGGTAACTGGGGTCGGGGCGTTACAATTGGTATCAGAGGAAGTTTAGTACAAACCTTGGGAGCTAGATTTAGATAAACTCTGATTAGAGCACATAGACCTAATATGGACTTTGAGGATTAGTATAGAAGATCTTCCTAGAATTTTGGTATTGTAGAGATTTTGTGAGTTTTCTGAGAAATACATCCTTGTCTGGATACGAGCAGGTAGAGGTGGCTCTGCCACAGATATACCTAGGGGTAAAACCCGAAAACACCACTTTGATCTAGACACGAATGGGAATTGGTGCATGACAACGGGCCTTGCTGCACTCTTGGTTACGACACTCCCAGAGGATATGCTTAAGATAACATACATTTTCATTACAAACCGATTTGAAGTACTTTAATATAAATGAGAATATATGACCTTTTTTAATTTTTAGGTGTTTAAAATTGAAAATATATTGTCATGATATTCTATAAATTATTTTATGACTACTGTTACTCACACAATGCTTTCTAGTATTAGTGAACGGCTGGATTCCAAGGAAGTCATAGTAACTTTGAGAATGATGTACAAGGTGGGAACAATGGTGGAAATGGTAAACGAAATAGAATGTGGATAGGCATAAAAGATATTGTCTTCGTGTCGAATCAGTTTTCCAAAAATATGATCAACAACATATATATTAACCAACTCCCAGAATCAAAAAATAAGAGAAAGGCAGTGAATGATAAGAGCTCCAGCTGCGAAGACCATGGAGAGAAGAAAGCTCAATTTCTGTCATGCTAGAAATGTGGAAGGAGACACCTAGGAAAGTTACTCAATGGAACAAAGAAATGATTTATGTGTGGTAAGGAAAGACATAAAGTAAATAATTGCTCAGAAAAAATGAAGAGTACTATGGAAGAAAATAAAAGGGATCTTAAGATTCCAATTACAGTCATTTGTCATAAATATATGGGACCTTGGAATCACCCAAGTCAATGACCTATTCTATAGGATAACCTCTTGGCCATGGAAGAACCTATGTGGAAATAAATGAATGGAAAAATGTTTAAAGGTATTAGTTCTCTTTTTTGTTGAGATTACTTTGTGTGAATTTTCTCTTATATGTGTAACCCTGAAATTTATCATATGAAAATGATATTTGAGGAAGAATTAACTTTTCTCTTGTGGATATAGTTATAAATAACCATTTGTTTTTATATGATCATTGGGTTTGAGGAAATTACAAGTTATTATATTTTTGGATGAAAATGCAAGGTCTGAGATAACATTTCTTGTTAAAATAATGTTATAGTTATTTTGAGGAATTAATCTCATTTTAATAATGTTATAAAATTTATTTTTTGAAAATGGAAAACACACAGACCATGTGACAACCCATAATATTGGACAAAGATGTGGGATTCGAACCCACAAACAATGTGAGATTGGGATTTATCGCCTACCACTGGACTGTGTGAAGTCCCTGGTTAGTGTGACTAATTATTTTTAGTTAAATGATTTTATTGATCAATAATGAGTTGATTTGGGTTCTTATGTCTTATCAAATGAATACCCTTAGTATAGGAAACTTATTTGGTGATTAAGTGATAAATCTTATTTTGGAAGATGTTCGCTTTGATGGAAACACTATATGCCCAAGAAAAATAGAATGCTATGGGATTTCATTTGAGGAGTAATGGTGGATTTTTATCTACATTTTTATTGTGCATTTTTAGTGATTTGGGTTATTTATGGAAATTATTAACCTGTAATAGAGAATATGTGATTAGGTTATTTAATTTTAAGTATGTGAATTTAAGAGTAGTTGATGTCATTTGGAGATAAAATTTAACGTGGAAGACTTATAACCAAATTCTTCTAAGTTTTCTGTTTCAATATTAGTTTGGATTATATTGAAGGACTTTAAGGACAATTGTTTATTGAATGGTATTTATTTGACTTTGGGGTATTGTTGGTTTAATTTTAGAAATTAAGATTACTGTTTCTTTCTCTAAAGGAATATCCTTTTGGGGGAGCATTAAGTATTGTACTAACCATTTTGGTTTTGATTAATCTCTAAAAACAAGGTTAATATATAGTTTATCCTTTGTGGATCATGTGATTCTATAAAAGTTTATTCTAGCTCTTCCAGTGGGACCAAGTCTTCTTCAATACTAATCGTTTTAAAAAATTATTTAGTGGTGGAAATTTATTTAAGAATGAAACCCTACTTAAAAAGTAAGTATATCTCTTTATTTTCTTAGTTGATCTCATAAATTAATTCTTCATCTTTATTTAATATAACTTAAAAAAGATGTTGTCCGTATACTTTTCCTATTGGGAAACTAATGACCGTTTGTCCCATCACAAGTTTGTGGCTTTCTTGATGTTGAATTTCTCCTGATCATGTTTTCTATCCCTCTTTATCAGAACGTGGCACTTAGTTTATCTTCCATATCCATGTTTTTCTACATGGAATCTTATTATGAGTTATCTTGGGTGACCTTTGTACTTCTCTTTCTTTCTTTTAAGGTGATAGTTTTGTTGACTGTTTTTTTGATGTGGGAATTTCCATTATATTCCCAAGCCCAATTTTAAAAGTTTCTAGGACTAAATTATTTGACGGAGGGGAGATTGTAACACCCCAAACTTCCATGGTACGCTTCTCTTTGAATAATACATTAGTGTGTGTCGTATGCAACTTCGAGTTCTAACACACACCACAACCAATCAAACTTGTCGTTATGAATACTAATACCCACTTTTATAAATTTTATAAATTTTATCTTTCAAAATGGAATTCATTTTTGTATTAGGAATATCAAAATCAGCCTAGGGGTAATTTTTGGTATATTTCTGAAAACTTTCAATTTTTGATGAATAGTGAAAAACACTGAGTTATTGGTTAAAACCGACTTTTTATTTAAATAATTATTTATTTTATTTAAATTTAATGAAGGTAAAAATAGATAAATAATACCTATATAACTACAATGTAATTAATTTGAGTTAGTTTAGAATAAGTTTAGATATATAAAAATTTTATTGAACTTTTCACTGTCTTTTACCCACCTCCTAGGAGAATTTGGAAATTCACATAAAACTCAATTTTATCGCTTTTGTGAGTGGAATTTATAAAATACGAGAGACACGGTTAATATCAAGGAGTAAAATGTGGTTTAATGAGAGGAACATAATTTTTGGTGAATAGTAACTTTTTACTTTTATTTTCCACGGTTAAAAGTAAATAGGGTAATTAAGGGTAAAAATGATAATAATATTACCCTAACACATGTCTTAATTCTATTGGAAAATTTTATCTCGACCAAAAACAACCTTAGGAATAAAATATTATCATTTAGGTCCACTTGGATTAGATTAGGACATTTATTATTTTTTAATTCAACGAAGAGTTAAAAGAGATAAAATCAATGTTTAATAACTAAATTATTTTTAATATAGGGTTATAAATAAGATAAATTCGATTATAAATATTCATTAGAAAGATAAAAATTATTCCTACATAATGGTATTTTATTTATAATTTTTAGACATTAAATAATTTGATTTATTTATGACACAATGGTGATACAGTAATTACCTAATTAATGAAATATTAAAATTATTGATAATATAAATATAAAAATAAATGTAATTTGATACTTTTTATGAATGCCACTAATTTTCTATTTTCATATGACATATTATTATTGGTTTTATTATTTTTTTCGAAGTAATAATTCTGTTATGAAATTATTAAAAAAATACCCAATAGTGTCAAAATTGACATAAAAGAGTTTTTAAAACAAATATTATATTATTAATTGATATTCTATTTCTAAAAATTTAATTTTCGGGTAATGGACTTATATATTTATAGGTGTTTAATTAATGGAACACTTTGGGGTCTCTTGGATGTATATAGTTTGTTTATTATCTATATAATATAAAAATACAAAGTGACATGGTAAACGTCAAACTAATTAACTAAGAGTTAAAACTAAAGGATATGGTTAATATAATGACCCAAGACTATATAAAATAATTTGGTTGAAATTATTTGAACCCATACCCACCTTATACTTTTAATAATCTACTTTGGATCAATTAGAAAAAAAATATTAATTTATTATTAAATAATACTTTAAGTTTTTCCTATAGAGACCCCCCCTTATAAAAGGACACTAACTCTAACTAATTCTTCACACCTTCAAAGCCTTTTGGTTCGGCCAACACCTTCCAAATTATTATTTTAACTTCCCTCAATTCAACCTAGATGCCTTATTTTGATCAGAAATCCAACCTAAGGAGCCCTTTTGATCAAATCAAAAGGAAGAACCCGAAGAAGAGGTAATGTTGTCACCACCCTCTTTCAAGTTCCATTATTTTTCAACTTCTTATTTATTTGTAATTTCCATTTTAAAGTAATAAATCAAGTATCTTATATATATTGTGATGTTATTATAAATATGGTACAACCATATTCAGTATTCTATCCATCCTTTGAATGGCATGTCACCATACGTGTGTATGTATGGCCTACCGTCTCCACATCGTGGTGTAATTGTTATTCAATACATTATTATTTTGATGGGTATAATAATGATGTGAAATTCATGTAAATAATAGATATAACATTATAATTATTATTTATATACGATATAAAATCCAATTATATATTATTTTAATATCAAAAGAATGATATTATCGCTCGTGCGTACGTACGGACTACCGTCTCCATGAATGTTATGAGATTCACACTCCATCATATCCATTCAATTATAATTCTCATTTCCTGATTAACAATAATGTTTAAGGTCATAATATCATTCTGTATATGAATAAGATACAACATATTCATAACAAACACGACTTATGTAACAAAACATATAAAATAAATCGAGTAAGTTAACACCCGAAAAAACGATAATACTATGATATTATTAACAAAGAATTGTTAAAAGATCATATATGATATCATATTAATTTAAATAATTCTTGTATAATTTAATAACAATTATTTCACCATTATACAAGAGGTTATCCTACCATCGACCAAGGAAAATTACAAGGTAAGGGTTTTTTTCACAATCTCTTCATTATCCAATGTTGTTTATATATAATTATCTACTGGGAACTCTTTATCATCCACATCCATGTTTCCTAAAAATGTATTTCAAAACAGTCTTACTATTTTATAGAATATTGGTTAAAGTCATTTATACCCTTGTTTTAATTTTTATAAGAAACTTATAAAGGAATCTTTCCGCCGTTTTCCAAACAAGGATCTTTTTAACCTTTTCGACATAATTAGGGTAAGAATGTATTTTTTAACTTATACGGAGGGTGTGGCTATTTTCCACCATTATAAAATATTAGAAGATTCTCTTACAATCATATAATAATATTTTCAACGTAAATGTTATATTTTATAATTATGTGACTTTTAAATGATTTAAAAAAAAGAGATATTTGTCTCAAATAGTTTTGACTTCATCTATGTCAACATCCTTTGATTTATTTTAAGCTTATTTGAAGTTTATTTATTATGATACGAATCTTCTTTATTGATTTGAAGGGTTTTTGATATGTTTGACTTTGGATGTATTATTTTTATACCATTCATGGTTTATGGAGAATGTATTGACATTTCGTATGCTAGTTTTAATACGAATGTTTTTGTTATGTTTAAACCTGTTCATATGAGGAATGCATTAGACTTAATAAGTGACAGGTGGAGCCCGCTATAGATCCTTGATGCATATATAGGTCTAATAAGACAAACTAGTGTCTTGGAACAAGGCCTTGACAAAATATTATTTATAGTCTTGGCACGAGGCCTTGGCTATGTGGTTCTGATACTCTGGAATTATTCATTCCATCATTATGAAAGTGGTTATTGATATTGCATGTGATTATTATACTAGTAGAATATCTATGTGAATAATTAAATGGAATTATTTCATTTTATCTTGGACATATTATTCTGAAGTACTAGTTTAAAAGGATTTTGTTTTTGTTATAAATTTCCTTAAATGTTTATGCTTATTTATGAAAGTTTCTGCTATGTTGTTATCCTTACTGAGCATCTGAGCTCACCCATTTAAATGTTTTATATTTCCCAGGATGTGAAGAAGTAATTTATGAATGAACTTCATGAATAGTATGAGGGGATATGAAGAGAAGATGTTGTTGTAGATTTTTTACTTTATGATTTAATGTAAGACTTTTAAATATATCTAGTGTTTTCAAGGCTAATAAACTATTCAGTCTTTAGAGACTTGATCTTTTGTGATTATTCCAGTGTTATGTAATAATGTACCGACTCTTGGTAACTCGGGTCGTGGTGTTACATATGTTACCTATAATATAAGAAAATTACTATAGTATTTTTTTCCCATTTTACTTCTTCATGATCATTACACATGTCACAAAACATGTCTATTATGTGTTCATTAATATTCTCTAATAATATTTCCATGGAATTATGGATCACAAATAAATCAGCATCATTATCATATTTTTCATGAACAAAATAATATTTTTTCCTTGAAAAATGATAGAACTCTACACAATAGGCAAATTAAGAGAAAAAAAGGATCAATTAGGTATTCAAATATATTTAATATATAGTAGTGTCATACAAAATTCATCATATCATACATTTTTGTTACTCATAACCCATTTTTATTTAAATACTAGAACTCAAAATTTAATGCAATCAATCTACCAAATTCCTTCTATTACTCAATAACATAAACCTGATATAGAGAATGAGATTTTTTCTTTGGTACATGAAAAATGAATTTTTTCTATGAAAACCAATATACTACTATTCTGAACAACACTTATGTTGTCATGATCTTTGGTATAAAATCTATATCCATTAATGTCATACAAGAACATTATTATCAAATTTAAACTTGGGTCATCCACTAATAATATTAATGTTTCTGATGCATCTGATCTACCATGCATGATCTCCTTAAACCATAGAAAAAGTGTTTTTATGCTCATTCAATATCCAAATATCTTTATTATTTGGATGACATTATTTTAACACATCAATATGAAATTTTATATATGGATAAGCATCAACTATATTATTCAAGATGTTTAAATTTTCCTAATTTTTCCATTCTACTATCAATTACCTTTCACATATAAGACACATATCCCCTTTCCCCCAAAACTGACTCATCCATAGAAAATGTAAAAAAACCTATGTGCACCACAATAGAAAATTATTTTTCATAAAACTCTGAAACATCCTTAGAAATATACTTCATAATAATCGAGGCTTCTAGACGATACAAATTATTGAAACATCCCATTAATATCATCACATGCCTTTCAAAAGTATTCACCCAACATAGGTATAGAAGTCTGCAAAACTCTATTTCTCAAACCAAATGAATCATTAAATCCACCATGATATTAAAAAATGGAGGAAAGTGGTTATTTAGTTAACAAAGTATAGAAAATAAATCATTCTCAAAATTGATTAATGAATTAAGAATAATATCATTGTAATAAATAAAATTGATAAAAATAAAACACTTTTTTGATATTCATTGAGATATGTATGAGTAGTATTCATCATGATTAAAATGGTAGGATCTATTGAATCATTCTGTGAAAATCATTGATTTCATGCCCATTAACATCAAATATTTTATTTACACAATGTTTTACATTTAATGAGTAACTTTATGGAACATTGACGTGATTGAGGCATTGAAAAAAAAATTAATTTTCTCCCTCTTATATAATGTATGAAAATATAGATGAAGGTATGTTCATCTTTCATTATGAGTGGAAGCTAACTCCAAACGTATTCTCATTGATAATAAATATACTCTTTCATTTAACCCATTCATATTCATTATTTTTATAGATTAAAATTTTATATTAAAAATTTCATAGATAATCTTCATTATATTCAAGAAATAAATGTTATGTGTGTACTCATGATATATCCAATATCAACTCTAAAAAAATATTAGTCTTTTCTTCCAAATATATCAATCATTACCAGATTTTTTTGTTTATTTCGAATGTGACATCAGTTTTTTCACCATATAAAAATACTGATATGTTGAAATTTATTTTAGAAATATCAACATTATAGGAGTTTTTAATATCGTTTTATTATTTTATAAGAGTGATCTATAAAAAATCGTTCGATGAACCATGTGTTTTTTTTCTTCCCTCACTTTTTAGTTTATAATATGATGTTCATCCTTCATAATTTGGAAAAGATCTATGACACTTAACGCTATATGAAGGAATCATTTAATATGTAAGGAATTCATTTATAATTATCATAATACCTTGATATATATGAAAATGTTCCATTTTATAATAATCATACACTCTGATACCTTCCTCATATATAAGATTCAAATCATCAATTAATGAAAAAAAACAACAATATCATTTCTCAGTGGTTTTGGTCTTGGAATAATTGAACACAAAATGATATATTTCCACTACATACAAAATTAATGAGATATGTTATAAATTATGTATAATATAGAAATATTGTTGACTGATTTTCAAAGGTATAAATATTATGATCAATTTTCTTCCATTGTGGAAAATAAGCTAGAAGATTTAATTTCCATCACATATTTTCTCATCTGCATTAAATCTTAAATATTTGAAGAATTTGAATTTAAAAATAAATGACCTAAATGAGGAACTATAGTTAGGCACCAAATTTCTTTAAAATGATTCTTTTATGTTTTGAGACCAACCTTTGATAGATTTTTCAACTTATATAATTGTGTTCCACATTAAGGAAACTCTTAAAAACATTCATATTAATTTCTATATTAAATATTGTCATTGAGGAAGGTGTGTATATTATTTTTCTTCAAACCCATCATACATAGAATATAAGGATGATATTAATTAAGAATTTTTTGTAAAAGAAGATTGATAAATGCCTAATATAGTTGGAGAATCCTAATATGCATGCAATACTCATGTATTTCATTCTAAATCTTACAGTGAAGTTCCATTCCTAGAAATCCAAATTAGAATTATTAATTCATTTTTATATGATTCTAAACTATATTAAATGAAGTCATGATTGTAATACTATAAACTTCATGACATAAGTCCCTTTTTATATGCTCTTAAACAGCATGATATGATCTCTTTACCACATGACCCTAAATTTTGTGATGTATGGTCAATTATTTTCAACCATAAACTACATGGAGTGGTTAGTAATAGATGACCGTAATGTATATTACTACCTTTGAGTAAGGGTTCATTCATAGGCCCCCATAGTTTATTTATAGAGTTTAAATCCATGTAGAAATATAGATTCTATCTTGAAAATGATAGTATTTACATAACCAATGACAATGATTCCCCTGTTACATTTTGAGACCTCACTTCAATTAATTTGAGATTTTATTTACCCTCCTCCTACATTATATTCCATTCCATTATCCCAAATATCCTACGCAATACATGATGGTGGAACTGTAGTGTATTCTGATTTTTTTATAAAACTCCACCTGAACCCAACCACATCCACGCCTTTGTTTTCTAAATTATCATCGACCAAAAAAATACTTAAATCAATATTATTTTATTTATGATTTCAAATTCCTTGATTCAATATTCATTTCATAGAAAACCAAGTTCTTGAGTTAAGATTCTTCACATGGAAACCCAAAATTATAGGTGTATCCCCTTGGTTTCCCCTCATATATAATTTTCTACTAGGATAATTATGTCATCAAAATAGGCCTCCCTTGGAATAAATGTTGAAAAACATAGTTGAATTTGTGATGCTAAGTAACCCCTGGGGAAAGTTTTCATCCCCGAATGGGAGTCACCCAAAATCCATGCGCTACTTTCTGATGGTGTGGTGGTGTTTTCTTCATTTCTAATTGTTAAACTATTAAAAACATTAAAATTCAATTATATCTAATTCATACACATAAATACAAGATTTTGTTTATTTATATCTCCATTTTTCAACAAATCAAAAATTTATTCATGTTTTATGCCCTTATGGATTACAAATACTATTGAGAAGACTCCAAGTTATATGACCATAAATTATAAGACACATTCTCAATGTGTTGTGATATTAAACTATAAGTATGAAAAGTCTTGTACAACCGTAAACTACTTGGTATGTTCTATTCCATGCGGCCACAAATTTTAAAGTACCCCCTTACATAAGAGCTCTATCTTGGTGCGAGTTCTCCATATTAGGAGAAATTTTAGCGACAAATATATTTCCCTCCCCTAATGTTACAGTTCACCCAACCAACAATAAAAATTACTCTTCACCAAAACTATGTTTTTATTTATTCTATTTACCATGAGATATTTAGTAAATTATGGATCTCACATCCCATTACTAATCATAGATTCCATAACCATGATTGATTTTAACCCGGTGTTGAAACCTTTATCAATTCATGTTCGATTTTATCATTCCTTATCTCATCAAAGAACCCATGCATTTCTTCCATCCCTCTTGCATAAGAGATATATCTATGTGGTTGCTTCGATCAAATAACTACACATGGATTGATTCATGTTATCACATGATAAAAAGTGATTTCAGATCTCCCATTCTTATCCTAGCCATAAATTTCATCATCAAACCCCATCCTGACTTATACTAACTTCATTCTCACCTGGTTAAACTTAACTTTACTTAAATACATGAAACCTCACTACTAGTCGATTCTAAACAACTTTAAGCATTATCCCCATTAATATTAACATCATGAAACCAAACTATATGAATGTTTACTCCCCTTTTAGGAAACCAACACTAGCATGATATTTATCATTCATATCAGGTTATTTATTACCCATTAGCCAGATTTTAGGTCCTGTATTGGGTTCCTCTTTCACATTTGGTCAATTTCCACCCTATCGTTGGATATGTCACCTCATGTTTGATAAAATCTATCTAGACATAACATTTTTCCATTGTTGATATAAATAATACAACCTTAAATTCTAGTCACTTGATTTTGGTCCAAATTGTAGGACCTAAAAATGAAAATTAATAAGACACAAATGATTTTTAGGATGAAAACACATAAATGGAATCCTAGGAAAAAATCATTTCTTTTCTCACTACTACATATATCTTAATGTTTTAGGGTCACATTGTAATGAAATTAATATTAAAATAGATAACTAATTTTCAAGTTGAAAAATTTTAAATTTAGGTAGAGATAAATTCATGTATTGAATCATTGAGACTCCCCCTTTCATGGATTATGTAATCTTTATAAAAATGAACAAAGAAGACATAAATAACTTTATATTTGAAAAACAATAAAGTAATGAGAACAATTCAAGTCTTCACTCTCTACGTCCTCCCCTTTCATGACATTAGAAAATAAAAGATAAAAATATTGAAAAGGCATAATGATTTTAGGAACAAACACTTATCCCTAGAAAAATTTGAGATGGGATCACTAGATCCAATAGTCTTGGGAAATGTAACATTGGTCTTTTACCCCTTTTTGTGAGTTTAAACTCTTCCAAGGTTATATTTTTTTTCCTAAAAGGCACCTTTGTCACATTGACTATTCCCACTATTACATATGATCATGTTCTCCAGAAATTTCATGTTATATATTTTCACTATAAGAATATTATCAATACATATGTTGGAATAGTGTAGCTTGATTCATTTTGGATGAAGATGGGCCAAATTCTAGTGGCTTAAATGGAACTGTATCAGTGCATACTAAGGATTTTGTGTTACTACAACATAATGGAACTACTATGCAGTTGGCAGAATAGTGCACTGATTTATTTATCAGTTATTTAAAGATAGGATTTCAATGTTTTAAACTGTAATTATCTCCCAATATTCCTATTAACAACCATAGTAAATTTTCTACTGCCTCATGGATATAGGGAACATTTATCAAACCATGTAAATCATTATGTCTTGAGATATTCTTATAGTTTCTTTTTTTCCCTTTTAATTTTCTATGAATCATTTGTCATTTTTTTCTCTAGATTTTTTTCCTACAACATAGTAGTGTAAAAATTAGAGTGCCTAAGCCCTTATTAAATATCCTTTTACCCATGAAACTACTTCAATAATTTTACTTATAAGTCACCACCAACCAATATAACTTGTGTCAGTATTATTCTCTTAGAATAAAAAAACCGTGATCATATCCGCTTGCTTCACCCTTTCAAATAAATTTGTAATGAGTGTATCAAATTTCAAAAATAAATCAAATTTTTAGTAATGAATTAATTTTGTGTATCCATCATTCCATCCAAAGGCAAATTTTCATCCTGAGGATAATATCCTTTAAGCCCATTTTATATTTCCTAACTATGTGGTTGTTGTCTCTCCATTATTAATGGTTAACTTATTCAAATTATCTCCATTTACCATTGACACAAACATTTTTATGTTATAATTTATAGATTCCATAACCCAGTTATTCATTTTAATTAAAATACTATTGATTTTACAGATCTGTGCATCATACCCATTGTCAATGAAAGATTATTACATCCCACTTTTGTATCCTTTTATATTTGGGTTTGAATTTCCTATGAATAACAAAATTTCACAAGTCAAGATACTCCACTTGGAAGCCTAAATTCCTTATAGTTTTGACACCTATCCCAAAAGAATGAATTTCTTATGGTGAGATACCCCTTTTAGAAGACCCAATGCCTTGATTTCAGATTCTCCTATTTGGATATTCTAATGGAATACATAGTCCTCATCATATATCATTAAAATTCATGGAATATAGTACATTATTCAATCCCATAAAATTAGTATAGTGTTCTATTATATGTGACATTGTTTTCTTATACAAGAGTAAGATATATAGAAGAGTTCCAAGTATATGGTTTTACCAGTTCACATCATTCTTCTTCAATAACCCTAAAAATGATGAAATCATTATAATTTACACTATCCATAAACCTAATCTACAAAAATACCCCTATCAATAACTATGTTTGTCTTTATTACTTTTTTGATATGATTTATAGTGATATCTGTACTATATGTCTCAGGACTAGAGACAATACCTCATTTTCACCCTATCCTTAGAGATGAGAAGTTTAAAAATATATGTTTGGTTTCATTCATCCCTATCTCTACTATTTATTCAATATTTAGATTTAATTTTCTCCTACATATGATAATGATTTTAATGTAGAATCACTTATAGAAACTATATGTTTATTGATTCCTATTATTTAATAATGAGTTGTGATGTATAGATCACATATTCTAGATCCAGCTAAAAATGTCTCTTTCATTCCCTTACCACTACCCTCAGAGTATTTGGGCCTACCAATTCATTTCGGGTTTCCTTTATTATCCCTACACTATTATATCAAAGTCCTTTAGTATATTATTACTATTGATTAAAAGATATGGCTTAAGATGACTATTCCCACTATCCTATCAAAATACATGAGTCTATTTCTATGGCTGAAATTGAAATCCTCGAGTTTATTATTCATAATGGGAATATAATAACCTTATGTTGAGATTCTCCCCTTGGTTCCAAAAAATTCATTGCGTTGAGATCCACCTCTAGGAAATGACAAATCTTTGAGTTATGATTCTCTCGAAGGGGATAAAAAATACTTGAGTTGTAAATTTCTTCTTGCTTACTATCCTTTAATAAACCTACTCAATGAACTATAAAAATGTTTCCTACATTACTAGTCACACCAAAAGTTATATACGTTTTATGGTTGAAGTGGTCACTTGCAGTGTAGCTTGGGTTTTAGATTACTTAGAGATCTAATAAGTCATCTAAAGACACAAAAATTATAGGAGGGAGATTTGGATTTAAAGTGTCCAACATTGGGATGATTTTAGATGGTTTATAAGTAGCTCTATGGGAACTATTTGAATTCAAATTATGATAATGGATTGATCCCAGGTTACTGAAAATGGCTGATTGGATGGATTTCATTTTAAATAATTCTTTGTTAATTAACTCAAGAAGTATTTATTCAATGAATTCAAAATAACATTAGAACTTACTGGTTTTACACCATCACATAAATATTCTAATAAGCTATAAAATTTGACAATCATTTTTTTGATCACTCTTAGGTAAAGGATCATATTATCAATTGAAAACTGTGGCAATAAAATTCAATAAGGAAGAGGAAGATATAAAATTAGTGAATCAAAAACTAAAACAAAACAAATTATTGAACATTTATAGAGTGAAAATAAAGCACAATATATCCCTTTTATACTCCCTTAGATCAACCCAAAATAGGGTTAACCCTCCATTGATTATATTCTCCTAATAGAATTGGGAATTAGACTAATGAGGGCATAATTTAAGAAGAAAAATTGTAAAATAACGACGCCCACCATTGTGTGACGAATTTCACATATGTTGGTGTGAATATGCTCAAAAATTGAGGAAATGGTATAAGCGTGATATAATAAGAATATAATAAGTTAAAATGAAAAAATTTCATTTAATACTAAGGTGATTTCAATAACAAACATGAGAAATAAATGTGATTACAAAGACAAGGTGAAAACATAACATTACAATGAAACAAAAAGAAAAACCCCCCATATAACTCACCAACAATACCTTAAATAGGTATTTAAAGAGTATTGATTCAATATTACAATAGTAGAAGACTTCATACTTGATAACAGTATGCATCTGATGGTGGAATGTTTGTGTAATGTGGAATTTTCCACCCTTGACCTTTAATGTGATCCAACTTCCATGACTTCAATAGTTGTGTCTAAAATAGATTCTAGATGGTTGAATTTGAGTGTTCCATAAAAAACAAATTGAATCCCTATATGATTCATATGTTTCTTTAATAGTTCCTCCAAATTGTATATTTTGTTTTAGAGATATTATTGAAATTGAGGGATACTTTATGGGCCAAATAATCTATCCCAAAATCTCATCTTCATCTTAGGATACCTAGAACACCCTTAAAGACACTTTATTAAATAGGGTTACTATTTCATAAAATGTTCCGTATGATTTACTCTATATACAATTCTACTTTTAACTTCATTGGACTTCAATCATGACCACTATATTATTTTTATTGGGCTTCGATCCTAGATACTTCACCTAGAATGTTATTGGTTCAAGGACCATTTTGGTCATCTTCCCAATTGAATCCTCAAGAAATTCAGAATGATATAATTACCCCTATATAAAGGGAAACCATAAAATGAAATATTAAAATACAATCAAGACCATTTGGTGTTTTTGGTGGTGTTCAAAAATGTAACATGTAATAGTTTATTTTAAGAAGTAATTATAAGAATAGTTAGAAAATAAATTCAAATTTCAAAATTAACTAAGAGAATTGTTTATGAACATTTAATCACATGAATATTATAATATAAAAAAATTATCCTCATTCAGTGGATACTCACACTCCCGTACTTGAGTTTTCTAGTCCTGAGACAAATGTATTTCAATCAAATGAAATTTAAATTCAGTTTAATAATAACATTTTAATATAAAATTTTCAGCAAAAGAAATAATAAAAAAGAATTCTAAAACCCATCAAAGTCACTTATCACAAGATAGATTCATATAAATATATCAATACCAAGCCCATCACTTTTTTCAAATCCATCACCACATTTCATCCAATTTCTATGAGCATGATTATGTGTTAAGAATTATAATAGATATTGGGGTTAATTTTTATTCAATAGGGAAAAGATAAAAGTGATACATGGAATTAAATTTTAATGTTAAGATGCGTATTTATTTTTTGTTTTGGTTTTTTTGTTTGGAAACTTTTCTATGGGAATTGAAATTTCACTCAATTGAGTAAACAACTATAATGATACTTTTTCGATTACTCCCTGGCTCAAAGACCTTAGGGAACCAAGTGAAACTCATATACTCAGGCATCATCCAAAGTTAACATAATAAAAAAAATTAATTTACAAAAAATATTGATAAATTCCACAACTATAATCTAGAGTACTATGGAGTCTCGATACCCAAGTACAAAAATCCACACATTAGGTCATTCAATTTCTATATGCACTAATTTATATTTGTTTCTTAAATACACATGTTTAAATTAAAATGATCACCAAAACTAGGAAATTTATTATGGGATCCCAAGAACTCAAATGAATACCCCACAATACAAAGGATGTTCATTATAAATTTTGTTTACAATATAGATGGAAATGTAAATAGTTAAAGATCACATTAGACAGCCAAAAATTCCAAAATCTATTCTAACAAACTTAAAAATGGAGTAAAATCAAAATCAAGCAATAAAAAATGATTTGATATTTAGTTTAAAACCTTTCATTTTGTATTTTAATGTTAACGGTTAAATAAATTTTTCATCCATTTATGCACACAAAATTTTATTTGAAATGGAATTTTATCACCCTTAACATAGTATAACACTATCCCAGTGTTTAAAGTAAAGAAAATGTAGAAGGGGTTGAGGTAGAGGAGAGGAGTATCAAGATAAAATTCTAAAATGAGAATCAGGGAATGAATTCACGTGGTTGTTAAAGTTGAAATTTTTTCTGCTTCCATTTTATCTATTGATATCCATGTTAATTTTAAAATCCTCATAAATGAAGACATGTTCTATTTGTAAAACCTGAATAATTTTTATTCTCGTAAAGATTCCTCAGTCTTAGTATCCCCTTATTCTTACCCATCAACACAATTATAAAACAATGGATACCCCATGGGTTTCCCTTAAATAATAATAAACAAATAAAAAAGGAAAATATAAATACATACATGTTTATTTTGAAACTCCAAACCTTGAGTCAATTGATATGTAAAGTATAGGTTTCCACTTGGGAATCACTTTTTTATTTATTTTTTATCTTGTTAAGGACCATAAATCTATCAATTCGTTTCTAGTTTATAGGTTTTATCAATTAAATCCTCCTCTATTTTTTATTTACGGAATGATTAAATAAATGGTTTTAACCTATTACTATTAAATTTGAAAAAAATTCCCCCAGTGGGATCCTTAATCTCCAATGCTCCATGATGGTACGGATTATGCAATGTGCAGGGACCTGACCATATAGAACATAACATTACTGAGTGTAAATTATGTTTGAATATTTACTAGATCATTTATTTTATAGGTTCAAAGTATTGGGCATTAAGAATCCTATATTGGTAGGATTTAACTATAGCTTTATCGAACCTTTAATATTTATAAGCCTCCATGAAATGTTCCTCAAGTTCCATAAGGTCTAATTTCCTCTTTGTTTTCACTAAATAAATACCAAATGTTATTTTTTTGAATGCCCAAAAGCCCTTATGTTCAATTTCAATAGGTAAATTGGATTATTTTCAATTAAACAACAAATATAGTGACATTCCTATGGTGGTTTTGAATAAATTACTATATTTCAAATGGACATCCAAGAGTTTCTCATACCAACAATTCCTAGAGGGATTGATATTTTTTTCATGAATTTGTTTAAATTACCTATTTACCAAATCATCATGACCATTGGTTTGTGGATGGTAGGTAGTGGAAACATTGTGAGAAATACAATACATAGACATGGGTGCAGAGTAGGGGAGGTTGCCAAAATGGGTTCCACAATCACTAATAATGGCCTTTGGAATTCCAAATCCTGAAAGGATATTCCATTTTAGTAATAAAATGAAAAATTGATTGTCATCACCCTTGGTGGGAATGAACTCAACTGATTTGAGACATAATAAATAACTAATATGATATATATATATATATCCGCTAGATTTTGGGAATGGTCCCAAGAAATAAATTCCATAATAATCAATAATTTTGATGACTGGAATGAGAGTAAGGGGAATTTTATTCTGTTTGGTTGGTGATCATAATTGTTGACACCTAGGATAAATTGGGAAGGATTTTTATGGATCATTAGTGAGTTTATAATAGTAGAAACTAATTTTCAGGATATTTTATGTGGTTTTATTTGTATAAAAGTTCCCTCCACATTCCTCTCCATGAAAGAATTTGACAATAAAATATTTCTCAAACTCTGTAAAACATCTCTTAATTACATTATCATGATATAACATGAATATGTATGGATCATTAAACACATATTGTTTAAAATCATAAAGTAATTTACTCATATATTGGTTCCTAAGGAATTTTGGAATTAAACCCGCAACTATGTTTTTTTCTATGTCAGCGTACCATGGGAAATCACTCACTTAATAAATTTTCTCATTTGGAAATGAACAAGTCACAGAAATGTTATATGAGTTTTTTAGGAATTCTATACTAAATATGTGATCAGTTAAAACATGTTTAACACCATTTTATCCTTAATGGTTAAATCAAGCTCTTGAATAAGAAGGTCCCACATAATCAATATAGCCATAAAGTATTTTTTTTTCTAGAAAATGTATTTTAGAGGTGAATGATCTTTGAAGAAAAATATGGGGGGATCCTAAGGGATAAGACATAAAATTTTCTATGGAAAATAAAAATATAAGAATTTATATCTCAATGGTAGTGTAGTTTTTTTGCATTATTAAATGACTTACTAGCATAAAAAATGAAACATGGGGTTTTATCACAATGCTAACCTAAGATTTCTCTTATAGAGAAGTCACTCGTATCACACATGAGTTTGAATGAAAGTTTAAACTTAGGAGATTCCATGATATTTAGAGAGATAAGAGACTAATTGAGTGTTTAGAATTATTACTCATAGATTTGTGTCCATATAAATGGATAATATTTCACTAGTAAAGCTCAATGTAGCTAGGAAATAGAGGTAAAATTCTTAATGAACCTTCTATAGAAACCAATATTTCCAAAAAAGGTCCTCACGTCCCTATATGATGTTGGAGTGGTAAGGTGACAAATGATACTAACCATATATTTATGAACTTAAATTCCTCTATTAGATACCACATATCCCAGAATAGGTCCTTCATTTACCATGAAATGACATTTTTCCTTGTTTAAGATGATATTTTTATCCTTATATCTAGAAAAAACATTCCATTATTTACAAATAATCACAAAAATTCATCTCTGAATTTGGGTAATTCATTCATAAAGACCTCTAGAAATCCCCCACTATGTCAGATATGATTCTCATCATGCACAACTAGAAGCTACCATGGGCATTACATAACCCAAATGGAATTATATTGAAGGAAAAACATTCAAATTGATATGTGATGGTTGTTTCTACTTGATCCTTAATTTTATTTCACCATAATAATTCATCTAAGAAATATTTGAAATGATGACCTCCCACTCATTTAATGACTTGATCAGTGAAGGGAAAGTGGAAATGGTAATTATTGGTGAATAACTTTAACTACCAATAGTTAATTAATAGTCTCCATCAACTACTAAACCGTGTGGGGAGAAGATAACCATCATCCCTAGTGATCAAAGTAATTATAGCCTTATTTTTAACAACTGGAATTAGGCTTACCCACTCACTCTCATCAATGAGGTAGATGTTACGAAATATCAAAAACATTATAAGTTCATTCCTTACCAAATCTATAATATTTGGATTTCGTCTCCACTAAGGTTGATGATATGGTTTGGAGTAAATTTATAGAATAATCCTATGTGTTCCAATGAGTTAGAAAATTCCAAGAATATCTGACAGGGTGTATGAAAATTATTTCTTATTCTTTTCCAAGACATCAAAAATAATCCTATCTTGATTGGTTTAAATAGTGGAATAAATGAAATTCAGAATGTTTGATGTCCCGTAGAAATGAATACTTGAGTGATGATGTTAGTAACTTAAATTTGAAAGCAGGTTGACTAACAATTTCAAAAAAAACTATGGGACTTTTCATTGAACTCGACATCATTTTCCAAATTTATTTTAAGAATTGGTTCCTTTTGAATAAATTTTTTATAAACCACATTGGATAGATTAGTGTTATGAATGGGTGTGGACTTTTTTTTATTTGTATAAGGATTTCACTTATTTTTTATCTTAAAAATAGAAAAATTAGTCATCTGAAAGAGATTCAATACAAGGAGAGATATTCCATTCATGTGAAAACGGTAATCAATCTCATATTGAATTATGAATACTTCAACAATTCCATGATTTTACTATGGTTAACTATCAACAAAACCTATCTAATTGACCTCATGGATCTTTTAATCATACCTAATTTGAGAGTTTTTATTATAAATGTTTAAATCAAAGATTATGTTTCCAAATTTTACTATAATGTTTCCATTCGTAACTTGGATGACTAATAGTTGCTAACAAGGGACAACCAATGATGATGGGGGGTTTTCTCCCAAAGACCTATTCTTGGATTATTTTCAAGGATAATTAAAATAGGATGGTAAATTAAAATTTTCAATTTTCACCAAACATGTTTTTTGATAAAAATAGGATCATGTACACTAGGATTAGTAAGTTGAAGAGTAACAGATGTGGGTTGGAGTTCCTTGAGGAAAAATAGGCAATACATAGAATATGGAATGAGGTTCACAGTAGCTCCTATATCACAAAGTGATTCAAAAAATTCGTTCTCTCCTAACTCAACATTGATGTAAGGAAATCATGGGTCTTTTATCATAGGGGGGATGGTCCCTTGAATAGTGGTTCTCACTTTAGTAGCCAAAAGAATTTGTTTTTATGTGAAAATTTCATTTTCAAAGTGAAAAAGTAATTATATTAATTTGATTAAGTATGAATGGTTATTATTGAATTTATAAGTGATATATTCTGCTTAACTTGTGAGAATATCTCCCTCAATGTTTCATTATGTCCAGATTTACATTCTCCTCTCATGCATTGAGGGAAGGGAGTATGTAGTTTAATTATTTGGTGTGGTTGTTGTTCTTTCACATTCTCCTTGGATTTTTTAGAATATGTGAGTGTTTTTTCATCAATGAAATTTTTTTTTGAAGAATTTAATGGTTATGGAATGGGTTTTTGTGGTTTTTCAATGGATTTACCACTTCTTAATGAAATTACTTATTTTAGTTTTTTATAAGAGGTTTGCATGTAACTAGATTCCACCTTTAATTTTTAAGATAGTACCACCTGATTAATCATGGGGGATTTCTAGTTTTAATGGATCTTAGTTCATTTTTAAGGGATTAAACTTCAAAATTCATTATTTCTACTTGTTTCAACAATTTCTCAAGTACCGGTAGAGGTACATATTGGACATGGGATTTAATTGGTTGCTTTATCCCAGGTGGATATTTTGGTTTGTGGGTAGCTCATTAATTAGGTTTCTAGATGGGTTGTTGGTGTTATAGGGAGAATGCTGGTATTGGGATGGTTGTGGTTGGAAATTATTATGGGTTTGATAATTTTTTAGAGGGTAGGGGTTTCGAACTTGTGGATTTCTGGGTTACTGGATGGGTTGTTGGTTATCTTTCCAACGAAATCTAGGATGGTCATTGTACCTTAGACTAAATGTGTTTTCATTATGTGGATTACAAATGTTGAATGCATTGACCTCCACTGGAGATCATCCTAATATAACATCAACTATAAAGTGGATTATTGGTAATTTTTCAGTATTTTGTTCATGTTTTTCACAATTTTTTTGAATATGGTCAGTAGTTTGGAATTTTTGGACCTTCCAATGATCGATCTCCTCGATATTCTTAGTGAGTAAAACAAGTTTTTCCCTAAAGATTTATTCTTCACTAAGGCATTCATTAGAAAATTTTTGGTTGGATTCTCATATTAAAGTTACCTTCCCCATATTTGGTTTTGTTTAGCTAGACCTTATAGATATTTGTAAGAATCATTGGTTTCTTTATTTTTGAAGGTTCCATTACTCATTATGTCAAAAAATTGTTTTTTTCTAGGATCTGACCCTTCATAGAAGATTAAAACATGTTCTTGGATTGAATATCCTCACCATGTTTAGTGTATCTTTGAACATTTATTATGTTTCATAAAATTCCTCCCATTTTTTTCAAAAATGTTTTAGATACTCTTTTTAAGTGAAATTGTTTTTTCACGAGAGATGTATTTTTTTAGAATTATATTTGAAATTAATCCCATAATTAGATTGATGTTGGCCTCGTATTTATTAACTAATAATTTTCTCAATCCATTAGTTATGATGGAAAAATAAACTCCATATCTAACTCAGGTTGATGTGGTGGGAACATAGTTTCAACAATGTTATTGAACTACTTGACATCAAGGTGTGACATTTTCTACTCCATCCCATAGAAGGTTGGAAGGTGGTTTATTACATGAGGTGTGAACAAATATTGAGATTATCCTAGGGTGGCATGTATAATTCATGGGGTTGAATTAGTCAATGTAGGTGTGACGTAATCCGTCATGGTTTGATCGATCACATTCTTCATGTTAGGGTTTACTCCATTTGGATATCCATTTTGGTTCACGTCGGGGTTTATTAGTTGATCTCTTTGAATACCATCCATTGGAATGGGATAAATTTTTTAATATAGGGTATTAGGAAGATTAATATATAATTTTAAGATATCCCTAGATGTAATTAGACACCCAAACCTAGTACAATCCTCCTTAACTAGATAGTTTTATTGTTCGGAAATATAAGCTGACATTCCCCATGAAAATTAAAAAAAATAAAGTGGAAAAGATAAGATAAATTTAGGTGAAAATATATAAATGGGGGAGAATATAATGGGTGTCAATATGAATTAATTATTTCCTTGAATACATTTTCATAATTTGGGCACCCCATATTTACCCATGTTTTAGGGTTGATGTGGTCACTTGTATTGTTTCCTGGGTCATCAAATCCTGAAAGACCTAAAAAGACACATAAAGACACATACATTCTAATAGGTAGAGTTGGATATGAATTCTAAAACCATGTATTGATTTTATATGTGTTAAATGATTATTAAGAGACCTATGGGAAATCAAATTATGATAATGTGTTTATCCCATGTCATTGAAAATGGTTGATTCCACAACTATTATTTTAAATTATTTAAATTTAATAGACTCAAAAAGGATTCAATCACTAAATTAAAACTATCCCCATAACATACTATTTTAAAACCATAAACTATATATACTAATCATAAATACACTTGTAAGATCATTTTCATGAGAACTCATAAGTAATGTATCTTATTATACCATGAAATGTGTGGCGATAAAATTCATTAAGGAGGAGGAAGATTGAAAATATTGAATGAAAAAATAAAATAAAATAATTTATTAAACATTATAGAGTGATAAATTTTATACAATCAATCACCTTAATATTACCTTGGATAAAACCATAATATGATTATCACTCCATTTATGTTATTCTCTCAATTGAAGCATGAAGTAGACTCATGATGGCCGCATTGTAGAATAAATATTAAGAAATAATGATAACTCCACTATTGTGTGATGAATTTCATAATGGTTGGTTTAAATTAGTTCACACCTTATAGAAATTGTATAAATGTGATATAACAATAAAATAATAAGATAAAATTAAGAACTTCTCTTAAAAACTAAGGTTATTTGAATAACTTACATGAGGAAGAAATGAGATTGCAATGTCAAAGTTTCAACATAACATTACAATGAAACAAACACCTCAAATCCCCAAAATCCTCCACCACCAATAACTTAAATAGGAATTAAAGGTGTCTTGGTTTGATATCCCAATATTAAATATCAGAAAACTTCATTATGGTTTGTCTATGGGGGTTGTATGTTTTTGTAATGTCGACTTTTCAAACCGTAACCCAAAATGGGATCCTGCTTGCATGCCTCTGAATGATGTGTCCAAATGAGCTACTCTATGTCCAAATTTGAGTAGGCTATAGAATAAGAAATTAACTCCCTAGATTTATCCTAACATCATGTAAAATATAATCCAAATTAGATATTGTTTTCTAGATATTATGGAAATGGTGGGATATTTGTATGGGCCATAGAATCTGGCCTAGAATTTCACCATCAAATTGGGCCACTTATAACTCCCATAAAAACTCAGAATAAGATCTGGTCACTATTGGATGAAATGTTATTACTGAGTTTTTATATACTAAATTTAAATCTTAACTTCATTGGGCATCAATATTTCCCGATTCAGTCTTTTTATTAGGCTATTATATAGTTAAATTGAACCAAAAATGTTATTTTTCAATTTCCACATTGTTCAACTTACAAATTTAATACTCAAAAGCTGAATAAGGATAAAGTGGCCCTCATAGCTTGGGATACATGGAAATTAAATATTAAAAAAAATCATGACCATTTTTCGTTTTATGAAGTGTTCAAAAATGTACATTGTAACTATTAATTTTCAGTAGGAATTACAAACATGATAAAAAAAGAAGTTGAAATTATAAAATAAACATGTCTAAGTGTTTAGAAGTATTTAATCAAATCAATATTATAATATCAACAATTAATACTATCATAATTTATTGGATAATCAATTAACTCAGAATCATATTTGTTTTTGTTTTGAATGAATCTAATTCTATGGTGGGGTGACTTGTTGGAACTGAAATACATGGCATGCACTTTTCCATTCTAAATATGATATGATCCTCCCATGGATGACATTATCTTATTTTAAGACGAAGGATTATCACACTCAATAAAAATAAAAAAATGGTACCCATGTCTTCTAAAGGATTCCTCACATAAGGAGGAATGTTGTTTCTTAGAAAATATTTCCCATTATAGTGATGGATAGAATCTCCCAATGGATGTAAGAAATGTATTTCATTCCTTGTTGATGAAAAGGATATTGAAAGTATAAAAAAATGTTCTATAGTATTTATAACACTTTTTTTTAGTATAAAACACCATCTATGAGTAAACATTTAGCAAGAGTCATATTTAATTTCATAAGATTATATTTGGATGGTCATGGAGCCAAAATAGACACCTAAATCAAATGGTTATTTAAATATGGAGATTTTTTGTGGAATTTATTTAGAGTCCATGTTAATTCTTGGTATCATGTTCCATGGCACACACACACTTCCTTTAATTGCCATCAATAAATACAACCCAACTTTCATGCCTATATCCATACATGGGTTATTAAGGAAGTTAAAATAATTTTAACCCATGCATAAGAACCAAGGAAACAGTTTGCCTATAAAAGGACCCCCGGACCTCCTATATTAAATATGAAAGACTAAGTGAAGACATGACAAACAATGGAATAAGTATCTACACGAGTGAACATAACCCTCTATTAGGTAATTTTTGATTCTATACTTAAGGAAAAGGGATATAAAATTCCATACATATGATATCTTATTTTGATCCACAACCTGGGTTCAAAACCACTTGGTCGTCAAATCCCTTGGGTGCTTGATCCCTAGGGTATACACCACCATAGGCACTGACCACATATACATCAAAAAACGTGGATACCTAATAACTTTTTCTCCATGTTTTCTATGAACAAACCACCAGGGCTCTAGAAAACCTTGGTTCCCTATCACCAGGGTGTCAAAATACATGGTCATTGTCTACTTGGGCACCGAACCACCAACATATTTGATTATATAGGTTCCAAAAACATTAGGCACAAACTATATGGGTGCTATTACACTTAGGAACTTGATCATATGGGTTCCAATGATCATAGTAATTGTCCACATTGATGTCTATCACATTGAGCACTAACCAATTTAGGAAACAACAACCTGGGCATTGACCACTTCACCCTAGAAGCATACTTGAGTTCCACTTGACCAAGGCTACCCACCCAAGAATACAATTAGCCCATACCTCTTACCTAAGTTCCAAAATCACTCAGGACTCCTACATAGAAACCCACATCACCATGGTCATATACCTGGGTTCCCAACCTTATCAAGTCTATTAATACTATGTTGGATCCACCCCCGAACCATTATTTATGATTAGTGATATCCTATAGTCTATAGACATTGTTCTGATCCCTCCACTCCCATCACTAATTTCCATGAAAACTCATGATTCATACCATGAAATTTGCATTTTTGATAAAAAATTATTTGGTATCTGATACCTAAAAACCCAACCTTTCTCCCAAAAAATATCTTAAGTCTAGTTTCTTATTAGGCTTTCCTCAAACACCTTATGTCGATATACTCCTCTTGGTTTTCAGACACACCTTGATATGGGATTCTTTTATTGGAATCCACATATAACATGAGTTGAGATTCTCCCCTTATTTTCCAAAAAATGCCTATAGTCGAGGTTATCCTCTTAGTTTTCCAAAATGCCTTGAGTCTAAAGTTTCCTCCTAGTGACAAGAAATACTCACACCTAATTTATAAGTTATGATAAACTAGAAAAGGATGATCCATGCATAATTCCCCCACCAAACCATTCATATTCACCTTTCACCTAGTAATCCACTCTATATGACTTTAAACTTTTTGGATGTGTATATTTTTTAAGAACTATAAATAGTTCTTATCACATGACCTTATATGGTATGATGTGCCTCATTAAATAGCACCAAACAAATTGGGTTTTAATTCCCTTCATAGAGATACATAGGGAGACCCTTTAATGGGTTTCATCCCAATTCCAAAACATCTACCACCTCATTTTATATTATTATAACACCTTATTGAATGGATAAATATTTGTGAGTTACCACTATATAGATTTTTTACTATAGAGTAACCAAATACTTGGATCAAATGAGAGACAATATAATTCTCATCTGTAATTTACTCTTAAATTCATGTTGTTAGTTAATCAGTTTTACTAAATATGTCTTTGTCTCCACACATTGTGATTAAGTGGACAACCACTATTGGAAATTAGAAGTTATATATAATACCTAAAACAATAAAAAATAGACCCATGGTGAATTAAAGACATTAGAAACAACAATCCTTTTATTATAATGTTTCATGTACTTTCTATTTTTCTACTCATGTAATTATGTTTTGAAATGAATATATGATTTTATAAGTGGATATATTCGAAAATGAAATATAGTAAAATTAACATAGGGTTTTTTTGGAATATTCATTTTAATGTGGTGGAAATTGTTTAATCTTTTGTGGGAAAAAACATTATCTGATGGGTGTTTTTTTAAATCGATTCAATATTTCTGTTTTGTGGATTGATTATTAAACAATGGCTATTTTCTATGTGTCATGAGGTTTCTAGGATGATTAATATAAAATAAATCCTTATATGATCTATGACCATCAATTACCTAGATCAAATGGCCCAAGAGGATTCTCAGTGTGCCTTTTTTCTATGTTTTCTTATTGTTGTCTATACGCACACACAAAGTCCATTTTTTTATATTATTGAAAATCCACTTTAAGGGTAAGTGGGAACCAACCAGATCCTTCAACATCCCATAAAACCATCACAAAACACACAATACACAAATCAAATATCAAAATAATAATATAAAACCAAAAAATCATGCGAAGACCATCATCACACACCTGTTTCAAAATTCAAACCATCATCACCGTAAATCACGAAAATCTCATAAGTCGACCGATGAAAATGCATTGACTACATTGAGGAAAGTCTCATACCATCTACATTTCAATTCCATCATACCATCACCTCACCATCATCACCGACATCTGCCACTAAAAGAAACAATAAAAAACACCAAAACATGAATGTCATCATCTTCTCTGATTAAACCAAGGCCAGATACACCCAGTCGTTGTAAACCATCATCACATAAAATATAAACCATAACATAAAACCAAGGAAATAGTGAAATAAAAATAATCCCAACAAATCAAAATCACTCCAACTCCAGCGGCATGAAGCTCTTCGTACGCTGAACTACAAATCTCAGAACCATGTAGTTACCTCTGCACCAAATCTAACTAGGAGAGATACATTGGCACTTGGGGTCAGATTAGGTTGAGCAGCCAAGGAGCTCTTCAGCACAAAACTATCCTCGAGCCCAGGAAACCATCCTTAATATATTATTTGGGTGACCAAAGGAAATCGAATGACCATCTGAGCCAAGCGCGCAGATCAGGAAGAAAAAAGCAAGGAGGCGAAACATGAGAAAAAGGGAAACAACATAAAAACACCCAAGAAGCCAAATATCTATACCAGCACTCCACCGTCACCATCCCAATCTATCTAGGGAACCAATGTTTTGGACAAATATGGGGTCTTAGTATGATGGGAAAGTTGAAAAGGGAATAGGAGGAGGAATAAAGAAACTCGGGCCACATGAGGGAAGAAACAAAGGACGAGCGATGAGAAGGACATTTCCATAAGAGAAGAACCCCAAAAACCAGGGTAAGGGAAACATAAGAAAACCACAGGGAAGGAGAAGAAGGAACAAGAATCACATCGTCAGAGAAGGCGGTAGAAGAGGAAATCATAAGGGAAGGAGAGCGTTGCTTAAGGGGAGAAAGAGGAGAGTCACATCTATACACAATAAATTAATCTCCCATCCCCCAACATATTGTAGCATAATATGTGTCCTTAAGGTTTTTCATTTTTGCATCAACTACCTACTTTGGGAAGAATTTATAACTACTCCACTATATAGATGACTATATTTTCACTTAAATCTAATGGTATTTCTATTATAAAATCATTATAGTCCATATCTCTTCCCCATGGAATTCTCCTGGACATAAATCCATTTTTTATTCCACTTGTGTGACATTAAAGAGATAAAATTGAATGTCTAAGAGAGATTTTTGGATACGGAGGACTTCTTAGTAGTTCTAATCAGGCCTATTCATCAAGAAGTTTATTACATAATAAATCCTGAACATTGGGAGATATATAAAGGATGGTGATTCATTTCAAATGACTTAGATGCTGAAAATTATGATCAACCTTTCCTCCATTTTCATCCATTTTCTTAACGTACTTATGATATTGTAAACATGTTCCGATATTTTTCTAACATTCAATGTTTTATTTATTTATATTTTCATCCCCATGAGCATGGTTGTGTCTATATAGGATGATTGTATACACCACATCCATAACTTGATTTCATCCTATACACTAGAGCTATATGAACCTGATCCTTATATAGAATATATTCTCTTATGTGTTTTATTCTTTTTGGGAGATATTTGTTATAGGAATACTATTATTTTTGTGATATAATAATGATATTCTAAAGCAGTGTTATAACCATGAATTTATGACCATTGTGGTCTTAATGATATTAAATACTCATCTTCTACATATTCTTCACTTTTATTTACAATTTTTAAGTTTTTTGTTTCTTTTGTCTCATTCTCTTGATTTATCTTTCTCGATTTTATTTTCTTTCATTGAGTGAATTAATAAAATCAAACTCAATATTCCTCTATTGATAATAGAACCATGTTTTATGTATCTCCCCAACACATTTAATAACACATACCTAAATCCACTATATAATAAAAAAATAAAAAAAATTACTAGTCTGTATGGGGAATTACTACAAACAAATTAAGCACACTGACAACCACTCCAAAGATGGTCCATGAGGAGTCATTAAATTTCCTCCCTCAAGACTAAATTGAATTCAAATGAAATAATTTGTTATTATTATTTCATATACTCATGACATTTATAATTACCAAACTATTTATAATTGGGTTTTTTTTATGGGTAAGAATATATTTTTTCCTCACTAACCTAAGATAGACATAATAATACACCCGGAAATCCCTAATCCATTATTTTGTCTAATTAGGCCATAATAGGTTCACTCCAAAATCTTTCATCCCCTAACAATAATTCCCCTCCTAAAATTTTCATCTTCTACTTGCTTAATAATAATCCATACTAATACTGTTTAAACTTTGACCACTTTAATGTTAGGCCCCAGCCTAAACAGTGTGGACATGAACATAATATTAATAATTTCAACTATTATTTTGGGGTAAAAGTACCCGCACCACCACTAGTGGTATAATAAAATTAATAATAATAATAAGATAATAATAAAATAATAATAAAATAATAATAAAATAATAATAATAATAATAATAATACGTATTATTATTATTATTATTATTGATATTAAACCATGAGACTTCTATTTAAACCTTGACCATTTAACTACTAATCCCCATCCCAAACCACATCGATAAGAACATAAAATTAATAATTTACACTATTATTTGGTGGTAAAAGTTCATGCACTACCACTAGTGGTATAATAATAAAAAGAAGAACAAAAAAAACAATAATATATACTATTATTATTATTAGTGATACTAAACCATGACAATACTATTTAAACCTTGAAAACTTTAATTTTAGGCCCCAAACTAAACCATGTGGCTATGAAAAAAATATTAATAACTTCCACTGTTATTTTGGTCGTAACGTTCATGCACCACCACTAGGGGTATAATAATTATTATTATTATTTGAATAATAAATATTATTATTATAAGAAAAATACATACTATTATTGTTATTACTGATATTATAATATCAAATCTATTTAACCTCATTGGAAATGTTTTGTGGTAGCATCCCCATGGGGTGTTAATAGGTATCATTTTCATGTCTTCACGACTTCTTGAAAGTGTGTGTGGTGTGTTTTCTTTTTAAATTTTTAATATTCCCTCATTAAGTACATGTAATTATTATTATATATGTTATAAATATATTAGCATATTAATTTTCCTATTTTTTTAAAAATTTAATTATAATAATAATTTATAGAAATGAATTAATATTTGGTACACTATGTACCCAAACACAACTAGAATTTTAAATAATAAAACTAAATCTAATGTTACAAAAATAAGATTTAATCGAGTTATGTTCTACTAGATACCCATTTAATCTATACTAATTATAATCCCTAATAAAATAATAAGTTTTAATTATTAATTATAAATAAATATATTTTGTATTCCTATGATAATAATTAATTCACTTCCCACACATTACACCAATATCTTAATAAAAATAAATTACCTTTTATTTCTCTAACTAGATAATATTAATTTCATTGAAAAATAAAATAATTATTTAAAAATCATATTAATATAAGTAAAATTCTTCTATTTTATAAAAAAAATAAATATAATTCACCTATAATGTTGGATAAATTTCATAAAAAAATAAAAATAATTAAAATTCAAGTGTGAAAAATAAAATTATTTCTTCATTTATAAGTATATTTTAAACTTTTATCTTAAAATAAAAAATTTCATAATGAGTAGATAAATGTTTTAAGAATATTTAAAAAATATATGATATTGTATTTTCAAAAATATATTCTTATACATAAAATTTATATCACATTCTAAGTAAATGGGGCTTGAAGTTGAATCTTTGAGTTTCTAACTTGTGAAATTTTGATATGTATCACATCTATTAATGGAACAATTGGGTATTCCTGTCAATGTTGTATAGCTCACTTCATCATGGGAATAAAATCATGATTTTCAATCGTAATGTTATATTGGTGACCCAAATAACCAAATGGTATTAGTTCCACATTATCAAAATAACTTAGGCACACATCCTTTTCACTTGAGGCTGGGGTAAATGTTGAGATTCAATCATTACACATTTTGGATGTGGCATTGCACCTTTATAAAAATCTAATAAATAACATAGGTTTATTCTAAAATGTTATATTCCCTATCCCAGTCTCGAATTGTCAAAGAGTGTAAGTAACCATCAATGAATTATCCTAAAATTATAAAAATCTGTATAAGAAGAAAATATATCATGAACCTGCATCATATATCCCAAAGTTCCCAAAAGTAACAAACTGTATACAAATAAGTGAAACCAAGAAAAAATATCATGAATAAGTTTGAAAACAATAGTAGAAATTCATTATTTTCTATTAAAAAAATTGGATTCCAAAACCTATTTTTAATAAAGGAAGACCAAATTTGATGGTTACAATGCCCCCATGGTAGGCTGGGTTACAAAAAATAATTTTGTGACTGCCACCAGCAGTCTCCACCTATTACGACTACCAAAAGTAGATGATAAACTATTTAAAAAAATTATTTATCCTTGGGGGTCACCATAGGTAGTCATGAATACCTATTTTTCATATAAAAAATAATATATACTACATAAATATAGAATCACACTCTTATTATGACAACCCTACTTTTATTACAAACTTTAACATGATTTATTACATAAACTATTCACTTGATACATCATAGAAGATCAAGAGGTCTAGTGTCTTTGGGGCATAGGATCATTAAATAACAACTTAAAACATGAAATACAACATTTTTATTGAAAACTTCCTTTACATGACCACTACATTCCCCCGTACTTAGCATTGCATGGGATAACCTGAGGACATGCATAAGAAAAGGGTGAGATATAAAGCCCAGTAAGGGAATAAACATGGAATAAATGAGGAGTACAATACATGTTACACAATAGGAATATCAATAGAGAAAAATAGAAACATGAACATAAAGGCATGATAAAGCATGATAATCATAACATGGAAATATGGCAACAACACTTAACATGGAATTAGCAAGAGCCAAGGCTCATTGCACATGGAGCATGAGTAAATTCTCATTGCACATGAAGCACGAGTAAACCCCCGTTGCAATAAAATTATAATGAGTCAACACTCATTGAACATGACGTATCATGATACTATACTTTACCCAATGCATTGGAGCGCTATAAGGGCGCACCCTTCTTAAACATTTCATTTCATGCATAAGTGTGCCACATGGATCATAAAACAAGGATTCATTAAACATAATAATTTATTCCACAATAAAGTATTGTGGAATTAATACATGAAACTTTATAATAAATTAGTAAATGTGCATAAATTTGAATACCCTTGGTGGATAAATGGGCATGGTATTCACTATACAAATGCTTTGGCCTAGAAAATCGGTGCAATTTTGGCAGTGTAATGGCGTGACATAAGAATTCATAAAAATGGTTGATGAAAGAGAGAGGGGTGTCTCTTAATATTTACATGAAATGGATAGTAAGGGGGTCATATAGATACATTTCTGAACAATTGTAATTGAATTTAGATTCATGATACAAAAGTATTGTTTGAATGTAAATGAAGAGAGAGAAGTTCCTTTCAGAATTTCGGCATAGTAACGGGTGTACATGGGAGGAATTTAATGAGAGAGAAAGGGGTCTCCCATCATTAAAACACTAAGAGGGAAGTATGGGGGAGGTGAGAAACCATTCCCGAGAATTTATAATTGAAAATAAAAGGGAATAACAATATTAAGAAAATTGGACAAAAAAAGTGAAAGGAAGAAAAACCATTACTTCGAAGTGTGCTTCCAAGTCTTGAGGGGGTCTTGAGAGAGGCTTCTTGGGAACTTGGGGCACCTTTGGAGGATTCTAGAGAGAGTAGAGAAGACGTTTGACGAACTCCAAAGGCCATGAGTGAGGATAAAGTAGGATCTTGGGTGGGTTTATATAGGAAAGGTGAGTAAATTCTTTATTATTTAGGTTTGGGACCCCTTACATTAAACTTATCCAAAACAAAAATCATCTCATGGTTTTTGCCCAGGGTTTTGGGAAATGGAAAGAGGAAAACAATATTTTATAAGGCCAATGTACGAAATTCTTAAAATATTGCGGTTAATTATGTGGTGATGAGTCACACTCCCATTGAAGATAATTTAAAAAGACATGTTGTTTAATAAGTCTTGAGGGGTCCATTAATGCTTTGAAAAGTAAGTCAAACAAACCCAAAATCACATTATTTTAATGGTAAAACATATATTGGCCAAACATAAAGCTTATAGTATTTTATTACATCACTATTGGGTCATTACGATGTCATAAAACGCATTATATCTTTAAATGGTATTTAATTTTTACCCAAACATTTTGATTGTCTCAGAAAATTATGAAAAATTCACTGTTGGATAATTTTTACATTATGATTCCAAAAATATCATTTATTTTATTTAAATAATTTTCTTTGTATGTTAATTTTCACTTTTAAAATACAAACCGACATTAATCGAAAATTCACCGATCTTGACAGAAATGGATTTCAAACCTTAATAAAAATTATAATTACATTCAAAAAATTATATGACCATTTATATATAAAAAAATTAACTTAATAATAATATTAATATTTTATTAAAATATAATTTATTTAAAAATCCCTTAATTTAATAAAATATATTTCTTAATTAAATAATAACTACAAATACTACTTGTACTTTAATAACTATTAAAAATTTATCAATAATGAAAAGAAAGTATATTCATTATTATATACAAAAATAATGTACATGAACATAGTACTAGAGACATGTTATCTAACCCCTTAAAATTTCCACATATGTCCTATGGGTAAGGTGTGCGATGGTGACAGACTCTTGGGGTGGCTCAGATTACATTGCTCGAGTGGTAATCTCTATCAACTTCCACTTTTCCCGTAAACAGTCTCATTTGAGCTTGACATGATGAAGCTCAGCTTGAGCTTGGTCAAGAGCGAAGCCCAAATACGACACCTCTTTTTCGAGCTCTGACAAATGGGCTTTGTATAGAGAAATTCTACTAGATGAGGCCCTCGCTTCCTTTGTCTGAGTAAATTGGATTGGTTAAAGCCCTATATTTATACTAATCATGTGATCACTGTTCAATAACTATAAAAGAAATGGTCACAATTATTAACATAAAACCAAAGAAGTTGATATTTTATATAAACATTTTACATAAAGAGACATTAATTAGATCAAGAGATATTTCCATTATTGAAACTTTGGGTCGTTACAATATTCCCCCCTTAAGAAATTTCACCCTCGAAATTTCATTTCCCCACACTAAGACAGATATGGGTAACTAAGCTTCATCATTTCCTCATATTCCCAAGTCGCTTCTTCAAACTTGTTGTTTCACCACAACACCTTGACGAGGGGAATTGTCTTATTTCATAGATCTTTTTCTCTACGATCTAATATCTTCACTAGTTTCTCCTCATAATAAAGATCATCCTTCAACTGTACCACCTCATAAGAGAGTAAGGTGAAGGGTACGGTATATACTTCATTAAGAGGGATACATGAAATACATCATGTACTTTGGCCTTGGTAGGTGGAAGTGCTAGTCGATATGCCACAACCCTGACGCGATCAAGAATTTCAAAGGGGCCAATGTACCATGGACTTAACTTCCATTTCTTTCCCAACCTCAAGACCTTATTCCACAGAGATATGTGTAGAAAAACCATGTCTCCAACTTTAAACTCATGGTCTCATTTACGGTTATCTGCACAACTCTTCTATTGACTCCAAGATACCTTGATATGCGGTTGAATTTTTTTCACATTCTTTACCATTTCATCGACCATTTATGGTCCAAGCAGCTTACGTTTACCGACCTCATCCCAACATGCTGGTGTTCTGCACCTTTTCCCATATAGGTCATCATATGGTTCCATTTGGTTGCTCGAGTGGAAACTATTATTATAATAGAACTCAACCAGAGGAAGATGTTGATCCCATCCTCTTTTAAAGGCCATTGAGCCCGCTCTCAACATGTCCTCAAGTGTTTGGATAGTCCGCTTGGATTGGCCATCAATTTGAGGATGATAGAGCATACTGATGTTCAGTTCAGTATCCAGAGCATGTTGAAGACTCTTCCAAAACATAGAGGTGAATATTGGATCTTAGACAGACTCAATAGATAGTGGTACTCCATGCATCCTTACCACTTTCCTGATATATATCTGTGTCAGTTGATCCAATGAGAAATATTCCCGAATAGCAATTAAGTGTGCATTATTTGTAAGACAATCCACCACAACCCAGATTGCATTGTGGGATTTGGATTTCCTCAGATGTCCAGTGACAAAGTCCATGCTGATGTTCTCCCATTTCCATTCTTGTATGGGAAATGGTTGCATCATTCCCTTAGACTTCTTCCTCTCTACCTTCACTTGCTGGAACACAAGACACTTTGATGTATATACAGTGATCTCCTTCTTCAAATTATCCCACCAAAAACTTTCTCGGAGATCTCGATACATCTTTGTGCTCCCTGGGTCAATAGAGAAATTTGAACTATGTGCATCATCCAAAAGTTCCTTCTTCAGCTCCAAACATGACGGAACACATAGTATTTTCCCAAATCTCACAATTCTTTCTTCATTAACATTAAACTCTGAGGATTTCCCTTTTTTGATAGCTTCTACTTTTTCCTGAATTCCCACATTATCCTTTTGAGCATCCTTTAACCTTTCCAAAAGAGACGGTTGAGAAATCATTTGTGAAAGGATTGATGATGTTCCCGTATTTATGATTACCATTTCCATTTTCATCAAGTATATGAAGATTTTATCCTTCTCAATTCTCATCATTGATAGAATCTCTGGGTCCTTTCTACTTAGAGCATCTTCCACCTTGTTCACTTTCCCAGGGTGGTAATGTATTGAACAATCGTAATCCATGATGAGCTCTATCCATCTTTTCTGGAGTGTATTAAGCTCTTTCTGTGTGAATATATATTTAAGACTCTTGTGGTCAGTATATATCTCACATTTCTCCCCATAGAGATAATGCCTCCAGATTTTAAAGGTAAAGATCACTGCCACCAACTCCAGATCATGCGTTGGATAGTTTCGCTCATGAATTTTCAACTATCTTGAGGCATAAGATATCACTTTATCATTCTACATCAGCGCACAGCCTATGCCCAACTTCTAAGCATCACTGAATATCACAAAATGTTCCCCAATTGTGGGAAAAGTGAGAATGGGTGCAATGATAAGCCTCCATTTCAACTCCTTGAATATTTATTCACATTCATAAATCCAAGAAAACTTTACCCCCTTTCGTGTTAGCTTGGTAAGGGGGTTGGAGAGTCATGAGAAATTTCTCACATATCGTCTATAATATCCAGCTAACCGCAAGATTCTATGGATATCTGTTACCAATGTTGGCCTCGACCATCCCTCAATTGCATCTGTTTTGGAGGGATCCACAGATATCCCATTGTTTCTGATGATATGGCCAAATAATGAGACCTCCTTCAACCAGAACTAACACTTGTTGTACTTTTCCTAGAGATTGTCTTTGCGCAAAGTCTATAGTACAGTTCTTAAATGCTCATCATGATCCTCCTTGGTTTTGGAGTAAATTAGAATATAATCTATAAAGACTACCACAAATTTGTCAAGGTAATCTCTAAAGACTCTATCCATCAATTCTAGGAAGATTTATGGAGCATTACTGAGTCTGAAAGGCATTAATATGAATTCATAGTGCCCGTATCTTGTACAAAAAGCAGTCTTGGGTACATCTTCCTTCTTCACGCCTACTTGATAATATCCCAACCGCAAATCTACCATAGAGAAGTATTATGATCCACGCAGCTGATTGAACAAGTTATCGATCCGTGGTAGAGAATACTTGTTCTTTATTGTGATTTTGTTTGGTGCAAGATAATCGATGGAAAGCCTCATTGACCCATCCATCTTCTTGGCGAAGAGGACTGGTGCACCCCATGGTGAAGCACTTGGGTGTATAAACCCTTTATCCAGATTCTCCTATAGTTGTTTTTCATCAACTCTTCAAGCTCCACGACAGCCATTCTATATGGTGTGTGGGATATTGGTAGCGCCCTGGTATAACTTAAATTGAGAATTCAACGTCTCTTTTAGGAGGAAGACCAGGCAGTTCCTTGGAATAAACTTCATCAAATTACCTTACAATAGGCATTTCTTCAAGGATGGTTTCTTCCTTGGATTCAATCATCTGATCTAGATATGCGTGCTCATAGGGCAGTAATATCCATGCTTGAGATGAAGGAGCTAAAGAAGATTCATATTCCTCCTTACACTTGTAAAGAATAGGGGGTTGAATCTCCATATGGAGTTTGATTTCCCTCTCCCGACAATTTATGTTGGATCTATATAATAAAATCCAATCCATTCCAATAATTGCATCAAATTCCACTAGAGTGAGTATGACGAGGTTCGCTGAGAAATTCAATCCACAGATTATTACAGGGGAGGAGTTATATTCATGAGATGAAATGATTGCCCCATTTTCCGTAGTCACCAACATCTTCACTTCCATGATTTGTGGTGGTGTTGGAATTTTTCTACTAAACTTTAGAGATGTAAAAGAATGTGTAGAACCTGAATCAAAAAGTATGTTTGCTATTCTCTGAATAAATAACTAGTGTACCTTTCACCACTTCGGTGTCGGGGTTCACTTCGACAGAAGTGATGGAAAAACCTCTTACTTGCTGCCTTGGAGGTTGTTGGTTGTCTCCGAAAACCCTTGGATTAGGGCACTAATTTGAAAAATGCCCCGGTTCTTTGTAGTTGTAGCAATGAACAACACATTGAGGTTCAAACGGAGCGTTCCTCTCCTATGTCACAGCCGCGGGTCTTTCTTGTCGATAGATAATAGCTAGGTCCCCTTCTTTTCCACACCTAAAGCATTTCCTTGTCCCCTTGAAGAAATTTGCATGGTGCTTCTTTCCGCACTTTTAGAAAGTGGGGTTCTGGTCTTCTTACCACCGTTGGGTTTATCCATCGGATCACCAACATTGATTTACACCTTACACTTCTTGTCCCCATGATACCCCCGTGATTCCCCAATCTTCATTTCGACCTTGATGGAACATCGGACAATTTCCTCATAGCTGTCGAAGTCACGGATCGCTAATTCTTTCTGTAGGCTAGGCTTTAGCCCACCAATGAAGTGGTAAACATTACATTCGGGGGTAACGACAAAGCCAGAAGCGTATCATGCAAGCCTTGTGATGTTTTCCTCATACTCTCCAACTGATTCTTTGTCTTTTTTCTTAAGGGAAAGGAAGTCCCTTTCCATATTATGCCGGAGGGTGCGTGGATAATATTTATTGAAAAAAATCTTCCAAAAATCCTTTCATTCCAATGCCTCAATCTCCTCCTCAAGCTTCGTATTTTTGATCAACTTCCACCATTGATCAGCTTCACCCTCCATATGATAAGCCACTAGGAGAACCTTCTCTTGTTTAGAACATTGAAGGATGGGGAAGATCTTTTCAATGGATTTTATCCATTGTTCAGTGATCGTGGGATCAGATGATCCACTAGAAGTAGGGGGCCACTGTCTCATGAAGCTCTCGATAGAAACTTGTTCCTTCATAGGGGGGTTTGGACATTCCTCTTGACCCGTGTCTCTTTTCAAAGCTTGAGTTAGCTGAGAGAGAAGCGTGACAAAGTTCGTGATTCCCGTTCCCATTGGATTGGGCATCTCATTAGTACAATCATCACACTGATCTTCACATCGGTTGTTAGCCCATGTCGTCCTATTAACAGCCATTGGCTGGAATAAAAGGAATTTTAGTGGGTAACACATAAAGGGTAATCCAAAGAGAAAATTTGATGACTTATAAATAAACTTTTATTTCCTTAACTCATGAGTCTATAGGCTTCAATCTACACTTCTCATGATCTACTCTCTAACATATATTCTTAGGGGAATTTTTTTTAAATTCCCTTAATAAGGGTTCATTCTATGCTTGTGAATTTATCAAAACAAATCCCCTAGGAGTGTCGTAACCAAGAGTGATGCAATGCCTGTTGTCGTGCACGAGTTCCCGTTCAAGTCTAGCTCAAAGCGGTGTTTTTGGGTTTTACCCCTAGGATACCTATGTGCCAGAGCCGCCTCTACCAGCTCGTATCTAGAAAGGGATGTATTTGTTTGATAAATCACTCACTCATTACATACCAAAACTTGGGGATGTTTTTATTATACTAAGTTTTGTCTCTAAGGCTTTACTAGGGTTTTCTAATCCTAATCCCAAAAATAACTAAACCTATCCTTTGATACCAACTATGACAACCATTATTTTAGTACAAAATCAAACATGATTTATTACATAAACTATTCACCTGATAAAACATGGAATATCGAGAGGTATAGTGTCTATGGGGCTTAGGATAATTACATAACAACTTAAAACATGAAATACAACATCTTTATTGAAAACTTCCTTTACATGACTACTACATTCCCTCGTACTTAGAATTGTATGGGATAACCTGAGGACATGCATAAGAAAAGGGTGAGCTATAAAGCCCAGTAAGGGAATAAACATGGAATAAATTAGGATTACAATACATGTTAGAAAATAGGAATATCAAAAGATCACAAGAGAAACCTGAACATAAAGGCATGATAAAGCATGATAATCATAACATGGAAATGTGACAACAACACTTAACATGGAAGTAGCATGAGCCAAGGCTCATTGCACATGGATCATGAGTAAATTCTCATTGCACATGAAGCACGAGTAAACCCTTGTTGCACTTGAACTACCATGAGTCAAAACTCATTGCACATGATGTATCATGATACTATACTTTACGCAATGCATTGGAGCGCTTTAAGGGTGCACCCATCTTAAACATTTCATTTCATGCATAAGTGTACCCCATGGATCATAAAACATGGATTCATTAACATAATCATTTATTACACGATAAAGGAATTTAGAATTCATACATGAAACTTTATAACCAAATATTAAATGGGAATAAAGGAGAATACCCTTGATGGAGAAATGGGCATGGTATTCACTACACAAAGGCATTGGCTTCGAAAATCGGTACAATTTCGGTAGCGTAACTGTGTGACATAAGAATTCATAAAAGTGGTTGATGAGAGAAAGAGGGGTGTATATTCATATTTACATGAAATAGACAATAAGGGGGTCATATATATACATGTACAATAAATTGTAATGGAATTTAGATTCATGAAACAAAAGTATTGCTGGAATGTAAATGAAAAGAGATAAGTTCCTTTCGGAATTTCGGCATAGTAACAGGTGTACATGAGAGGCATTTAATGAGAGAGAAAGGGGTCTCAAATCATTCAAAAAATAATAGGAAAGTATGGGGTAGGTGAGAAACCATACCCCAGTATTTATAATTGAAATAAAAAGGGCATAACAATATTAAGAAAATTAGACAAAAAAGTGAAAGGAAGAAAAACCCTTACTTGGAAGTGTGCTTACAAGGCTTGAGAGAGGCTTGAGAGAGGCTTCTTGGTAGCTGGGGGCACCTTGGGAAGATTCTAGAGAGAGTAAGGAAAAGGTTGTATGAACTCCAAAGGCTTTGAGTGAGGAGGAAGTGGGTGCTTGTGTGGGTTTATATAGGAAAGGTGAGTGAATTCTTTATTATTTAGGTTTGTGACCCCTTACATTAAACTAATCCAAACCAAAAATAATCTCATGGTCTCTGCCAATGGTTTATGGAAAAGGGAAGAGGGAAACAATATTTTATAAGGCCGAAGTCTGAAATTCTTAAAGTAATGGGGTTTCTTATGTGTAGGTGAGTCACACTCCCATGGAAAATAATTTAAAAAGAAAAGATGTTTAATAAGTCTTGAGGGGTCCATTAATGCTTTGAAAAGTAAGGCAAACAAACCCATAATCACATTATTTTAATGGTAAAACATATATTGGCCTAAAAAAAGCTTATATTATTTTGGTACATCACTATTGGGTCATTATGATGTCATAAATGAAATTATATGTTTAAACGGTATTTAATTTTTACCAAAAAATTTTACGGTCTCAGAAAATTATGAAAAATTCACCGTTGGATAATTTTGATGTCCTGATTCCAGAAATATCATTTATTTTATTTAAATAATTTTCTAAATATGTTAATTTTCACTTTTAAAAAAAAACTGACATTTATCGAAAATTCATGGGTTTTGACATGAATGGCTTTCAAACCTTAATAAAAATTATAATTGCATTCAAAAAATTATATGATCATTAATATATAATAAAATTTTATTAATAATAATAATAATAATAATAATTTATTAAAATATTATTTTATTCAAAAATCCCTTAATTTAATAAAATATATCTCTTAATTAAATAATAACTTAAAACACTACTTGTAATTTAGAAACTATTTACAATGTATCAATAATGACAAGAAAGTATATTCATTATTATATACAAAAACAATGTAAGTTAACATAGTACTAGCAAATTTTTACTTAACCCCTTAAAACAGCCGCATAAGAACTATGGTTAAGGTGTGCGATGGTGTGAAACTCTTGGGGTGGCTTAGATAACATTGCTCAAGTGGTAATCTCTATCAACATCCACTTTTCCTGTAGACGGTCTCGTTCGATCTTGACATGATGAAGCTCAGCTTGGGCTTGGTCAAGAGTGAATCCAAAAGACGCCACCTATTTTCTGAGCTCCGATAAATGGGCTTCGTATGGAGAAATTATAATGTATGAGGCCATCGTTTTCTTTGTCTGAGTAAATTGTATTTGTTAAAGCCCTATATTTATACTAATTATTTGATCACTGTTCAACGGATATAAAATCAATGGTCAAAATTCATAACATAAAACAAAAGAAGTTGACATTTATATAAACATTTTATATAAATATACATTTAACTAGATCAAGAGGGATTTCCATTAATGAATCATTGTGACGTTACACTTATATAATGAAAAATTGATATATTCATCAATAATCAAGTACAACAATTGAAAATTTTAATTTCATATTTTCAATACATGAAACTATAATATTTAAAACCAATAATAAAATATCCACATTACTAAAAATAATTACATACCAAAATTTTTATCACCCAAAAAAACAACATTTTATTTTCCCAAATGGTCATCGTAATGCCCCAAGACCATCACTCCCTAGATCACTAGACCACTTTCTAAGTACAAAATTTTTAATTTATTTTTTGTTAATAAAAATATTAAAACCTTAATTTTATGGTTATAATTACTTTTCAAATTAGGCTACAAGGAATGTGTTCATGACAAGTTATTCTATTTGATCCAGTGAAGACCTGGTAGACACATTTTCTCAAAATGGATGGAGCCCATATTGAGTAAAAGACATAATTCCCAGCGACTCTTGTAATATTTTATATATATGTTCCCTTATATAATTAAAAAATATAAAAATAACAGATAATATTTATAATATATCAATCATTTTTGAAGTGGTACATTTGAATGAAAATTAAATTCATGTTAGGCATAATGGTGTGAGTACTATTTTTTGATATGTATTGGAACTTCATAATTAGTGATTCTAAAAGTCAATAATGGAATTTGATGGAGATGGTGGTGTGGTGGAATAAAATTTTGGATATTTGGAACCATATAGAAAAAAAATAAAAAATAAATACTATATTTCGAAAGGTGGAGTATATATAAGTGTAACATGGAAGATTCAAAGGATGTGTAAGATTAATGGGATATATATAATTAATATAGAGTGTAAAATTCAGAGCTCAAACTATCTAGTAGAAGATTTATTTAAGTTGATGGTTCATTTTGACCATTTGAATTAATGCCCATGAAAATTTGACCAAGTGGTAATTATTTCTATACTGATCACAAGGTGATGAAAATAGATTTACTATGGTGTTAATGTGGATTTTTTCTATAAATACACAGGTAATGCCATTTTGTATAGAACTATTTGGTATAGTTATCATCTATTTATCTATAAAAACATTTATAGCATCCCCCTTGTAGTGGGATTAAGTTTAAACCACATAGATTCTTTGTGTTTTTCATTGATTCATTCTTATTTAATTGGGTAAAGACTCTTTATATTTATTTTATTGTTTTGAGATATTTTATAAAATATTTTAATATATTGGAACTACGTTAGCATAGGATTTTGGGGCCCTAGGAGGTTCAGTTTTAATATAAAAAAATATTAAAATGTTATATCTCATACAAATTTTTTCTAGAAATAATTGGATAACTCCAGAATGGAGTCTCAGATCAATAATATGAGATATCTGTTAAATTCAAAACACATGTTTTAACCTAGACAAGACACAATATTTGTGAATTTTTTGTGTTAGGCTTGAGAATAATCATGGAATGAATAATAATTAATTTAAATATTAATTCTATCAGTTTTTTTAAATCATAAACCTAAACCCTCTACTAAATAAACCCATTTTTTTGGAAAATCTTTTGGGGTGGACACATAACCTTAAGGATTGATAAAGGGCCATTAGAGGATGATTATTTTATGATTAATGACAGATCGTGGTTTGATAATCGGTGTGCTAGTAGTGCTTATACATCTTACAAATGAAAATGAAATTACATTCTTCATCACCAATCAATCCAAACCAAAGGCAGGGTTTCTATTTTTTATTGGTTTAATCTACACTTAATTATCAAATGATGAGAGGAAAGAAACTCCATTTACATATTGATTCACTAATCAATCATGTTTTTTATGTATTGATTTTTTTCGAATGATAACGAATTGAGTATATTTTATTATTTATTATTTATTGGTTCTTTTTTATAATTTTTAAGTAAAATAATTGACTTTAATCTGAAAAATGGATGAGGTTCATTTCTCTTATTGAGTTTTGTTTCTTTCTACATACATTCATCATGATTTCATCAATGGTATTCCATTTAGTTGGTGGTTTGAAAAATTATTTTTGCGAGATCACTAAAAGATCATTCATTGGATAGGATCCGGATTGGTATCAATAGAATGATCATTGTGTTTTAGTGAACATGGGCGGTCAAGGTGAAGCAATGAACACAGGTGATCAAGGTTTAGATCACATACCTTCAATTTATATTTTGGTGTGGTGATGGTGGAATGGTGTGAAGAAGAATGATTCTCAAACTATTTGGATAAAAAAAATCCATCTATTAATGATGAAAAGGTTAATTCAACCCAAATCCATAATTTTTGGGTGATATTTTCTTCCAAATAGAAGGAGGAGGTAGTACTGGTGGATCTTTGTGGGAAAACAATGATTTCTTGAAATCTCAATATACATGGTGTGTAGTATAAAAAATAGACCCCATGAGATAACCTGGTTGTGGTGGATAGGGTTCAAAAGATGTTAAATATCAAAAAATATGTGTTACCTACCACATGTTGTGTGTCTCGATGCTATAAGCTTTAAATACACCTTAAGGTTACATTGGAATAGACACAGTTAAGAACATAAGAAATATTAGAGTACATAAGAATGACTGTGTACTCAGATATGGTCATGGTAATCACACAAAACCATAATACATGTGCATAGATGTTGAACATGATAATGGATATGGGATATTCTAGTATTTCTAGAACATGTTGTCTACTCCCAATACATGCTATGTTATACTTATAGGGTGGGTTTAGGCCCTCCATCAACTCATTATAGACTTGTTTTAGTTGGGTGAAATCCCTTGACCCATCCTTGCAAGGATACAGTGAGGAATTATTTCATGAATAAAATATATTGATCCACTCTATGGGATTAGTCTCAAATAGAGTTCAAGGATCCATCTATATGACCCAAGGTGTGATCCACTACCATTATTTCTTCTTCCCTGGGTGGGGTTTTATGAATCATTATGACAAAACAACATGGGTGTATGATCCCCTACTTATAAGGTTATTCCAGGTAAGTCCTGGTATACCCTCGAGGACCAATTTGAGATCCCCTATAAGAGAATCCTGATATTTGGAGTTCCATAGTGTACTTATTTGGTGTGGCATGATGATTATGACCTCTTAAATAAGCACCATGAGTGATTCCATGGCTTGTGGATTGTGTTATCCCAAAAAAGTTTTATCTTGAAGCCTCGAGCATAGTCATGTGAATTTCAGTATTGTTAAGACATCTTTGATACTTGGTGTCGTTATTTATTATAAACGGGGTTTATTATTATTACATCTCATATTCTATTGAAAATATCATTCTGGTGATGAGATTACTACTTTCTTGATGATTTATATTTGGAAATTTCAAGGTGTCTAATTGGGTATTGTAATACTCACCCTTTGATAGGCTCTTCCCACACATGTCATGTCTTATGCTGATAAAAGACTTTTTGATAGAGTCCTAAGAGGACCAAGAGTGGGAAGATCATATTTGAGATAGATGGACCAAGGTTCATGCTAGGTATTAATTTTGATGAAAGACCCCTTAATCGTATCATTATTGGATTCTTTTTTAGTTTTTGGGTGTGTTTGAATTTAAAGCTTTATGCTTTATAGTAATTTTATCATACTTTTATTATAGGATATAGAGATATTATAGAATTTGGGTATCAGTTGGGATTTAACATTCAACATTTTGTAGGTGTTTGGAGATGTGTGTGTGTTTAAATGTACCTTAGGCTAAGGTCACCCATGTGTGTGATATGTCTGTATGGTGCTGGTTTCTAGAACATAGCCTATTTGAGGTGGTCATTTGGTGTGAAACTCATATGACCACCAATGAAGTGGGCCACAGTGGGTCTTCTCATGATACATTTCCTTTCCAAAGTTCATACCTAGTGTATAATAGAGTTGTGATGTGAGGATATAGTTCATTATCTTATCAAATATAATACATCATATTCACTAGTTCATTCGGAATCAGCAGTTCCATATCTTTTTCTGGATTTTTATTTTTTAGAGGGGTGGTTCCAGTTCAAGAGGTTATAGTCCCAAAAAGTGGCATCAGATATTGGTTTTATATTTTAGTACAACTAACCCATAGGTAAGGTTTCTCAAATATTCATTAAAAAGCCTCATTTTTCCCTCAAAAGTTTGAGAAAATTCCATTAAGCAGTTTATCATCCCTAATATGTGTTTTAGATTCAATTGGAGTACACTGATATATGAATGATGGTGTTGGATGAGGGAATTTTTTTATTGATATTTTTTATGGGACAAATTTAGGATTTTGGAAAATAAAATTAATGGATGTTATAATATAGAAGGTGTTTCATATTTCATTGATGGGTTTCAAATCATAAGTAGTGAAAAAATAAAAATTTGAAATGCTTCAAAAGAAATAATTAGAACTTATTCAGATGCTAATGGATCAGAACATGGAAAATTATTTCCATGAAGTGAATATAGATTTAGAACATGTGAATATCATAGTTTATATGTATAAAAATAAAATAATAATGGAAAAAGTGTCTCAATTGTCAAGGGATATTGAACATGATACTATCATAGGGAAATCCAATAGTTATCCATGGAAACAAATTTAACATGATTCGATGTCGATTGGAATTGGTACAGGTAATGTTTAAAAATAATACATGAATTTTTTTTCTGAAATCCTAAAATCTTAGTATGTGATGGTTACCATGGAAAGAAAAAATAGTGGTAAGAGTGACTGGGTGTTTGTGAGGAGATTTTTAGGAATTAGATCAAAGATTCTAACAAAAATACATTATATATAGAAGATAGTGGGAATCCATTTATACATCATAGTAAAGGGAAATGAATAAGAAGTTGAAATTTAAGTACACTACTATAATTCTAGTTTTTTCCAAAACTCATATCCCAATTTTTCTCTGAAACCATTATTATATGGTACCCTTTCCCAATGGTTTTCTTAAAACTATTGGGAAAGGGTACATAATGTTATGGTTTCCTAATGGATTTTCAAAATCATTGGGAAAGGGTTTTCTAAACCACTATATACGAATTTTTTTAATTAATCATTGGTATAGTTGATATATCAAAATGGGTTTTAAAAATCATTGGGATAGATTTCCCTCAAATGCAGTGTGAGATTCCAACCTCCCCATTCCAAATATGTTCTTTTAACCTAACAGCACATAACTCCCTCTTCAATTAAGAAAACACTCTTCCCCTAATGATCCATCCTTATTTTAATTCAGTTTTTTCTACTTTGAATCAGTTTCTTTCACTTAAAATTAGTTTCTTCCTATTTTTATCTTCAAATTTGGGTGTATGGTTTCTTCCTTTTATTTTTGATTTCCCCATCTATCTACAATCTCTAATTAATTATTTGTATTGATTATTTTTTATATATTATATCTGTATACACATAGATTCAATATTTTTTTAATATTTGACATTTTTATACACTAATTTTGTAAAAATCCATTATATTGCATCTGTATATATACACAAAGATGCATTTCATCTTTATACACATAGATGCTAATACACATATATGTTGAATCCACATCATTATACACAAAGATTTTTATTCTGAGTGCAAATTATTTTTTTACCATACTTGAGTAGATATTTAGACACCCCTTGTGTGTGTTATTTAAATTTATAGGAATGATATAAATGATTTAGTAACTTTAAATAGATTTCAATGAACCCATTTTTCCTTGATATATTACTTTATTATTTATTTTTATCTGTTCTTAAATATTATTATATTAATTGAATTATAATTTTTAATAATTTTTTTGATGAAATATATCAAGGAATGTATCATCTCATTGGTTTTTATTATATTTTTAATTGAATTAAGATAATTAAGGAAAACTAGATGTTGAGAAATTTGGGTTCCTCTTTATGGAATTCTTTATATAATGTATCATTGGGAAAGTGAGACTACATTATTCTAAATTATTATAGAGGTAACATGGTTTGTTTTTTGGATATAAAATTTAAAACCCCCTTGGTCATGGATGTTTGACATGGAATTTCACATCACTTATGGTGCTGCGATTGACATTCCATGCCTCTCTATTGAGATGATGGGTGTGAACCCTATCAGTGTTTTTTGTAATAGTTGGCATGGAATCGTACATTGAGTATGATACCCTACATGACATCCTATATTAATTATGAAATTCAATCTTGGTTCCCATTTTTTTTCTATGAGACAGATGTGCATGTTGACTCTTATTTAAGTTATGAGACTCCTATTATTAAATAGGGTCACTAGATTAAGGCCTCAGGTCTTGGGTAGTACTACATATCTAAATATATGGGTATACATGTTACAAAATATATAGTGAATATATATGCATACAAAATTATATATAGACCAATATACATGGTGAAAGATCAAAATTGGTATTCTAGCTTAGACCGAAGTGTGTATAGTGGGATAGGGGTCCCTTGAGAAACCCGAGGGTCCCTTGAAAATATTAGAATTTATTAGAGTAAGGTAAATATAGCACATTGTGGTATACCTTAATGTTTTTGACCCCATTAATAACTCATCTTGATGGATTTATTTCATTTTCATTCAGCACCTACATGTTTCTAATTCATGATACCAAGATGAATACATTTAAAATAACACACCCAATAAAAATATCATTGATCACATATACTAAAATGACACAATTGATTAGAAATGTATCATTAATTATTAAATACAATGTTCTATTTTAATTTAGACTTAATTCCAACTATTTTATCACAATAATCCTAGAGAGATCATTCTTTATACAATTATTTACCATCACATCCACCATGTTTCAGTGAAATATCATGGTTTTATATTTATATTATATATATATATATATATTAATTTGTTGTCTTTCATATTATGATTCTAATATAGAGTAGTGTGTCAGTTATATATTTATATAAACTAAAAAATTCTTATTTACATAAATATATTTTCAATTTAACATAAATCTTATTAAATTTATTTAAAAAAATGTCTAATTATAATTTTTAATTCAATAGATAGAAGTTGCATTATGAAACTGATCAGACCTCAGGAGATTTTCAGAACAATTTGGAGAGTTTTTTAGATATTGCATTTGAAAATGAGTTAAATAGTGGTCACATACATTTCCTATTCTATAATTGTGTTGGAAGACATTGGTTGAGCCATGATGAATTTATCTACCATATAACAAAATATGTTTTTCCAAAAAACTACCATGTTTGGTATCACAATGGGGATAAAATTGAATCTCAAATAGCTAATGATCCAAATGAGATGACCAGATTGGATAATTTGATATATAATATGATTAAATTTATTCTTCGTCATGTAAAGTATAGGATGCCACCCCATGAAGACTACAATATGATCAAATAGTATGTGTCAAATGAAAATGATGATTTTGACACGGTGAAAAAATTAAATGATTATGTGACGATGTTAGTATACTAACAATGTGGTAAAATGAAATAGCTAAAATTTCTAATTTGATTGCTTCATGGGAAAACTATGTATGGTATTTCTAATACTTCCATTGATTAAATATATACCTTCTTGAAGGGTATACTTATAGATTATTTATATGTTCCCCCAAACCACTATATGGAATGGATGTTATTTGAATATCTTAGATTTTCAAAAAAAATCATGATTTCTTGAAAGTTGGTAGCTCATTCTGGGAGGAAATTGCTGAAATAACTGATTTTATAAAATATGGAACATCATGATGGAATCTAAAATAGGATGGAACACCATCCTATTGCTATAAAATGTAATGTGGGACATTCCATTGATCCCCAGACTACAAAATGTTTTCATGGATAATGAAAAATCAATAAAAATGTGAGGGAATGATAATGAGAGAAAAAATAATAATGAAGGGTTGGTTCACCATGTATATGAATTTCCATGATAGATATATGATGCTCAATATCCTAATTTTGTAGTTGATGTGTGTAATGCAAGGATAGGTATTTCATGTGAGTCATATACATACATCATAGAGCACATGAATAGTTTTCATACACATTTATAACCCCTCATGGTTTTGTATAAAAAACCCATTAACTTTCATGAGTATACTCATATCTATCCATCATGATATCAGAAATGATATATATGTATACATGCAACCTTTAAGAAAATATTTGAATCTTATTTGGGATGTGGGTGTGTGCATATATGATGCATGTTAGAAAGAGATATTTCAGATTCAATTTGTGCTTATGTGGAAGATCAATGATTTTTCTTCTTATGTAATGATGTATTGATGGAGCACGAATGGAAAATTTTCAGGTATTATTTTTATGAAGAATACGCGACCAGAAGACTGAAATATCACCATAGTTTTAGTTTTATGGGACATTGATGATTCTTTCCAATGGACCATCCATATATAAATAATGGTGGAAGAGTTAACAATACCATGGAGACCAATGATACAACTTAGTGTATGTATGTAATTGATGGGATTAATGAATTGTAAGATTTTAGTTTTTCATTCGAGAAGGGTGAAATGAAATCTAGAAAGTGGAAAAATATTTCCAATGACACCAATTACAATTAGAAGAATTGGAGTATCTTCATTTAGTTTCCTTATCGGTCAACCAATTTTTTACGTCATTTCTTATACATAATGCACATTGAAAATACAATATTTTAAATCATGATTTCGATTCTTCTAAATGTAAAGGGGAATAAAAAAAAAGATGATTTACGATCTCTTCATGACTTGGTAGATTTGGGGATCATACCATAATTACATCATGTGTGTATCCATGAAACTAAAATCTAAGTTCCTTGTGCTAATTATGTGATAAAACCTTAAAAAATCAATTTCTAAAAGTACTAGAGACTATTATAGTTCCAGATGCTCATTCAAGCAATATATCAAAACGGGTCAATAGAAGAGAGTTGAAGCTAAAATCTTTGAAGACTCATGATTATCATGTCTCTCTATATGAGTTGATTCCAATACCAATCAAACATCTTTTGTCTGAAAAATGTAAGGGTGTCAGTTTTTTGGTTGTGCCATTTGTTTAGATATCATTGTGCAAAGATGACTTCCAAATATTACCTGAAAAAATATTGGTAAATACACCATTAATTTTGTTTGATTTAGATAAAATATTTCCTCCATCAATTTTCCCATGAATGTTGCATATCACTATGCACCTTCCAATTGAAATTCTTCTTGGAGGACCTATTTATTTTTTTGGATGTATCGAACTGAAATAAATATGTACACATTGAAATATTATGTCAAGAATAGGAATAATCCTAAATGATCTATCGTGAATTGTTTCATTGATCAAGAATGTATGGATTTCTATTGAATGTATTTTTCTAATATCACTATGATAATGAAGATACCAATGAGAAATAAATAGGAATAATATGACTTAATTGAACCTTGTTTTCCATCACTTCCTCGATCATGGGTAATTCTAGGATCATATACATTGACAACATTAAGACTTGAAGAGTGGGAGATGGCACATTGCACAATGTTGTTCAACTGTGATTTGTTCAATGATAAAATCCAGTATGTAAATGGAACATGTATATCATATCTCATATCTTGCAATTGTACATATCTATGGAACTATTTACATGTTTATCTATAAGGAACATAATGACATAATAAATATAATTCATCATTCATTATCTTTGATAATGAAATAGATTTTTTATAGAAAAGATTTTTCATCTCAGTTAAAATTTAAGGTTGAAATATTTATGTAATAAATAAATGAAAATCAACATTTAATTATGATTAATATTCTTTTATATTTCAGGATTCGAGTTTTCTTACTGACACTATTTCTGAGGAAATAAGAGCATTGGATTTTGGGCCTAATATCTTGGTGCATGAATGTTAATCAATTGTGATCAATGGGTAGAGATTTATTATCCCCAAACGGGAAAAGAACATGAGAACACAACATGATGTTGTTATGATAACTACCATAATAGACTGCGATGCTAGTACATTGGATAATAGCCCTCATTTTTCAAATATTTTTTATTATAGAGTTGTTGAGAATATTATAATAATGGATTATTACTCACATGGCCGAGTCACTATGATGAAATTATAGTGGGTTGAATTGATGATGAGGGTAAGTACTTTTATTCGTTGATTGTGGATTTTGAGTTATTAACATGAATCGCATGCTTGCTTCTAATGAACCATATGTATTGGAATCAATGGAGAATTTTTTTATGTCAAAGATCATCTTCAACCTGAATTTGGTGTCATTACTGATGTAATACCAAGACATATTTTTGATGATGGTGATGATGGGATGGACACCATCCCTTCTCCCATTGGCCCAGATCTATTTTTTACTTATGATGACTCCAATACATCAATAATTAGAGTTGATTGTGAACATGAAGTTATGGTTGGAAATATATAAAAAAATTATTTTTTGTTCTTAGTTTTGTTGGTTTAGTTTGAATTGATTTTTTGAGGTTTTTTCTATAATAATCGATTTACTATTGATTACAAATATTTTTTGTCGAACTAGTCCTTCATGTTGATTTTCAATATTTACTGGTGGTAGTTTCATTTTAGTTTTATTTTATAATATTGGATTGAATTATATTCATATCTATCAAACCAAACTAAACTAAAACTGTTAAATTTTATCAAATAATAGATGAATTGAACTAGACATATTAAACTAATTGATATGAAAATCAAAACCAATGAAAATAATGAGCTAACCCAAAAATAAGTAAATTACCAAACAAAAACTATGAACCAAATCACCTTAGACAAATAATCCATGTATCCATTTTTTTTGTTTTTTTGGTTACATAGTAGTTATCCTTTTTTAATTACTTACATATTTGTTTTCAAATAAAGGAAATGAAACGATATGAGGATCCATGAAGAAAAACATGACAGGAAACAATAATCGAATGGATGAGACAGTAATTCCTCCATTAGTGCCTATTGTGAGTATTTTATTTCAAATATATATATATCAAAAAAATATAACTTCATGTGATTAAATTTTGTTTTAAACATTTATAAATGATCCACTACTTCGGTGCTAGTTATTTGACAAGCATCCAAGTAGTGGTCCCAGTACTTAGGCTTGTGGTACGAGAGGGGGGGGGGAGGGTATGAGAGGTAGGCACTACAGTCAACATACCCATTTAGACCCTATGACAACCCTGCTTTTTATTACAACTTAAACATGCTTTATTACATAAAACTTCACTTGATACAACAAAGAAGATCGAGAGGTTTAGTGTCTTTGGGGCTTAGGATCATTACATAAAAACTTTAAACTTGAAATACAACATCCTTATTGAAAACTTCCTTTACATGACCACTACATTCCTTCGTACTTAGCATTGCATGGGATAACCTGAGGACATGCATAAGAAAAGGGTGAGCTATAAATCCCATTAAGGGAGTACATAATGAATAACATGAGGAGTACAATACATGTTAGGCAATAGGCATATCAATAGAGCGTAAGAGAGACATGAACATAAAGGCATGATAAAGCATGATAATCATAACATGGAAATGTGGCAACAACACTTAACATTGAATTAGCATGAGCCAAGGCTCATTGCACATGGAGCATGAGTAAACCCTCATTGCACTTGAAGCACGAGTAAACCCTCTTTGCACTTGAATTAGCATGAGTCAACACTCATTGCACATGACGTATCATGATACTATACTTTACCCAATGCATTGGAGCGCTATCAGGGCGCACCCTTCTTAAACATTTCATTTCATGCATAAGTCTGCCACATGGATCATAAAACATGGATTCATAAAACATAATCATTTATTCCACGATAAAGGAATGTGGAATTCATACATGAAACTTTACAATCAATAAGTAAACGTGCATAAAGGTGAATACCCTTGATGGAGAAATGGGCATGGTATTCACTACACAAAGACATTGGCTTAGAAAATCGGTGCGATTTCGGCAGCGTAACGGCGTGACATAAGAATTCATAAAAAAGGTTGATGAGATAGAAAGGGGTTCCTCATCATATTTACATGTAATGGACAGTAAGGAGATCATATATATACATGTCCCAACAATAGAAATGGAATTTAGATTCATGATACAAAAGTATTGCTTGAATGTAAAAGAAGAGAGAGAAGTTCCTTTCGGAATTTCGGCATAGTAACGGGTGTACATGGGAGGCATTTAATGAGAGAGAAAGGGTTCTCCCATCATTCAAACAATAAGAGGGCAGTATGGGGGAGGTGCGAAACCATACCCCAACATTCATAAATGAAATAAAAAGGGCAATAACAACTTAAAGAAAATTGAAAAAAAATGAGAAAGGAAGAAAACCCCTTACTTGGAAGTGTGCTTCCAAAGGCTAGAGAGAGGCTTGTGAGAGGCTTCTTGGGAGCTTGGGGCACCTTGAGAGGATTCTAGAGAGAGTAGGGCAGAGTTTGGACGAACTTCAAGGGCTTTGGATGAGGAGGAAGTGGGAGCTTGGGTGGGTTTATATAGGAAAGGTGAGAGAATTCTTTATTATTTAGGTTTGGGACCCCTTATATTAAAATAATCCAAACCACAAACCATCCCATGGTATTTGCCCATGGTTTCTGGAAAAGGGAAGAGGAAAACAATATTTTACAAGGCCAAGGTCCGAACTTATTAAAAAATTAGGGTTGCTTATGTGGAGGTGAGTCACACTCCCATGGAAATTAATTTTAAAAAGGCAAAGTGTTGAATAAGTCTTGAGGGCTCCATTAATGCTTTGAAAAGTGAGTCAAACAAACCCAAAACCTCATTATTTTATTGATAAAACACATATTGGCCGAACATAGGGATTATGGTATTTTATTACATCACCATTGGGTCATTATGATGTCATAAAACACATTATATATTTAAATGGTATTTAATTTTTACCCAAAAATTTGACTGTCTCAGAAAATTATGAAAAATTCACCGTTGGATAATTTCGACGTCCTGATTCCAAAAATAATATTTATTTTATCTAAATAATTTTCTAAATATGTGAATTTTCTCTTTTAAAATAAAAACCGACATTTATAAAAAAATTCACGGGTTTTGACAGAAATGGCTTTCAAACCTTAATAAAAATTTTAATTGCATTCATAAAATTATAAGATCATTTATATTTAATAAAAATTAATTTAATATTAATAATAATATTTTATTAAAATATTATTTAATTCAAAAATCCTTTAATTTAATAAAATATAATTCTTAATTAAATAATAACTAAAAACATCATTTGTACTTTAAAAACTAACTACAATGCACCAAAAATGACTAGAAATTATATTCATTATTATATACAAAAATAATGTACATGAACATGGTGCTACTTATTTGTTACATAACCCCTTAAAATAGCCGCATAAGACCTAAGGGTAAGGTGTGCGATGGTGACAGACTCTTGGGGTTGCTCGGATAACATCGCTCGAGTGGTGATCTCTATCAACTTCCATTTTTCCCGTAGACGATCACGTTCGAGCTTGACTTGATGAAGCTCAGCTTGGGCTTGGTCAAGGGCAAAGCCCAAAGACGCCACCTCCTTTCCGAGCTCCGACAAATGGGCTTCGTAAGGGGCAATTCTACTGGATGAGGCCATCGCTTCCTTTGTCTGAGTAGAAAAGGTTTCGTTAAAGCCTTATATTTAAACTACCCAGATGATCACTGTTCAACGGCTATAAAAGTAACGGTCACAAATCTTAACGTAAAACTTAAAGAAGTTGACATCTTATAAAACATTTTTCATAAAGAAACATTTAACTGGATCAAGAGGGATTTTTCCATTAATGAAACTTTGGGTCGTTACAACATTCCCCCCTTAAGAAATTTCGCCCTCGAAATTTTCCTTTTCCCACACTAAAACAAATGTGGGTAACTTAGCTTCATCATATCCTCCGACTCCCAAGTTGCTTCTTCAAACTTGTGGTTTCTCCACAACACCTTGACGAGGGGCATTGTCTTATTTCATAGAACTTTTTCTCTACGATCTAAGATCTTCACTGGTTGCTCCTCATAAGAAAGATCGTCTTCTAATTGTACCACCTCGGAAGAGAGTACATGTGAAGGGTCTGGTATGTACTTCCTTAAGAGGGATACATGGAAGACATCATGCACCTTGGCCATAGTAGGTGGAAGTGCTAGTCGATAGGCCACAGCCCCAACACGATCAAGAATCTCGAATGGGCCGATGTACCTTGGACTTAACTTCCCTTTCTTTCCAAACCTCATGACCTTCTTCCACGGAGATATGCGTAAAAACACCATGTCTCCGACTTTAAACTCAAGGTCTCGTCGACGATTATCTGCATAACTCTTCTGTCGACTTTGGGCTGCCTTGATATGCTGCTGAATGGTTTTCACCTTCTCCACCATTTCTTCGACCATTTCTGGTCCAAGCAGCTTACGTTCACCGACCTCATCCCAACATGCCGGTGTTCTACACCTTTTCCCATATAGGGCTTCATATGGTGCCATTTGGATGCTCGAGTGGAAACTATTATTATAAGAGAACTCAACTAGGGGAAGATGTTGATCCCATCCTCCTTTAAAGTCCATTGAGCACGCTCTCAACATATCCTCAAGTGTTTGGATAGTCCGCTCGGATTGGCCATCAGTTTGAGGATGATAGGCCGTACTGAAGTTCAGTTCAGTATTCAAAGCATGTTGAAGACTCTTCCAAAACTTAGAGGTAAATCTTGGATCTCGGTCCGACACAATAGATAGTGGTACTCCATGCAACCGTACCACTTCCCTGATATATATCCGTGCCAGTTGATCCAAAGAGAAATCCTCTCGAATAGCAATTAAGTGTGCAGTCTTTGTAAGACGATCCACAATAACCCAGATTGCATTGTTGCTTTTGGATGTCCTTGGAAGTCCAGTGACGAAGTCCATGGTGATGTTCTCCCATTTCCATTCTGGTATGGGCAATGGTTGCATCATCCCCTTAGACTTCTGCCTCTCTGCCTTCACTTGCTGACACACCAGGCACTTTGATGTATATTCGGCGATCTCCTTCTTCATATTATCCCACCAAAAGTTTTCTCGGAGATCTCGATACATCTTTGTGCTCCCTGGGTGAATAGAGAAATTTGAACTATGTGCATCATCCAAAAGTTCCTTCTTCAGCTCCGAACTTGATGGGACACATAGTCTTTTCCCAAACCGCACAATTCCTTCTTCATTAACATTAAACTCTGAGGATTTTCCCTTTTTGATAGCTTCCACTTTTTCTTGGATTCTCGCATCATCCTTTTGAGCATCCTTTAACCTTTCCAAAAGAGATGGTTGAGCAATCATTTGTGAAAGGATTGATGATGTTCCCTTCTTTATGATTCCCACGTCCATCTTCATCAAGTCTAAGAAGATTGGATCCTTCTCAATTCTCATCATTGATAGAATTGCTGGATCCTTTCTACTTAGGGCATCTGCCACCTTGTTCGCCTTCCCAGGGTGGTAATGTATTGAACAGTCATAATCCTTTATGAGCTCTATCCATCTTCTCTGGCGCATATTAAGATCTTTCTGTGTGAATATATATTTAAGACTCTTGTGGTCAGTATATATCTCACATTTCTCTCCATAGAGATAATGCCGCCAGATTTTCAAGGCAAAGATCACCGCCTCCAACTCCAGATCATGCGTTGGATAGTTTCGCTCATGGATTTTCAACTGTCTTGAGGCATAGGATATCACTTTATCATTCTGCATCAGCACACATCCTAAGCCCTTCTTCGAAGCATCACTGAATACCACAAAAAGTTCCCCACTTGTGGGTAAAGTGAGCACAGGTGCAGTGATAAGCCTCCTTTTCAACTCCTTGAAGCTTTCTTCGCATTCATCACTCCAAGTAAACTTTACTCCCTTTCGAGTTAGCTTGGTAAGAGGGTTGGACAATCGTGAGAAGTTTCTCACAAATCGTCGATAATATCCAGCTAACCCCAAGAAGCTACGGATATCAGTTACCGATGTTGGCCTCGGCCATCCCTCAATTGCATCTGTTTTGGAGGGGTCCACAGATATCCCATTGCTTGTGATGATATGGCCCAAGAATGAGACCTCCTTCAACCAGAACTCACACTTGCTGTACTTGGCATAGAGCTTCTCCTTGCGCAAAGTCTCCAGTACAGTTCTTAAATGCTCCTCATGGTCCTCCTTGGTTTTGGAGTATATTAGAATATCATCTATAAAGACTACCACAAATTTATCTAGGTAATCTCTAAAGACTCTATTCATCAAGTCCATGAATATTGCTGGAGCATTGGTGAGTCCAAAAGGCATTACTATGAATTCATAGTGCCCGTACCTTGTACGAAAAGCAGTCTTGGGGATATCTTCCTTCTTCACCCTTACTTGATAATATCCCGACCGCAAGTCGACCTTGGAGAAGTATTGTGCTCCACGCAGCTGATCAAACAATTCATCGATTCTTGGGAGAGGATACTTGTTCTTTATCGTGATTTTGTTAAGTTCACGATAATCGATGCAAAGCCGCATTGACCCATCCTTCTTCTTGACGAAGAGGACTGGTGCACCCCATGGTGATGCACTTGGGCGTATAAACCCTTTATCCAGATTCTCCTGTAGTTGTTTCTTCAGTTCTTCAAGCTCAACCACAGCCATTCTATATGGAGTCTTGGATATTGGTAGCGCCCCAGGTATAAGTTCAATTGAGAACTCAACATCTCTTCTTGGAGGAAGACCAGGAAGTTCCTCGGGAAATACTTCAGCGAATTCCCTCACAATAGGCATTTCTTCAAGGGTGGTTTCTTCCTTGGACTCAATCATCTGAGCCAGATATGCGTGCTCATAAGGCAGTAATATCCATGCTTGAGATGATGGAGCTAAAGGAGATTCATCTTCCTCCTGACACTTGTAAAGAATCGGGGGTCGATTCTCCATATGGAGTGTGATTTCCCTCTCCCGACAATTTATGTTGGCTCTATATAAGGAAAGCCAATCCATGCCAAGAATTGCATCAAATTCCACCAAAGGGAGTATGACGAGGTTCGCCGGGAAATTCAATCCACAGATTATAACAGGGGAGGACTTATACTCATGGGATGCAATGATTGCCCCATTTGCCGTACTCACCGACATCTTTACTTCCATGACTTGTGGTGGTGTAGGGATTATTCTACTAAACTTTTGAGATATAAAAGAATGAGTAGAACCTGAATCAAAAAGTACGTTCGCTATTCTTGAATGAATAACTAGCGTACCTGTCACCACTTCGTTGTCGGGGTTCACTTCGGCAGAAGTGATGGCAAAATCTCTTCCTTGCTGTCTTGGAGGTTGTTGATTGCCTCCGATAACCCTTGGATTAGGGCACTGATTCGCAAAATGACCCGGTTCTTTGCATTTGAAGCATTGAACAACGCGTTGAGGTTCGAACGGAGCGTTCCTCCCCTCCGTCGCAACCGCGGGTCCTTCTTGTTGACAGTTAACAGCTAGGTGCCCTTCTCTTCCACACTTGAAGCATTTTCTTGTCCCCCTAAGGCAATTTCCAGGGTGCTTTTTTCCACACTTTTGGCAAGTGGGGTGCTGGAATTTCTTAGCGCCGTTGGATTTATCCATCGGACCTCCAGCATTGAAGTCCACCTTCCGCTTCTTGTCCCCATGATACCCCTGTGATTCTCCGATCTCCATTTCAACCTTGAGGGCACATCGGACAATTTCCTCATAGCTGTCGAAGTCACGGATCGCTAATGCTTTCCGCAAGCTAGGCTTCAGCCCACCAAAGAAGCGGTCAACCTTGCATTCGGGGGTAACGACAAAGCCGGAAGCGTATCGTGCAAGCCTTGTGAAGTTTGCCTCGTACGCTCCCACAGATTCCTCATCTTTCTGCTCGAGGGAAAGGAAGTCCCTTTCCATCTTAAGACGGAGGGTGCGTGGAAAATATTTATCGAAAAACATCTTCCGGAATACCTTCCATTCCAAAGCCTCGATCTCCTCCTCAGGCTTCGTATTTTTGATCAACGTCCACCATTGATCAGCTTCACCCTCCATACGATAAGCCGCCAGGAGAACCTTCTCTTTTTCAGAGCATTGGAGGATGGAGAATATCTTTTCAATGGAGTTGATCCATTGTTCAGCAATCGTGGGATCGGATGATCCACTAAATGTAGGAGGCCTTTGTATCATGAAGCTTTCAATAGCGACTTGTTCTTTCTTAGGGGGGGTTGAACGTTCCTCTTGACCAGTGTTTCTATTCAAAACTTGAGTTAGCTGAGAGAGAAGCGTGACAAAGTTCGCGATTCCCGCTCCCATTGGATTGGGCATCTCATTGGTACAATCATCACACTGATCTTCACAACGGTTGTTAGCCCGAGTTCTCCTATTACCGACCATTGGCTGGAATAAAAGGAAAGTTAGGGGTAACACATAAAGGGTAATCCAAAGACAAAAGTTGATGACTTATAAATAAACTTTAATCTCTTCAACTCATGAGTCTATAGGATTCAATCCAGGCTTTTCATGATCTTCCTTCTAACATATATTCTTAGGGGCATTTTTCCCTTAATAAGGGTTCATACTAAGATTGTAAATTTATCAAAACATATCCCCCGGGAGTGTCGTAACCAAGAGTGCAGCAAGGCCCGTTGTCGTGCACCAGTTCCCGTTCGAGTCTAGCTCAAAGCGGTGTTTTCGGGTTTTACCCCTAGGATACATCTGTGCCAGAGCCGCCTCTACCTGCTCGTATCCAGACAGGGATGTATTTGTTTGATAAACCACTTACTTAGTATTTACCAAAATTTAGGGATGTTTTTATTATGCTTAGTCTTGTATCTAAGGCTTTACTAGGGTTTCCTAATCCCAAAAATAACTAAACCTATCCTCTGATACCAACTATGACAACCCTGCTTTTTATTACAACTTAAACATGCTTTATTACATAAAACTTCACTTGATACAACAAAGAAGATCGAGAGGTTTAGTGTCTTTGGGGCTTAGGATCATTACATAAAAACTTTAAACTTGAAATACAACATCCTTATTGAAAACTTCCTTTACATGACCACTACATTCCTTCGTACTTAGCATTGCATGGGATAACCTGAGGACATGCATAAGAAAAGGGTGAGCTATAAAGCCCAGTAAGGGAGTACATAATGAATAACATGAGGAGTACAATACATGTTAGGCAATAGGCATATCAATAGAGCATAAGAGATACATGAACATAAAGGCATGATAAAGCATGATAATCATAACATGGAAATGTGGCAACAACACTTAACATTGAATTAGCATGAGCCAAGGCTCATTGCACATGGAGCATGAGTAAACCCTCATTGCACTTGAAGCACGAGTAAACCCTAGTTGCACTTGAATTAGCATGAGTCAACACTCATTGCACATGACGTATCATGATACTATACTTTACCCAATGCATTGGAGCGCTATCAGGGCGCACCCTTCTTAAACATTTCATTTCATGCATAAGTGTGCCACATGGATCATAAAACATGGATTCATAAAACATAATCATTTATTCCACGATAAAGGAATGTGGAATTCATACATGAAACTTTACAATCAATAAGTAAACGTGCATAAAGGTGAATACCCTTGATGGAGAAATGGGCATGGTATTCACTACACAAAGACATTGGCTTAGAAAATCGGTGCGATTTCGGCAGCGTAACAGCGTGACATAAGAATTCATAAAAAAGGTTGATGAGATAGAAAGGGGTTCCTCATCATATTTACATGTAATGGACAGTAAGGAGATCATATATATACATGTCCCAAAAATAGAAATGGAATTTAGATTCATGATACAAAAGTATTGCTTGAATGTAAAAGAAGAGAGAGAAGTTCCTTTCGGAATTTCGGCATAGTAACGGGTGTACATGGGAGGCATTTAATGAGAGAGAAAGGGTTCTCCCATCATTCAAACAATAAGAGGGCAGTATGGGGGAGGTGCGAAACCATACCCCAACATTCATAAATGAAATAAAAAGGGCAATAACAACTTAAAGAAAATTGAAAAAAAATGAGAAAGGAAGAAAACCCCTTACTTGGAAGTGTGCTTCCAAAGGCTAGAGAGAGGCTTGTGAGAGGCTTCTTGGGAGCTTGGGGCACCTTGAGAGGATTCTAGAGAGAGTAGGGCAGAGTTTGGACGAACTTCAAGGGCTTTGGATGAGGAGGAAGTGGGAGCTTGGGTGGGTTTATATAGGAAAGGTGAGAGAATTCTTTATTATTTAGGTTTGGGACCCCTTATATTAAAATAATCCAAACCAAAAACCATCCCATGGTATTTGCCCATGGTTTCTGGAAAAGGGAAGAGGAAAACAATATTTTACAAGGCCAAGGTCCGAACTTATTAAAAAATTAGGGTTGCTTATGTGGAGGTGAGTCACACTCCCATGGAAATTAATTTTAAAAAGGCAAAGTGTTGAATAAGTCTTGAGGGCTCCATTAATGCTTTGAAAAGTGAGTCAAACAAACCCAAAACCTCATTATTTTATTGATAAAACACATATTTGCCGAACATAGGGATTATGGTATTTTATTACATCACCATTGGGTCATTATGATGTCATAAAACACATTATATATTTAAATGGTATTTAATTTTTACCCAAAAATTTGACTGTCTCAGAAAATTATGAAAAATTCACCGTTGGATAATTTCGACGTCCTGATTCCAAAAATAATATTTATTTTATCTAAATAATTTTCTAAATATGTGAATTTTCACTTTTAAAATAAAAACCGACATTTATAAAAAAAATCACGGGTTTTGACAGAAATGGCTTTCAAACCTTAATAAAAATTTTAATTGCATTCATAAAATTATAAGATCATTTATATTTAATAAAAATTAATTTAATATTAATAATAATATTTTATTAAAATATTATTTAATTCAAAAATCCTTTAATTTAATAAAATATAATTCTTAATTAAATAATAACTAAAAACATCATTTGTACTTTAAAAACTAACTACAATGCACCAAAAATGACTAGAAATTATATTCATTATTATATACAAAAATAATGTACATGAACATGGTGCTACTTATTTGTTACATAACCCCTTAAAATAGCCGCATAAGACCTAAGGGTAAGGTGTGCGATGGTGACAGACTCTTGGGGTTGCTCGGATAACATCGCTCGAGTGGTGATCTCTATCAACTTCCATTTTTCCCGTAGACGATCACGTTCGAGCTTGACTTGATGAAGCTCAGCTTGGGCTTGGTCAAGGGAAAAGCCCAAAGACGCCACCTCCTTTCCGAGCTCCGACAAATGGGCTTCGTAAGGGGCAATTCTACTGGATGAGGCCATCGCTTCCTTTGTCTGAGTAGAAAAGGTTTCGTTAAAGCCTTATATTTAAACTACCCAGATGATCACTGTTCAACGGCTATAAAAGTAACGGTCACAAATCTTAACGTAAAACTTAAAGAAGTTGACATCTTATAAAACATTTTTCATAAAGAAACATTTAACTGGATCAAGAGGGATTTTTCCATTAATGAAACTTTGGGTCGTTACAGACCCTTCCCCTCCCAGTGATGTCCCACCTTCCAAACATTCTGATTATGTTCAATCATTAGAGACACACTGGATATTTAGTCGTCCCATGTTTTCACCACCCATTACATTTGAGCCTCCTCACTTGTCATTATCGTATCCCATGATGATTCCAACTTCTCATCAATATTATGATGATGGTCATCCATCATTTCCATCTTCTTTACCAACTACTTAATTTTCTACGAGCTTCTATATTCATTCTTCAACTCCTACTCTGACCTAGTTTGTGCCTATGGTGATTACACTGGGACCCAGTCCATTGGTATAGGATGATGTTTTTTTAGTGGCAGCCGATGAAGAGGCACCCATTGAGATGAATGCCATATGTATATTTTAGAACCCTATGATTTTTTTACCATAATTTATTTTCATTACAACATGTATTGAGGGTGAGGGATAGCCCGATGTTGAGGGAGAGGCATAGGCTGAGGCTGAGGGATAGAAAGAGGTTGAGGCCGAGGGAGAGGCATAGGCCGAGGATGTGGGAGAGGCATAGGCTGAAACAAAAGATGATGGAGAGGATGAGGCCATTGATGAGGATGAGGATGAGGCTAAGAATGAGGATGGGGAAAAGGGAATGCATGAGGACGAGGATGAGGATAAGGCTGATGATAACGGTGATGACAATGACAGTGATAATGACTAGGGACAAATTGATCCTTTACATTTTTACTAATATTACTAACATTTGATGTTTTCTGATTTTATGTAACTGAATATATGTGTGATTAGGTAGGTCACATTATGCTTGTCTTGTATATTCTAAATAATATATAGTTTTAATAATATAACCTTTTACCAATATATTGTAAACTTTTTTGATAATGTAATTAGGGTATTTGGATATGTAATATATGATTCAACATTCAAAGGATTGATTAGGTTAGTGGTCTTACTTGTATCATTATGTTTTATCTATAATTCGATTCTATGAATTATCTTTTTCACATCGTATCATTGTTATTTCACAACCCTTAACATCATTATCCATGACACCCTTCCCAACACACCACCCTCCCTACCAAAACCACCCATGTCTATGGATCCTCGTAGTATCCACTTCCATGTTATCTCTTTATCACCCTCTCATAGTTACATGAAATCTTTTCAAGGACATGATGGTGGGAACTATTCCACTATTCATGGACTTTCCTATGGAAGTGGCTATAGACACATCATTTTACAACATTATGGAAAATAGTTCCATCACATTAACATCTATTATACTCTCAATGGATTCGTAATGTCCCATCACACTATCCAAGAAGCCATTATTGAGTCACAAGATCCACCAAAGTATACACTTAAACTCTTGGATGAAGAACTTGAGCTTATTCATTACCATTATACCACTTCCTAGTAATCTTACTCTGATTCATTGTTATTTCATGCTTTGTATTATGGGACACCATTTTCATCCAATATCAACCCCACTTTATAAAGGTTATTGTTCTCTAACCATTAGGGTGATGACGATGGACCCCTTCAACCATAAATTCATGGATGGTTTCTTGAATTCCCCTTTGAGTAATAATTGTACTCAATTTCTTTACAACCCTTCATTTAAATAAGTCTATAAAAATAAGTAGCTACCACATATAACCTATTCTAAAAAATCCTTAGTGTGTTAAATAATAAACTCATCAATTAAATATAGAAACACAGAAAGGATGTAAAATGCTCATATGGGAAGTAAAATAGCTTCACAACTCTATAAATGAGCATTTTTATATCATTTTATAAAAAAAGTTATAACTATGTCGTGGTGTAGTAGATTACACACCATTGACTACTCGATGATAAAATATTTTTGGAAAATTTGAGTAAAGTCAACATTTTGAGATTTCTTCACCAAAGAAATTGAAATGGGTTAGCTGGAAGAGTGGTAGTAATATGATGAATGAAATAGGGAATACTATGTTCAGGTACATGCTACATTTGGAATAATATGATATTTTTATATTCTATTGAAGGTGTTTTTCTACTGTTTTATGTGTTTTATGTAGGTATATAAAATGGTGGGGATTCTGGCTGGATGCTATGCATAACTCTAGAAATACTCTATACCAACAGTTTATAACTGTTGGTATAGTGTTGAAAACAATGGATTTACCAATGGTTTACTAAAACCATTGACAAAACTCTATACCAACATTTTTAAAACTGTTGGTAAAGTATTAAATTATAATATATATGAATGGTTAATAAACCATTGGTATAAATATATACCAAAGGTTGATCTAAAACTGTTGGGATACTTACATTTAAAAAGTGCTATACCAACTGTTGAAGTAAAAGCATTGGGATAGGCCTATCTGAAAGCCTAACTAGCCAACTGTTTGTAAATACATTGATATAGGATCTACCAATGATTTTCCATCCTATACTAATGGTTTAAAACTATTGTTATAGATTGCATTTCAAGGAGTGGAAGTTTTTCAATAGTTCATCCCATATGTTAGCATTATCGATAGAAAGTATATACCAAGAAATATTATAGTGTGAAATTATTCATTTCCAAATGATTTTCTTTTGTAATTTCATTCAAAAATACTATTTTAGAGTATAAAAGTATTATTTTGTTATGTTTTTTATTTTTATTTTACTCTTACACCATCAACTCTTGTGTTTTTTCAATCTAAATTTGAGATGTATGAGGAATTATAATTCTGGAAGATTTAATATGGTTAATACTGGTCACGCTGAATCTCTCTAGATAATAGGTAGGGGAGATATTAAAATTCATATGTAGAATGGGGGATTAATATAATTTAAAGTGGTGTTCCACTTACGGATATTGAGAAAGAATTCTATATCAATAAGATAACTGAATAATGCACGTTTTCATACCAAAAAAGTGTTTCTAAAGGCACAATGCATTATAGACCAAAAAATAAAGATCCCAAATGTTGGATAATGAACACCACAATCTCATAACAGAAAAAGAGATGAAATTACTATAAACTAAATTAATAATGATACTTGAAAGCATGAAATTTGAAAAATGGGAAGTGTTTATTCTCTGAAAGAAGTGGAAGTTTTTAATCTAGATGGAATAGATAAACATCGAGGATAAAAAATGTTGAGATTTTTTTATAATAAAATATCGATTCCTTCACTAGTTTATTCTCAAGGAGGTTCATTATGCTATGTTATCTTCATCCATGATATTATATAGAAGGTGTTGATGTTTTTATCAAGTACAATATTAATGTTTTCTAAACCATCATTCAAAGGAGATCTATGGTGTAAAATTAGACCAGAAGCAAACTGAAATGTTGATGTTTCAAAATTATGTTGAATAAAAATGTATGAAATTATAAATATTTTAAAGGGGAAATTAGAATATATTTTGAGCAGACCATTCTAGGAATTCCAAAAAAATAAAGTTTGTAAAATGAGGAGTTTTATTTTAGTGGAAAAGGTAATGATAATATAGATATATTTTTGTTTCTCCAAGGATTTTTGAAAGGGGATATAAATTAAAATTCCTACTTGGTGAATAGATGCCCTTCCACTCCATTGGGGCATGAAATTATTGAATCCTATTGGTTTGGAATGAATATGAATATTTAACATCTCAAGGTTTTGGGATCACCCATCAATTCCCATGACGATCCTAGTGAAAGGGAAATGTTAGTGGATAATACCTAATAAATTTATTTATAGGTAATGTTAATTAAGAAATTTGATTCCTACTCTGGGAAAATGAATTATGGATCGTCATCATTAGAAAAAAAATTCATTAATAAATGTATGATTTGGAAACCATCATCAAAGAGTTTAACATGTGCGTCCAACAAGTTCATTGAGTAATTTTTTTTGAAAAATAATACACAACAACAGAAGTACTGAATTCAATTTTATAAATTCATTATGAACCATAGAGAAGAAATAAACAGGATAAAAATGAATGTGAAGAATGGGTACTTATATTAAATTTTGGATTGATTACCAAGTCATATAAAATCATTAATGGAAATAAAACACTCTTTACACATGTGATGATTTAGGAAATAGATTTATTACTCTATACACGTAGTTTTTATTTAGGTCCACTCCACTCTAAGACATTTAAATTCCAACTCTCTATGAATAGTAAAATTGAGAGGGGATATTCCTAACTATTTAACTATATAGTTAATCTTTGGTATCCTTTTATAAAGACCTAGACAAAAATTTACTATTTAATTCGATATAGAAAAAATAGATATTTAGATCTTCCAATTTTTTTAATATTGAACATGGAATTGAGGGATAAAATAAGGGTAATCACTCAATATTTTACAAGTTTTACTCCAAAAAAACAAAACTAGATGGAAATTGGGGAGAAAGAATGTTCTAAATAGGCTTCTATTTAGAGAGTGTAAGTTGTACCCACTATTATGAATGAAAGAGTGAATAAGGGGATTAAAGGAGAGTTGTGACATTACCTCATCCAAAGATATCCTTCATGAATGCTCAAATATATATAGACCATGGAAAAAGGGATAACCCCTTGGAATGTTTGAGGGGAGATGGGAGATTTCAATGGAGTGAAGTGGGAGGTAATGAGGTTGACAATAAATGAACCCTCATTTTCGGATTAATTTTAGGTTAAAAATTAACTAAATTAAAAAAAATAAAATAATTTTTTTTCGAAGTCTCCACCACAAATCATATAGAATCCCAATGATTATTTAGTGGAAAAGGAAGTACCCTCTTTTAGACCTATAATATATTCGATCTACTTCTTCTAAACCACCAATGAGAGTTTTACTATTATGAATGGCTCTCCTCTTAATCATTTTCTTAGAATGGTCCCCAACCCCTTTAAAACTTGTTTATGCCTCAAAACCATCCAAAATACCTGAATAATTAAATCTAAAAGAAAAAATAAAAAGATAAATTATCTTTTGGTGTTAGAGTATTTATAACCCAACCACCTTTGAGATTATAATACCCAAGAAGATTATAATATCTTACTGATAGAATACGTTGGGCCAAAAGCTATTCATCTCAGATTCCCTCTCACAAGTATCATCACAATTCTTGTAGAAAACTAACCTAGAATGCCATATGAACTAGAACCCAAGATAACCCAAAAATAACTCAATTAGTGTTCCTTTTCCTCATGGGATAAATAAAAGCACTATATAATCAAAATATAATAAATGGGAATTATTTCACCCTTAAATTTGAGTTCAAGCGTAAAAGAATTTATCCTAAATATCCAACATTACTCATCCGTAAGTCAGATGTTCATGCCAAAATCACATGTTTAAATAATAAATAAATAGTTGAGAGATATAAAAAAATCCAGAAATAAAATCACAACTCACAATCAAAACACCCTCCCCTATAAAAAACTCCAAAAGTGTTCCCACATCCACCACAATACTTCTACACCTCCAACTGTAGAAAGTACTAAAAATACCATGTCTCTAAAGCTACCAAACTACTAAAAATAAACACTAACATACATAAAAAAAATATCTCATGTGACCCAATGTCACTCTATATCCAAATGATGGACCATATCCGAATAATTAAGCTAGAACCTGTAAATGTTCACTCAAAAATAAACAAGGTTGTGTATTTCTTTTTACTTATTTTGTTTGATGCCCAATTAATATTTTTTGCGTGAAAAGTTTTATTTAATTTAACTAAAAAGGGGGTATTAAATTTAATATGTGTAGTTTTGGGGGATTCCAATCTATTCTTAGGAATTTCTTGTGTGCTTCAATTTTTTTGTGTTTTAGTTTTATGAATTTTTCATGTTTTATTTTCATTTTTTGGTTGTGCTTTTAGGATTCTTGAGATGAATCAAAAACTTGGTAATATTAAAACAATATTGGTATTTTAGGAAAATATCATGATATGAATGTTTGGTTACTTAAATTACTTCTAAATGGTTTTTATCTTCATTTATGATATTTTATTTGATAAATTTTGATTGATTGTGAAACACATGGGCACTAGTACTATCCTAGTTAAAAATCATTCCCCACCCGAGAGGTTTCTAAAACTATTTGACATATTATTGCATTTATCTTTTTATATAGAGTCTAGAGAAACGTTGTCTGATCCATAAAATGATATTTTACTCTTTCTCAAAGTTTTTGGAGTTTATGGAATCTATTGAGTATGACTGAGGCACCACCTTGAAATCCATTGTTTGCATTTAACTCTCATTTTGGCCTACCTTTACATCTAAACTTTATTAATCCCTTAAAATCCATGAAATAACTTTTTATGAATCAAAATTACAATCAATTTATCTCTTTAATACCTAATCTATTCGTAAAGTTCAAGATTATTATTGAACTCAAGTGTGTGTGGGGGGGATAAGATCTGTATCTTTCTTTCCTAAAGAATCTATTTGAGATTAAATGAAAACAATTGTGTGAAAATATATATCAATTTTTTGGTGGTTAAAATATCATGATGGAAAGATAGATGGTTAACTCAAATATCATTACAATATTTGTCATGGAGTTCAAAAATATTTTATCATAAAAATATTTCTCTATTTTTACTAAAAAATAAGATTATATTGAGAAATTCCATATCTGAATTCAAGATAAATAAATGCTACAAATGGGGGAGATATGAAAACATTTATCATTGATTCTGAAATTTCTAGTGTGGACATACAATGAAAATAAATATGTATTTGTAGGTGATTCATTTTTAAGATTATTGTGGAGAAGAAATTTTTTGAGAAAACCTATTTTCATGCATTTACTTCACATAGGAGTCCAGCCCTCATTATTCTGCCTATGATTTTTTTACATTTAAAATCTTCCAACCGTCGTCCTCTAAAAAATCCATAGAAAATACCTCATTATTGAATCATTTGTGACTATGTTAATAGGAGATATTATTTTTTCATAAAGCCTACAAAAAATCACACATTTTCTTGAGAATGAGAAAAACTCCAAAACATTCCCTGAGTGAAGAGAGAAATATTTTTCCAAGGAGATAGGCATGACATGCACATATCGATTAACATGAAATTGAATAAACTTTTATTATTTTTTAGAGGCTAGGAAATTTTTATTAATATAGGAGGAATTGTATTTTCTTTTGATATGATAATTGATATGTTTTGTCATTTATTCTTTGAGAAGTTGGATTTGACCATGGTATTAGATGATTGCCCGAGAGTGAAATGAGTTAGTGTCGGGGAGTGATAAAGCTAAAATTTTCACATATTATATACTATAATTAAATTTTTATAATCCCACAATTACCTTTATTTTATTGTAAATTTTCTTATTTTTAGGTTTTAGTGTTATTTAGAGTATAAATGTAAAATGGCCTAATTTTTTAATTTAGCTATTTTATTTTTGTTCTTTAATTCGACTATAACATATTATATGCTAAATCAAATTCTAAAATTCCTTTTTTTAGTATTATGAACATATTGGGATACATTTCAGAATTCTGTAGAAAAATCTCAATCAATCATTTAGAGGTCGATAATAATATCACAACCTAGTCCTAGAAAACTATGAACATATATGAATGCTTTTAAAGAAGGGATCATATCTATATGTGTGCCCAAAAAATGGATATGAACCTAGAAATAAAGAAAAATATTGATATTGGGAAAAACATTCATATCAATATATAGACATTATTCAACCCGATTCGTGGTTATTAATTCATGGGATGTTCGAGCAAATGGAATACAAATAATCACCAAGACATATTAAATATACTAATGTAAAATATCCATAACTAGTTAATCTGATTTCCAATAAAGATGAAATTTTAGGGTGGATGAGGGAGATAAATTGGAACCACTTTAATAATCGATACATTCCAAAATTAAACCATATAATGGGACATACATGAAAATACTTTCAAAGGATGATTTTGGAGACATCATTTCTCCCCTCTATCCATATAAAAATTTATATTTTATTCATTCCAAGGGGTTGGAAAATTAGGGGTAGCCTTAATTGGACATTTTATTATAATTGTTATATTTTATATTCTATAGTAGTAGTTTAACTTTAATATATTAGTCTTCTTTTTCTTACCTATGTGCTTCTATATTAATTTCTATGTGTTCTCCACCATTTTACCCTTCTCAAATACAATAAATATGGAGATCTAACATTGAATCTAGTTCAAGGGATGGAATATTATTTTGATTTATTTTTTTGTTCTTTAATTTCGTTATCATTTATAAATTTCTGGAATTTTATTGGTGGTTAAAATGATTATGGTGAGCGGTCACTCAATTTTCTCTACCTCCAAGTTCTTCTTCTCATTTATCAATTTTCCTTCTCTTCAATATTTTTGTTGTGCATACTGTGGAGAATGGGATTAGAAATAATGATCAATGAATAGGTCTCCTATATGATATTATAAAGAGTATTTACATGTATGAAAATGTTTTGATATGGGATAATGACATTTCTAATGAGAAATTGTAGTGTGAAAGGGCTTGATCACTACATTCAATTGAACATTGAGCATCATTTCAATCAATGATATCAATTACCTAAACCTCCTAAGAACATTTTATTAAATTTATCATCTAAGAACATTCTATTTTACATTGGATTTATATATACTATATTTATATTTTATCAATTTAAAATTCCCCCATCTATATTAGTTTATTATTTTTGTTTTAATTTTTTTTAAATATTGACAATTGAAAAATATATTTTGGTAAGAGGCCTCCTTGTGATCAACCATAGGGTCCAAATTATGATGCATTCTTAGGGAAATAAGAATTTTATGGAATATTGCTTCGTGAAAAGCTACTACTATTAATCCACCAATATTTAAATGCATTTGTGACATATTCTTTAGGTACCTAAAGCAACAGTAATTAATTACTTACAGTTTAAAACATGACTAATAAATACATATCGATTTCTTATGAATTCTATAGTAAGATGACATGAGAAGACCAAAGTCTTTATTCCTTAAAATTACAAGGAAATGGGGTCCCATTCGATATAACATAAAATCACAACAAGTTCCATCCAAATAAATTTCAATACGTCCATAATTTAATTAAAATTATTCTCAAAACCCACATATATCACTAGAATGGTATGAAGACTACATTTTAAATATTTAACATAAAATAAAAATAACAATATCATGTGAAAATACAGTTAATTCAATTATGTGAACCAATTAGATTAGAAAATATAAATAAAATTAAATTAAATTGAAATATATATATATATATAATAAAATATTAGAATTGAAAAAATAATTATGATTAAGTTAATATATTAATTTGATAAACTGGATCGATTATTTAGAGGAAAAAAATACTAAATATTTAATGTCAATATAATACCTAAAATGATGAAAAAAATAATTATATAAAACTAATATAAAAATGATTCACAATAATTTGTATACATTAACTCCCTTCACTACATCCTTAATATTTAGTCAAAAAGATCCATTATAATACTTTTAATTTGATTAAAATATTTTATAAACATTATTTTAAAAAAAATTATTGGTAAAAAATTCTTAGTATTGACCCAAGTAATATCCACATGAGTAACTGAAAGTAGAGGAAATTCTAGAATGAGAATAATATGGGATTGATTAAATTTTTATATGATTTTTAGTGATGTCTTGAATACAGTCTTGGTCCTAGCCAAAATACATAATTTTAATATAATCTTTAGAGTGGATACATTTCACAGTCTGCTTCTATTTTAATTCTTTCCTATATCACAAAGTTATTCATTTATTACAATTCATTTTATCCTTCAAATGAATTAGATCATTAAGGTGAATCACCTCTAAGAAATAACAGTGGCTTGAATCTTATTATTTCATGGTGTATGGTGATTTCTAGATCAAATATTTTAGATCCAACTAAATATTTCAATTTCATTCCATCCTAACTACCATCCTTGTATTTGGGCTTTCCAACTCATGTTAGGTTTTCTACTATTAACCCTACACTAGGTTATTAGAGTCCTTCAATAAATTTTTACACATAGATGAAAGAGAAGGCTTGAGTAAATTATTCCTCATGTCTTATCAAAATCTTCAAGTCTATTACTCATATCGGTGAAACCATAATCCTGGATTCAGATATCCATCATGACAATACAAACACCTTGAGTTTATATTCTTCTCTTTATTCCAAAAGATCATTGATTGGAGATCCTCCTCTAGGGAATACAAAATACATGAGTTGATATTCTCCACAAGGGAATAAAAAAGACATGATTTCAGATCCACCTCTTGGTGAATATACTTTAATAATCCTACTCTATGGAATATGAAAAATCTCCATATATTACCTTATAATTAGATTCATTTTTTAAATGAGTCTAATTAATGGGAGGGGTAATTTTCTTGCATTAATATATATGGTGTGATATTTTCCATGATAAAACTAATATGATCCTCACTAATATGACATAAGTTGAGTTTAATATTAAGAAGTATCACACTCAATAAATAACAAACAAATTTGATGGTGTTCATCAAAAAATGTTTATCGGTCGAGTGACATGATCGTGAGAACCCCCTTGGTGTAGGCCATGTTTTTCATAAATTGAGGATGAAATGGTTATCCAAAGAATAAAAATTAGGTTTAGGGTAATTTTAACACTTTATAGATATATAAAACACCATATATGAGTAAAACCAGCACTAAGAGGCATAGTACATTTCATAGGATTAAATTTGATAGGTCATGGAGCCGAAATGGATAGAAGAATCAAAAGTCAGGATAATTTTAATTTGGAGTTTTTAGGGAAGTTTTTCATAGTCCCTATGCATTCTTGGAATCATGTTCCTTGAATCATAAACTTTTCATTTAATACCCATCCAAACATGTACCCCGCCATAAATTTGTAGAACCAGACATAGGTTGTTGGTGTAGTTACATACATTTATCATTCATGGTTGGGAACCCAGGTTGGGGTTTTCCTATAAAAAGACCCACTTGCCTAACATTTTAAACATGACATACCAAGTGATGATTTGAGCACCAATTAACCTGGGCATAGATTTGAGTTCACATGAACATCCTTTATGTAATTTACAAATATAACCCTTAATACAAGGGATAGAAAATTCCACTCCTAGGCCCCCTTGTTTGGAGCCACAACTTAGGTACCATACCACTTGGATGTCAAATCGCCTGGGTGCTTCATAACCTGGCCATCAAACACTCTGGACGGTGACCACTTGGGCACCAGAAATCCTGGTCAGTTGATCACCTAAGTTCCAATTTCCTTGGTAACTTAACACCAAGGATCTATAAAACATGGGTTCCCTATCACCAAGGGGTTTAATACTATAGGAAATGTACACCTGGTCACTAAACTACATACTTGTTTGATTAAATAGCCACCAACCATAGTAGGTATTGACCACCTAGGCATTGTACCAAATGGGAACCCAATCATATGGGTACCGATTACCATTGAAACTAACTACATTAGAATCAATCACTTTAGACATGGACCACATTGGGTGTGAACCACCTGGGTGTTGACCCCTTCGCCTAGGACACCTACAAGAGCACCACATCACACAAGATTCCCACCTAAGATTTCTATTTAACTAAAAATTAATTTTGGGTGTCCAAATCACCTTGAACTCCTATATGGGCACCCAATTCACCCTAGTCAACTTCCTAGGTTCTCAACCCTACCAATTTTTCTATACTATAGGGGATCCACCACCAAAACTTCATTAAATGTGAGTGACTTATTATATTCTATATCCTTTTTTAATCCCTCCATAATGACTAACCTATAAAAAAATTCGATAGTCACACCTTGACCTTTTTAGGCTGGGAAAACATGATTTTGTTTTTAATACCTACAACACCAACCTTGCTACTAGAAAATATATTAAGTCAAGTTTAACCCCTTGGTTTATTTAAATAATTTATTTTGAGATAATCCAGTTAATTTAATCATTTTCAATGATTTGAGATTCTCCAATATATTTACATATATACCATGAGTTTATATTATCCTCTTAGTTGTAAGAAAATACTCAAGTTTATATTCTACTCTTAGTTTTCAAAAAATCTTGGAGTCAAACCACCCATCTTGGTGACCATAAATACCCTCACCTAATTTTTATGTTTGGATAAACCTTAAAGAGATGACCATTTCATAATTAATACACTAAACCATTTATATGTACCTTTTACCTTGTAATCCACTCTATATGACTTCAAAAATATTGTAACATGAAATTGTTTCAAATATATAAAAGTCACAACTACGGTCCTTATCAAATGAAAAAAATGGTACCACATTCTTGGTTAAATGGAACTGAACTAAATGGTATCTGATTCCATTCAGGGGGATACATAGGAATCCCTTCTCCGGGGTTCGGTACTAACTCCACAACATCTCCCACCTTCTTTTATAGAATTCCAACACCTCCCTGAATAGATATATATTTGAAATTTCCCTATTATATGGATTTAAACTATAGTGTAACCACATATTTGTATCAAATGTGGGAAAATATAATCCTCAAATGAAATTTCCTCTAAAATTCATGTTGTGAGTTAACTTATTTCACCAGTAGTGTTAGTAGGAGAGATTCATGAATTGTATATAAATATATAGATCTCATTCTTGTAAATTATATCCATTAAAATAATGATCTGACCTCTCATCCTCTTTCTTGACCACTGATTTCATCATTACCACCCAATTTGATCGAGAGGCCAACCACTTTTAGAAATTGGGAGAGTTCTGTGAGACATAAAACAACCAAAATAGGCATATGTGTAATGGAATCGATTAGAATGAAAATTTCTTTTATCATCATATTTCATGTAGATTTCATTTTTCTATTCATGTAATGTTTAGTTTTTTAATTTATCTATTTTATTATTATTTTATTTATTCTTATATGTTATAAAAGTCATGTTACATTCAATTTTTTTGATAAAAAATTTTATCATGCGAGAATAATGTAATATTATGTAGGAAAGGAACATAATATGACGGTTTTTTTTCAATTTTCATAGTATTTTTGTTTTTGGGATTGATTATTACAAAATGGTCAATTTTAATGTTCTATGAGGTTTCTAGGATTTTTAATCTTTTCGGAATCTTTATTTAATCTACAGCCATCAGTTAGCTAGATCAAATGTCCCTAGTGTATGATTAGTGAATTTGTTTTCTTTGTTTTTTTTCTATCGGTATTAAACAAGATAAGAATCTCTCAGCACTTGGCATTTTGTAGCATACTATGTGGCTTCGAGGTTGTTCATATTTATTTGAACTACTTGTTTTGGGAAGCTATTTTACCTTCTCAACAATATACATGCCTCTCTTTTTTAGATGAGGATAATGAGACACATCTCATGACATCATTATAATACCCATTATGATTTTATAACATCAAATATAATATATAGAGTTCAAGAGTTTATTTTGGATCTATAGGACTACCTAAGAGTAGAACTCATACCTATTTATCTAAAGGTTTGTTCTATTAGAGAACTTGACCATTGGGTTTGGGGGTAAAAATACATTCACCACCACTTGGTGTATAATAATAATAATAATAATATCTACAAAAAAATAACATGTATTATTATTATTATTATTATTAATGTTGTTAATATTATTATCTTGTATGTTTAACCATTAAGATGTATCTCACTGGTAGTAGACTTATGGGGTGTCAAGAAGGTACCGAGTTCAAGCATTCATGAATTCTGGCGTATGTTGTGTGTTTCATTTAGACCATTTTAATTTCTCCACCCAAACTAGTTGAAATTAAAATTATATTTGTTATATATATTAGAATTATTATTTTTTCTATTTTTTATTAAAAATTTAATAATAAAAATTTATAGAAATTAATTCAGATTTTGGTAAACTAAGTAACCAAACCCTACATAAACCTTAAATAATAAATCAACATGTGAAGCTAAAAAATATAAATCAATGGACTTAGATTCTTCCAGATAAACAATTAATTGATATGGATTATCATCCCTAATAAAATCAATATTTTACACTAATAATTCATTAATATAATTTACATTGTTAAAATAAGAATGAATTCGTTTACCTGGAATTACACCAACACATCACACATATAAAATTACCTTTTCTTTCACTAACAAGATAATATGAATTTCACTGAAAAATAAAAGAATCCATATAAAATAATATTAATGTAAATAAATTTTGACCTTTTGAAAATTAAAAATATAATTCACCTATTCTGTAAAATAAAATGCACAAAAAAATAAATATAATAAAAATTAATGTGTGGAAATGAAATTATTTCTTCATTTATATGCAGAATTTAATAGTCTTATATTAAAAAAAATCATAAGGAGTAGTTAAATTTTGTATAAATAGTTAGAAAATTTATGATTTCATATTTTAAACAATATATTATTATATGTAAAATTTATACTTCTCCCTGATTAAATGGGTATTGAAGTTGAATCTATTAGTTTCTCACTTATGAAATTTTGATATTGACCAAAACTATTGATGGTGTAATAGGGTCTTTAAATCAATGTTTTGGAGGTCACTTCATTATGAACTTTGACTTCACATTTTCAACTATAATGTTATCATTGTGACCTTAAACCTGAATATAACCAGTGCCACATCATTACAATAACATAGGAACCCATCAAAATTGTTTGAGGTAGGTGAAAATTTTGGGGTTCAAGAATTGCAGATGTGGGAGTTTGTATTGCACCATTAGAACAATTTAATAAATACGTGAAGTTCATGCCAACATGTGACATGACTTAACTCAGTATCAGATATTCAAGGAATATAAATAAACCAAAACGAATGCATCTAAATTTATATAATCTTGTATAAAAAGAAAATATATCATGAACAAGCATTGTATCAAAAAAGGTCCCAAAATTAACAAAAGTATACAAGTAAGAGAAACCAATCCTAAAACATAAGCTTAAGTTTTAAAAAAGTAGTAGAAAACTAGATTTGGAGATCCCTAAAAGTGGATACCAAACCCCTTTTTCAAGAGAGGTATACCACTTTTGAAGGTTACCACATCTCCATGGAGGATGTATCACAAAAATTGTCTTTGTGAGTGAACTAGTGGTGGAAACATTTTTCAAATTCCACAAGGAACTAAAAAATGATTTTTATTTTAATAAAATATTTCTCATTAAGGGTAACCATAAAAAATAAAGAATACCTATTTTTTATTAAAAAAATAATATGTATGACATAAACACAACATAATAGTAATGTTTAAAAAATTATAAAATATTAATAAATAATAAATTATAGAAAAATGATAGATTTAATTTCAAAGATTCATTACTTGAACATATAATATTTAATCCAAAAAATGAAATATCCACATAAGTGACAATAATTACATACCAAAAATTCTATAACCAAAAAAACGAACATTTTTCTTTTCTAAATTTTCATAATAATCCACAAATAACATCACTATCTAGATTTCTAGGAAATATTCTCACCATCAGAGTTTCAAGGTGTTCTCTATAAAAAAAATCATTTGCATGTCATTTAATGAATCAAATTCAATTCTAATTAGGTATTAATGTACATGTTCGTGGGAAGTGAGCCTAATTGATCATGTTAAGATATGGTGGACAAATTTTCTCATAGTGGATTCAAACCCTATTTTTTGAATGATGCAAATTACATTGTCTCTTGTAATTGTTTATAGATGTGAACCCTAATCAAAATAAAAAAAACTAAAATAAATTATAAACTTAATAAGTTATCAATCATATTAGAAGTGTTATATTTAAAAAATAACTCAATAATATTAGGTATAATGGTGTGAGTACCATTTTTGGCTACATCATAGAAATTCCAGAATAAGTTATTTCAGACGTCCAAAATAGAATTTTATGGAGATGATGGTGTAGAAATATAGAAGTTCAGATGTTTGGAACCAGGTATAACAACAATAGAAAATCTATAAAAGGCTATGGAAGGTGCGAGATATGTATGAGTGAATCAAAAGATTCTAATTACTTGAATGATTAATGGTATTCGTAATGTTAATTCGGAGTGAAGAATTTGGAATCACAATGTTCAACAAGAAAACGATTTAGAAAATGGATACCTTTGACCATGTGAATTGATTATCATAAAGACCAGATCAAGTGGTCATGTTCTATGCAATGATCATAAGGTGTTGGAGACTACCTTATGGATGGATCCTATGTATTTTTTCTATATATAGAGAGGAAATATCCATTTTCATTGAACTATTTGTTATATTAATCATTTATTTATCTTAATAAATATTTTTAGCACCCCCTGTAGATTAGGACTATGATTGAACTGCATAAATCTTTTGTGTGGTTCTTTATTTTTCTCTATTTTCATTATGCAATGATTTTTTTCTTCTTTATAACCATTGAGATATTTTAAATTATATATCTAGAGCTAGGAGCTTAGTTAGCATAAGATTCTAGGGCCTGAGGAGAGTAAGTTTCGATATTAATAAAAATATTAAAATATTATATCACATGTGTGTAGTTTTTCTCAAATAATAATACAATCCACTTAATAGAGTATTTTATAAAAAATATAATTCCACCATTAAAATTAAACATGATTTTTTCTATTAGTTCAATATAATATTTGTGGATGTCGTGTGGTCAAATTGAGCGCCCTCATGGGTGGGTTAATAATTAAATAAATTATTAAATTTTTTATTTGTTATTAATGCCTAAATATAAACCGTCTTAAATATAAACATGTTTACGGAAAATAAATAGAGTTAACCACATAACCATAGGGATTGAGAGAGGGTTGTTAGAAGAGGATTCTTAGATAATGATGAAAGATCATAGTTTGGAAATCAGTGTGCTAATGGTGCATGTGGATCACACCAATGTCAGTGATGACCATTCTTCATCACTGACCAATACAAAACTGCGGTATTAATTTTTTTTTACATTGGTCAAATCCTTATTATATTATCCCATGAAAAACATGAATAAACTCCATTAACATTTTTATTTATGGATCGATAATGATTTTGGGTATTGATTAATCTTCATATGGTTATGAATCAAGGATATTTTATTATATCTAGTTTATTCATTCTTTTTTTCAATTCTATATGCAAAAAATAGAGACCATATCAAAAAATAGATGAAGTAAATTTTTCTTGATGTTCTTTGTGCCCTTCCAAAAAATTCATCATGCACCCATCATAACATTCAATTTTTCTGGAAGTTTGAGAAATACATGGTGGATGATCATTTCACAACCATTCTTTGGTGTCATGGATCATAACCAAGGGTTTAAGATTGGGATAAGTTTCATATTAGAGGAGCATCAATGACCATAAGATATAAAGGTTTGGGACAGACACTAGGGCCTCTTAGTCTACTATGGTATTGATAGAATTGTGTGATGGAGAATGATTTCTGAGTAGTTTCTGTGGCCAAATTAGTTCTAATAATAACGATGAGGTTTGATCAACCTAGATCTGTTATTTATAAGTAATATTAGTAGATAAATTAAAGGATTAAAATGTGTGAGTGAAACTACTTATGAAAACCAACATTTTTTTTGAAATACTGATATACAAAGTGTATAGTCTAAATAAAAAATACCACGTGGGATCCTATCTAGGGTGACTAGGGTTATGAAGTTAAATATCATACATCATCTGGGATCTAACACATTCCATGTAACCCAGTAGTGGTAGCATGATATGTATAAATGGGTAAAGGGGAGCATACATGAATAGACACATGGGAACAACTAAAGTACACAAGCACATCTATAGTGACCCAAACTTAACATACATACAAATTACTTCATTTTAGATGAATATTCATCATATTACAAAAAATTAATTCTCAAGGATCATAATAGTTTATTGTCATTAGAATCATGAAAATATAATATTATTACACGGTGAAATATGTTTAGACTATCCATTAAATATATTCCACTTTAGTGCTGCAACTTAAAAACCATTCTACGTAAAATGGGAAAAATAAACATAAGAAGGGGTGATATAAAATCCTAAATAAGGGTAAATAAAGGATATATGTAATAATAAAACAAACATAAGGGTATAAGAGCATGAACATAAAATTTTAAGATCATACCATGCATATCAATGATAATAAACATGAATGATGGCATTCATATTGGTAGTTCATAAGTCCTGAATCATAAGGGGACCAAAAGAAAATGATATGAGATCATAAAATAAGAATAAGACATATAGTTGTGGAATACAGACAAGCATAAAAAATAATATGTCAAGGATATTTATCAAGACCTTCATCACATGTTAGGTCTGTCATAATCAACTACGTACCTGCATTGGGATTGGGATTTCCTCCCATGTACCCTCTTGTTTCTGGATCAAGATGCCCTCCCATGTACCCTATTGTGTTGGTCATGGTATTCCATCCTGTTTATCCACTTGTTACGGGCTTGGGATGCCCTCCCATGTACCCTCTTGTTTCGGTCTTGGGATGCCCTACCATATATCCTCTGGTTTCAAGATTGGGAATACCTCCAATTTACCCTCTTGTTACAAGATTTAGATTCCCTCCCATGTACCCTCTTGTTTTGGGATTGGGATACCATCCCTTGTACCCTCTTGTTTAGGGCTTGTGATTCCTTCATGTTTACTCTCTTGTTATAGGATTGGGACGCCCTCCCGTGTACCCCCTTGTTTTAGGATTGGGATTCCCTCCCATGTACTCTCTTGTTTCAGGCATGGGATTACCTCGCATTTACCCTCTTGTTACTGGATTAGGATTCCCACCTGTGAACAATTTTACGTTGTTTAACATTTATCATTACACAATTCATTGTACTGAGATATAGGTCACACCCATCACATAATGAAATCATATATTCATGTTCCACAAGATAAAAAACATTCATTATATCATAACCCATAAACAGATACAAGTTTCATAAACATCATATCATTACCTAAGAAATTAAATGGTTACTATAACAATTTCATCATATCATAACTTGTGAAAAAGATAAAATTTTCCTCATCATTTAATCATATAATAACCCATGAAAGGAAGTGGGTTTCATAAAACAAATTCCATCTTAACATAAACCATTCAAGGAAAGAATAAGAATGGTCTCTTGCGTCATATCTTATATAAATAATAAATTATATCAAAGGATTAAAACTATAATATAGAAGTATTTTGAAATATCATAAGAATAATTTCTTAAGTAAAATAACATTTCTTTGAAAATCAGTTTTTAAAACATAAATCATTTTCAAAATAATTTAATTGAAAAAAATGTAAAAATGTAAAGTAATCCTTCAAAAATCATTGAAAACATTTATTGTGGAAAATATTTGTTCCACAAAAAAACATCTTTTTAAACTGTATAACACTTTTAAAACCATTTTCTATTAAAAATAAATTGAAAACTTATAATGAATGATTTAAAAATAACTTAAAACACCTTGTTAAACATAAATTATTTTTTAGAAACAATTTATTATAAAAACACTTTCAAATAAACAATTTCTAGAATATTATTATTTTATTCCAAAATAAACTTGTAAACATTCTAAGGATGCTTTATTGAAATAACGGTCATGATGATGGTTAAATCCATACATTATGAACATTCCTTTTTTAGCATAAAAATGTTTAGAAATGTTCCATGATCGAAAAATGAAAAGGAGATTCATTTTATAATATTTCATCTTAAAAAGGTAAAAAATGGGTAAAAGATTATTTTAGACAATATATTAGAACTTTTTTGAAAACATATTTTTAAAACATGGATTTGTGAATAAAACAAATTTTTGATCGAAGAGAGAAATAATGTCAAATTTTCTTAAAAAAACTTTTCTAATTATCATAATTACTAAAAAGTGAGAAAATATTACCAGTACATTGAGATATCATATATAAAAGGAGTGTATGAAAATTAATGATATTTCCTGAGATATGGATCATAATATGGCATCAATGGAATCATAATCATAAACAATATCTATAAATGATGATATTGTAACAATAAACCACTACCACATTGGTAATAATGAATCATAATTATATGGAAGGAATTAAATTAAATTAATCTTAAAATATCATTAAAATAAGTATATTCATGATATAATATGTAAATGGTAATTATATACACCTCATATAAATGTATAGGTGTATAATATGTCATGTATCTCAAAGAAGGAAAATTGAAACAAAATTTATTCACCAATTTGGTAACTTTTAAACCATAAAACCCATGAAATAAAGATAAAAAAATGGGCATGTAAAAAACATTAATAAGTATAATAATCATAGAATACATTCATGGTTATTATATACACCACACAATATAAATTAGTGGTTAATAAGGCATAAGTCTCATAGAAATGAATGTGAGAGGAGAAATCCCTTTACTATTTGAGTAACTATTGAATCATAAGATATGTGAAAGAATAAAATAAATTGAAATATTTTATATCATTAAATAAATTATATTAATGATATAACATTTCATATTTAAGTATATACAAAAAAATATTTAGTGAATATATGATATATCTCATAGAGAAAAAAGTGAGAGGAGAAAACCCTTACATTTAGTCTCGATATTATTAATAAAAATTCAAACATCCCATATAATAAATATAATATTATTATAATTCTTAAACATAACCATATTATAATATCCCATACCATATACGATTTTATAATGAATTTTATATTAACCATTTATTAACAATCTTATATTAAAGTTACGTTTTAGGTAATATCTAATTTGTTTTTCGTTTATGTTTTCACTTTCTATTCGTGATCTTGTAACATAGATCTAGATTTAATTATTTTAAAAATGTGAAACATGATTTAAATATCATATATATTATTTATATAAATATTTACAATAATATAAAAAATATAGAAATATGATTTGGAATTCACCGTTCATGTAGACAGAAGGCCATACGTAGACATGAACGTTGATTTCGTTTTATTGTAATATTGAAAGAAAGAAATTAAATTTTATATATATATATAATCATTAAATTAAAATTATTATTTTATAAATATCATATACATTCACTTAACCCATCCTTAAAACATTCTGGGTAATGTACGAATAAATCGAATCTCTTTGAGGATGTAGTTGTCTAAGCATCTCAAACGAAGTTATCATATTTACACTAAATAGAAAGCACAAAGGTAAATTTTATATAAAAATTAAATAATAATAGATTCATAATAAATATCATAAATATCATATTAAAAAAATAAATTACATCATTATTTATAAACATTAAAGGTTACAATAGAATAACGAGCGACATCAGTTTTTGAGGCGGTAGTCCGCCATACACATGAATGATTACTGGGTACCCCATTTGATGGAAGTGTGTGTGAGTGTAGGTAGAAACCTCAACATAACAACATATATGTATTTTGAGGATATTTATGTTATTATATAACCATATAATAAGAATAATTTAGGGGCATCAAAATAAATAATAACAAAGTGCATGTTGAAGGATGAAACATCTCCTTTGAGAAACTCCTTATGGTTTGCACCAAAGGTATTCCATGGTTTTATTTTTGAAAGAATAGAGGATTATATGATGAAGGTATAGAATTTTTATCTCATTTGTGTAGGGTTTGGATGAGAAAAAAGTGTCTTGATTTGTGTGAGGAATTTAGGATAGTGAGTTCACTTTTATAGTGGAGGACGAGTGACATTCTTGTAAATATAAAAATGTAAACATTATTGAGAGGTATCCTTTAAAAAATGGGCCTCAAATAATTATCAATTTTTGGATATAATGGAGGATATTTTATAAATATGTCAAAGAAATTTCTTCTGTACCAGTTTCTATGGAATTTGGAACCTTATGTTAATGTTAAACAACTAAGTAAACTCATTTTTACCTAAATCATTGTAATTAATTTAATTATATTCACGATTATTGTTGTTATATAACTAAGTTGATATTATTAGAAATAATTAATTATGATTATTAAAAATATATAATACATTTTTCCTAAAAAATAATCATATAAGTGGTATAAATTAATTTAAAATTAATCCCACATACGGGATGAGCCGACGACTTTTCAAAGAGAAAAAGAAAAAATGTTTGAAATGATTTTATATCAAATTTCAATGTAAAATTGATTAAAATTAACCACATTGGATTAATTTATATATAATTTATATAAATATACATTAAAATCAAATTAAAATATAATTAATATTTATAAATAATTTATAACAAAAAGTACTTTGAATTAATGTTTCATGTTTTTAACTATTCATGAAAAAATGAATCTTCTTAGAAAAATATCAAGAATTCACCCTAAGTAATTTTCAATATTTCACATTAAAAAATGTTTCTTATTTTTTCATATAAAAATTATAAAAATTTCAAAAATTATGTTGGAAATAGGTGTTCCATTAAAAGGCTCTAATATTATCTTTTAGTAAAAGATGTTTTTTATTCATAAAATTGTATTTCTTCTTATATTATACCTATAAAATATATTGTATGAGTATAAAAAAATTGATGGAATATATATAATATATAAATCCTATTTAAAAAATTAATCCAACGTTTTTGTTTTATTTTATTGAGATAAAATTGTGTGTGTACATATAAAAATAATTTTCTTTGAAAAGTAATTTCTCTATATTCAAATAGTTTTTACATTCTATTATAATAATTGATAACCAAAGGATTTGTTTTATATACATGTGTAAATCATATTTTCACAATTTATTTTATATTATTTGTTTATTCCATTCTAATAGGTAGGTTGCAAATAAAATAACATTTTAATAACAATATTAATAGTATATTGTAGTTAGGTAAAACTCAGCATTTCGTATAACACATGTTATTGAATGGAATTGATATTTTTTGTAAAAAAATCATGAATAGTGTTCCATGTGCTGAAATCTACTCAATGTGTTTTGTGTAGCATAGGATCAACTTGGTGTTTCATACAAAGAATGAATAACATGGAGATTTTATGTAACATAAGATAAATTCAGTATTGCGTGAAATAAAAAATATCAAAAATAATAAATTAATTCATAAAAAATGTTACTAAAATATCATTGTGTTAAACTTTTCCCCCCTTTAAATTAATTTATTTCTAAATTTTTTTCTATGTTATTGAAATATTAATACTTGAATATCCCATTCTAAAAAATCCACATTTTAAAAATGAATAATAAAACATCATTTAAAAGGGGAATGTTAGAACCGTAATGGTTACCCAAATTTTCTATATAGGAGATCATTGGTGGGTAGAAAAAATTAGAAATAAGGGAAAATAATAAATAATTATAAAGAGTGATAAAGATCATTTAACACGAGTATGTTAATGATAAATGGAATGTTAAAGACCTCAAAATCATGAATATATGATGATTTAAAAACTACCAGTTCAATAGAAATGAAGGTATTATGATAAATCTTTTTCCATATATGTTTCCAAGATTTGAGGAATTATTTTACTATCTCAGAACACAATGAAATATAATTACTTGATTTCATTACATTTCATATGCATAATCCTACCATTTAGTTGTTTCATGACCAATTTCCACTTTAGCTCTTACTCAAAAAAAAACTGAAGATGAGTTTTTTAATCCCTAAATCACTAACAGATCATATGATCTATATGTATAATTCTAAGTAATTATATATTTCTTTATTTATCATGACTGTAAAATAGTTATCATATGTTTTCAAATAATAAAAATCCTCATATGGAGATACAATTATTTAATCTTTAAAAACTCTTCTGAAGTTTAACATAAACCATTCCATAAATGGTGAAACTTGTAACCCTTTCGAAAGATAAAAATACAAAAATGTATAAAGTAGGTTACTCAATAATCTTGACATTGATCCCCCATATGTCATAAAGTATCTCTTGGTTGTCACATTCCAAATATGTGAGTTACTTAATTGTATATTCTTTTGAATCATGGTAATATCCAAAATTACATTAATCAATTTTGGAAAACTAGAATTCTTTCTTATTCCAAAGATTACAAGATATATTACTTCAATCCAAGAAGCTTAAAACATCATCCATGATAACATAGACCACCATTTCAACAAATCCTTTATAATTTTATGGTAATAAATACTATCCAATTTAATATATCCCTATAATAATCTCTTTATCAATATAAAATATCATTTTATCATCCTTAATAACATGTTAAGGGTTACCTTACCTCAATCAAAATATCACATTTTTATTAAATAATTCATTTGAAACAAGGATGTTCATTGTTAGAAATGGAGTATAGTTTTTATTTTCTATCAATCCACATTGGTTTGATCAAACAGTTTGTAAGGAATGTGGTCATACGATTGAGGCTGTAAGAAGTAATGAAGGTGAAATAATTTTCTAGCATTTTCCAAATTTTTGGGCCTAAAAATAGGAATGGATTTCTATTTAGAAATCAATGAGATGAAGAATGGAAAAGAAAATAGAGAAAGTAAGGGAACCACAAGAACCCAACATGAATCTTGTAACATGGACTAGGAACAATTTGTGTATGACAAAGGGTGATACACGGACTAGAAAAAAATGGTTTGTGGAATGGAAAATGGTTCATGGTGATGGTTTGTGGTTCACATCAAGGATTGGAGTATCTGGGAAGACATGTTGTTAGTGAAAATGAGGTAGAGTTTTGAGAAGCAATGAAGGGTGTCATTTGTGGAAACAATGCATATATTATTTTCATCACATAGGGAGAATGGCGATACAGAGACTACGTAGGGAATATGGTCCACTAGAGATGCACGATAAACGGTAAATGTGGTGTTGTATTGAAGATTTTGTAAATCTCAGTTTATATGATTATGTAGATCTATATTCATATATAAGGATAATTAATCCCTTTATTAGGGTGAAACTCTTTGATTATAAAATCCAAGAGTAATTCAGAGAAATCATGAAGTAGTTCATGGGAAGACAACCCCGAAAAGACATTAATTATATAACTAAAAGGAATTTTCTTTAGTCCAAAATATTTCACAGAATAAGTATTTCTCTTAAGGAATTGGTATGTGTAGAAAATATTGAATGTAGAGTAAGAACTCGGTCTATGGTGATCTTATAGTACAAAGATAAAGCGATGAGGTTTGAGGAGCTAGGAAGTACTTAAAGGATGGTAGCACACAATAGATGGTTCACAGAGGAGAAGTTGGTCTGTGATAAAGAAGTAGTATGCGAGTGTGGAAGCGAATGCAGTTTGCGAATGCGGGTTGCAAAGGTGGTACGTGGTCACAGTTTAATAGGAGGTACACAGAGGTGGTATGTGGGGAACTCCAGTTCACAGTGGGGTAAGGCATGTTTTCATAGGACAAGTAAGTGAATGATTAGTATATAGAAAAGTAGATTACATCTATAGGGGAAAACATGACTTCAATAGAGAATCCTTCTATATATAAGGATTAATAATTTAATGCCAACACATTGAATATACCTTCAAGTTAATAAGCTGATTTCAGATTCTTCTCATTGTAGTGAGCAATGGGGAGTCAATGGAAGTGATACAAGGGACTTAGTGCTCTTTCCCTAAAACCTTGAAAAGGTAATGTTCCTGACAAAGAGGGCTTGTGCTAAACTTTTTTACCCCAAAACTAGTGTGGATTAGTGGAATTTGGTATGACCAACAACCTATTGGCATATTCTCTTTGGATGTATCCCTTAGTGGTGAACCAAGTTAAATTTTTGTGTCCTCGCTTTGCATGTGATTGTTTTTTTCTTCAATTTTATCATCAGATAGGTTTAATAGGTTCCCACCAATATGGGAATGGAATCTATCAGTTTAAAAGAAAAATTTGACCCCTTGATTTACCCATTTTCTCATAGGGTGTTCTGGGGTCCTTCATAACTTTTCCAGGACATTAGAACGATTCAACCTATTTGTTTAAATCCTTAATATAAAACATATACATTAGGATTCATATAACCTATTTATTGAATTTCAATGCATATACAATTCAATCATATATATTTATTATTAAACCATTACTCATGAAACATAATTTTATTCCTTAATACCCCTTTCTATGAATATGAAATATGAATAATGTCTTAAGGATCATAAACATCAATCAACTAATTATTTTTACATTTAACGTAATCAATAATTTTATAAGATCTCAAAACTTTCACTTTGTGTTTTCAGCCTCTTTATCTTTAATAGTAAAACCGATACCCATACCACCATCCCAATTATCTTCTTGAGATTTCCACATAAGACATTGATTTGTATAATTCCATTACTTTCCAAATATAAAACATTCAATGTCAACCGAGTTTCATATCATTCTCTCTATTATCTCAGACCATAAAGCGTAGTGTGAGAAACAATTAGCACAGAAGGAAACCACATACTCACGACAAATATCTTATAGGATGTCTTATTTATGACACCTTTTTAAAAATTTAAGAAACCATATTATTGTCCTTAGAGAAATCCCTATACATATCCTTAGATGTATCCCTAGGGATATCACTAATGTTTTCCCATATAAGATTCTAGAGGATGACTAATCCTTTCCTTCAATACCAACTATAGAGACCTAGTCACAACATACATGGATGATACATCATTATAGAATGATATTCAGAACATTACCAAAAATCATGTCTGAGGACCGTAATAGTATTTTATTTAGAAACATGGAAATATAATCAACTAACATAGTAATATATATTCAACCTCTCCGTTATATATCTTCCCCATTATCAATCCTATTTAAAAACCTTTCTTCTTAACATGGGGAAATGAAAAATAAGAACTGGTGATCACGTATTCTCAATAAGGGAAGATAAAGGAAATATGTAAGCATTACATGAACATAAGGGTATGAAATCATGAACATAACATTAGAAGATCATACCATTATATTAAATATCATGAATAAGAATTATTGAATAAATATTGGTAGTTAATAAGACATGAATCAAAAGACAAACAAAATCATAATCCATGAGGCAATAACAAAGGAATATGTCGTACAATTTTAAAATAAAAAATAATCATATAAAATCTTTTTTCAAAGTTATCTATCAAGACCTTTATAAAATGTTAGTCTTGGGTTAATCAACTATGTATCCACTTTGAGATTGAGATTACATCCTGTGTAACCTATAATTTCAGACTTTGGATTCCATCCCTTGTACCCTAATGTTTTGGGATTGGAATTCCCTCCTGTGTACCCTATTATTTCTATCTTTGGATGCCTTCATATTTACCCTCTTATTATGGGTTTGGAATTCCCACCCATATACCCTATTGTTTTGGGAGTGGGATTCCCTCCTATTTACTCTCTTGTTTCATGTTTGGGATACCTCATGATTACCCTCTTTTTATGGGCTTTGGATTCCCTACCACGTACACTCATTTTTCTCCCTTGGGATCCCTTCTCGTGTACTCTATTGTTTTGTGCTTGGAAAGACCTCTGATTTACCCTCTTGCTACATGGTTGGGATAAAAACCCCCACACCGTTTGATATAATTGAACATTTATAATTACCCAATGAATTGGAGTGACATATAGGTCTCACCCATCACATAATGAAATTATACATGCATGTGGCACAATATAAAAAAACAGTCCTCATGTCATGACCCATAAAAAGAGGTGGGGTTCATAGAAATCATATCATAACCCATGAAATGAAATGGTTATCATAAAAATTTATTCATATAATAATTTGTGAAAAAGTGAGAGGTTTCATAATCATTTCATCAAAGAATAACCCGTTAAAGGAAGTGGGTTTCATAAACAAATTTTCATCTTAATATAAACCATTCAAAGAAAGAATAAGAATAGAATCATTGGAAAATATCGCCAGTATATAATAAAATATATCAAATGATTTTCATATAGATGGGGAATTATTTTGAAAGATAAATTGAATAATTTATTAAGGAAAATAGTCTTTCTATGTAAATTACATTTTAAAACATAAAGCATTTTCAAAATCATTTTCCTTGAAAACCCACTTGAAAAAATATAATGTAATATTTTAAAAATAATTAGAATAATTTTTGGAGAAACATATCAATTTTTTATAAAATATTTTTAAATCAAAGTGAATCTTGAAAATATTTTTCATTTGAAATAACTATGAAAACTTATAAAGGAATATTTGAAAATAATTTAAAACACCTTTTTAAATATAAAACAATTTTAAAAATATTTATTAAAAAACTATTTAAAAGAAATAATTTCCAGAATATTATGAATTTTTCTCTTCAAAAATAACATTGTAACCTTTTAAAGGAATATTCAATGAAATTATGGTCATGATAGTGAGTAAATCCGTACAAGCATAACATTCCATTTGTATTGTAAAAATATTTGGAAAAGCACCTTGATTGAAAAAAGACAAAGATATTAATTTTAAGAAGTATCTTATTATGTATTCATAACATGAGTAATAGTTTCTTTTTCACATCATAGTAAAAAAAATTGAAAACATTTTTTGAAAACATGGTTTTTGGAATAAAAAAAATTCAACCGAAGTGGGAAATAAAGTCAGATTTTCATAATTTTTTTCTTATTTACAATAATTACAGAAGACTAGAAAAATGTTACCAAGTCATGGATATATAATTTATAACCCTATCAAAAGAAAATTCATGATATTTATCTAGATATGGATCTTAATATTTTATCAATGGAATCATAACCATAAAAAATTTCGATAAATGATTAGATTGTAGCAATAAATAGTTACCACTTCGTTAACATTGAATAATAATCCTATAGAAATAATAATATTAAATGATGATTAAAATATAATTAAAATAAGGATATTAATTATATAACATATCAAATGGAAATATATACACTACTTTGAAAAATATAGGTTCATAACTTGGCATGTATCTCAATGAAGGAAAATTAAAACAAAATTTCTTTACCAATTTGGTAACTTTTGAACCAGAAATCCCAGGAAAGAATGATCATAAAATGGATATGTAAATAACCAAAAATTTAAGTATAAGAATAATATAATAAATTGATTTTTAGTATATACACCACAAAAAATAAATTAGTGGTGAATGAGGAATAAGTCTCACAGAAATAAAAGTGAGATGAGAAATCCACTTACCACTTGAGTAACTTTTGAATTGTGAGATACATGAAAGAATAAAATAAATTGAAACATTAAATATAAAAAAAATAAAGTATATTTATTATATAAAATTTAATATTTAAGTATATACACCACATAAAAATAATAATTTGTGAATATAGCATATATCTCACTGAAATAAATGTGAGACGAAAAAACCCTTACCTTATGTCTTGACTCTCTCCATACACATTCCAAAATCTTGTATAATAAATATAAGTTTATTATAAATAATAAGAATAAACATATTATAATATATAATTACATATATTATTTTATTATGGATTTTTATATATATCATTTATTAATAATTCCATGTTATTGTTGCGTTTTGTAAAATAACAGGTTTGTTTTTCGTATATGTTTTTACTTGTTATTCTTGATACTTTTACATAGATCATGGTTTAATTATATAATGATTTTAAAATATGATTTAAATATAATATATAAATTTATAATATAATTATTTATAATAAACTATAAAATATATAAATATGAAAGGGAATACACTGTTCATGGAAATGGCAGGTTATATGTATGCATGAACAATGTTTCCATTTTTTCATATTGACTTAAAGAAATTAAATGAAATATATGTTTATATATATAAATTATATTTATAATATATTTATTATATCATATATATATATATAATATAATTTTACTAAACCCAACCTTAATATATTCCATGTAAACTATGAACTAATCATATTGCTTTGAGAAGGCAGTAGTCCATGCATCGACAAATGATGTTATCATATATACACTAAATGGAAGTAATGGAGTTATGTTTTATGTAATAATTAAATAAGTATAAATAAATAATAAATATCTTATCTATCATATTAACACAAAAAGTCCATTGTTATTTCAAACCTTGAAATGTGGAAATGGAAGAACGACGGCCCTCGGTTCGCAAGGGGGTAGTTTTCCGTACACACGAACGAAGCTTGCATATCCCATTTGATGGAAGTGTGTGTCATTTTAGGTCTAAAAATTAAAATAAACAAATCTAATTATATTTAGGCCACTGAGGTTATTATATACGAATGTAATATGAAAATTTTATGTGGTGGATAAGGAAATAAATACAAAGTCCCTATTGAAGGATGTTACCTCTTCTTTGAGAATTTCTTTTTCCTTGAACCAAATGGAATATTGGTCTAGATTTCTACCCAAAAGAAGGATTGTAAAATAATGTTAGGGTATTTTAGAGCTCATTTTGGAAGGTTTTGGATGATCCAATTTTTTTAGTGGTGTTAGGAAGTGAGGGTCATGAGTGCCCTTTTATAGAGGAGGAGTGGAATTCTAGTAAATATAAAAATGTAAACACAATTGAAAGTCCTCCAATTCATATTGGGCCTACAATAATTGTCCATTTTTGAGAAAGGGGATTATATGGTCGAAATATTTCTATAAAATGGATTTTTACATGTTTTTTTGGTATTTTCCCCTTATGTTAATGTTGAACCACCAAGTAAACTCCTTTTTACCTTAATCATTATAAATAATTATAATTACATTCACTAATATTTTTTTCCAAAAATAATGTTTACCTTAGTAAAATTTTAAATAACGATTATTCAAAATATGGGATCCATTTTTCAAAATTATAATCATATAAGCTACTAAAATTAATTTTAATTAATCCCATAGATGGGATGAGATGATGAGTTTTTAAAGCAAAAATGTCCAAAAGTTTGAAATGATTTTATATTCAATTTCAAAGTGAAATTGGTTCCAATGAACTATATTGGATTAATGTATTAATAATTCATATAATTAGTCTTTAAACCAATTGAAAATCTAATATAACTAAATAAATAAATTACAAAAAGGAAATATTTGTAATTAAATTTCAATGTTTTCACTATTCATAAAAAATTAAAACTTCTCATAAAAATACTAACCATTCACCAATTTTAAAAATAGTTATTATTAATTTAAAAATTTAGTTTATTTCATAAAATAAGATTTATAAAACAATAAAAAATTATATTTATAATAGGTACTCCAATAAAAGATGGTAAAATTTCCTTTTAGAAAAATACATCTATTTATTAATAAAATTAGATTTATTCTTATCTTAAACCTATAAAATATATTGTATGAGAATAAAAAATATAAAATTAATATATATAATATTAAATTTTATTTTAAGAATAAATCAATTGTGGTTTCTTTAATTTATTGAGATAAATTTGTGTTTTCACCTAGAAAAATAGTTTCCTTAGAAAAATAATTTCATTATTTATATATAGTTATTGAATTAATTTATACTAATTTATAACCAAAGGATTTATTTTATATACATGTGTAAATAATTTTTTTTATGATTTACTTAATCTTATTCGTATATTCCATTCCAACAGCTTGGTGGTAACTACAATAATATTTTAACAATTATATTAATAGTATATTGTAATTTGGTAAAACTCGACCTTCCATGTAATTCAAGAAATAGAAGGTAATCAATATTATGTGTAAAAAAAGTAAATAATTGTGTTTAATATACTAAAATACACTATATGTGTTTTGTGTACTGAAATATAAACTTGGTTTTGCATACAAATAAAGAATGACTTGGTGCTTTCCTATAACACAAGATAAATTTAGTATTCCATGAAATGAAAACTATCCAAAAGATTAAATTAATTTGAAAAAGAAATATTTCAAAAAATCTCAGGGAATTACATTATACACCAAATTAAATTAATTTTTCCATTGAAATTCATCTATTTTATCAAATGGTTAACACTATATGGTTTCTATCCAAGAAATACACATCGTAAATATAAATTCTAAAATTTCCTTTAAAAGGTGAATGATAGAAATGTAATGGTTACCCAAACTTTCCATACAGGATAAATTGGTAGCGAGTGAATATTAGATATGGATTAAATGTGTAAATAATTATAGAGAGTGATAAGGATCACTGATCCCCATTAACAAAATGATCAATTGAATGTTAAGGAATTCAAAACCATAAATCTATGATGATTTGTAAGACCATTAGTTCAAAAGAAATGAAATTATTGGGATAAATATACTTCAATATAATTTTAATATATATGAGTAATTATTTAAATATCTAATAATATAACACAAAAATATTTCATGATATGTTATCTTCAATAAATTTCATTGCACGCGACGCCGACTTGTCTTGAGTAACATGCAATATTGAGTTTCTACGAAGAAACACTATTGTGTTGTAATTATTTAAATAATAATTTATAAAATATCAATTAAATATAGTATAATAAATACCAATAAATAATTTTTAAAAGTTTTATATAATGTTTTCACAAAAATAAAAATATTTACTGTGAAATGTATATGTTTCGGTAAAATAGTTATATGTTTAGAAATACATTTTTCTTAAACAAACGACTTTTTATGTTCTTTTCTAAACAATAATAAAATTAATTTTAGAAACTCTTATAAACTGAATTTTTTAAAATAGAATTCATTTTGATTTCAAAATTCCAAAATTATCTTTGGGTGAATTTTTGGTATTTTTATGAAAACATTCATTTTTTTATGAATACTGAAAACTCTGCATTATTGTTAAAAACCCGACCTTTTGATTTAAATAATTATTTAACAATAAATTGATTTTAAAGTAAAAATATATAAATAATAAATATTTTAACCCAATATAGTTCAATGGAATAATTTCATAATAGAACAAGATATAAAAATTTATTAAACATTTGAACGTCTCTTTTACCCACCTTCTAGCCACATCTACAAAATTTGCATTAAATGTAAATTTACCACTTTTATGAATTGAATTTAGAAAAATTGATATAATTTTTTTTAATTAGTATTAAATATGTGATATAATAAGATCAATTTTTTTTGGTAAATAGTAACTTTTGGATTTTTTTACCATGATTAAAGGTAAAAATGGCAATTAAAGGTAAAATTAATGTTATAATTATAAAATATTACACTAAAAATTGTTATAATTTCATTGTATAAGTGTGTTTCTAACAAAATAAACCTTAGGTATAAATTTTAATCCTTTTTATGTGACTTGGGTAAGATTAGAACATTTATTATATTTTATTTAAAGAATACTTAAAAATATCATATTAAACTTTTATTAATTATATCATTTTTAATATGAGTATATAAAAGTTATATGGACAAATATAAAAAGTATATAGAAATATAAAACTCCTATATAAAAAATTTTAATATATTTATAATTTTATTAAATAAATAATTTAATTAAATTGTTAATTAATAATGATGCAGTACATGAATTATTAAAGAAAGAATCAATTAAATGTTATTAAAAATAGTAAAATAAATATAATTTGACTTAATTAACGTCACAAAAAAATTATACAAATAAAATATACATGTTAGTGACATATTTGAAGTATTTTTCAAAGTTATCTTTTTTTTTTATTTTAAAAAATTAATGTTTTGAATAGTATCAAAATTGGCATAAATGAATCTTTAAAATAAATAATATTTAATTAAATGTTATGAAATTCATAAAACTATAACATTGATACAAATATTTAGGAAAGTGTTTAAAATTTAATTAATGATCCAATTGGGGTTATTTTTCCATTTTATTGTTACTATATTGACCATATAGTTTAAAAATATCAGAAGAAATGGTAAGAGTAAAATAGTTTAATTAAGGGTTAAATATAAAAGATAAGGTTAATTATATGGCCTAAACATGTATAAAATATATTTCATGACTTTTTTAGAACCTTATTCATATTATCATATAAATAAATAACTTTTTATATATTAGAGAATGAAAATAAATTTATAATAAATTAATATTTCCAGATTTTTTAAAGTACCCCTCACCCCATATAAAAGGGAACTTCTCCTTCTCTTTAATTCACACCTCCAAATCCATTTGTCTCAGCCAACCATAACCATTTATTCTCCCAAATTATGTGAATTAATCCTATAGTCCACACATAAAAAAATCCAACCTATGTTTCCTTTTGTGAAAACCAAAAGGAGACACTCGAAAAAGAGGTAATTGTTTTATCACTACTTTAAAAGTAATTTTCTTCTTCTACTTACACTTTATATGTTATTTCCACATAAAAAATAAATTATTTATCATACATGTACTTATAAATTTTTACAATAATTTAAAAACCATTTTCCTCATTTTATCCTCATATGAATAATAATATCACCATGCGTGCGTACGTGCGACTTACCGTCTCCACGACATGGTGTATACTATTTTTCTTACACATTATTTATTTGTGAATAAAAATGAATATAAAGTATTTAAATAATAAATATAACATTATATTTTTTATTTAAAATTCATATTCCTTCCCATTCTATATTGTTTAACCGTGAATGAAATGATACTATCGCTTGTGTATACGTACGGCTTACCGTCTCCACGACGCAATGAGATTCATCTTCCACATTAACCATTCAAAAATGATTATAAAAATTATGATTAAGTATTAAATATAGGACATAAAATTTATACTATAATAATATATAAATAAATATGTACATATATTTTATTCACTTACTTCAATTCAATACGATAAAAAATGGAAACAATGTTCAGGCTTACATATAACCTAACGTCTCCAAGAACAACGTATTCCATTTTATTTATATATCTATAATATATATTCATATTATGAATACATATGGTATATAAATAATGTTTTATATTTAGGATGTAAGTAAACAATGATATAAGTTATACTATAAAAAATAACAAGTCAAAACACATGATATAAAGAAAGCGATTATCACCCAAAATATTGATTTACTTGGAAATTATTAATAAATAAGTAATATAATTTCAGAAATGAATCATATATGATATCATTAATATTATAATTATTCTAGTAGAAGTTAATAATATGTTTTAAAACATTATACAGGAGTCTCCGATACATATAGAGACTATCAAACCTAGGGTATGGTAATTTCGTCTCACTTTTAATATTTGTGAGATCAAAGCCATGTTCACCAAATATTTCTTGTGTGTAGTGTATGTACATCCCCTATTGTATTTCATAGCATGAATAAATTTTCATCATTTTATTTAAAGATTCATTTGATGATATTAGTACTATGATTTAAATTTTCAAAGTGGTGTGGGACACTTTGAATTTTTAATGAATTAATACTCTTTTTCAATATTGTTGATATTATATTACATAACTATTTATATGAATATAAAAGGATTAAAAAGGAAATTTTTTGTCTATTAATTTTTTTAAATAAATATTCTCAAAGTTTTCTGTAAGGGTTAATTTCATAATCTCATTATTATCTAAGGTTTATTATATGTAAGTATATTTTAGGACATATTTATTATCCATGTCAATGTTTCATAAAAATACAATTGAAAATATTCATTACTATGTCTCTAAAATTGTTTAAAATAATTTATACCCATGTTTTCATTTTTATAAAATGGTTTGAATAAAATATTTCTTTCATTTTCTAAACAAGGTAATCTGTGACCTTTTAAAAAATAATGGAAATAGTATTTTTTTAACTTATACAGTGAGAGAGGATTTTCCGCCGTTATATCGCCTTAATATTTCAAAGATTTTATTAAATTATTAAAAAGTTATTTTCCAAAGAAATGTTTTCTTTTATAATTGCATGACTTTTAAAAAATTTCAATGTAAAAAAGGATATTTCTATAAAAAAAATTAAATTCCTTTTCAAATTATTTTTATCTATGTCAACATCCTTTTAGAATTTTATGATTATTTGATGTTGTTTTATTTATGGTTTTATGTTATGTTTGATGGTCGATGTACTATTTTGATATGATTCATGGTTTATGGTTAATTTATAAACATTTAGTATGCTATTTTTAATATGAATGTTTATGTTATGTTTAAACCTTTTCATATGATGAATATATTGGACTAAGTATGTGATGGGAAAATTCCTCTATAGCCCCTAAATGGGTCGGTAGGTCTCATGAGACAAACTAGTGTCTTGGTACAAGGTCTTGAAAGCTTGGTAATGGTCTTGCCATGAGGCCTTGATAGTATGGTTATGATATCCAACAATTTCAATTCCCTCATTATGAGATTAGTTATTTATATTACATGTAATTATTCGACTATTAGAATATCCAAGTGAATATTTACATGGAATTATTTGATTTATTATTGTCATACTATGATGAAGATTATGTTTATAAGGATTTTGTTTTAGTTTTTTAGTTTCCATAAATGTTTATGATTATTTGTGAAATCTTATGTTTTATTGTTTTACATTATTGAGAATCTGAGCTCACCCCTTTCTTATGTTTTATTTTCTCAGGATGCCAAGAAGTGTTTTATTACTGATATGAATGGTTAAACTAAGAGAATAATGTTGTTCTCAAAGGATTATTTATGTTGTATTTTATGTTCAAAATTTTAATTTAAAGTTCATGTTTGTAATCTATTTTCCAAGACTTCTAAACTGATCAGTCCTTTGGGATTTATTCCTTGTAATAATACTAATGTTTTAAAATAATGCATAGACTTTGGTATTATAGGATCCGGGTGTTATAAATAACATAAAGAAATATAATTACAAGATTTCATTCCATTTTATATGCACAATCTTACCCTTTGGTTGTGTATTTATGATTTTCAACTTCATCTCTTTCCCCAGAAAAATGAAGTTGAATTTTTTAATCCTTGAAGTAATAACGAATCATAATATATAGGTAGAATGATAAGTCATCCCATAAATCTGTAGGTACCATTATAGTAAAATGGTTAGTACAAGTTATATAATATACATAAATCCCCATATGTAGATATCATACTTTAATATCTAAAACCTCTTATAAAGATTAAAATAATAATTTTTATAAATGGTTAACTGTGTAACCCATAAAATATATGAAAATACATTACTTTAGAAATAAAGGTCACTAAATCATATTATCATTGATCAACAATATATATTAAATTATCACTTGGTTGTCACATTCAAAACATGGGAATGTCCTTATCGTATACTCTATTTAAACATGGTAATAACTTGAATTACCATAAATTATTTCAAAGAACATTCATGCTTCATTATTTCCAATACAATTGGATATATTCCTTTTATCCAAGAATTTTTAAAATTCATACATGGTAACATACAACACTTTTTCAGAAAATCCTTTATCACTTATGTGGTCATAAATACTATCCAATTTAAATTATCCAGATTATTATCTCTTTAGCAATATAAATTATCATGTTATCATCCTTTGGAACATGATAATGGTTACCTTCCCATAATCAAAATATTAAACTTTAATTAAATATATTTTGTATATCCTTATATCCATTTAATACAATTTTGATAATCCTTAATGGAAAACATATAATTCATGATTCATGCAACATAATTCATTAATTATAATTCATATAAACTTCAATCATCCAAATTTATTCTTAAAACATTACTTATACTTCATCATATTATTCCTTAATAACCGTTTCCTAGAATAATAATTATGAATCTTGTATTAATGTTACTAAATATAAATATAAGAATTCTTATTATCTTTAATTTAGATTTTTTTTTAAAACATCCCAAACAGTTCACATGTAATTTGTGGTCTTTTTATCTTTAGTATTATAACCAATACTCATATTACCTTCCTGATTATCTTCATGAGATTTCAACATAGGGAATCAATTTCTATAATTCCCATATGTTCCTCATATGAAACATTACATGTTAACCAAGTTCTTTCTAGATCACTCTATTGACTAATACCAAAAACCAAAGTATGAGAAATTTTATCATAAAAGAAAATAAAATAATCCTGAAAACCATTATATAATATTTCTAATATATGACACCTTATTTTAAATTTTTTAAACCATAGAGTATTCTTAGATACATCCATAGACACATCATTAAAAATATCCCTAGGGATCTCACTAAATTTTTCTCATCCAAATTTCCAAAGGATGACAAAACCATTCCTTTAATACCAACTATAGAGACCCAAGATTAAGATACTTGGATATTTCATAATATTAGATGAATATTCAGAACATAAAGAAAATACTGGGTAGAGGACCACAATGTTTTAGTGTATTTTTAAATTTTGAAACATAATATTCTAACATGGTGAAATATATTCAACCTATTAATTAAAGATATTCCCCTATAATACTCTTTCTGAAAAACCTTTCATCATAACCTGTGGAAAGTAAATTGAAGAAGGGGTGACATATGATTCTCTATAAGGGTAGATAAAGGAGATACATAATAATAACATGAAATTAAGGGAATGAGATCAAAAACATATAATTAGAATATCAATCCTTGAATATAAAATATCATAAACAAGAATCATGAAATTAATACTAATAATTTAGAAAACCTAAATTAGAAGAGAATAAAAAGTATAATCCATGAGATCATAACATCAGAATAAAAAATATACTTGTTGAATACACGTAATCATAGAAAATATTATTTCAAGTATATCTACCAAGACCTTCATAACATGGTCAGCTTGAATTAATCACTTATGTATCAGCTTCGAGCTTGGGACTCCCTCCTGCATACCCCTTATTTCTAGCATGGGATAACCTCCTAAGAACTATCTAGTATCGACCTCAGTATTCCCTTCCATTTACTCCATTGTAATGGGCTTGGGATGCCCTCCCATGTACCCTCTTGTTTCTAACTTGGGATTCCCTCATGCGAACCCTATTGTTTTGGGCTTGGGATCCCCTCTTGTGTACCCTCTTATTTTGGGCTTGGTATGCCCTCCCATTTACCCAATTTTTATAGGTTTGGGATTCTCTACCGTGTACCGTATTGTTTCGAGCATGGGATTCCATCATGTATACCCTCTTGCATTAAGAATGTATGCCCTAAAGTTTACCCTCTTGAAATAGGATTGTAATTCCCACACATGTACCTTTTTATCTCAATTAACTTATATCATTATCCAATGCATTATAGGGAGATGTATTTCCCACCCATCACATAATGACGTCATATATGCATGTTCCAATAGATAAAAAACATTCCTTATATCTTGACAGATAAAAATATGTGGTTTCCATAAAGAACGTATCACAGCCCATGAAATGAAATGGGTTTTATAAGAATTTCATCATATAAATACTTGTGAAAAAGAGATAGGTTTCATAATCATTTCATCATAGAATAACACATGAAAGGAAATGGGTTTTATAAAAAACATGTCATCTTAACATAATGCATTCAAGAAAAGGAAAATAATGGTTCCCTTGGATCATATCCCTAGAAAAGAATATACTATATAAAATAATTTCAACTTATATGGGGAAAGATTTTCAAAGATCACAAGAACCATTTATTAAAGCAAATGTCCTTTCATTGAATTTTTTTTAGAAATTAAATCATTTTGAAAATACTTATCCTCGAAAATAAACATGAAAAAATATAGTAATATTTTAAAAATAATTTAAAACATTTATTGAGGAAAATATAATTTTTAATTTTTTTTAAAATTATTTAACATTCTGGAAACCTTTTTCATGGAAAATTACATTTAAAACTTATAAAAGAAGCTTTGAAAGTTATTTAGAACAACTATTAAAAAAATATTTTTGAAAAACAATTTCTTTGAAAACAACTATTAAAAAATAATTTCCAAAATATTAGGGAAAAATATTTATTCCAAAATAACCTAGTATACTTTCAATGGAAGACTCAAAAAAATTATGGTCATGTTGGTGGGTAAATCTGTACCTAAAGAACATTCCTTTTTCACCAAAAAAATGTTCAGAAAAGTTCCTTGATTATAAAAAAAACCAGGAGATTACATTTAAAACATTTTTTATTAAAAATCTTAAACATTGTTAAAAATTTCTTTTAATAATAATAGTAAAACATTTTCGAAAACATTTTTAGAAAAAATGTTTTTATAAATAAAACTAATTTCTGACTGAAGAGAGAAATAAAGTCAGGTTTCTATAAAATAAAATATTAATTATCTTAAGTAACAAAGAGGGGGATTTGGTACCAATGCATTGAGATATCATGTATAGATAAATAATAACAAAATTAATGAGATTTATTGAGATATGGATCATAATAATTCATCAATGGAAGCGTAATCAAAAAAAAAATCGATAAACAATGGGATTTTAGCAATAAACAGCTACCTCTTTGGTAAAATTACATCATAATACTATGTAAAGAATAAAATTACGTGAATCATAAAATATAACTAAAATTAGGATATTCTTGATATTAAATTTCAATGGGATGTTTATAAAACTCATAGAATAATATAGGTTTATAACATGTCATGTATCTCAAAGAATGAAAATTGAGACATAAATTTCTTCTGATTCGAAAACTTTTGAATCATAATAACCATGAATGAAAGATAAAAAAACGAATATATAATTACAAATAAATTTATAAATATAAATAATATAATTAATATATGGGTATTATATAAACTATATAAAATAAATGAGTGGAGAATAAGGCCGAAGTCTCACAGAAATAAAGGTGAGACGAGAGATCCCCTTACTACTAGAGTCACTTTTGAATCATGAGATATGTGAAAGGATAACATAAATTGAATCATTTAATATAATTTAAAAAGTATGTTCATTATATAACATTAAATATCTTAGTATATCCACCAGACTACATGAATAAGTGGTGAATATAGCAAATATCTAACATAAATAAAAGTTAGACAAAAATACCATTACATTATGTTTTGAATTTCTTATTAACATTAAAACTTTATTTATAATAAATATATATGTATTATTAATTTTCCATATAAAAATTTAATATATATAACACCATATATGAATTTTTATTATGACTTTTATATTAAAATTTTATTAACAATTCCTTTTTAATGTTATGTTTCAGGTTATATCTATATTGTTTTCATATATGTTTGGCCTTATTATTCTTGATCCTGTTACATAGATCATAATTTATTTGTTTAAATAATTTAAAACATGATGTAAATATAATATATATAATATATATAAATATTTATAATAATCTATAAAATATATAAATATGAAATGGAGTACACCATTCATTGACACAGTAAGGCATACGTAAGCATGAACATTGTTTCCTTTTTAACATCTTATTGAAAGAAAGAAAGTAAATGAAACATATGCATATAGATATATATATATAATTAAATTATTATTATTATTTAATATATATAATATTAAATTACTAAACCCATCCTTAATAAATCGATGATATTTATGAATGAATCACATAATTATGAGGAGGTGAAAGTGCACACGTCCCCAAAAAAGATATCGTATTTACACTAAATGGAAAGTATGAATGTATGTATTAAATAATTATTATATAAGAATAAATACATAATTATCATCATATATATAATATAAAAACATAAATTATTTCATTATTTACAAACATTAAAGGTGACAATGAATGAATTAGAAACATATGTTCATGAGGTGTCAGTCTGTCGTACACACGAATGATGACTATGTATCCCATTAGATAGAAGTGTGTATGATTATAGGTAGAAAAATTAACATAGAGAAATATAATTATATTGAGGATTTAGTGTTTATTATATAATTATTTAATAAGAATAAATTAGGTTCTGGAGAAAGAAATAAAAAACGTGCTTATTGAAGGATGCCACATCTTCTTTGAGATACTCCTTTTGGTTTGCACCATAGGGCTTCAAGGGTTGGATTTATTCCAAAACATAGTATTATATGATGAATTTAGGGAAATTTTAATGTAATTTGGTAATATTTTTGACTCGCAAAAGTGGATTGATAGGTGTGAGGAAGTGAGGAGGGGGGGGTGAGTGCTCTTTTATAGTAGAGGAGAAGCGGCATTCTTCTAAGTATTAAAAGGTAACACTATTGAGAGGTATCCCATACATATGTGCCTCCAGTAATTTTAAATTTTATGAAAATCGTATAATATAGTCAATATATTTCCATAAAATGGATTTGATACATGTGTATAGGGTATTTGTCCCTTTAAGTTAAAGTTTGACCACTATGTAAACTCGTTTTTACCTTAATCACTTTAATTAATTATAATTATTTTCATTAATATATTTTGTAAACAAATTATTTGACCTTATTAGACAATATAAATTATGATTATTACAAATTTGTAACCAATTTTTTCAAAATATAATCAGATAAATGGCAATAATTAATTTAAAATTAATCATGTAGACGAGACAAACTGATAGGTTTTTATATTGAAAAAGTGTACAAGTTTGAAATATTTTTATGTACAATTTCAATTTTAAATTGTTTAAAATTACCTATATTTGATTAATTGATATATATTTTATCTAATTATACTTTGAAACCAACAGAACATATAATTTTACTATATAAATAAATTTGATGAAAAAACAATTTTGAATTAAAATTCAGTGTTTTCTACAATTCATCAAAAAATCATACATCTCATAAAAATAAATATATATCACCCAAATAAATTTAGATAATATTATATAAAAAATTATTTTTTTTCAAATAAAAATTATAAAAGTGTCAAAAAATAATATTTAAAATAGATGCGCAATTAAAAGGCATTAAAATTATGTTTTAGAAAAATATATCCTTTTATTCATAAAATTAGATTTATTTGTATCTTATAACTATAGAATATATTATAAGAGTATAAAAAAAGTTTATTTAATATATATATAATATAAAATTTAATTGAAACATTAATGAAAAGTTGATTGTTTAATATATTGAGATAAAGTTATGTCGGTACATAGAAAAATAGTTTTCTTAGAAAAGTGATTTCATTTATTTCAAATAGTACATACATTCCATTATAATATTTTATAACCAAAGAATTAATTATATATATAGGTTTAAATAGTTTTTTAATGAATTAGTTACTCTTATTTTTATCTCCATTCCAATTACTAGGTGTTAACTATAATAATATTTTAATAATGATATTAATAGTATATTAAAACTCGGTAAAACTCAACCTTACATGTAATTCCAGCTGTAAAACGGAGATGATATTATGTGTAACACAAGCCAAGAATAGGGATTCATGTACCAAAAGATACTCTATGTGTTTCATGTAATGCAAGATCGACTTGTTATTGCGTAAAATGAAGGAATAACTTAGTGATTTCATATAACATAGGATAAATTCTATGTTGGGTGAAATAAAAAATAACCAAAAGATTAAATTAATTCCAAAAAATATATTTCCCAAAATATTATGTTGTTACCACAACCATTCAATTAGATATGACCAGGGTACTCATACATGGATGAAGTATAAATTCATGAATTTTTAACATGAGAATGAACATGGGTGTGTATGGGATTAGTTAAACATGCCATGTACTCTCAGTACCCACCATGTACTTTATCCAAGGTAGATTTAAGAACTCTATACATTCATTATAAAATATTTTTTGTTGGTTGTATCCCCTTTGTCCATACCTATATGTTTACAGTGATGCATTATGCCCTGGGCTTAGGAATACGATCCCCTCTGTGGGATATCTCTCAGATATAGTTTGTGATCCCCTTTGTGTTACTTGGGGTGTGATCTTATATCATTTCTTATTCTTCCCTATATGGGGTTTAAAGAATCAACATGAAAAATATATATAGGATTACAATACCATACTTAGAATGATATTCCATGTAGGTTCCTTTATATCCTATAGGCCTTGGGTGAGATCCCATATCTGAGCATCATGATATTTAGTATTACATTCCCAAAGAGTACTTATTTTTTTATGTCCAATGAGAATGACATCTCATATGAGCATCATCTATAATAACATGGAACATTAAGTGAGTTCTCCAAGATGAGTATTACCTTAAATCCTCAAAAAAAATCCCATGGGTGAAATTAGGGTTGAGACCATTATGAAACTTTGTGTCTATCTTGTGTATATTTGGTTTTTTCTTATTATTAAGTCCCTTGTTTTGATTGATATATCTTAATTGTGACGTGATGTGTACACTCTTGATCATTTATATTTACTGATTTTGGGATTCCCTACTAGGTATTTTCATATTCACCACTATGTAGTTCTTCCAACACATGCAATGTCTTATTCAAATTAAATGACTTTCAACAGAGTCCTAGGAGGACCATGAGAAAGTGAAGCATAGTTGAGCGAGACGGTCTGTGGTTCAATTCATGTGTTACTTTTGATAGTAGTCACCTCCTTCATAAGAGTTTGGACTCTCTTTTCAGCTTTTTAGTGGGTTATTATTTGTCCATTTATGCTTTATTTTAATTTTCTCAGAATCTTATTTCAAGATATAGACGCATACATGCATTTCGGTATTATTTTTTTAACATTACCTTTTAGCATTGAGTGGCTATTTTGAGATGTGTGCATGTGTATAAGTACCTTAGGTTAAGGCCTCCCATGTGTGTGATATTCTTACTGAGAACTGGTCATGAACCACTATCATATTAGAGGAAGGCTTGGAGTTTCACACTCATATTACTATAGGCCATATGGGGCTTGGTGGGTCTGGTCATGAATGAGTGGCATGAGTGTAGTTTTCATATTTACTCCAAATATTGGAGATTTTACAGTTGTGATGTGAGTTTGGAAATTAGGGAAATAATGTGAAAGTGTTTCATATTTTCCTCTCAGGTGAGGGGCACCATATTCTTTCTCCAGAACTATGATAACCTAATTGTTAACTTCATACATATATACACCATTTGTATGGAAAACCTTGGTACACAAATCGTATGGAATTGGGTTGTGGTTTTCATGTCCTTGAGTTAGCTCCCTAAATATACTCATTGATCATGATATTTATTTTTTATTTTTAGATTCATATTTAAGGGATGTCAACCATGATACTAGAGTAATATTGTGAAAATGATCATCATAGGGAAAAGGAATTATTATAAGGTCTAATAAAGGAGGTGTTACCACTTGGTTGTTTTCTAGTCATGACATCACCCAGTGATTAGCAGGTTATGCCAGTAGTACGAGCCGAGGATGTGTGAAGGCTATGTGAACTCCATGAGTTTAAGAGATAGTGAACACCTAGGATTCAAGATGATCTAGAACCTCATTCACATGAGGACAAGCTATATGTAGTTACCCAGGTTATCTGTGTTAGGAGGAATCCTCCAGATCATATGGTGCTCCTAGTGGTGAGTCTTCTTCAAGGATCCACAGGGAGTTGGAGGAGGTTGGGTACTCAAACATATGATGAGACATTGATCAATTGGATATATTTTAACCATATATTCACTGAGGATTTTTATCCCTCCATTTTCTAGAAGTTCACATCAATGAGCTTCTACAGGTTCAGTAGGGCAGCATGACCATGAAAGAGTATTTTTCAAGGTTCATGAACCTCCCATGATACTCTATAGATATGGTTTGATATACATTTTTATGAGAACAAAACTTTTAGATGTAAATATTCCAATATATCTGGGATTTATTGGTTCATATTTTAATTTCTACCTATTTTAGAGTTCTAAAATGGGTTTTGGTAGTGGAGAGATTTCTGGTCACGCAGACACCAATAGTTAATGTTGGTATTGGCCATAATGAAGATGAGAACATGATAATTGGTAGTCGGCAACAAACATAGGGAATCCGGATTGCAAGACACTTTAGGAGATGGTCTTAGGGAATATGATCTATAGTTGAGGGATGCCAGGATGGTTCTAGTCTTTTGAGAGGGAGGTGATGATTCTCTAGTGACAGTTGGGGACATCTTGAATTGGATTTTATAACCCACCATGAAACTAAAAGAGAGATGGTTGATGGGATTACTAGATAGAGATAGTGGTAGGATCAACAATTTATGAAAGGTAGTGTATGTGGTGGAGGAATATAGTGTGCAACATGAGGTGTAAGGTGTTTTGATCTGTTTACACCACCACACCCATGTGGTCCATGCCGGGTTCTAGGAGTTAGTTGGAAGGGATAAGGATTGCTGAATGTAATTGAGGCATATAACCTAGAGTCTCTAGGGATGATTAGAGGTATGACCCTAATATTCTAATTATTAGCTATTGTACTGATGGACACAGGTGCAAGATACTCTTTTATTATCATTTATCTTGTTCCATACATAAAGATTTAGGTTCAGCCCTTGTTTTGACCCTTGCATTTGGAGACTCCTACAAGGGGGGATTTAGTGATCACACACTTTGGTCAATAATTTTATTTTTAATGTTTATAGAGAGATCATATTAAAATATCTCTATATTGTTGTGATGACTTCATATGGTGTCAACATAGTTATAGACCTACTATCTATAGTTTATGTCGATATTGACTATTTTATGTGGTGTATGTCGTGTATCCATGTATATGGGATGATTTTTCCTTATTTATTGACAATAAACCTTACGAAGAGTAGAGTGGGCACTTGTGCAGGAGGAGAAAACCGATTACTCACTAGTTATCTAGTATTACCCTTAGAATAATGAATGTTTTGGACATATAGATTCCTACATTGGTGGTAGAGTTTGAGGACATATTTCTTAATTATATTTATGGAATACCTTACCACCAAGAGAGATAATTCATCATAAAATTGATCCCATGGAATACCCTAATTTATGTACTAGTATATTGCATGTAATCCGTAGATCTTTGTGAGTTTATGGTACATTTAGAGGACATGTAGATAAAGGGATTTGTTAGATCAACTGTATCACCCTAGGTAGACCTAATGTTGTTCTCTATAAAAGAAGATGATTAATTGAGTTCTTGTCTGGATTATTTTTATTTAAACCAGGAGACTGTGAATAAAAAATATCCACTACTAAGGATCAATAACTTCTTTAACCAGTTGAGTGGGGTGGAATGGTTCTTGAATACTGACCTCATGTCGTGTTATCACCATAATTGAGTTCGGGATGAGGATATATTAATGAATACATTTCAATGTTTCTATAGTCACCATGAGTACTTGGTTATTCCATTAGGCATAAAGAATTCACCACTAATATTAATGGGACTCACGTACATGATCTTTCATACATTATTATACTAGGCCATTGTATTCTTCATCGATGAAATCCATATGTATTTGGAATCTGGGGATGTGCACATAGGACACCTGAGGATTGTTTTTGATATACTATGAGAGCACTAGAATTATGGGATGATTTTTGAGTGTTAGTTCTTGATTCAATAGTTCCACTTCCTATGACATGTCATCTCAGAAGAGGGAGTAGCAATAGATTTAGAAAATGTCGAGGCAGTGAAAGCTTGTGATCCACCTAAGAGGTATACATCATCCCGCCTTTTTATAACATAAACTTTCATTACATTACACAAAACTGAGGATCTTTAAGGTTTAGTGTCTTGGAAACTAGGAACATAATACATGAAAACAACATAAAACATTATTCTTAAACACTTGAAAGGATTCTCCTTATGTTCATCCTAGGTTCATTACTGCATCTCATAACCTGGGCACATACATCAAAATAAAGGGTGAGCAAAAGGCCCAGAAAGGGAAACAAGATGAACATTTTACATGTGAACTTGAGATACTTCAATAAGGACATGAAAAGAACTTTATGGCATGAGAAAGAAATCATGAGGCATTTCATAATAAAAATAACATTTTTCATAACTTGAAGATGTGGCTGCATCATTTAATATTGAAAATAATTTCGTTTCACCAAGGTCCATCCCCAAGGTGTCATTAAAAATTACCATGGTTATTCACCAAGGCATCGTTAAAAATGGTCATCTCTAGAGATTAAGTCTTTACCCAACGCATTGGAGCGCTATCAGGGCGCACCCTTAAATTTTCCTTTATTATCATGTGAGCCACATATATCATCATCAAACATTTCATAAAGAACCGATGTAGCACCAAATAAATGGGTTTCATTTTGTAATCATAACGTTTTAAAAACTGCTTTAAAGACATGATCTTTACATCACTTTAAAACCCACAGAAAAGGAAGGTGGGTCTCATGTATGTAAATCCCAGAATTTAAAATAGAAAATTTTGGTATATATGTGAATACCCCTTTATAAGAAATATATTTGAGTATTCACTCAATTATATAAACTAACTTTAGAAAAAGAGAGAGACATTTTGAGACGGAAATTCTGCTGCATAACGGCTATGTTACGAGGTTTTAGAAGACATTAAAAAGAGAAGGGAAATGGGTCAAACATTAATAAATGACCCATAAAACTGTATATGGACATAATAAGAAGGATACATGATCATGGTAATTAAATTTCAAGGACATACCATTTGAAATGAAAAACATGGAAGGATGACAAAAATTAGATTTCTCTTATGAAAGTTCGACAGCCTAACAACGTTACTTAAACTTCAACAAAATGATTTGAAAAGATCAAATAGGGTCTCTCATCATGTGAACATAAGAGTTCAGTATAATAGATATAGAGATAATGCCCCAACATAATTAAAAAGGAACTTTAAATACTTGACATGAATGTCGAACTTTGAAAAGAATGAGAAGGGTGAAAGAGTCCCCTAAAAAATTCGGCAGCCTAACGGCGCCACTTAAAACTTCAAAATACCGAATTGAAGAGATCAAATGGGGTCTCTCATAATATGAACATAAGAGTATAGTATGATATATATAGAGATCATAACCCAACATAACAAAAAGGAACTTGAAAGAATTGACATGAAAGTAGAACTTCAAAACGAGAAGGGTGAAGAACCACTTAAAAATTCCGCAGCCTAACGACGTCACTTAAAACTTCAAAATACTGAATTGAAGAGATCAAATGGGGTCTCCAATCATATGAACATAAGAGTCTAGTATGATAGATATAGAGATCATACCCCAACATAACAAATAGGATCCTGAAAGAATTGACATGAATGTAGAACTTCAAAACGAGAAGGGTGAAGAACCACTTAAAAATTCGGCAGCCTAACGTCGCCACTTAAAACCTCAAAATACTGAATTGAAGAGATCAAATGGGGTCTCTCATCATATGATCATAAAAGATCAGTATGATAAATTTAGAGATCATACCCTAATATAATAAAAAGGAACTTGAAATACATTACATGAAAATAGATCTTGAAAAATGAGAAGGGAGAAAGAATCCGTTACAAAAATTTCGGCAGCCTAACGACGCCACTTAAAACTTCATAAAACGAAACAATGAGAGTAAGAGGGGATCTCTCATTATATGAACATAAAAAGGGCAGTAAGAGGAGTATAAAAGAACATCCTCCAACATAAGAACATGTAGCATAAAAGGAATGACATAAAAGAGATTACTTGAAATGAAAGAGAGAGGTCGGATCCCTTACCTTAAAACGTGACTCTTGAAACTCAATGTTTTGGACCTTGAGGGCTTGGGGGAACCTTGGGCGGTAAGGAGACCAGAACATCGTTGTGGGAGGGTTGGGAGTAAAAACCAAAGGAGGAATGGGTGGGTATTTATTGGGAAAGTGAGGGGACAAGGCATTAATGGCCAATGTACACCTCATTAGTGGTTTTGGAAAAACCATGGGCTTACCCATGGTATTTGCCCATGGTATTGGCCACTTGGGACACCTCATACCTTATCTTACTATTCACAATTCGACCATATTGAATATATACTTAATACATCATTTAATGATGTCATTAGACACCCGTAACTTAAAAACTGTATTTTCACTATTCATCAAAAATTCAACTTTCTAAGAATAATCCCAAAATTTCACCTTGACCAAATATCAACGATCTGATTACAAATATGAACTACATATTATAAAAATAATTTTCTAAATACTTTTAATTTAATTTTTTAATAAAAACACTATCCACTGAAAATTCATTTTTTCAGAAAAAACCCCAAAAATTACCAAAGCATAATATCGGTGCTCTGAGTTCAAAAATGAAATCCGTTTTATAAAAATAATTTTCTAAATATTTTTAATTAAATTTTTAATTAAAAAACACTATTCACCCGAAAAAACTAATACTTGAATAATAATTTATGAAACCGTTATTTAACCATTTTATTGAATCACATTACTTAATCAAGGTGCCTAGATTATATTAATACTTTCTTTAAGTGATATTACTAATCCATTTGGTCACATTACTAATCCTAAGCGTAAAATCACTATTCATAATTTACTATTCATCAAAAATCAAGTTGATCTTATTAGACTCGAAATATCGTAGTGAACATAATTGTAGAAGACCATTTTTTGAAAATCATTACACATTTTTATTTATTTAAGGTTTACATAAACAATTTTAAAATATCCTTTCTCTAAAATTTATCAAAAATATGCATACTATATTTATCTGGACATTTGAAAATTCATAAACTTCATCATAATAAGAAATCCAAATTTTTATTTAAAACAAAGGATTACACAAGGAAATTACGGTCTCCTTACATAGCCCCTTATCACACCAGCATAGGACCCAAGTGTAAGGTGTGCTAAGGTGAGAGAATCCGAGGGAGGCTCGGCCAACATCGCACGAGTCGTAATTTCTATTAGTTTGAACTTCTCGCGAAGGCAATCCCGTTTTAGCTTCACAAGATGAAGTTCAGCTTGGGTTTGGTCCAGAGCAAAGCCCAGTGGTGCTACCTCCTTCCCAAGTTCTGTTAGATGGGCTTCGATCGGTCCAAGACTACTGGGTGAGGCCATCGAATCTTCTTTCTATATTAATTAACCAAGATTGCTTGTATTTAGAGATTGTAATCAAAACATTTAGTTTCCAGCGGTCATATTGACCAATGGTCAAATAATAGTCAAACCCCAACAGTCTCATTTTAATTATACTCATGTTATCAAATGAAACATTTTTGTTGAGTATAAAAATAAAATAAAATAACACATAAAATTAGGAAATAAGATTTATTCAAAATTTCGGTTCGTTACAATCTTCCCCCTTTAAGAAATTGCGTCCTCTCAATTTTTAAAATTGGGTTTTGAAATTTCATTGAAATTCCCACATCAGAAAAGGAGTCAGTAAAACTATTAATTTAAAATAATGAAAGGGAAGTACAAAGGTCACCCGAGTTAACCCATACTAGGATTCCATGGAGGAAAACATGGACATGGAAGAAAAAAAGGGTCAATTTCTGGGGGAGAGTGATAGAGAACATGATTAGGATAATGTTAACCATAAGAAAATCCCAAACTTATGATGTGTGTAAACGGTCTTTGATTACCAAGTAGGAAACGTAAACCAACAACGTTTTTGTTTCACGTTCCTTTTCATAATTTTTAGGAATTCATTTACAACATAAAACAAAAACATAATAAAATATACCTATCTTCATGTAGAGTTTCATCCTTTAATAAGTTTCTACCCAAAACTAATCTTTTCTCCAAATAATGAGAATTCAAAACTACTTGGTCTCATCAAAACACAAGAATAATCATCATAATCCACAAAATATTAACTATCTATTTCTTCTATCTTTAAACATTATCCCAAAAACAGAAAGAGTAAGGTAAAACAACTCTTCCAAAAGAAATAATCCCATAGGAATGGAAACTACTTTTAAATCTTCAAAGTTCCATGGTACTACCCAAAGTTCATCATAGTCCATTCCATAAATAACTGTCCTTAAAAATCCTCAAAATAAACCAAACTAAGATTGAAACCCAAATACAAGAAGGATTTGATAACATAGTCTTCCAAGGTAAACTTTATCATTCATCTCCAAACAACATCAACCACTCCTAACATCTTATAAAAAAAATGTAACTAACCTAAACATATTTACCCCAAGATAGGTTAATAATTTTTATAAGTAACCAAAATTACTATAATTCCACCTTAAATTCATCGATTCTTCAAAATATAAGTCAACCCTACTCTTCAATGAAAATACCGTAGTAATCTATTTACCTCGATCATATAGGGTCCCCAAAATAGTGAACATCTTCCAAAATAATAATCATATTTTAATCCCATAATCATCCCTGTCATATTAATAGGACAATCGTCGCATTTCCTATCACATTGGTTGTTTGGACATGTTCTTCCATTTCCCACCATTAACTATGTAGAGAAAGCATAATTAGAGGCTTAAGTACTTAGGCAATAATCATGAAAAGGAACTGAAAGCATATAAGGATAACTTGTAGAAGAAAAGTATACCCTAACTTGTGATCCCCTAGGTTCCCATCTAGGTTATACATGATCATATATTCTTATGTGAATCTTTATTTTATTTTATCTTTGTTCCTTTAACAATGGTTCACACTAAGCTTATGAATTTACCAAAGCATATCCCCCGGGAGTGTCGTAACCAAGAGTGCATCAAGGCCCATTATCGTGTACCAGTTCCCGTTCGAGTCTAGCTCAAAGCGCTGTTTTCGGGTTTTACCCCTATGTACATCTGTGCCAGAGCCACCTCTACCAGCTCGTATCCAGACAGGGATGTATTTTCTTGGAAACCTCTTACTCAATACTCACCAAAATACCAGGAAGATTTCCTATTTTTTTAACTTTTCTATAGGGTTCTTCCTAGAGTTTTCATATCCTAATTTCCACAAATAACTAAACCATCCTTTGATACCAACTATAGCATCCCGCCTTTTTATAACATAAGATTTCATTACATTACAAAAAACTGAGGATCTTTAAGGTTTAGTGTCTTGGAAACTAGGAACATAATACATGAAAACAACATAAAACATTCTTCTTAAACACTTTAAAGGCTTCTCCTTATGTTCATCCTAGGTTCATTAATGCATCTCATAACCTGGGGACATACATCAAAAGAAAGTGTGAGCAAAAGGCCCAGTAAGGGAAACAAGATGAACATTTTACATGTGAACTTGAGATACTTCAATAAGGACATGAAAAGAACTTTAAGGCATGAGAAAGAAATCATGAGGCATTTCAAAAATAAAAATAACATCTTTCATAACTTGAAGATGTGGCTGCAACATTTAATATTGAAAATCATTTCGTTTCACCAAGGTCCATCCCCAAGGTGTCATTAAAAATTACCAAGGTTATTCACCAAGGCGTCGTTAAAAATGGTCATCTCTAGAGATTAAGTCTTTACCCAATGCATTGAAGCGCTATCAGGACGCACCCTTAAATTTGACTTTATTATCATGTGATCCACATATATCATCATCAAACATTTCATAAAGAACCCATGTAGCACAAAATAAATGGGTTTCATTTCGTAATCATAACGTTTTAAAAACTTCTTTAAAGACATGATCTTTACATCACTTTAAAACCCACAGAAAAGGAAGGTGGGTCTCATGTATGTAAATCACAGAATTTAAAATATAAAATTTTGGTATATATGTGAATAACCCTTTATAAGAAAGATCTTTGAGTATTCACTCAATAATATAAACGAACATTAGAAAAAGAGAGAGACATTTTGAGACGGAAATTCTGTAGCATAACAGCTATGTTACGAGGTTTTAGAAGACATTAAAAAGAGAGGGAAAATGGGTCAACCATTCATAAATGACCCATAAAATAGTATATGGACAGAATAAGAAGGATACATGATCATGGTAATGAAATTTCAAGGACATACCATTTGAAATGAAAAACATGGAAGGAAGACAAAAATTAGATTTCTCTTATGAAAGTTTGGCAGCCTAACGGCGTTACTTAAACTTCAACAAAATGATTTGAAAAGATAAAATAGGGTCTCTAATAATGTTAACATAAGAGTTCAGTATGATAGATATAGAGATAATGACCCAAAATAATTAAAAAGGAACTTGAAATACTTGACATGAAAGTAGAACTTTGAAAAGAATGAGAAGGGTGAAAGAATCCCCTAAAAAATTCGGCAGCCTAACGACGCCACTTAAAACTTCAAAATACTGAATTGAAGAGATCAAATGGGGTCTCTAATCATATGAAAATAAGAGTCTAGTATGATAGATATAGATATCATACCCCAACATAACAAAAAGGAACTTGAACGAATTGACATGAAAGTAGAACTTCAAAACGAGAAGGGTGAAGAACCACTTAAAAATTCTGCAGCCTAACGACGCCACTTAAAACATCAAAATACTGAATTGAAGAGATCAAATTGGGTCTCTAATCATATGAACATAAGATTCCAGTATGATAGATATAGAGATCATACCCCAACATAACAGATAGGATCTTGAAAGAATTGACATGAAAGTAGAACTTCAAAATGAGAAGGGTGAAGAACCACTTAAAAATTCGGCAGCCTAACGGCGCCACTAAAAACTTCAAAATACTGAATTGAAGAGATCAAATAGGGTATCTCATCATATGATAATAAAAGATCAGTATGATAAATTTAGAGAACATACCCCAACATAATAAAAAGGAACTTGAAATACTTTACATGAAAATAGATCTTGAAAAATGAGAAGGGAGAAAGAATCCGTTAAAAAAATTTTGGCAGCCTAACGACGCCACTTAAAACATCATAAAAAGAAATAATGAGAGTAAGAGGGGATCTCTCATTATATGAACATAAAAAGGACAGTAAGAGGAGTATAAAATAACATCCTCCAACATAAGAACATGTAGCATAAAAGGAATGACATAAAAGAGATTACTTGAAATGAAAGAGAGAGGTCGGATCCCTTACCTTAAAACGTGACTCTTGAAACTCAAAGTTTTGGACCTTGAGGGCTTGGGGCACCTTGGAAGGACTCCTTTGGAGGTAAGGAGACCAGAACATTGTTGGGGGAGAGTTTGGAGTGAAAACCAAAGGAGGAATGGGTGGGTATTTATAGGGAAAGTGAGGGGACAAGGCATTAATGGCCAAGGGACACCTCATTAGTGGTTTTGGAAAAACCATGGGCTTGCCCATGGTATTTTCCCATGGTATTGGCCACTTGGGACACCTCATACCTTATCTTACTATTCACAATTCGACCATATTGAATATATACTTAATACATCATTTAATGATGTCATTAGACACCCGTAACTTGAAAACTGTATTTTCACTATTCATCGAAAGTTCAACTTTCTCAGAATAATCCCAAAATTTCACCTTAACCAAATATCAACACTTTGATTACAAATATGAACTCCATTTTATAAAAATAATTTTCTAAATATTTTTAATTTAATTCTTAAATAAAAACACTATTCACCGAAAATTCACTTTTTTCAGAAAAAACCCCAAAAATTACCATAGCATAATATCGGTGCTCTGAGTTCAAAAATGAAATCCGTTTTATAAAAATAATTTTCTAAATATTTTTAATTAAATTTTTCATTAAAAAACACTATTCACCCGAAAAAACTAATACTTGAATAATAATTTATGAAACTGTTATTTAACCATTTTATTGAATCACATTACTTAATCAAGGTGCCTAGATTATATTAATATTTTCTTTAAGTGAGATTACTAATCCATTTGGTCTCATTACTAATCCTAAGCGTAAAATCACTATTCATAATTTACTATTCATCAAAAATCATGTTGATCTTATTAGACTCGAAATTTCGTAGTGAACATAATTGTAGAAGACCATTTTTTGAAAATCATTACACATTTTTATTTATTTAAGGTTTACATAAACATTTTTAAAATATCCTTTCTCTAAAATTTATCAAAAATATGCATACTATATTTATCTGGACATTTGAAAATTCATAAACTTCATCATTAGAAGAAATCCAAATTTTTATTTAAAACAAAGGATTATACAAGGCAATTACGGTCTCCATACATAGCCCCTTATCACACAAGCATAGGACCTGAGTGTAAGGTGTGCTAAGGTGAGAGAATCCGAGGGAGGCTCAGCCAACATCGCACGAGTCGTAATTTCTATTAGTTTGAACTTCTCGTGAAGGCGATCCCGTTCTAGCTTCACACGATGAAGTTCAGCTTGGGTTTGGTCGAGAGCAAAGCCCAATGGTGCTACCTCCTTCCCAAGTTCTGTTAGATGGGCTTCGATTGGTCCAAGACTACTGGGTGAGGCCATCGAATCTTCTTTCTATATTAATTAACCAAGATTGCTTGTATTTAGAGATAGTAATCAAAACATTTAGTTTCCAGCGGTCATATTGACCAATGGTCAAATAATAGTCAAAACCCAACAGTCTCATTTTAATTATACTCATGTTATCAAATGAAACATTTTTGTTGAGTATAAAAATAAAATAAAATAACACATAAAATTAGGAAATAAGATTTATTCAAAATTTAGGGTCGTTACAAGGTAACAGAAGAATGAATATTCTTTAGGATTCCAGGACACTATCATATATTTGTGCCTCATTCATCTAGATTGTTACCACCCTTGGTTATATTGAATCGGAAGAGGAATCAATTCTTGTGTATGGAGAGGTACTAACATGATTTTTAGGAGTTACGATAGAAGTTGAAAACTTCTCCCATATCGAGACAATTAGAGGAGGGTGTTGAGTATGAGGTGGTCTGTGATTCCTCATAGACTAGTCTTGGATCTATTCTGATAAATATTCTAGATTTTATTTATTATGGTTTCTGGTAGTTGATATCTAATGAGTTTAACTATGTGGTCCAAAATCTATTGCTGTTAGTAGTGGAATTTTCCCTGAATATTTAGTGACACTGCCTTATAGGTGAATAATTTATCATCTATTATGAAAATATGAGTCTCAACTATAAATCATCACAAAATGATCCTAACTTTATATAGATAATATTTCCATATTTTCTCCAGGATTATGAGTTTGAGATAGTCTATACTCTATAGAAGGGAAATATGGAAGAAGATTCTCTCACTAAGAGATCTTATTCACAGTTGTCGAGCATGTATTAAGAGTAGTTAGCCTCATTGTAGTTTCCCTTAGTGGATGAGGATGGTTCATCTTACCTTTAGTAAATGGTTGTTAACCCACTAATTCTATATTGTGTTAGGGAATCCAAAAATGGAGATGTTGTCTATTATACCTTTCCTATTCATATATCCAATGGAAGTGCTGCTGATGGATTCTATGAAGGTAGGTTGCATATTCTAGGATCAAAATATAGATGTATATAACACAATTACAACTATGGGTGAAATGAGAGTTTAAAAACATTCATTTTTAACCTTAAAGAAACTTATTTAACAGTGTTAAACAAATTTTATTCACTTAACCTTCTTCTATATGTTTAAGGAAAAAACCTTAGTTTAATAACAATGTGTAAATAAATAGGTACACATGTGTGCTTAAAACCTATTTATAACTTAAATCATAAAGAATCTTTAATCAAAGTTACCACAAAGAGAAAGTATAAGAAACAAATTCTTAATGTTTCAAATTGTAGTGGATATTAAATGTACATATAAAAGAGTACAAATCCTTTAACTCAAAGAGTAGGGTATCCAAAACACCTTGGATAAGGGTAAATTGATTTATAATTTCATGAAATTATTACCCACACTAGGGTAAGCCCTCAATACGAAGATCGATATGTGTCTTACTATCTTCGCTAACCCTAGATCTATAAGGTGATTTGTAGAGACCTGAAGCTTGACTTACATGGACATTACATTACTTTTGCGGAATACTTAGTACATAAAAAAACACACACAAGGATCGTAATAGTTTAGTGTGTTTGGAAACTCGGAACGTAATCTTCTAATCGTGGTCAAAGATCTTCAATATCTCCCATAAGGATCTTCCTTTTTTTACCTAAAATCTTTCTTTATATCCTTAGGTCCAATTTGCTTCGTAAGTGTCCGAACCTCCTCTTCTTTGGAACGCCTCATTGAATCCTCCACTTAGGAAACTAAGATTGGTCTTTGAAGAAGACCAGGACCTATAGGATTATTCTAGGTAAGTGGAGAAGGGATTTTGGCAGGGGTTGGCCGAGCTTGAGTTCTCAAATTGGTGTGAGGAGGAGGGGAAGGAGGTACCCTTTTATAAGGGAGGAGAGGGGCACCTTAGGAATATCTCAAAATATTATTTTATATTAAAGTCAAAATCGGTTTATAATGGTTCCAAAGGGTCTTATTTCGAAGCGAAAGTGGGTATGGGTCGAAATCCTCTCATCCAATAGGATTTATACAAGTTTAGGTTATTATTTTAACCTTATCAATTAGATTTAACTCTAAGTTAAATAATTTAACTTTTACCGTGTCTTTTTGTTTTCTTACACTATATAGTTAATAAACATACCAAAACAAGCCAAAAGAACCCCAAGTTGTTTATTAGTAATATATATATCCTTATCTATGTCATTTGGCCGAACCTTAGATTTTTAGGAATTAAATAACAATCGATAATATAATATTTGTTTTAAAAACTAATTTATGTCAATTTTGACACTATTTGGTACATGATTTTTATGAAATTCATAACAGAATGATAAGTTCGAACCAATTTACTTAAATCAACAATAAAATGTCATATTAACCTATAAAATTAGTTTAAGTCATAAAAAGTCTCAAATTACATTTATTTGGGCATTTATAACATCAATTATGTTAATGTTTCTTAAAAAGGTAATTACTGTATCATTGTTGTGTCATAAATAAATTAAATTATATAAAGTCTAAAAATTATAAATAAAATACCATTATGTATTAAATCTTCTTAGATTTCTAATGAATATTTATAGTCTAATTTATCTTATGTATAACCCCATATTAAAAATGTTTTAGTAAATAAACTTTGATTTGAACTCTTTTAACTCTTCTTTGAATCAAATAATAATAAATGTCCTAATCTAATCCACGTGGGCCTAAATGATAATATTTTACACTTAAGGTTGTTTTTGGTCGAGATACACTTGTCCAATAGGATTAGGACATGTGTTAGGGTAATATTAATATCATTTTTACCTTTAATAACCCTATTTACTTTTAACCGTGGTAAATAAAAGTAAAAATTTACTATTCACCAAAAATTATTTTCATCTCATTGAACCACATTTTACTTACTGACATCAACCGTGTCTCTCGGATTTTTGAAATTCCATTAACATAAGCGGTAAAATTAAGATTTATGAAAAAATTAATTTTTTTAACTACCACTTAGTAGTTTCACTATTCATCAAAAATTGAAGTTTTTCAGAAAAATGCCAAAATTTCATCCTAATATATATTTCATATTCCGAATTCAAAAATTGAAGTCTATTTTACCAAATTCATAACATAGAAGTTGCATTAATTAATTTTATAATTAAATCCCGTTGTTAAAACAAATAGCGTGTTTTTAAGAAACAATATCTATCAAAAGATTGACACTTGTTTATGTCTGGTGTAAATGTGAAATTACATCCAATGACCAACATTGTATTGAATTGTAAAAATATATTCAAAATATACTTTAAAACCACTAAAATTAATAATTTATCGCTATTTATTATTTCGATTAAAAAAGTTGTTTTTAATTAAAATTTAGTAATTTTCACTATTCATCAGAATATGAAAGTTATCCAAAAAGTACCAAAATTTCACCTTAGGCTAAATTCGATTCTCCGAATCCAAAAATGAAGTCCATTTTGAGAGGTAAAATTTCTAAAATTTTAAAAGGTGGTTATTACTATTCATAACGGCTAGTTTTAATAATTTTTTAATAGCATATCGTTGTTTAGTGAAACTCGGTATTGCGTACTACACACGCTATCGAGGAAGGTCGCGATTGCGTGTAATGCAAGGCAAGTCAAGGATGCGTGTTGTGCAAGCTCCTTTTGGTGTAGCGTACAAGACAAGACATTAATAAAATTAAAAAGAATATTTTTCATAAAATCTCGGGGTGTTACATTCTACCCCCCTTAAAATGAATTTCGCCCTCGAAATTCGTCGGGGTTATAAATGGTTTACTATTAGAAAGTTTCTTTAATAGAAACCGACATCGTAAAAAGGAATACCAAAGCCAATCTTTAAAAACAAAAGTATGAAACTTAACGGTTACCCAAATAAACCAATCGCTGGGTTTCCACATAGGAAAAAATATGGATGTGGAAGAGAAATCTAACCATCATGTTCTGATGGAGAGTGGTAGAGAACATGGCTATGGAAAAGCCAGAAATCACAAAGCCATAAATTTGCGATGATCTAGGGTACCATCTGATTCATCGGATATAAGAGCACTAGGACAACATTTTTGGTTTTCAAGATCATTTCCCTAAAGTTGAAGAGTTTGAATTAGAATAAATACTTACTTTATTTTGGTACAATCTCACTGTTTTTCGTGCCTTGAACAATTTCTACTTCATCTCTTAAATAAATGAAGTGGAATTTGTTATTCGTGAAGTGTTAGCAGATCATGTGATAGAATGACGGGTCATTCCATCTGTCTCAAAAGGTTAGCAAAATTTATATACATAAGTCGATCTATAGTGAGATTAATCATATATGGTTCCTAAAATGGACTTATACTTCATATATCATACTGCTTAATATAATAAAACTAGTTTATACTAAACAGGGACTTCCTGTAGGCCAGTGGTAGGTGATAAAGGCCAGTCGCACTTCGGTTGTGGGTTCGATTCCCACAGCCTTGCCCGAAGCGATGGGCTGTCGCCCATCCTGCAGGTTGTCCTTTTTCTAAAACTACATTACTATAACATCCCATCTATAATATAGAAAAAAACTTCTATCCTTAAACAATACTCACTTATTACCAACATAATCCATTTCAATCTTTAGGCTTATCCATAATACTGCAGTCCACTCTCATAACATAGTGAAAACGATTACCAGAGATTTAATACCATCGTTGATCCCCATATATCATAAGATATGTCTTGTTGGTCACATTCCAAACATTTAAAGGCCTTAATCATGTATTCTCTGGAATACCCATTGAACCATAGTGAAAACTTGAATGCAGTTAAAAGTCAACACTTTTCACATACCAAAATCCTCAGAATTCTATATACTCAAACCATGATATCACTTAATCCTTATATCGATCATGAGATCATGAATACTGTCAAATATTTAATTTTCTCATTTTCCCTTCATTATGCGCATATCATTCTTTTTCCAAAAATATCTCAATCACTTTCCATGGTTACTAGTACCATAAAATTATTGAAAACCACAATAGACCAATACATAAATATTCCAATATTCCACGATACTATATACAATACTATTTTGGAATCCCATTACATAAACACTTAATCATTACACCACATCGTTGTCATATTCAACATCGCCAATAGTGATCGCATGTGACTTCCCTTTGTCCTTTGCCTTAAGTGGTTGCTCATGTTGATCATCACTAACCCTTGGATTAGGTCATTTATTGGCATAATGTCCCATCTCCTTGCACTTGAAACATTGAAGTGTTGGTGGTGCGTTCTCTACAGTGTTTTCTTTGTTCACATCATTAGAAACCCTTTTTCCATTACTTTGACACTCAGATACTCGATGACCTTCTTTTCCACACATAAAACATTTTCTAGTCCCTTTAAGACAATCTCCACCATGCTTCTTTCCACACTTTGAGCATAAGGAAACATTCATTTTCTTTTCACCATTATTCTGAGATTTCTCCTTGAACTCCATATTTCGTTTCTTTTCAAAACCATGAGATGGATATGTAACACTAACTTCCATTTCTACCTTCATAGCACAACGCACAATTTCTTCATAGGTACTGAAGTCTCGAATAGCTAATGCCCTTCGAAGACATGGTTTTAAGTCACTGAAAAATCTATCAACATTACTTTCAGGTTGGATGATAATGCCAGATGCATACCTTGCAAGTCTTGTAAAATTCGCTTCGTATATTCCAACAGATTCATCATCCTTCTATTTCAGCTCAAGAAACTCTTTTTCCATCTTCATTCAAAGAATACGAGGGAAGTAATTACTGAAAAACAAGTTCTTGAACTCATCCCATTCCATGGAATCAATTTCATCTCTTTTCCTCGTATTCTTGATAAGATTCCACCATTGATCAGCTTCACCTTCCAAACGATATACTGCTAAGATGACTTTATCATGTTCAGAACATTGAAGAACTGAAAATATCTTTTCAGTGGTACTGATCCATTGTTCAGCAACAAGTGGATCGGAAGACCCACTAAAAGAAGGTGGACGTCTCCTCATGAAGGACTCAATAGAATATTGTTCCCTTCTCTGCTCATTTGGAAGTCCAGAATGATTCATAGCTTGTGTAAGTATAGCAATAATATTTTGCACTCCATCTCCCATAACATTTGTTTGTTCAGGAGGACAATCATTGCATTGTCCATTGCATTGATCAACACGGTTCCTTCGGGTTCTAGCCATCGTATAAAACCCAAAAAGAATAGTGTGGGAGCCAAAAATCATTCTAGGGAAAACAACATTATAAAGGGGGAGTATCCTCAATATCTAACTTCTTAGGTTAAATTTTATGATCGTTACCATAGTTCTAGGACTGTATCTTATACGTATACTTATCCTAAGGGAAATCCCTAGACATACCTTAGAAATATCTCCAGGGATCTCACTAACGTTTTCGCATCCTAGTTTCCAAAGGTTGAATAATCCTTTCCTCTGATACCAACTGTAGAGACCCGAAGTTTGACTTACATGGACATTACATTACTTTTGCGGAATACTTAGTCCATAAAAAAAACACACACAAGGATCATAATAGTTTAGTGTCTTTGGAAACTTGGAACGTAATCTTCTAATCGTGGTGAAAGATCTTCAATATCTCCCATAAATATCTTCTCTTTTTTTTACCTAAAACCTTTCTTTATATCCTTAGGTCCAATTTGCTTCGTAAGTGTCTGAACCTCCTCTTCTTTGGAACGCCTCTTTGAATCCTCCACTTAGGAAACTAAGATTGGTCTCTGAAGAAGACTAGGACCTCTAGGATGATTCTAGGGAAGTGGAGAAGGGATTTTGGTAGGGTTTGGCCGAGCTTGAGTGCTCAAATTTGTGTGAGGAGGAGGGGAAGGAGTTGCCCTTTTATAAGGGAGGAGAGGGGCACCTTAGGAATATCTCAAAATATTATTTTATATTAAAGTCAAAATCGGTTTATAATGGTTCCAAAGGGTCTTATTTCGAAGCTAAAGTAAGGATGGGTCGAAATCCTCTCATCCAATATGATTTAGACAAGTTTAGGTTATTATTTTAACCTTATCAATTATATTTAACTCTAAGTTAAATAATTTAACTTTTACCGCGTCTTTTTGTTTTCTTACACTATATGGTTAATAAACTTACCATAACAAGACAAAAGAACCACAAGTTGTTTATTAGTAATATATATATCCTTATCTAAGTCATTTGGCCGAACCTTAGATTTTTTTGAATTAAATAACAATTGATAATATAATATTTGTTTAAAAAACTAATTTATGTCAATTTTGACACTATTTGGTACATGATTTTTATGAAATTCATAACAGAATTATAAGTTCGAACCAAGTTACTTAAATCAACAATAACATGTCATATTAACCTATAAAATTCGTTTAAGTCACAAAAAGTCTCAAATTACATTTATTTGGGCATTTATAACATCAATTATGTTAATTTTTCTTAAAAAGGTAATTACTGTATCATTGTTGTGTCATAAATAAATTAAATTATTTAAAGTCTAAAAATTATAAATAAAATACCATTATGTAGGAAATCTTCTTAGAGTTCTAATGAATATTTATAGTCGAATTTATCTTATGTATAACCCCATATTAAAAATGCTTTAGTAAATAAACTTTGATTTTAACTCTTTTAACTCTTCTTTGAATTAAATAATAATAAATGTCCTAATCTAATCCAAGTGGGCCTAAATGATAATATTTTACACTTAAGGTTATTTTTGGTCGATATACACTTGTCCAATAGTATTAGGACATGTGTTAGGGTAATATTAATATCATTTTTACCTTTAATTACCCTATTTACTTTTAACCGTGGTAAATAAAAGTCAAAAGTTACTATTCACCAAAAATTATTTTCATCTCATTGAACCACATTTTACATACTGACATCAACTGTGTCTCTCGGATTTTTGAAATTCCATTCACATAAGCGGTAAAATTAAGATTTATGAAAAAAATAATTTTTTTAACTACCACTTAGTAGTTTCACTATTCATCCAAAATTGAAGTTTTTCAGAAAAATGCCAAAATTTTATCCTAAGCTATATTTCATATTCCGAATTCAAAAATGAAGTCTATTTTACCAAATTCATAACATAGAAGTTGCATTAATTAATTTTATAATTAAATCCCGCTGTTAAAACAAATAGCGTGTTTTTAAGAAACAATATCTATCAAAAGATTGACACTTGTTTATGTCTGGTGTAAATGTGAAATTACATCCAATGACCAACATTGTATTGAATTGTAATAATATATTCTAAATATACTTTAAAACCACTCAAATTAATAATTTATCAATATTAATTATTTCAATTTAAAAAGTTGTTTTTAATTAAAATTTAGTAATTTTCACTATTCATCAGAATATGAAAGTTATCCGAAAAGTACCAAAATTTCACCTTAGGCTAAATTCGATACTCCGAATCCAAAAATGAAGTCCATTTTGAGAGCTAAAATTTATAAAATTTTAAAAGGTGGTTATTACTATTCATAACGGCTAGTTTTAATAATATTTTAATAGCATATCGTTGTTTAGTGAAACTTGGTATTGCGTACTACACACGCATTCAAGGAAGGTCGCGATTGCGTGTAATACAAGGCAAGTCAAAGATGCGTGTTGTGCAAGCTCCTTTTGGTGTAGTGTACAACACAAGACATTAATAAAATTAAAAAGAATATTTTCATAAAATCTCGGGGTGTTACATGATTGACACCTTTTTCTTCCTTCAACTTGGAATCCATTGATTAAGCAGGTAATCGGAACCTCTGTCTTCCTTCAGCTTGGAATCCCTCAATTGTTTTCACGAATAATCGGAATTGCACATAAAAAAACCAAGCTTTTTGATGATTATTTTATAAGGAAGAAGCAATTCACAGCTTAAACTCTTTGAGAATTTTTCATGAAGAAAATATGGAAGAGATCTCGCAGAGTATCAATTCTACCCAAATTTCACAACATTGAAAACATTAAAATGAATGGGTATTTATTGGAGAGATCTCCAATGGCTGGGTTCTCTTCCAATGGTCATATTTTTCCTAAACATTTGGATGGACTTATATATCTGGCACTTATAACGGTTATATTATAAAAAATTAGACAACATCGTTTAATATAACAAAATATCATGAGAAACAATAATTAAATAAGAATTTATTTATATAAAACATTTTTTTAAATAAAAGATAAAAATATTATACATTTTATGACAACAATAAATTAAAAAAAATGTTGTAACATTATGAAATTTATAAAATTGGATCTACAAGTCTAAATGATTCAAAATTTAAGAAACATAAATCAGATCAAAATTTCTAGATGATTCAGAAATTAGGGAAATGTATCAAATTCAAAAAAATTCGAGAATCAATATCACAAAATTGAGATAATAAAAATCAAAATTATTATTGATTATTAATTGAGAAAGATTAATCATATTCAATTTTCTATGTGATTCTGAAATGAAAAACATGAATGAAAATCTTATTTTTATGATAATCAGATTCACAAAACTGAAGGAATCGTAACTGAGAAACATAAAACTAGAATCAAATTTTTTAGAGAATCAGAATTGAGAAATTAAGGATTTCGATGTTTCATTAAAGATCTCAATTATTCTCTATGGCTTTAGGATTATAATGTTATACTTAACTATAAAAATAAAATGAATATAAATTTCCTTATAGATTATAATATATATAATAATTTTTTTTTTGATTTCCAAAACATAAAGGAATAATAAAAAGTCATAAAGAAACTTTTGACTAAACAATATCCCCTTTTTGGAAAGAACAAATAATCAATTTAAGAAAATAATATTAAGATCATAAGACATCATATTTAAACATAAAAGAAAAACTAATCTTGCAATTTTTTTATAATATATGATAAATATGAATAAATCCCCCCTTAGGTTAAAAAATCGCCCAAAGGATCATATTTTTACTTTATATATTTTTCATCCATTCTTAAGAAAAATATCTCCCATTTAATTTAAGGATTTATTATTTAAGCATTCCCCTCCTTAAATTTTCTCACTTATACATGTATTCCTTTTTAGAATATTCTTATCCCACCTTTTGATTTTCAAAAATAAATGATAAAAAGTATAATATACCTGAAATGATATAAAAAAAATATAAAAAACAAAGAAGATAAAAATTTCATATTATTGGAAATGTTTTTTAAAACCTAAAATTGAAAATACAACAAAATCAATCTTTATTAGGCATTGAGGCCCTAACTATAACCTTCAACTTCTTGAGCTCCTTGTGATCTTCTTGAAACATTTCTAGAAGAAGTTCATGATCCCGACTCTTCTTCTCAAGATTCTAAATCTTTTCCTCCTGACTCTTTATAATTTCTTCTCGAGACCTAATCTTCTCATCAAACTAATCTTTTAATGATTTGACTCATTTCAATTATTAGGTAAGAGCATTTTATTTCTCATATAAATTCATATCTTATTGAAACTGAGTAGCTTGTTCTTACTTTAAACTTTCTGAGAAGTTGTTTGAAAGAGTTTTGAATTTGGCATCTAATTAATTTATGGAACCCATAATTTTCTCAAAAATTTCATCAATAAATATTTAATATCATTATTAATGTGGTTTGACCAATTCATTATGTCTTTGAAAAATATCACGAGAGACCCATAATTCTGAAAAAATGATTTGAAATCTGTTTCAAGATTTTTGAGATTCTCTATGGAAAGATTTGTTGATTCTGATTTATGATTTATGGAAGTTAGACTAAGATGAAATATTGACTCATGGTTTTGAAAATAAGGAACGAAGTTCTCCAGATTCTTCAAACACTAAACATCAAAACCTTCTCCTATAGAGGAAGAAGTCCTTTCTGATTTTGAAGAGAAATTCTTAGATGTTCCAACATCTACATTCTCACCTTTATCTTTCTTAGATTTATTTTTTCCTAACTTTTGAATTTCATGCTTATCATAAAAAACGTGAATTATTTTATCATCATAATAATCATATCATAATCTTATTTATTTTGATCATTTCCATATTCAACATTATCATCTTCATCATATTCATCATATTCAACATGAAACAGAATTTTTCAAACATCACTTTCTACAATTTTTTTCATTTGAAGTTGGATTATGTAGTGAAACAAGTTTAGATGATGTGGCTTGATAATTTCTAATTGATAATGTATCATATTGACTCTAAATTTAAGTTTCTTCAATTGGATGATTCTCATCATTTCATTCTTTATGTTGACTATCAACTTATTCTTCTTATTCTTCTTGAATTTGTTCATAATCAATCATAACTGAATGTGAAATAAATTCGATTCCTTTTTCTGATTTGATATACTCTACTTCCACTGGTTGAGATTAATGAGAAATCCCATTTTATTAATGAAAAGATTAAATAACATCAAACATTTATGAGGCTCATTATATATATTTAAACAGATCTTGAACTGTATGAGCTTCAGTCATCTTCTTCTTACGCTCATTATCTTTTTATTGTTTCTCAGGTTCTTCAACTTCTTTGATTTTCAAAGCTTCATATTATGCTAGATCTAATCCAAACACTACATCTACTTCATTTCATAACTATTTATCTTATTCCACATTACTACATATTCGTATGGATATGATTTCTGTTTATTGGAATTTGGGGGTTCTGAAGCATGAGCTAATTTATGAGATTCCGAGATTCATTCCTTTTTGTTCTTAGGCTTAACCGACTGTTTCTTTGATTTTTATCCATCTTCCATTAACATTTCAGATAATTCAACAAACTCAATTATCTTATTACTAAAATAATATTTCATTATTTTAAGTGTGTTGTCACTTAAAAAAAGAATCTTTCTTTTATCTGCTTTTAAAATGCAAAGAATCTTGATGGAATCCAAGAACATTCCTATAATCCTGGAAAAGATTTCTGGATACATTATGATTTGATGTTTGATTGAATCATCCTTAATATTAGAAATAGTAAGAATTATATACTTCACCAGGTTAATATTCCTTATAAAAATGGGAAAATCCATCTTAAAAATGTCTATAGTTTTCAAGGTATCCTTCTGTCCTTTTCATGTAATTTAAAGATCTTACATCCATAAAGCCATAATTCTGAAGTTAGTTGAATGATTAGAAATCTTGGGCTTCATTATTTCTTTAATACCTAAGATATTGATGGCCTTACCTCTATCAAATGAACCTTATGAATCTAGTAATTTATGAGAAAAATAATAAACTTCTCTATCATAAGTTATATTAATGATATTTGTGGATTTATTATAAGTTAAAGAATAAGTTTTCCCGTAACACTTGAAAGAGAACATATCCTTTCCCCCTTCAGTGAAAAACTCAACCAACTAACAGAATTCAATAACCAATTCTGCATAAACAGGATGTTTTTCACCCTTGTTTTTTGCAATGATAATTTTCTCCCATCCTTGAAAACTTATGATCTTTCTTATTAAAGAATCATAGCTAAGAAAGTAGTCATAATCAAAAAACTGTTCAATTTTGATCGACCAATCAATAATTTCCTTATTCACATGCATCAAATTCTAAGATGAAATTTACAAATACATGTGTAACTTAAGACAATGATCTAAAAATGGACTGAGAAATTTAAAGGGAAGCAACAACTCAGTTAAAAATAGATTTGAGATAAAAGTGGGACATAAGGGTTCCCCATCGTTATATAGGCACAATGATGAATGTTCAACTTCTAAGGTAGATTAAACAGTTGATATTGATCTAATCTAATATAACGGTTGATATTATGCTGAAGAAAGTTTATAGATTTCAATCAATTGAGGGTTTAAGGAAATAAAATATATTTAAGCAAAGATGAATCTATTGAGGTTTTTTTAAAAAGATTGAAATACCAACAAATAAAAATGAAACTAAGAAGTAAAAAGTATAAAAATGCACCTTTCATAGTTCTTAAGAGAGAAGAAGTTATATGTAATTCATTTCTTATTACAAAAAGTTTCTAAATATGAATTTTCAAATTCTCCTTCATGATCACGATGAACAGTTATCAATGGAAAGTTTTTCTCATTTTTATCCTTTGTTGAAAAATACTTGAAATAAAAAAGGCTTCAGATTTCCTTACTAGAAAATAGACCCATGTAAATCCATTATAATCATCAACTAAAACAAATACACAATATTTTACCCCAATAATTCTAGTTTTTGTAGGACCAAAAAAGTCCATGTAAATAAGATTTAATGCATTAGTAGTTGAAACTTCACTAATAGTCTATAAGATTGAATTATGTTTCTTCCATATTGACAAGGATAAAAAACTATTGATGAATAAAATCTAATATCTAGTATATCCTTAAAAGGTATTTTCTAATAATTTTTATATAAGTTCCTTAAGTTATATTTTCATTTTCCTCTATGCCATAACTGAGATTGAACTTCCATTATACTAAGGCAAGGTAAGTCTTGTCTGTGATGGTATTTTAAGTTAAGTGTATAAACATTATCATGCTGATAGGTAGAAAGATTGAACTCATCCTTGGAATTGTAAACTAAGAATTTATCATTCCTAAAATTCACAAGTTAACCTTAATAATATAGATGTATTAGTCTTATAAGGTTATGATTAAGACCTTTAATAAATAAAACATTTGAAATTATGTATTTTCCAAGAAGAATGATCTTTACGAACAATTTGTCCTTGTGAATTATCTCAAAAAATGAATCTTCCACCTTTCATCTAAATAATCTTTTCAAATATGTTTTTGTTACCATTCATGTTCTTGGAACATCCATTATCCATGAACCGTGTATTGTTGTTATTACTTCCATTGTTTTCCTAAAAAATAATTTGATTTTCGGAATCCAAGCATTCTTAGATCTGAATGGGTAAAAATGTAAAATATTTGGAATCTAAAATTTCCTAGAAAAGTGAGATTTAAAAAAACATAAGTATTGAATTTTTTTAAAGAAAAATTTTTCTCCCAATTTCCACCACTTTGACACTTATTGCATAAAGGTGAACTTTGATGTAAAAAATAGTTGTGACTAAAAACAAGTTTGATTGAGAATAACCAAATCTAGAACTATATATTATAAGAATAATTTGTGAATACATTTTATCAAAACTCTCCTAACCAGAATTAATGTTTGAAAAAATCTTATTTAAGGAATATATTTTAGATTTTAGTCTAATGATTACATTTTTATCCTTATAGTAATTAGTCTTAGGATTAGAGTTTGTTTCTAAAAAACAATTCTTAGAAATAACATTTTAAAAATCCTTATAATGTTTATCATTTTCAAAATTAACGTCGTCATGGTTTTTAGAAATAGTTAGAATTTAAAAATATTTCGCATTAATATCTTCAGGAAGAAATGATAGTTATTTTGTTAAAATATTGATTTTAGAATTTTTCTTATCATGTTCCTTTTTGACTGTACTATTTTTATTTTCAAATAACTTGGAAAACATAAATACATATTCAAAAGAAGGTAAGATGTCTTCAACTGAAGAAGATTATTTATATGAATAATGATAATTTTCTTTATTAGGATAATTATCACTTAAGGTTATATTAGTTAAATATTTAGCAGTTTGTACCTTTTCCATAAAACATTGGTTTTCAATAGGTATTTTGAGAATAAGACCTATATTATTATGTTTAGAAAATTTATTATCTAAAGATTCATCAGATGAGTCACCACCACTAGAACTCTAGGAATAATTTTCCGTCAAGAATTTATTTACTTTTGGAATATAATATATTTTCTAATTCCTATCAGAATGTCTATATTTTCTATCCTTTCTTAAAAGGCTTGGAAAACTAGGTATGATATTTCCAAATTTCTTCCATTCATAACATGTGACTTTAGAATATTTGTTATCCTTCCATTAATTTTTCTTATATATTTATTCGAATTCATTCTTCCCAGCAATATTGTTCACACTTTGAGAAATATTGGATAACTAATTTTCTGATTGTTAGGACTAACTTTATTCTGACTGAAAAACAACATTCTTAGAATTTAATAACATAACAGCTTTCTCAGAAGTCTTAAATTTCATATAATTTGAATTAGTAGTAAAAGAAACACTTCCATTATTCTTCTTAATATTATTATCATCACTCTTCAATCTGTTCTTATTTTGTAAAATATTTCCAATCAATTTATCAAGAGTAGCAGTTGTAAATTTCCTTGATTCATAAAAAAAATTCTTTGATTCCCATTCATTAGGAATGATGTCTGTGATATTATATATAATCATCTCATCATCTATTCCTTTCTCTCCCATTGATTTTAGACTTTTCACAATATTCATGAATCTATAAGGAACTTTAACTATAGGTTCTACATAAGAAAAAATCAAAACTATGATAATATTCTCTAAGTATGACTCTTCTAGTTTCAATAACATTCTACATTCCAAAATGTATAACTTCAATATTCTTCCATATTTTGTCAGATAATTCATAAGAAGATATCTGGATACATATATACCGAGTCATAGAACAAATAAAATTATTATATACCTTATAGTTATGCTGATATTCTTGATTTTTCATGATTGGTAAAAGTTTGGACTTCTTTATTAGGTATCCTGTAATCTTCGTTAAGAATTAAAATGTTGTCCACACAAATATTGAAAAAAGAATTATTCATTTTGTCCTGTTAATATTCATAATCATTTCAATCAAAAATAGGTGGTCATCTAGGATTCATATTATCTAAGGATCCAACATTTATTCCATCCATCTTAAAACAAAAAATTTCAACTTCACACATTGCTGAAGTATGTATTTATAAACAAAGAGTTTTTTAAAGAAATAAATCTAACTTGGAAGAGAAAATAAGTAAGATAAACATAGTGTAATCCTCTTCTAATATAAATGTGTATATTAGTATCTTAAAGACCTCCTGTGATACTAATTTTATTATTGAAATATATATGTAGATAAGAAAATTACAAGGTGGGACAATTATAAGTTTGAAAACATTCATTTTTTACATTAAGAGAACATTTTTTAATAATTCTAAACAAATTTGATTTACTTTACCCACTTACATAAGTTCAAGGAAAACACATTAGTTTAATAATAATGTGTAATGATATAAGCACACAGTTATACTTAAATAATATTATACCTTAAATCATATAAAATCCTTAATTAGTGTTACAACCAATAGAAATTATAAGAAACATTTTGTTAATGTTACAAATTGCACTAGAAATTAAAAGTACATATAAAAGAGTACAAATATTTTAACCTAATGAGTAAGGTGTCCAACAAAACCTTGGATAAATGTCCCTTGATTTAAAATTTCTAGAAAGTCTGTATTACTCACACTATAGTAAGCCAATGATATAAAAATTATTATCTGTCTCGTTATCCAAGAAATCCCTCGATCTTTAATACAACCGACACCTCGTTCTTCCTTCAACATGTAAGCCCTTGATTAAATAGTTAATCATAACTATTGTCTTACTTCTTCTTGTAAGCCCTTGATTCTATATAGCAACAATCAAAATCACACAAAGAAAGACAACGCTTGCTGAAGATTTATGTATGTGGAATAAGTTGGTCACAACTTAAACACTTTAAGGGGCTTTCACAATGAAAATCTGGTATATCTCTCGAAGAGTATCAATTATCCCAAAAATTCACAACACTAAAAGCATTTAAATGATTGGTTGTTTATAGAAGATATCTCTAACGGTTGGTTTCTCCTCAAATGGTCATATTTTTTCAGAAATTTCAGATGGATCTATAAAGATGGAATTTACAACGGTCATATTATACCTAATTTGATGAAATAACTTAATATAAGAAAATATCATGAGAAAAAAAAATTAAATAATAATATTCTTATATAAAACATGAGGTTAAAAAATATATAACAACTCTAGGAATGTTATGACAACAATATATTAAGGAAATGTTATAAACTTAAGAAATATATAAAATTAGATCCACAAATTTGAATGATTCATAATTTAAGAAACAAAAATCAGATTCAATTTTCAAGATGATTCCAAATTTAAGGTAGTGAATGACATTTAAAAATTTGAGAGAATAGGAATCCCAAAATTGAGAGAATTAGATACACAATTCTGGATGATTCAGAATTGACAAAGACAAATCGGATTTGATTTTCTACACGATTCAGAATTGAAAAATAAGAAACAAAATTGGGGTTTTAAGAAAATAAGATTTATAAAACTGAAGGAATCATAATTGCGTAAACATAAAACCGAAATCACAATTATGAGAGAATTAGAATTGAGAAAGCAAGGAATTATGTGTTTCATTAAGGTTCCGATTTATTCTTTTTGGATTAAGGAAAATAATGTCAGACATCACTATAAAAATAACATGCATATACAATTACTTATAGAAAAAAAATATTTATAATACAATGTGTTTGTGATTTAAAAAACACAAAAGAATAAGAAAAAGTCATAAATAAACTTTTGACTCAACACATGTCACCCTTTTCAGTGGATGGATGATGGTACGAGTGATGTTGTGTGATGTGGTAATGATGAAGATTCATACATACCACATTTTGGTATACCCTAGTGTGTATAATATGTAAAATCCCTTTTGATATTAGTTATTGTGTACATGGCTTAAGAAGTGTGTAAAAAAGTCTGCATCTTAAAGTCTCACTTGTTATCCAGTGAATGATGAGCACCAGGTCCAAATTGTATTGAAATAGAACCCTATAGGATGAAATATAAAAGTGGTGTGGTGTATCTATGGAATTTCTTATAGGGATCCCATGAGTGTATAGAGGATATTATTCCATCTAGGTGTTTATAGAACGACTCACTATGTTGTACAACATAATAACTATCTGAGAGCAGATTTCGATAAAGAGTGTGGGACACCTTTGCAAGTAGGTGATAGTCTGACTTCATGGAATTCATTTTATGATTTTTTTTAGACCATGATTCTTGCATCATGTTACAATTATAGAGAGGAATATAGTAGGAATTTTGATCTCAGTTAAGTTTGACCATGGAATTTAAACCCTAGAAAAATATCATGACTGAGAGAAATATTCATGTTCTTGATGAAATTCATTGAGCATGCATTATGGACATTGGATATAGTTGGGAGGATCACCCTCCCATGGTGGAGTTTTTATAAAATAACACATACCTTTCCACCATCACTATGGAACCATTCGAGGCCTTTTACCAGAGACCCTATTGGTCACCGCCAGGATGGAGTAGCCCAAGGGATTTTGAATTGATGGGCCCAGAGTTGATGTGAGCAAAGACAGAAAAGGTAAATTTCATAAAATAGTGTATGAGGACTTAAAAGAGCCATCATAAGTCTTATATAGACTAACAATACATTATTTGGGAGTTTGAGGGTGGGGGGTACCATTTGTTTCAGAATGTCTCACTTCATCATGTATTATAGTGACTTGGTAAGGTAAAAAGTTATCCCTATGATTCATTGGCCATTTCTAGTTTCTATATAGGGTCAGTTATATGGACTGATTCTTGGCCCTAACATGACAGTTATTCATGGAACACAAAGACTTTCTCATGTCACAACTATGTATGTGTGTGAATTACCTGTCACATATTATACAATGATGGGAGATATAATTTCAGGAAAGAGTTAAATTTAAAAGAGTACTCGATAGATATTCAGCATTTTAAGGAGAAGATCCTTCACAGGTGAGTTATTCTCTTGTTGTGATTCGAGTTGCAGATTGGGAATATTTATGAGATCACATGAGAGTGGGAGATCCAGATGTGATCCTAGTACCCTCATCTTTTTTAGTAGTGTTTTTTTGAATGGAAATCCGTGAGGCAGAGATAATTTAATAAATTGGTGTTTCCTTGTAAAGTTTTTTTAAAAGAATATTTTCATATCTATGTTCCTAGTTGGTGTAGTATTCTGGGAGCCAAGGGGATATTTTTTTAATAAAATAAAAACATTAATATTTTATGTCACATGTGAACTATATTACTAAAATAATTGGATAACTATTGACTGAATACATATATCTCAAATATGACACATTCATTAAATCCTGAAGGTGAGTTTTCCCCTTGGTGAAACATAATATTTTTTCACGTTTGATGTTCGACATGAGTTTTAATTTAGGAAGAATAATAAATAAATAAATAATTAAATTTACTTATTTTTTATTAACTTGGAATCCTAAAATTTATTTTATATAAAAAAGATATTGGAATGTCCCTTAGGTAATCCCTATAAACCTAGGTATTGAGAGAGGGCCATTAAAGGGGGACTCTTGGAAAATCAATGATGGATCATGGTTTGAAAAAGAGTGTGCCAATGATACTTGTGATTCTCACCAATGATACTGAAGTGTGACCATTCTTCATTAGCGATTGATCCAAAACCGAGGTAGGTTATTTTTTCATTAGTTTCATTCCCACTTTCTTATACAATGATGAACATGAATAAACTCCACTAAAAAATTTATTCAAAGGATGATCTTGTTTTGTGGGTATTGATTTATCTTATTATGGTTATGAATTAATGATATTTTATTATTGATTGTTTATTGTCGATTAGTTTGTTTTTATATTAAAAATAAATCAATTCCCATCCAACTAATGTCTGAAATTCGTTACTGAAGTTTTATTTTTTTTGTTTTTACCCCACCATTAATCATGATCTCATCCTTGATATTCTATTTAGTAGGTGGTTTGAAAAATACCTGGAGGATGATCATTTCACAAATGTTCTATGTAACAACAGATTGTCCGAGTGGGTTTAAGATTGGGATCGATGACCCAATCCATATGAAACGATGATTATAGGTCATTGGGGTTCAGATTGGAGACCCACAGTTTTTATATTGGTGGGAAATGGTAGAGTGGTGTAATGAGGAATGATTCTAAACTGGTTTCTATGGGTGGAATCTAGCCATTGATGATAGTAATTTTTTTTAAATAAAAGTACATGATTTCAAGGTGAGAATGGTTTCTGGATCAAAGTAGGATTCAGAATGAGTGGAATCATGTAGAAATCCATTAGTTTCTAGAAATATAGATATACACGACATCTATTTTAATAAACACATGCCAAATGGGACCTTGGTTGTGGAGGCTATGGTTCTACACAAGTAAAATATCACATGACATGTGGGACAAGAAATACAACATGGTACCCAGTGATGGAGATTCTGTTTAGACCCATGAGGTACATAGTAATTGAAACATCTAGGGACACATGCATAGATACAGAACACAAGAAAGGCCATCCAGTTGGAAATTGGTAGGGTACTCAAGCATAGACAGTGTACATATGAAACACTATTGAACACACAAATAGACAAGGATAGTTATAGGATTAGAGAAACACATTTTGTACTCTCATTATATGTTGTGTACATTATCTATGGTTGGTTTCAGACCAACGTATCTTTAATATAGACCAGTTTCTGTTGGGTGAATTCCCTTGGTCTATTCATATGTGGGTATAATGAGGCAATACATCCTGAGAATATGATTGTCTATGAGATCAATCTCAGATAGCATCCAGGAATCCCCATATGTGACCTGAGGTGTCATCCTATATCATTTCTTCTTCTTCCATAGGTGGTGTTTGAGTAATCATCATGAACAACATACACAAGCGTATGATCCCCAAAATAGAAGGTTATTCATGGTAGGATCTGGTATAGCCCAAATTTTCTATGTGGGATAACCTATATGAGAATTATGATATTTGGAGTTCTAGTGAGTACTTATTTTGAAATCCATGATGGCCAAATCCTCTCCGTGAGCATCATCAATGACTGCATGGTTTGTGGATTGAGTTCTCCCTGATTAGAATTACTAGGAAACATCAAGTGAAATACTATGTGTGGAAGTATGATTGACACCACATTGAGACTTGGTTTCTATTTTGAGTTTATTTGGGTTTTCTTATTATTATGTCTCTTATTCTGATTAGCATTTCATCATGGTTATGATTTATCTACTTTATTAATACTTTATATTTGGATTTTGGGGTGTCCTATAGGGAATGTTTATACTCACTAATGTATGGGATATTCCCACATGTGTTATGTATTATGTAAGTGAAATACCATTCAAATAATTTATTGTAGCACCCCCAAGTAAGTAGATAATATTTGCGATAGATGCGTGACATTTTATGTCGGGTGTTTCTTTTGATAGCATTCTCCTCCTTCATTGCAGGTTTGACGATTTTACTATTTTGGGGTGAATTTCATTTGAGAATTTAGAATTTCCAGTAACAGTTTCATTCTCTAATTTTGGGATATAGATGTATGAATACATTTGGTTATCAGTTATACTTTACCTTTTAACATAGTGTGGGTATTTTGTGATGTGGGAGTGCATACTACATAATCACTGTATGTGTTTAAGGTATATGAAATACACTTAGACATCATAGAAAATTGAAAGAATAATGTTGAAATTAAAGTAGTTCAAGAAAATTTCACCCCATATATTGGAACCATTGGATGAAATTCCATATGAATAAAGGCAATAGTAAGAAATGACTCAATTTGAAATTATTTTCATTTGGATGGGAATCAAAAAACCTTAATTCACATGATACAATCTATCCTTTGTTTAGTGATTAAAGTGTATTTATGTATTACATCATAGAATACAAGGATTTTATTCACACTAAATCTATGGAGTATAAGTAATTATACATCTGAAAGATTCAAAATTGTTCATATTTTATACAATTATGTTATCAAGATAACAGGAAATATTTATATTACAATTGGAATATAGAATAGGGATTACTATAACTAAAGGGAGTTTACAAATTAATATGGTTGAGGAAGAATTTAATATATATAGGATAGTTTAATGATGTGATTTTTTGTAAAACATTTTTGCGTGGAGCATGGATATTTACACATGGTTCTATAGAAGTGTACAGATGTGTGAAAGATGAAACATTATTCCTAAAAAAAGTTTCTAAAGGAGATGTGCATTAGAGTCAAACAAATTTCTAATCTAAAATGTTGTGACATGAGCTCTTCAGTAATTAAAATGAGAAATGGTTGAATGTAAAACATACTAAAGAAATAATGAAACTAGAAAACATGGAATTTGAAAAATGAGATGAGTGTATTATTAGGATGATGTGGAAGGTGTTATTCCCGATGAAAGGATACAGACATAAGGATCAAAATTTAGAGCTTTATCAGACAGATATATGGGGTCCTGTACTAGTTTTTTCTCATGGAGGTTCACTTTACTATGTTATCTTCATATATGATGTGACAAATAAGGTTTCGATTCTCCTTATATATCATGAATTTTATGTTTAAAAAAACTTCATTCAATTGATATTGATGGTCTAAAAGGATAAAAGATGTAAAATAAAGTGTTGGTAGTTTGAAAATGGTGTGGGATATAGAAGTAAGGGATTATAAAAGCTATTCTTGTGGAATAGAATACAATTTGATTAGACTGTTCAAGAAAATATAGAAATAATAGAGTGGGAAGAGGATTAATTGGACTTTAATATAGAAGGTAAAAAGAATATAGATATATTTTGGTTTCTCTATGCAGTTTTGGGGATGGGATAAATAATTGTGATGATTATTGGCTGAATGGAAGTCCTTCCACTCCATTGGGCTAAAATCATTTTGAATCTTATTTGTTTGTAAAAGAGTGAATATTTACCATCTTAATGATTTCCGTTCACTCGATTGTGTCCATGATGATTCTAGTTGAAGGGACATGTTAGAGGCTACATCCCAAGGGTGTTTATTTATAGGGTATGATAATTTATACATTGGATTTTCACACCATGACACATAATTTTGAATGTTTATAAGAAGTGAAAATGATATACTTAATAAAGAAATCTTGTGAAAAAATAAAATCAGAGAAACAATTATCGACGAGATCAAATAATCATCGCATGTTGAGATTAATAAAAATTAAAATTTTGATGTTCTAGATAATTTAGAGATTCTTATAGTTCAGAAAACATCATATTGTCTGGAATAAGTTTCAAGTGAATGTTATATGTCATTGATTTTTCTAAGTGAAGACGTACCAGAAAACTCATCGACTATAAAAGATTTTGTTAGAGCTTAGGAATGTAAAGTTCAAGAATTATTTTTTATATAAAGAGTTGCGTCCAAGATTTAGTTGAGTAGGTATACCATGATATAGTGTCTAGTTCAAAGATATTAGAGTGACTTACACTACTTTATTATGACAGACAGTGGAGAACCTGAATGTTCAAAATTGGAAGAATGGATGATTAACTCAAGGTAGTGGGATTTACAATTGATGGAAATGATATATTCCCTAGATGTATCTATAACATTGGAGATAAAAAGTAATGAAAAACAATCCAATGTCTAATGGGATTTGTGTATATGGGGTGGACGTAGGGTTTGGCATGCCTAAAAAGTTTTATAGTTAAGAGCGAGGTCCAATCTAGGTTGAACTTGCATGGGTGTTGGCCATGTCAGGTTGATCCCATGTGGTTACGGACTAACCAATGAGCATGATTTAAAAAAATATTATTTTTATAATATATAATTTTTTAATCTTTTATTTTTTATAGTAAAAAATCATAATTAGACCATCACAAATGATTTCTTACGAGAATTATCATTATTATTCACCAATTATTCACATGTGAATTTTAAATAAGTATATATTTATTATTTTAATGTGATATTATAATATTTATATAATAATAATTATCTATATTCTCGTGGTGTGTCATCCCACCTCTTGAAAAATGGAACCCATCTACCTTGAACATGGTTTCAATTCTAAAAGTATTATTATAATAATATGATTTTTTAAGACAATTTATTATTGTTATTTACTTTTATTTTGTTATTATGAAACTATGGAATTATCTCATGGGAACTCTAATCTCCTCTAATGAAACCAATTTTTATATAAGTAGACATCATTCAATTAGAGTTCCAACCATTGGCATCACCACACAACAAAAATTATCATTCATCTTATATCACTAATCACTCGCCGCTTTTTCATCACAACAGTTCACAACAACATCAACAGCATCACATGACATAATTAACCTCCCCAAAATTTTCCATCAAATACATTAAAACTATAGTTATGTTCAATTAATAATTCTCTAAAAAAGTACCATTAAGAATGATTAAAAATACAATATTTATATGATTATAATGCAGTCATTCTCATAGGCTACCCATGGGATACTTTAGGGTGGTTGGGATTGAAATTCTCTATTCTCATTATATGTAGGATTTTACAGACCAAACCACATGGGATCAAACATGTGTGGGTTTATCCCACCCTGACTTGGCCAACCCATTTTACAATAGTAGAGATAAAATAATGACATTTTTTTAGGAGAGTGCTTCAGAAAAAGTTGTTTTTTTAGTTTAAAGAATATATAAGAAAATAGTGTATATAAAGTCTTTTCATGAAAGGATTTCAAGAAAATAAAGTCTTATATTTTATTGAAATATGTTCTCAAGTTGTTAAGCATATGATGATTCAAATTATATATAGGATGGTTGTCATGGACTGGTCTTTATAGTTAGATGCTAAAACTGATTTCCATCATGGATATTTGGAAGAGGATATTTACATGGAGTATGGGGTGTAAAACGGACATAGCGGCCCAAAATCTGAACAACACCTAGAAAAGAAATAAAAAATTATGGAAAATCCTTAATAGGGGAGGATCAAACCCTCTACCTCTATTTTTCATAGTTGGTACTTGAGAAAATGTTCTCAGAATTACACCTATTGTAATAACATAATTTTTATAAATATTTTTTTATTTCATAAGAATTTATTTTTTAACTTGTCTTAAAAAAATAAAATAAACCAAGCTAGCTCAATATCAGTCCTAGGAAAACTCGTGGAACTATGCAGGACAAGCCTTCTAATCCTGAAAAATCCCATGTGGTGAGTAATATTCCATCTTAGTCCTAGGAAAGGTTGTACCTTTTTAATAGTAAATCATGAACAATGAAAATTGTTTCATGGAGAAACAAATAAATAAAATAGTGTGTTAGTTCAAACAAAAATTGTATGAGCTAAAATAATCATAATGGAATTGGAATCGATGGTTAAAAGACTTTATGGAAGAACCAAAGTTCATCCATGGCATTATGAGTCATTTTTTCGTAATAAAATGTGGTCAGTGATGGGAAATTCATCATTCTTTTTCTCAATGTTTATGATATTCACTTAATAGGTCCAGGGAAGGATCAACATAAGGATTTGAAGGTTGAATTATCGTGATTTTTTTAAATGATGTATCTATGTTCAAAAAATAACTTTTGGGGATGGGGATTATAAGGAACTAATAGTCTAGTTCTTTTTTCTAGAATCAGTCTAACAATGTTCAGAATGTTGTGGAATCTTTAACAATGAGTGACTAGAAGTAAACAACCACTCCCCTTATCCAACACTTTGAGTAGAGTATGGAGAGTAAAATATAACAAATTAAAAGGATAATTACCCATAAAAGGCTCTATTTTAATTAGTTGATGTAAAATTGATTCATGTAATGGTTTTTAAAAAACCAAATATTCCACATGTAATGGTAGTTGTTATCTATTTCATTGTTAATGTTGGAATAGAACTCTGGGAAGAGATAAAGTGGATACATTGGTATCTCAAATCATACGAAATATATATAATCTATATCAGAATACATGATATGTTATCATGGTTTGAGGATTTCAACATTAAGGGAGATATATAACACTCAAGGGATTACTAATAGTTGTGTGTTCACTTATGGAGGCAAAATTGTGAGTTAGAGATGAAATATCCAGTAATAGTTTCACTTTCCATAATAGAGGTAGATTTTTTTATGCTTATAGAAGCTGGGTAGAAAATTATTAGGTTGAAGGGGTTGTTAAAGGATCTATAAATAATGAAGGTGTTTGATACACTATTTAGTTATTCACAAAGTGTAACCCACTTCCCCAACAATATACTCTTTTAGTTTAGAAAAAAGTATATAGTATTGAAGAATCTCTTAATCCAAATTTTTTTATAGGAAAAAGTGATAAAGTTGTAGAAGGTTGATGGAGTTTAAAATATGAAAGATATTCTAACCAAGGTCTTAGTATGGGATATACTTGAGTGGTTTTATGCCTCATTTTTTTAGATGAACAAAATCGCTTCGGGGGATCTTTGCTGATAAAAAGGGGGGATTTTGAATAAAATTGTTTTATGTATATGGGTGCAGGACATAATGTTAGTGTCTAGAAATGATCCTCAAATAGGGTATTTTTATAATGAAACTATATGGATATGTTGGTGTGGTGTTAATAAATTATATTAGTCTTGAACCAAGAAAAACAATAACTAAAAATCAGACAAGACTTTGAAAGGTGGAGTATATGTAAGAGTAAACAAACACTCATATATGAGTAACTAAGATATTGTACATGATGTGTAAGATTAATATAATTTTCTACATCAGATTAATTTGGAGTATAAAATTTATATATTTCACTGTTCATTAGGATAATGAATTAAATTGGTGGATTCCTTTCACCAATCGAAGGGATTCTTATGAAGATCGGATCTTGGGAGCATTTTATCTTCAAAATATATAGGTGGTAGAAACAAGGTCACCAAATAGATGTTTAGGACATCATCTATAAATAGCTAGGTGATATTAATTTAGTTTTCAAAAATATAATGTTATAGTAATCTTCCATTTCTCTTAATAAATATTTCTCGCATTCCCCATGTGGAGTAAAAATAATTTGGAACCATGTAAATCCTTTGTGGTATTCTTTATGATTATCTTTTTATTCTATTTTGAAAGATCTTGTATTGTTTACCACGACTTTGTGGTGCATGTATGGGCTTCACTACCTTATTAGACATGATACAACATATTCATAGTTTCATTCAAAAATATCAGTTCTGGTTTTTTTCTATATTTCAATATGCCAAAGGGTGCTTCTGGTTTTGGAAATTCTAAGAATAATAATTCGCACACTAATTTTCCATCTATATGCATGTATCATTTAGGATGTAAAATGTTTCCAACACCACTAAATTTTTAGATATTTTTTAAACATCCAACATGTTTTTATAATATAATTTTTTATTAATAAATTCAACATTCTATACAATCATCTAAATTCAATCCCCTTAATTTAGGTATAAAAAATGGAATTTTAATGGAAACTATAGAATTACATGAAGAAAATGAAATGATAAAAGAAACATCTATATTATGAAAGTGTAATTATTTTTATAAATATAACATACTACAAAAAATTCATTTTTAGAGGTAGGTAAGTATTTATAGCTATGATCCATCAATTTTTTATAATATATAACTTGTGAAACTATGTCCCATCTAGTATAGCTTCTCAGTTTAAGAACATAATAGCATCCTCCATGATTTAATTACATTGTTTATAGATGCTTTATGTACCTCAAGAAAAAGTCATTCATTACCTATATTTTGAAATTAGACTAATAAATAAATATATTTTTATTATAAATTCCACTATAAGAAGATATGTGAATACTAAATTATGTATGAATTATATTCACAAGGAAAAGAGATCCCACGAGATATCTCTCAAAATCACAACAAATTCCATCCAATAAAAATTCAAAACATCCAAAATTTAATTAAAATTATTCTCACAGCACACATATATCACTCTAATGGCATCACAACATAAAGACTACGTTTTTAAACTTTAACACAAACTAGAATAAATAATATCATATGAAATGATAATTAATTAAACTAACTAAAATATTTACATATTAAAAAAATACAACAAATTCACTATCAATAGTGTACCTAAATTTAAAAAATTAATCATATACAAATAATATACAAATTATTCAGATTCAAATGACCCATACACTTTATTAAAAAATTGGAATCATAAAAAATACTTAAAAATGAGGAAAGAAGTATTCACATGAGTAACTGATATCAAAGGCAATTCAATAATATGAGCCTTTAAATATTATTATTATAATAATGAAAAACAACAACCTATAGAAATCCAAAAATGTTAAATTAAAATATATTATACAAAAATGTGATATAAATTAATTTTTTACTTCATATTTGGTATGGAAGACCAAGTAAATTCCCAATGGTTAATTCTTCCAAAACTAAAGAAATTCAATTTATAAAAAATTTAATGAATTAAAAAATAATTAACATATTATTAGAGTATTGTTACTATGATTTTGAATATTTTTATGTGACCTTTGCATAAAAAATAACACTATTAAATCACAAATAAGAAAATTTTTTCTTTCAAAATGATCTCTAAATAAAACTAATTAAATGTGAAAACTTTCCATCAAAGAAACCCTACACCTTTTTAATGAATGTTGTAACTAGTTTTGAAAACAAAAATAATTATTATTTATAAAAACATCTTATAAGAAGTGATAATCTTCATAATAATTTTTTAAATATACCCAATAAACAGAAAATATTTTTTAAAATATTTTTATCATATGAATTGAGTTTTATGTTATACTTTTTAAAATAAAACAAACAAATAATAATGAGTTGTATAATTAATTTTTCTAACAGAATTGATAAAAATCAATTATTTTTTAAAATAAAATATCATAATGAGTAGTAAAACAAATTTTTCAATCAAAACAAGAAAATAGAACTTATATTTATGAACATATTATCATAATTAATTTTAGGATTAAAAAAATATAATTAAAAATGTAAAAAACAACTTATTTTTAAAATTTTCTCATCTTAAGTGATGAGTAGCATAATCATTTTTCAATTGTTGTAAAGGGGGAAATCATTTAAACAAGTTGAAACAACTTTTTTTCAATGATTTACCTAATTTCACCTAAGAATTACTTATTTTAAATCATAACAAAGTAATGTCAAATGTAATATAAAGGTACATAAAAATGGGAGATGATGGATAATGTACCTTAATATTCATTCCTAAAATCAGGGACTTTTTTGGATTTCTACCCCCACATACTTCACATATTCCACCATAAATATAGTGATGGAATATTGCATTGAATATGATTTAAATCTTATTGGAAATGGGGTGTTAGCTGTGTGAGGGTTGTGTTGTGCAGTGATGGGCACATGATATTGAGTATGGGTAGTTTTGTATGCATAATTTAGTGATATGTTGGAAGGGTATTTAGGAATTAATAAATATTGGATAGGGAAGTTTATATATGTACGAGTAATAAATACAGGGGACAATGAGAGTGGGTGGGATGTCTGGGATTTTGGGTTGTATTATGTTTTGAATAATCTGGAGGCCACACCTTGGCCCTTAAGTGTCAACCTATGGGAGTCATCTATTCATATCAACTTCTTCTTATTCTCCATTAATCCTATTCTATAATTCATGTAAAACCTTCATTGGTAGTATAGATTTATCTATTTCTTCACTCCTGTAAAAAATTTTCCTAAAAATCATTTATTTCAATTAGAGAGAAGAACCATAGAACAAGGATTGTTGCATTATTTTGGATGGAAGATGTTGTAAGAACATAAAGAAGATATAAAATCATATTCAATGGAACATGTGGAGTACATATAGTAGTATAATTTTTAGATGAAACTATTGTAAAAATATAAAGGAGAACATTAGAAAGAAGGGTGGAAATGGAGATGAGGCCATAAGAGATGTTTCAATCCATATAAGTTCAAATTCATGCGACATGTTATTTTTTTATTATCATCTTTTTTAAAGTACCTATAATTTGATATTTTATATTAACCAAAAATTTTAATTACCTTGTCTATGAATTCTAGAAGCTATGGAGTTTGGTTTTTTCATGCTTCATCATGTAGATAAGGATACAAGGGAAATTGATTTGAAAATTTTTGTGGATCTCATCTTGAAATCGAAGTAGATATGAAAATATTCATCTTTATTTGAAACATTCATATTTAGGGGAAAATGAAGCAAGAGAACTAATTTTTTTACCATTGTTGGATCATGTGTAAGAGGAATATAATTCATTAAATATTGGAAAACATCTATCATTATAGTTACCTCTAGAACAAAAAAACAAATGAAGGAATAATAAATTTTACCATTTATGGAAGAGGAAATGTCACCTTGGTTTTGTATCCGGTCAATGCTAGGGATCATGATTAATGGCTTAAATCCAATGATGTATACGAAAGAGTTATACCTGATATTACCATACAGAATAATGTGAATACACTACAATGATTTGAAATAATGAGAACTCTTGAAAAAAAATTCTTGGATATCTTTTCAGAGGGTGGTTGAGAATCTAGGGGCCACAATAGGCTCTAAATTTTTCAATTTGTCAATTGATAAAAGAGTATATTGATTTTATATTTTGACTAAAATGCGAAGCAAAAATATGCTTAGAATGATTTTAAGAATAAAATATATAAAATAAAGTGAGTAGACGAGCTATAGAACAATTTTAGAACTTTTCCAAGGCAAGTTGAGGTACAAAAATTTGTTTTAGGGACCACATTGAAAGGTAAACCATTAAAAGTTCTGAAATACATAGGGTATACTAGAATAGTAGATAGAGTAGTGGTTTGTTTAAAGAGTTACTATACAATAATAGTATTAGAATATAATAGCGTAAATAACATATTTTATATGAAATATATGTATAAACCATCATTCTAATAGTATTCGTGGTGGTTATACCCAAATACAATGCATATAGTGTGCAGGTAGCACTCCCTACAAGATTAAGGGGATACCAGTTGTTGAAATATTTTACTAGAGATTTTAAGGTCCATATTCCTAAACTAACACATCATAAAGTGAATCATAATGTTCTTAATTCTAATAATAAGTAATATATATAAGATAATTTAGTTAAAGTATCTGTGTGTCCTGGAGAGTCTACTACAATAAGAGACTTAACCACATCATGCTAATATTGGATGAAATGTCCAGTATTCCACCTTATGTAGTGGTAATGTTATGATATTGTCTTGAAAAGTATTCTATTCATGAGACAATGTTGAAGTAATGTGCATAAATCCTTTGATAGTATAGTTACCCCTTATAACAATGACCTGGATGTTGCCCAAAATTATTGTTTTGCATCCTGCCTATAAAGTTATCTAATAAATAGATTAGATAAATATTTAAAAATTTAAGATCATAGAAATATACTTCTAATTACTTTATCATTAATAACCAAAATATAGTAAATGGTGGTCCATTTATCCAACATGGTTTGGTGAAGATTCCTCATACATGTATTACTGTGGAATCTAAATCAGTAGACTAGGTTTTGGACCAAACAAAAAGGGTTATGACTATGGTAGATTCACAACCTCCTACTCCTTCAAAAGTTCATCATGGTTATATTTTGGGTCTTCTAGACAACATTAAGCTTTATCACCCAATGGAGATAATTATTTGGGCCACCATTGGAGCTTGATGAATTTTTTATAGGTGTAAGGTCACTTATTCATAAAGAATTAATAACCCTATTGAATAGTGATTATTTTTGGGATAAAATACTCCAACAATTGATATTAAAGATGATAAATGGAGTAAATGGTATTATTTGAACACTATGAAGGTGATTATTGTTTGGAACTATGAATTGATGATGGGTTACTCGGGGTCTTACTTCTGCACATGCGCAGATGGTCATTCTCATGTTAGTGGTTCTGCACAGCTCCTCCATCATTATGATGAGAGTTGTGAGAAGATCCTGGAATGTTGTGGTTGGAAACAAATTATTAATTGATAATATAATGTTGTATAAAACAAAGGATTATTAATGCATGAATGAGTACCACCTTATTTCTATTAAGATAAATGGATGGTTGAAATGTATAATTATAGGGATGATTATGTAGTGGAAATATGTCCACCAAATTGATGGTGTCACATACAAAGAAAATTAAAATATCCAGATTACTTGTGGATAGTAGAACACACATTCAATGGCAAATTTGCTACACCTTTGAGAGATGGTGGGATTTCTGGGATTTTTTTAATTTATTTTATTCCGTAGAATCTGGAGTCCCCGACCTTTTCCCTAGAGTACCAACCTTATAGTGTCTTCTCTTCCTTTTTACTTTTCTTCTTCTCCATTAATCCCCTTATATAATTCCTATAACACTTTAAAATATTGTATAACTTTCCCTCTTTCTTCACTCTAGAACCAACAGTTTCTAAAAACACCTCATCAAAATCCAAATGAAAAGACCACTATAATTATATTAAATATTGAATACCTCCATTATAATTTGAAATATTAAAAATATTTCCAATTCTATATCTATTGATTTTTTTCAAGAGCAATATTGATCTATAATTATTGATCATATATAAATAAAAATGTAGAAATTATGTTGCAATAAATCTAAAAAGTATTGTTTTATATCTATACCTTGAAACTTTTATCTATTATTGTATAATATTAAAAATAATTAATTCAAAAGGACTCGACACCACATGAACTATATAAATTAAAAAAATAAATATAATATGTTTTTATGCTTTGAAACTATTAAATCTAACTAAAACAAATATATATTCATATACATACACAAACACCCGAGGACAATTAAACTCATTTTATTCTATGATTAATTAACAAAACCTATAAAGTGGCATAAGAATAATAGAGATTGATGTTTTAAGTAAAAAAAAATGATAATGTTTATGAATTTTCAATGAAAACAATATATTTTTTACAAAGAATCTAGTGAGTTTTATCTATAAGGGATAAATTAAAATTAACATTTGGGATAAGGTTTAGTTAATAAAAAATTATACATCATGTATTTGAAATGGTACAAATGTGAAAGTTTTTTAAAATAAAGATAATCATAATATTAGGTCTGGTCTTATACAAGTTCAAATAAATGAAATGATAATAAATTTAATAATTATAATAGAAATAGAAAATCATCATATAAGGAGGAGTGTAAGAATATTCATAACCATCTTTTTCCCTATTCATACCAAATAAAATTTGATGCCATCATGTATATTGGGGGATAAATAATAAACTCTCATGGGTATAAAATAAGGAAATAAAATATATAAATCTTACTCTTATAGAATTGAAGATAAAATTTTTTTATATAACTTATAAAAAGGAATGAATATACAAAATGATGATTTGGAATTATAAAAGATTAGTAATTCAGAAATGGATAACACATTGAGGATTTAAATATCCTAAAAATATAACTTTAAAAGAAAATTTTCTCTTTTTGTAATAAGACTTCGTAAATATATATATTTTTAAAAATAAACATTTAAAAATTTACCAAATGTTCTGGGATAAATTAAAAAAATAAACATAATTTCTTATAAAAGGAATAATTAAAATTTAGAAACAAGTTAAAAAGGCCATGAATTTTACATGGGTGTAGAAAATGACTATTAAAAAATATAAATATTCATGGTATAAAATCAATATTTTTATTGGATTTAATTTATTATTAGAATGAAAATTGTAACATTTAAAAAACAATGTAAAAATTTACTTCTATAAATTGAATAGGCACAAATAATTGATATAAATTCAATGAATGGGGTGGAAGAGAAAAATAGTTTCATCTAAGAACTCACTAGAATATTCATTCCATGGATCCTGTACATACAAAATCTTTAGCAATCTTATATAGAGGAAACACAAATATACGAGACATGTGATGAAACAAGTAAATGAAAATTTATTTCTAGATACAAATTTGTTAATTTTATATAGAGAATAATAAAACTCTTAACAATATGAACTAGAAATTATCATGAACTATGGGACAAAATAGCACTGTAAAAAGAAAATTAAAATAAAGACATAGTAATAAATATATCAATCACATAAAGATAATATGTGATGAACTAACTCTAATAATAAACTGACCTATAGTATCATAACTTAAAATAAGGGTTATAATGATTTAAAATCAAATAAACTTCAATTTAGTGAAAACATAATACCTTTAATCCAAGAGGTAGAATCTAGAAATAGGGTGAATCGGGAGGAATGTTTGTGAGTGATGATGGTTGTCTCTAATGTGTAGGTTGGGGTGACCATAGGAGGTGTTGTGAATGGGATTAAATCATCAAGAAGGTGCTATAGGTGTAATGTATGAGTCAGAGGAGGTAAAAAAGGATTGGTAGTGGTGATGCCGATGGTGATGGTGATGTAATTCCACTAAACACTGTTGCTTCCTTGTGGTTGTTTGGTCATTAAAATCCATTAAATTCCTTAGTAAAACACTTTTTCTAGAATCCAATGGATCAATATAGTTGATAAAGGTTCATATTTTATACTATGTTTAGTGATATAGATATCACCTAGTGGGATGCTATTTAATCAAATTCAGTATCTAGAGACCATCAACTTGGTTAGAGTATGGGTTAAGTCACTGTGGAATGTCCTTAAATATGTTCCTTAATCAAATTATGTGTGTTCAAATCAATAATTAAACCTTTACTAGGTTGTCAAATAACTTGGATCCATATAAATGATGATATAGTTACCTATACTTGCATGTCTTGTACTTTTTAGAAGTAACCTAATTGAGAATATTATGTGTGAAGGAATACTCAAGTTTAATTCTGATGGGTGATACTAATTGAAAGAAATTTCATTTTCATATGAGTAACATTTTAAAGGCTTATAATGAGGTCTTTTTATTTGTCTTGTAGCATTGGATTATTAATCCCCCTGAGTTATTGAACTTAATTACAAGGTTGGGTTTTAAGAGAATGGTGGATGCACAAAAGATTTAGATAACAACTATAATATTTGTGGTTCCTGATGAAACCGAATAGAAAAGAGTTTTATTCATTGTAAAGGGGTGATTAGAGTTCTAAATTTTTGTAAGGATGGCTCGTTGTGGTGTATGGAATGTTGAAAATGTGAGTGGATCTAGCATCGGGGATTGTGACTCATGGGATAATCACTCTATTGGAAAAATTTGATTTTTTCTTGTCTTATGTGGAGAATATTAATGCATTAGAGATCATGTGGGGGTTTTGTAAGAATGGTTGAACTACTAGAATATTGGTGGTGAGCTAACCGATGGGAATGTTCTTGGTTCAATGGATAACCCCAATGAAACTAGTGAAGGAAGGACAATAAACAATTCAGTTCAATGTCATCCTTCATGTTTAAAACTGGTGCATTTGACAAAAAATCTCCCAGGGTTTGGTATCCTAGTGGTTAATTGTTATACAGTTGACTCTATGATGGAAGATGAAATCAGTACTGGATCAAGGTACCATTGTGCGGTTATCCTAAGTGATTCGATACTGGTGATTTCATGGTTCGTTTAATGTCATGTATGAGGGGATCTGAACCATTTGGATGGAGGATGTAAGAAACAAATAGGATACTAGAGGATGTTATTTACATCAAAAATAGATTTTTAGATACTTTGTATTGAATTATTTTCAATTCTATTATACCTATTATGTGTTGTTTTTCTCGACAATGATTTTGGTCAGTTGGTCACATTTGGTCATTTCATTGAAATATAGACTAGTTAGGTTATGGATATTTGTATGTGATTATTGAGACATGAATTTAAAGATACTCTTATGTTGGTGATCATCTACCCATCACATGTGTAATGAACTCTCTTTTGAGAAGGGTATGACTAACAGATGGATGTCCATGGTGACTCCAATGATATGATGTTCAGTAGACCCAAATGAATCTAGACCTATGGGAAATTACTAATTTTGATTTAGATTACTAACAACATGATGGAAAATAGATGTGGGACTAATAATTGGGTTGTTTTATTTAAACCAATATTTATTTAGATAATTAGGGAATTGATACACAATTTGGATCCTTGTGGCTAGTGTATGTGGTTGATTAATCATCTATATAAATTTCTTTAGAGTTGGTTAAAACTTTAGTAACAATGATGGTATAGTTTAATGATGTCTCTAGGGATTAATTTGTTTTGATCATTGTCTTTATAGGTGTTAGTCTATTTTTATGAGAACCTTATTTGTTAAATGGCTAGAAAAGAACTTGTTGGTGTTTATCATGATCCTGAATACAGTGGGTTGGAACCAAGCTTGTTATACTAGGTATGAATGAGGTTATTCAAATTAGATGGGAACTCTAAGAAACAGTTGGCTTATAGAGGTTTCTTTAGTCATTAGAGACTCATTGGCTCGTTTTGGAATCAATAATGAGGTGTTGGTGTCGAATTCCCACCTGTTTTTTGTGTTGATTGATCACAATGGACTGACAACATTGGTTGTGTCATTGGAATACTAAAAATAAAAAATTCTATGATGATTAATATGGTGGTTAGAATTTTAATGCTCCAAAATGAATATTTTTTAAGAAAATATGGTGTTTTGGGTTCAATAAAAGTGGTAATTGTTTTCTGCATGATAGAGGACAAGGAACTTTTGGCTCGGCATCAGGTGTTTTCCTATGGAGTCATATAGTGGTGGAAGGATGGATGTTCAGGGTGAGAACTACCTTGAGATGGATTTTTAAATTTAGACATGTAATGCAAGATAAATCATCACAGATGATTATCATTTAATACCAAGAGGTGTGTTCCACATTCTAATAAAACTTCTAGAGGGAATGAAGCATTATAATGGAATGATTATAATGGTTTTGGCCATTTTGTGTTAGAATTTTCATGGAAAATTTAATTTATTTTTTTTCTAAGTGGTCCATTTCAAGTAACTAGAATTATAATGTAGGAACGAGTGATAGTGTGTTTCAAAATGGTGTTTTAGGACAAGATTAAAGGTTTGAGTGATGAACTAGTGATTCAGGAGACCACTGAAGGAGTGACGGAAGGCCCAAGACAACTGAAATGGGATATTGTAGTGAATTCACATCATGAATATGGTATTCACAATGTGAGTAGGGTTTATTGGGTGGACTAATATGGTTAATGATATAAAAATAGGGCTAGGATGAATTTTCTGAAATATCGCAATGTGATACATAGTGTTATTCCATGGCACATGCTGGCTTGGCCCAATTAGTTCATTTCATAGAAGCTATCAGTGATAAACAATTATTCAAGTTGTGAACTTCTCTGATATAGTTTTATAGAGGTTTTAAATTGTGGATATTAATTAATACCACTTATATAGCATTCTCTTGAATCCAATGAAAATATTTTGAATGGAATAAGTGGTTTTGGCTTCCTAGAGTCCTCTGATATCATTCTACAATTGATTGAAGTGATTTTCATTGTGATGGGTCCCTTTTGGAATTTATTAGACTTTATGATCACTATATTATTTAAATTACCTTAAAAATATCCTTAATTTGTTGATCAATGATTGATTCTAATTGGATAATTCAAATTCAAAATTCCCCCGAGTCTTGAAACATTTGTCTAATGATGATGAGACATTGGATTGAGATAGAAAGATGAGGGTGTATGATTATGAACACATGTTGTTTATTTGAAATCTAGTGAATGTTTTAACAGGAAGAAATATTATCATTTTTCCAATTTAATTATATTTAATTTTTCATTGTTGTGTTTCCCCACAATAGATTTTTTGACCAATTTAATGTTGTATGAACATAAGGAACCTTATATGGGTGGTTGATCATGGTTCTGACTATGTGGCGACATCCAAAATTCATTTATCATGTTTTCCTTTCACCCAAATTTAGTGTTTTTTTAATTAATTTAAACAATTATAATTTAGTTATAATTAACAATTTTAGAATTCTTGACCATCAGATAAGAACCTTTGGTGATTGATTTTTCCAAATGGTCATTCATAGACTTGGAAAAATTAATTAAGCATTTCTTGTCTTAGAATGAAGTTAATTTCATCGGTATTATTGCACATTTATTGTCATGTGATGTGATGTTCTTTAACATGGGTGAACAATGCTTATTTTAAATAATGAGTTATGAATAATAATAATTATTAATTAATTTATGAGGCTTGATTCTTAATTAATTAAAGGTACCATGACTAATAGAATGGGAAATGTTTCATGATCCTTATAAAAACATTGTTCATTGGCTTGATACTGTCCATCGATGGCCAGTGTTTGATCATGTATGAATTCTTTAGAATACATTAAAACCCGGAGGTTTGTTGATGTTTTATATGAGACCTAGAGCCCATGACACCATGTTTGATAGATAGATCACATGTTTGTGGTTTTTTTATCCCAATGAGGCCATGCATGAATATTAGTTAATGATTATTCTTGATAAAATTATAAAACATGTTTTATTTTGATCACATATGTAGTTTATATAAATCATGATGATATTCCCTACTCTGATATATGTGAACTATTTTTCCTTGATGCAATATTTATATCCTTATAACTTCTTGGGGATGATTGATTGTGGTCTCATGTGGGTGCATATTTAGCCTCTGAGAACCTTTATGACGTTTTAGGCCATGATTATGCCTCTGTAGCTTGTTTTTCATATTTGATGATGACCACACGAACCTTTATGTTGCTACTAATACTCATGATATTATTACATTATATGTATACCTCATATGAACTTCCTTATTATGTATGTTACCATGTCTTTGGAGGCATTAACATTGGTGATCTATATATGTGGACCATCATTAAATGATTGTCTCCCAGGTGGGGGGGGTGTTCATGAATTCTGATGGTGGTGATGATAGACCTAATCACAGTCTAGAGATATGATGATTTCATAAAATTGGAGTTTTGAGGATGCAATTGATTCCCAGATTCCATGTACCATATTATTTGATTCACAATGAATTATCAAGTTGCACGCTCGATGCTTGGTGTTATGTTGAGTAAAATATCCTACCTGTGGCCCATGTTATTTGATTCCGTATGAACTACTAAGTTACATGCTTTTTTCTTAGTGTTATTTCATGTATAATGTAGTAATTTGGACTTAGAGAATTCTAATTTCCATATATACACATTTACATGTGGTCATCGAGTGAAAGATTTACTAGCCCGATGCCTAGTCTGGTTACTTATGAATTCAATTATGTTTATTTTTTTGGAATAATGTAAAAGAAGTTATAGTCATGGTTCATGGTGGCTTGGTATGTTCACAATTGCTCAACACATGGTTATTATTGGTTGTGTGTGCTTGGTGATTATATGTTATGTCGCAAATATGTATTTACTATTTACTTTATAATGAAATTATCTTATACGTGTACATTTGATATTTATAGTTGGGTACTAGACCACATTGGTGGTGTCCAATAGATTTTTTCTCACACCATTCTTGGACATCGATGGAACATGGGAATCTGAGAAACCTACACTAGTTGCAAGGAGAGGATCAGATGATGATTAGGTTGACCGTTTGGTGGGATAGATCAAAACAATTATGGATACTGGGATGATACGTGACATTTAGAGTGGGATCAGAACATTTTTTCATTTCTATTTTCTAATCTATATATGTTATCAACCTACTGTGTGACAATTTCCTTGTACATAGGTTTGAGTTTTTGGTTTCCTCATACATTCATACAACTGGTATGTGGTTTGTTTCCAATCACTATAATTATATAATGTTTATGTATTGGTTTATTTAATATTATTTTTCACTCAAATTGAGGGTACAATCATAGCTTGGTTCCACTTGAGAATCTCATTGCTTGTCGACAACCTCTTATGTAAAGGGATGTATACCTAAGGTCATGTGGAATTCTGGATTGGAAATTAAGATTTAGGTAGGTATGTTATATCACTCATCATAATACCAACCTACCTATGGTGTCCATTGTGTCGACCACACATAATTCATCATATATGTCATCAATAACAACACTAAAACAAGATCACACATAAATAATGAATAATATTTATTTGAATCCAATTTGAAGGATCTCATGTAAAATAATTATTTTTATCAAATCCATTTTAAAAAAATTTAATAAACATAATTTATTGTAAAATAACTACAAAACCATTTAAAAAAAACTTTTGAAAATACATTGGAAAAAACAAAAACAACACCTAGTTTAAGATCAAATATTTTGTTTCTAAATGTTACAAACAAATGTGTTTGAAAATATATTCTTATAACCATTTCAAAATGCACATATTAACATATTTTCTTGTCAATATATGCAAAAGAATGAATATATATATATATATATATATATATGTTCTCATGAATATGTTTATGATCAAATGAAATAAAAAAAAAGTTCACAAAATAAATTATAACTGAATAAAAAAAAGGTGGAAACAAATAAATAAAAAATTTAAAGTAGAGGAACCCAAGAAATTTCACTACTTAACTCACGATTCATTTAATAATAAATATTTAAATGATTATAAAAAACTTTTATACACCTAATTACTCTTTAAAAAAATCAAATGTAATTTATTAGTCAATACCATATTATAGTTTTATGTATAGACCGCATATAGAGCTAAATTCACAAAAACGTAGTTTTAATATCACTTGAAAACACTTAAAAACCTATAATGATACAAACATTTAATTTTAATTGATCAAAAAAGAATTTATAAATTCAAAGGAATCAATCTAAAATTTCCAAGAATAAAAAATATATTAAAGAAAATCCAAACCATGGAAACCCCAACCCGAAATGTGAATAGATGACTAAAACCCCCCAACAACAAAATGAAAAGCATTCCAATTAAAATCTCACACCCAAAGAACATAAGTTATATAATATTCAAACCCTAAACCCCTTATATGGTTTGGATGCATCATGGAATGAAAATTAGGAATAGAAAAATTAAGAGAGGGAGGGAGGGTGGGAGAGAGAGAGAGAGAATGGAATAGTAATGGGACTTAGATGAAATGTTTTCCCATTGAAATTACATGAGAAATCAGCAGAATGAGGAGGCCATATGAGGGAGGGGAACACCCTGGGGGCTGACTGGTCATGCATGATAGTTGGTAAGGAAAATGAAAGAGGGGGAATTGGTTAGAAGGTATGTTTAGAAAATTTTTATCTTTTAAGTCCTTGGAAACATCAGATGGTTTGGTGTCATGCTTTCCCAAATCGTGCTTCAACTTTGTGCCTATTACTGGAAAAATCTAGTAAACTCACATGGTTGGTTATCATGGTTTCATAAATCTTGAACCAAAGATACGTTATGATCTAAAGATCCAATAAAATAGAAAATTTCATGCTCATAACATATCCTACAGAATAAAAACGATCTTCTAAAACTAACCATTAGTCTATAGGTGAAAAGTGGAACTCAAATTTACTTGTGAGACTAAATACCTTTATAATCCCTACTAGAACCTTGATTTGAACCTAGAAAATATTTTATATATGATATTATCTATGTTTTTTAAAGTTTCTTGATATTCCTAGTATATATATTACCAAGATCATTGACCTATGAGGATTCTTTAATAAGTAAAAAATTAGTTTCCTCAGTCAGATCCATAATTACCATATCTTGTTTTGACTACTCATGATTTTTTCTAGCTTATTAATTAGGTTTATAATTATCTCATCCCACTGTCATTATGATAATGGGTGTTGTTGATTATTTTTGGAAAACCATTGATGCTCTACCTTTACTAGTTTAAGGGTAAGGAATCTAGCAACAAGCCGTGAGATATTGTTTTTATACTCACAAAAAAAATTGTTAATTATTAAATTTAATTAAATGATAAAATACCCAAAAATATCATTATACTAAGATAATTACAAAATTATTGGTTTATAAGAGTATTTTGATATTTATTTTAAATATATCCCAAAAAGGTAATTTACAAATTTAATTTATTAATTTGTTTTATTGGAATTTCCTATACATATTTAAATGGTTGTTTTTTGTTTTTCATGTAAAGGAGTAAACATTACATATGAGCATGGGATAATATGTAATATAAAAAAGGTAAATGTGCATGATAAAAAAACATAAATAATCCCCTCCTAGATATATATAATATTACCTCCTTTCCATAGTTGATAAATGAGATGATATATAATATTTAATCCACAAATATAAGTGTTATAGAAGGAAAATTCCTTTTATGAAGAAGAGAAATAACCCATACACATGATTTATCTTCAACTGATATATATATAGAATTCGATTGTGTAATTAAGATATTCACCTAGATATATAAAACACGTTTACTTTTCTACTAAGAATAAATTCCATGTTGTGCATGAATAAAAGATAAATCTCATAGGTTAATTATGATTAAACCATGGAGTCAAAAGCTCACATCATATTAACAATACCACACCACATTCTATGTATTGTTAACACCTATTGGCCAAGAACTACATTATTTCAACATTAAGAGGGATATATGATTTTCTGGACAATCATTCATCAGAATAAACTGAAAAATTTGTTTCTTGAGTTGGAATAAAATTAAATTTTCAGAATGAAATTGAGGTTCAGTCATAAATATAACCTCTATATTATACATGTCTTCCAAAATAAGGAAATTCACGTCCAAAACTCCCATGAAATATCCATCTAGTAATTAAGGAAGGTGGTTTCCATGGAAAGGAATTATGAAACCGATAAGATTCAAGTATTGAGATTAAATGGATAAATCCATACCTCTTGGATGACCCACAAAGAATAGTTCAAGGTATGTAAGTGGTGGAAATTATGTTCAAATTTCCAAGACATTGTAAATAAGAAATGGGGGATGAAATATATATAAATATAAGGTTAATTAACTATATTAGGGGATCCATTCTATGGATTAGAATGAAATTATATATATAATTTTTTTAAAATTATAATGTTATAACATATTTATCAGTATTGATGTATCTCCCCTCTATTTTCTATTTTTATAATAGTGATCTCCCCTGATCATACTATTTGGTAAATTCTAACTCAATGGTATCCACATGGATGAAACCCGATTATTATAGAGTCTATGAACCATTCCCCTTTTAATTCCATACTTGATACATAGATTTAAAGGGAGATCAAGAATATGAGGTGGGTGTCTGAACATCACACTTATCTTTCTCCCATTTACTTTAACATAACAAAATTTATATTCTCTCACACTAATTGGGTTACTGATGTATGTTATATAAAGGTATATGTTGATTTACTGTCATGTGGAGTCATGATTATGATCTATTTATGATTGATGTATGCACTCTCTATTGAAGTTATTCCCACTCCCTCTATTTTGGAGATAATGGTGTGAAATGTACATAAAGATACTAAGTAAAATTATAATTTTCATAAATTATGAAGTGTTGGTGTGTATAACTGATTTAAAACAAACAATGGGTTAAAATAATGCAAATAAAGTGAGTGATACAATGGAAAATAATTTAATTTTAATTTAGGGGTATCTATATTTTTTATGCATTCATTCTAATTTTCATGAAAAACATATATTTTTATTCCATATTTAAACAACCCCACGTAATTTCAATTTTTTCAATATTATCATAAAAACATATAAAAATAAGTGAAAGGGATAATGAGTTAATTATTTGGATCCTTAGAGACAAACCCATTTCAGCACCCTCACTACTCCCATGAGGGATCTTTAAAAGTTTAATTGATGATAAAAAGTATTTTGTCAAGGTTTTGTTCCCATCAAATTTTTGGACCATTATTAGGAATCCTATGTATCCACACTTTGTTTTTTCACTCTTTTTAATGAAGTTACAGTTTTATTAAAACAAATTCCAATGAATATAGATGTTTCTTTATGTTCAAAATATAATTTTTAAGAAATAGTGTCATTGTTACCCAAAAAATCATAGGAGTACATGTATACATTTTCTTGGATTATTGTATTCAGTGAATTAAATGGAGATATAAAAATATATATCGACCCATAGTACCAAGATTTTATCTTAAGAGAGTGTGGTGAACTCCCAGAACACTTTTTTAATTTCTAATATATGAAAGAAGAGTTAGTGACACTTCATTTCCCTCTATTTTATAAATAAGAAATCCAAGAGTTTATGGATTCACTTGAAGATCAAATATTTATCTTCCATCTTAAAAAATTATACAAGGTACTCCAAGCGAAATAATAGATACAAGATGAGCCACATTAGGGAGAATAAAAAACTACAAAATATTTTTTTTCTTAAATTTATTTGAAAACTCATACTCTATATTTTGAGTAATTAGATTTCAAAATTATTGATTTACCATAATAGATAAGAAATATAATGCCAAATAAGTGATTTTCATGATTGAGGAGATGTTGGAGGATCCAGTTGAGTGGTATACTATTGAAAATTATAATGATAGTACCACATTGCACATAATTTAATATTCAATGTCTGATCCAAAAAAATTATTGTATCCATATAGTTTATTAATGTTTTCATCACTAGTGGTCACTAATTTTATAGTTAAAGAAGAAGGGAAGAAAAAATTCTTCATCTTCCCACCCATAAATATTCAGAAGAGATACAATACCATGGATGTGTATATAAAGTACAATTTTCATTAAGATCACCATATCTAGTGAAAGGTGAAGGAAATTGGATTCAAAGTTATGTTATCATTTATATCTCATAAAAAAATACTCATTCAAATTGGATATAACAACTGGTATGACCTAGGTCGGGGTAGTAAAAACCTAGTACCAATTTATGGATTCAAATAAAATTTTCATTATCTTTATTTTTATTTTCAATTTAGATTTGATTTCAACAAATTTACCAAGTTTTATTTTTTCATTTCATATTTGAAGAGAAAAACAGCTAAATGACACTGTAAAATAAGTAAAATACATAGATATGTAACCAAATTCATAATACACATTTGGTTATATCACTCATTTACATTATTATTATCTCTTACTAATAGACAATTCTATGTGAAAAAATTATATGAATGTATTTTAACCAAATAATTGGGTGGTAAATTGATGATTTTAAAGGTAAAATGCTATATCACATTAGGTATACATGATTTATTAATTTTTATTTTAAATTTTTTTTATAGATTCATTGAGCCTAAGCCAAATAACACGAAAATTTAGATTATCATGAAATTTTTGGAAAATCAGATTAATTTGATCATATAACTTTTTAAATGAACATTGATATATTATTTTCTCCATAAATTTAATTCTATCATTTAATAACCATTGAAAAAATTTGAAGCCAATGTGCATAAGTGTTATATAATTTTAAACGTATCTACCTGATAGGTTTCTAATAATTTTGAAAAAAACTTATATTTCATGTTTTAGTGAGAGTCTTGAGTCATGAAATATAACCTAGAAACATATATTGTTTATTTTTCATAGATTTTAAAGATATTGGGATGTGTAAAAAATGAATGAGGTATCATTTTAGAAATACCACATGAAGCATAAACCTCTATTGAGGTTTCATTCCATATAAACCATTCTTAATCTCCTAGAAGACATAGATAGATTGTTAGGTAACCACATTACATGATTATCATCTATAACTAACCTATTATTGAGATGTATACAGGATTACATGAGACAAAAGTGTGGTGGAAAGGGATATTTATTGGGATTTCTAGGAGGATTGTTTAATTTTTTTAATGTTTTTTAGTGGTTCTATAATTTTATAGGAAGTAGAGTTCACAACACTAACTATAATAATTTGTTTAAAATTTTATCTCAATTTAAAATAATAATAAATATGAACAAAAATATTGACATAAAATTACAGTTGTACCCAGATAAAATAAAACAATAGAGATAAGTGTATCAATCAGTCATTATAGTTTCATTATATGTGAAACTTAATTATATAGAGAAATCTTGGGATGGTATAATCATTGTAAGGGGAATGAATGAAAACCATGTATTGAGTGTAACACACATTTAAATCATAAATTTTGATGAAAATAGTAAATAATCTTATTTTTGTATTAGTTTTTTTAATTTTAAATACACATTTTAACCTTATAATTACCCATATCTAAGCACTAAAAATTGATACATACTTTTTACTCTATGAAGTGGATATACTAGAATAGAATCAAGAATATGGAAATAATACAATACCATACCAATTATAGAAATATGTTACTTTGTAGTATATATATTTCCTTCCTCCCCAAATTATCCATGAGATGAAAATACCTTACCAAAGGACTACACTAATTCTAATTTTCCTTGATTTCCATGTCAAATACATTGTCCAAATCTTATAAATAGGTGTCGATTTACTCTAGTAAACTATACAAATGATTCCATGGATTCCCAAATTAGTTGAAGAATCTACCAAATTTTTTTTGATATACCCCATATATTGAACCACTGAATATAGATCTATATTTTCCATAATTGTGGCATGGATTCAACTAAAATTTATAATAAGGACTGATGTTATAGAACCCCAATTTTTTTTTAAATAAACACAACACCTTATTAGTGGAAACATATATAAAATATTAATATGATTCATGATAGTACCACAATGGTTTAGTGTCTTTGGAAAGATAGTTACATAAATAAATTGTGCATAAATCCTCTACATAATTTTCCATTATGTTATTAAAAACTAGAACCCTTCTTATAAAAAACAGGATAAAAACTTTCTTCATAATCGGGTTAGGAGAAATATAACAAAGAGAGAGATCAAATTCTTATTAGGGGAAAATATAACAACATTGTTCCTTATTTAACATTAATAATTGACTTATTCGATAATATTACACTTAATAAAAATAAAAATATTGGGAAATATTATGTATTTTTCAATTAGGTAAATTAAAAAACAACTTAAAACAAGAAATACATCAGCTTTATTGAAAACATCCTTAACATGATCATAATTTTCATAGGGTTTTAAAACTAAATGGGTTAACCTATGGACATATATAAGAAACGAGTGAGCTATAAATCCCAGTAATGGAATAAAAATGGAATAAATTGATAAATGTTAGAAAATGGGCGTATAAAAGGGGAATATAATGGGTGAGAATCATAAAAATGAATAATAATCTATGATATAGCATGATAATCTTAACATGAGAAATGTGGAAACAACTTAAACACTGCATCATAGACATAGGTCAAAGCTCACTACCAAAAAATCATGGTGGAAAATGTCTCAAAAATGAATTAGGTTAACCCTCTATCCCAACATTAATTCTCATGAGACTAAAAATTACACATTGAATTTGAGATCTATATAATTATGGGCGCACCCATCGCATTCATTTAATTCTTGGGCTTCAGTGTACCACATAGATCATAGAACATGGATTCATTCATCATTATATGTTTTACAAGATCATAGAGTTTAGAATAAAAATAAATAATTCATTATTAATAAAATTATAAGTGTAAAAATGAGAAAAAAATACTTGATAGTAAATTGTTATGGTAATCCATTAAAAAGTGTTTGGTTATGAAAAATTATAGTGAAATTTCAGCAGCATAACAACGTCACTTAAAAATTCATAAAATGGGTTGATGAGAGAAAAGGGGGTATCTATCATTTGAAATAAAATGTGTAGTCATAGGGACATGGAAAAATGTATACCATCATAATTAATTGGAAATATAAGTCATAGGATAATGAATAAATGTGAATAAAGAAAGCAAGAATAGAACCCTTACAATATTTTATCATGGTAATGAGTGTAAATAATGTTTCATGTGTTGGATTAATGAGAGTTAAGGGGGTATATAATAATTGATAAATAAAATTTATTTTATGGGTTATATGGAATAACATATCCAACATTGGTAATTTTAAACAAAAGGAATAAAATGAAGAAGATACTTGAATTCAAAAGAGGATAGAGAGATCCCTTACCTTGAGAGTGTGGCTCAAAATGCTTGGTAGGGGCTTATTATGAGTTTGAGGAACCTTGTGAGGACTCTATAGAGGGGAGTTAAGAATAATTATGTGATAAAAATATTTTTAGTGAAGAGAAATGGGGTCGTGGGTGGTTTTATATATGAAATGAGTGGGGAATTCTTTAATATTTCCCAAAAAATTGGTTTTAGTCTCTATATAATAAAATAACCAAAAAAGCCTTCGCAATGTGTTTATCCATGTTTTATTCCAATGGGTAGTGTTTATAATGATTATATATGTAAATGGGATGAATATAAAAAAATAATTCTCTTGTTTATGTGGAGTTGAGTGATATTCTTTTAGAAATGATTTTAAATAAATATAATATATTATAGGTTTTTGAGGATTCATAATATATTTATAAAATATGTAAAATAAATGTAAAATCAAATTATATTAAATTAAAAACTATATTTGATCATGTATCACATCTATATTATTTATCACATCACTTTTGGGTCATTATGATGTCATAATACACAAATTATATTTATATGCTATTTAATTTTAACCCGAAAATTTTTATTGTCTCAAAAAAATATGAAAAAATAAACATTCGATAATTTTGACATAATGATTCCAAAAATAATATTAATTTTACCTAAATAAATTTCTAAATATGTGAATTTTCACATTTAAAATAAAATAGTTATATATTAATAAATGTTTCATTTTTTAACAACAACATTTTTTAAACCCTAATAAAAAATAAATTTCACTTCATAAAATTATATGATAATTAATATTTATTAATAAATATTTAATTATAATATTTATTTTAAATAATATTTGTTCAAAAAAATACCTTAATTCATCTAAATTAATTTCATAATTGAATTCAAATACCAATTGAAATACTACTTGTGTTTTATTGTATTTAAATTAAAATCATTTATAAAGTAATGATTAGAAGAGAATGTGAACATTATTTTTTCGAAAAATAAAATATATATAATCATATTATTGTGTTCTTAATACATATACCTTTAATACACCCGCAAATTCCCTAAGAGTATGGTGTGGGATGGCGAGCCTTTCATGGTCTTGTTCAGCATACATGGTTTGGGTCGTGATCTCGATAAGCATGAACATTTAATATAAACAGTTTCACTCATTATTAAGTGGTTAAATATAATCTTAGATTTGGTAAAGGGAAAATACCAAATATTTTATCACCCTTATAATCTCTAATAAAATGGGTTCCTATAGTAAGATCCTACTATTTGAGGCCATCACTTCCCTTGTCTATGCGAATGGAATATGTTAAAACCCTATATTTATAATAATAATTTGATCATTGTTGAAAAACTATATTATCAACAATAATTATTCTTAATAGTAATTTAAATAGGATATAATAATACCAATGGTGTTCATTTGTTTTTTATAACAATATTACATAATAATACATTTAAATAAATCAAAATGAGAATTTTATGTATAATGGTTTGGGTCGTTACAATATTCACCCTTAAGAAAATTCACCTAAGAAGTTTTCATTTCTGAAACTAAAATAGACGAAGTTAACTCTATTTAAAAACCTCCTCCATTACCCACATCACATCTTTATAATTTTGGTTTCTCTACTGCACTTTAACAAATTGCATTTTATTTATTTTTTAGAACATTGTCTCTATAATCATAGATCTTTATTAGCTTCTCATTATATGAGAGAACATTATCCAATAGTAACACCACTGGATTGAGTACTTGTGATGGGTCTGGTATGTAATTTCCTAAGATAGATACATGGAATACATCATGTAATTGCGACAGGTTAGGTGTGTAGTGCTATTCAATAGTCAACCACTCTAATAAGATAATGGATCTCAAAAGGGTGGATTTATTTGGGACTAATCTTTCCCTTATTCCCAAATATCATAAATTTCTTCCACGATGATATGAATAAGAATACCATTTATCAAACATCAAACTATATTTCTCATCGATGATTGTCATCATATCTATTCTTTTGACTCTAAATTTTTTTGACATGATGTTGAGTGTTCATAAACGTTTCCACCATTTCCTCAACAATATCAGGACTGGGAAGATTTTGTTCCCCAAATTCATCCCAATATGAAAGTGTTCTATACCTCTTCCCATAAAGGGATTCACAAGGGGGGGGATATTTGGATTCTAGATTTGAAATTTTTTTGTATGATAACTCGACCATAATAAGATGTTTGTCTAGTACTCTTTTGAAGTCCATAAAACATTCTCAAAACATATATTCTAATGTCCGATTAGTCCTGTTAGAATAGAAATCAGTTTGGGGATGATATGTCATACTGAAGTTTATCTCAGTGTTTAGAGAATGTTGGAGGCTCATACAAAACATAGAGGTAAATCTTGGATCTCTATTAGATACCATCGATAACAGTACTCCATGAAGCCTTACAACTTCTCGGATGTATATTTGTACAAGTTTATTCTATGGGAAATCCTCTCTAATCTCACTAAAGTTTGAAGTATTTATCAAATGATCCACCACTAAACATATAACATTATTCCCTCTTAACAAACCAATGAAAAAAATCAATGGTGATGTTTTCGCATTTGCATATAGGTATGGGTAATTGTTGCATCATCCACTTGGATTCTTTACTTTTCGCTTTCACTTTTTGACATAAAATATATCTTAATGTATATTTCATGATCTCCTTTTTAATATTTTTCCACCAATAGTTTTCTCAGAGATATTGATACATATTTTTTTCATGGGTTTATGGAGAAGGTTTATATTTGTGCATCATCCAACATCACCTCCTTAAACACAATATTTTTTCCTATATAAAGTCTTAAATGAAATCATACAACACATTCTTCTTTAATAATAAACTCTAAGGATTTCAATTTTCATATATTTTTAACTTTCTCCCAAATTCAAACATCATTTCATTGAGTATCATATATCTTTTATAGAAGGGATCATTGAGAAATCATTTTGGGAAGTATCAATGAAGTTCCTTGCTATATGATTACCATTCCAATCCTTTTCAAATATTAGAAGATCTGATCCTTCTCAATTATCATTACTGATAGAATTGATGGACCCTTTTAACTAGAGAGTCTACCACTTTATTATCTTTCCCATGATGGCAGTGAATTGAGTGGTCATAATACGTAATAAGCTCTAACCTTATTCACTGGCACATATTAAGCTCTTTTTGTGTGAATATATTCTGGATGTATTTTTGATCCATATATATTTCACACTTCTCCCTAAAGTGATAATACCACTATATTTTCAAAGTGAAGATTACTCCATCCAACTCTAGATCATGCATTGGGTAGTTCTAATTTTAAAATTTAAACTAACTTTAAGCATAGGCTATGAATTTTTCATTCTTCATTAACACACAACCCAATCCCTTCATCAAATCATCATTGAATATAGTAAAAAATACTCCAATTATGGTTAGTGTAAAAACAGGTTTAGTGATAGGACTCATTTTCCATAACATAAATATTACTTCACATTCATCATTCCAAACCATCTTGACTCCCTTCTGAGTGAGCTTAGGTAAATGGTTTGAAAATCGCAAGAATTTTCCCAGAAATCGATCAAAATACCCATCCAATCCATGGAAAATATTAATATATGTCATAGATGTTGGACTCTACCATCCTTAAATTTCTTATTTCATTGAAGGGTTTAAAAATATATTATTTCTTATGATCATATTCCCTATGAATGACACTTCCTTCAACTAGAAGTCACATTTTTGTACTTCACAGAAATATTATCCTTTCATAAGATATTTTGTATAGTGAATAGATGTTCATCATGATCCTACTTGGTTTTGGAGAATATTATAATATCATCTATAAATACCACTAAAAATTTTCAAGTTAAGTTCCAAAGACTCTATTCATCATGTCGATGAAGATTATTGGTGAATTTGTGATTCTCAGTGGAATTTTTATGAACTCATAGTTCCCGTAACATGGATGAAAAGTAATCTTAGGGATAAACATTTATTCACTCAAACATGGTAATATCTAGACCATAGAACTTCCATGAAGAAGTATTGTGATACATATTTGTGATCAAAAAATAAATTAATCCCTAAAAGTTGATACATGTTCTTTATTAGGATCAATGTTAAGCTCATGATAATAAATGAAAAGGCACATTGAAACATCCTACTTCATGATGAAGAGGAATGGTGCACCCCATGGTAAAGAACTTGGTCTTATAAAAACGTTATCTATGTTCTCATGTAGTTTTTTCTTCATCTCCTCATGTTACGCAATATGCATTCTATACAGAGTCCTAGATAATGGTAATTCCTCAAGTATAAGCTTGATTTGAAATTCAACCTCTTAGTTAGAATGAAGACCAGTAAATTACTCAGGAAACACATCATGATATTACCTAACAATGGGAATGTCTTAATATATTATTCATTACATATACTAAATAATTTGATATAGATAAGTTTCCTCATAAGAAAATATTATCCATGACTGAAATTTTTGTTCTAAAGAAGATTCTTCGCCCTCAGTATAATTGTATAAAAATCAAGGATGATACATAATATATAGAGTGATTTATTTCTCACAGAAATTTCTATTTGTTCTATATAGTGAAATTTAATACATACCCATAATTTCATCCAATTTCACAAATTTATAACAAGTTTATCTTGATTATCAGCCCATGTATTTTGATATGAATGAAATTATATACTTTGGATAAAATAATTTCCTTATTTTTCTATTTTCATTAACATATCTAGTTAAATTCATTGTAGTGGTTCTTGAATAGATCTACCAATTATTCTTGATATGAAGGAATTTGTAGAACCATAATAAAAAATTACATTCATTGTTATTGAATGAATAACTAGCATACCCATCACAACCTCATTTTCAGGATTCACATCAGTAGTTGTGATTGAAAAAACTCACCCTTTCTGCCTTAGAGGTTTTTGGTTTTATATGAAACCCTTTGTCTTAGAGAATTTATTTGTAATGTTCTATAGTTCATTATAATTGATGAAATTAATAATGTGCAGAGGGTTGATTGGAACATTCTTTTCCTCCATCTCATTCATGGTTTTCTATTGTCAGAAATTGCTTGATGGGTTCCCCTCCTTCCCTTACATAAAGTGTTTCATCACCCCCTTGGAAAATTTCTAGGGTGATTCTTTAGGAATATTTGACATGTGGGATACTAAAATTTCATAGAGCCGAAATATTTATCCATCGTACTAGAATTATTATACTTCACAGTCTTCCTCTTGTCTCGATGATACCCTGGAGCTTCATTGATCTCCATTTCAACTTTGAGGGATCATCAGAAAATTTACTCACTACTACAAATTTCAGAGATTGATATAGCTCTTCATAGACTAGGTTTCAAAAAACTAAATAAGAGTTAAACCTTGAATTTGGGGGAAATGACAGTTTCATTGGATTATCATGAATGAATTGTTATGTTTTCCTCACATACCACAATAGGGTTGTCGTCTTTTTTATTGAGGTAAATGAAATCCCATTCAATTTTAATTTAGATAGTTCTAGGAAAATATTTGTCAGGAAACATTATTTTTATATCCTTCTAGAAAATTAGTTTAGTAGAACCTTATATTTTTAGGAAATTGAGTATTGGAGAAGATCTTCTCAATAGAGTTGATCAATTGTTCCATAATCAAGAGATTATATGATCCGTTGAAGTTCAAAGGCCTTTGTCACATAAAGGAAACAATAAATACTTATTCTATCTTATGGGGATTTATACTCTCTTGCTGATCTAGGTTTCTATTTATAACCTAATTTAGATGAGAGAGTATCGCCATAATTTTTTTGATAGTTACTCCCATCGGGTTGGGAATCTTATTGGGGAATTCATCACAATTCCTTTTGCATTGGTTTTTTACCCAATTACTCATATTTATCACCATTGGCTTGAACAAAATGAAAACTAGGGATTATTATTTTTAAACAATTGAACAAATAATTGGGGATTCCAATTAAATTAAAGTTATGACTTATAAATCACATGTAATTACTTAACTTATGAATTTACAGGAATAAATATATGTTATCCTTGATCCATTTCCTATATTTAATTCTTAGGGGTATTTTCTTATTCCCTTAATAAGGGTTTATATTAAACTTATGAATTTAGAAAGGAATATCCCTTTAGAGTTTCAAAAAAGGTGCACTATAAGGCCTTTTTTCATGTACTAGGTTATGCAGAGTCAGTCTCGATGTACTTTGTTGGAGTTGTTACCCCTGGGCACATCTGTTCTAGAACCACATCCACTTACATTATCTAAACATGGATTTATTTTTTTTGATAAAACAGTTACTATGTAAGTACCAAAATTTAGAGATGTTTTCTTATATTTAGTATTATCCATATGTCTTTATCTAATGTTTTATAATCTTAACCATAAATAAACTAAAATTTTCCATTGATACCAACTATAACAAATAATGATCATTATTTCTCAATAATATGTGATTTATTACATAATATTACACTTAATACAACCAGAATGATTGATAAGACAAGTGAATTTAGGAATTATGTACATTACATAACAACTTAAAATATGAAATACATTATCTTTATTGAAAACATCCATATCATGATCACAATATTCCATGGATTTTAAATTTTAATGGGATAACCTGGGAAAAACATAAGAAAGGGGTAATAAATATACCATAGTAAGGGAATAAACGTATAATAAAATGAAAAATGATCAAAAATCATTAATCCAAGGGAAATAAAAGTTATGAGAGTCATAAACATGAATTATGAGGCATGATATAGCTTTATAATGACAACATGGTAAATGTGGCGACAACTGAAAACACTTCAAAATAAACATATTTAAAGGAAAATTGCTTATACATCAATATGGAACAATTCCCATAAATGAATTAGGTTAACACCATATCCCAACATGATATATCATTTTACTAAACATTACGTAATTTATTAGAGCTCTATATAATTTTGGGCCCACCCACCACATTTATTTCATTCACATTCTTAAGTGCACCACAAAGACCATAAAACATGGATTCATTCATAATAATATTTTACTAAAAAATTATGTTGTTTGGAATATATACATATAAGTCCCAATTAGAATAAGTATAAATTTATAAATTTTATAACCCTTGATATGAAATGGGTATGGTATTCACTAAACAATTCTTTGGCTATGGGAAATCATGGAGAAATATCGGCACCATAACGACATCACAAAAATATTCATAAAATGGGCTGATGAGAGAGAAATGTGTCGCTTATAATTTGAAAATAAAATCGTTAGTAATAGGGAAATGAAAAATATATCTTATCAAATGTAATTGGAAATAAAATACATATGACAGTGATGAAACAGGAATAAAGAGAAGAAAAAAACTAACCCTTACAAAATTGCAGCACAATAATAGGTGTACATAAAGGTATATGGGTGGGATTAATGATAATGAAAGGGGATTATAAACATTTATAAATAAAATTAATAGTAATGTGGATATGGAATAACATATCCCAACTTTATTAATTTTAAACAAAAGGCATAAAATAAATAGGATTGTTGTATTGAAAAGAGGAGTGAGAGGTCCATTACCTTGAGAGTGTGACTAAAAATTCTTGGTATGGGATTCTTTAGATCTTGGGGGAACCATTGGAGGACTCTAGATAGGGTATGTAAGATTAAGGACATGATCCAAGTATTTTTAGTGAATAGAAATGGGAGTTTGGTTGGGTTTATATCAAAAATTACTAGGGAATTCATTAATATTTCTGAAACATGGTTTTTGGACTCTATATAATAAAATAACCAAAAACACGAACTTTCCAATTGTTTATCCCCATGGATTCTGTGAAAGGGTAATTTTTTCATTATTTTAAAAGTCCAATTTCTATAATTAATAAAATAATTCCCCTACTTATGTGGAGGTGAGTCATACACTTAATGAAATTATTTCAAAACCATAAAATATATTATATGTTTTGGAGGATTCAGAATTACTTCATAAATTAAATAAAATAAACCTAAAATAAAATTATATTAAAGTGAAAACATATATTTTGTCATGGATCCAATTTTGTGAATTTATTTCAACACTTTTCTGTCATTATGATGTCGTAATACACAAATTTTATTTATAAGGTATTTAATTTTTACTCGAAATTTTGACTATCTTGGAAAAGTGTGAAAAAATCACCATTGGATAATTTTGACATTATGATTAAAAAAATAATTTTCATTTTATAAATATAAATTTTAAAATATGTGAATTTCCAATTTGAAAATATATCTACATTTATTATGACATGCTCAGTTTTGTACAACATCAATTTTTAAACCCTTATAAAAATTACATTTGACATCATATAAATTATATAATCATTTATATTTAATAATAATTATTTAATAATAATATTTTATTAAAAGAATTTGTTTCAAAAATAATTTAATTCATCAAAATAAATTCCTATATTGAATTTGAATATTAATTAAAATAACATTTAGTATTTGTTGTATAAAAATAAAATCATTTATAAAGTAACGAATAGAAGGGAATATGGACATTATTATATTGAAAAATAAAATAAAATATAAATTTTATAATATTATTTTCTTGATACATATCCCGTTAATAAACTAGAAAATTCCCTATGTGTAAGGTGTGCGACAGTGAGACGTTAATGAGGTGGTACAACATACATTGTTTGGGCCATGATTTTGATGAGCATGAACTTCTCCCATTAATGGTTTCACTCATGATTATGTTATTGGATATAATCATTGGATTGTTCAAGGAAAAATCCCATAGATTCTATCTCCCATAAAATATCCAACAAATTCACTTCATGGGGTATGATCTTACTAGTTGAGTCCATCACTTTCTTTATTTGGGTCAATTGGATTTGTTAAAGCCCAATATTTATACTAATCATGTGATCATTGTTAAATGATTATAATATCAATGTTAATGATTGTAAATGGTCATTTAAGATGGATATAATAGGATACAAAGTGAATATGTTTTTTTAACCATATTACATAAGTATTCATTTAAATAAATTAAAAAGTGGAATTTTACTTATAATAGTCCAGTTCATTAAAGAAAAATAAGATATATCAATCAATGATTATAAATAGTAATAACATAATCATAATTGTATAAGAGAATGAGGTTAATAATAAAAAATCATACTTATTAATTCATGGATCATAATCATGAAACATGAAAAAAAATATTTAACAATAAAAGTCATAATAGATCAGAGAAAAGAATAATTAATAATAAATCAAGAGCCATGAGAACATATCATAAACATAAAAAATACATTTGTGGAATTCAAATGAGTTTATAAAACAACTTATTTATTTATGTTTATCACCCAAGATTATCATTGTGGAAAAATTACCATAATGGAAATTCATAACATGTTATTTCCAGTATTTTTTTAAGAGTAAATTCCATCAAGTGAATACCACCATCTCTTAGGATATTATTAACTCCATTGTCTCTAATGAGTTTGTCAACTCCATCAAGATTATTGAATTAATTGGAGGGCTATAATATATCCACCAATACTTATTTAATAACATAATATCCTATACATGGTTTATAATGGACCCACTCACCACATAATAAAAATGTATTCATATGTATACTACAAGATCATCAAAACATTTACCATTACCCAAAATATTAAGCCATGGAACGAAAATGAGTTTTGTAAAAATTTCATTATAAAAAACATAATCCATATAGAGATAGAATAAATATATTAACATTGGATTATATCCATAGTAAATAATAATAAACATCAATTGATGTTGTTATAGATTAAAAATACCATTAAAATATATCTGAAACATTTCATGAGTGAAATACCCTTTTCATTTTGAAATTACGTGTTTAAAATATAAAAAACTAAAAAATGATAAGGAAATAATTTTTTTAGAAGAAATAAAAGAAAAATGATAAATTAAAATTCGTGGAAATGGGTCTTCCTGATGTAATGTAATTTAGTTCATGTGGTGCACATTAAAACAAAAATTCCATTTACATTTTCAATTAAAAGGAAACATTACCTCAATTGGAAAGTTACAGTAAGACTCCATGAAAACATTTTTATAAATAAAAAATGAATAAAAATTTAATTTAATAAATCTTGTGAGAATACTAAAAACATTCTTGGTAACATTTTAAATAAAAAATAGGGGTAGAATAAAATATTCCTATCCAAAGAGAAAAATAAATTTGGTTTTCTTTAGAAACATTATTTCGAACTCTTAAGTATATAAAGAGAGGAAACTAAAATGAAACAATGTATATATATAAATACAAATTGGAAAATAAAATAAATTATATTTTTTATAGATAGACTATGTAATTTCATCATCATAAATTTAATCATATACAATCTTAGTAAAAAATTGATATTGTAACAAAAAATGTTTTCCGTTGTGGTAAATTTTGAATCATAACCCTTTTAAAAGAGATAAATTATAATGAGAGATTAAATATCATAAACATGAGGATATTCATGATAAATAATTTTGATGGGAAATTTGATACTCCTCTAAAAATAATATAGGTATATAACATTCAAGACATCTCATTGAAATAAAACTATGGTGAAGAGAACTTACGATTATAGTAATTGTTGAAACCGTAGTCATTGGAAGCTTGAAAATCATATTTTTTTTAAAAACCAATGAATTAAATCATTAATTATTAAAAAATACAATCTTTGTAAGTATATACACCATAAAAAAATGAAATTGGTCTAAAACATTAACACATGTCTCGATGAAGAGAATTTGTGATGAAACTCATAACTTATATCCAACTGGGTTTGTAAGTTCTCTAACAGCTTGTATAATTAATTTAGATTTATAATATTTATTCACCATAATAATATTCAAACATATTCATACAAATAATATTATATATTATCAATATATATCATTTTAAATCCACATTATTAGTAATTATCTATTAAATTCATTATTTCAGGTGTTAAATAGTTTGTTTTCATGTATCTTTTAGTTCATCAATTATAGTATTTACAGTATGATCATGGTTCCTCCATATCTAAAATATTAATAATGATATAAATTCAATATATATTTTTAATTACCTAGATTTTTTAAATAACACTTACTTCCAAAAAATGTGTGTTATTTTAGTCTGAATGTATTAATAACCTTTTATTTTTATTAATTTTTGATAACACCCATATTAAGGGTGGGAGGGAACCCTTACATAGACCTTAGGCTTTGTGAAATTACATTAATTGAAGGTCTTAGAGGAAATCATCATGACTATAACTACTTGGAAGTGATCCTCCCCAGAATCTACATCAAGATGTTATCTCTCCATATTTACATAGATATTCAAATAGGCTTCCCATGCATGCACAGGCAGGTCATGATAAAAATTTCCATACCCTATCATTCTTCAAATCCGTTTTATTTTCTCTAGTGAATGTGCCTTTATTTGAATGCTTATAATGGATCCTCCACCTTATAGATTCCACTTAGTCTATTTTAGCAAAATTTCATGTGGCCCTAAGGTCTTGAGGAGGCCCATAGTCCTTAAGGTGGTCTAAATCCCTTGAAGTGGCCTGAAAGCCTTACTGGTCAAATATAACAATCAGGATTCAACCATTATACGACCATTGGTAAAATATTACTTTTTTTAAATATGACCATTGGAAAATATACTCTTGGTATAAATTTAATCATTATAATTAGTGATTATTAGTATAAATGAAAAGGGATAATTAATGTAAAAAAGGAGAAGAGATGGTATAAACCATTAGTGTCATTCTACATGAAGACCATAATTTAGATCTAGGTATGTAGATTGCATCACTGGGGTTCACCCTTGAATAATCCCAATATTATCTTCAACAAATGAAGATTCTATAAAATCTTCAATGGGAGAAGTTAAATTCAGTGTAAATTACCACTCGGGCGATGTTAGCTGAGTTACCCCATGATACTATCACAACTTGACACCTTACCCTTAGGTCGTACGCTCATTCTATAAGGGGTTACATGTCTAGGACATAGTTAATTAAGGATTAATTACATTTTATAAATAATATTTTTATTCCATCTATTCCATTTTAAGAATAGTTTTTCTTAAATGACACAAATTTAATAAGTTGATTTTTAGGCACAAAATGAATATTTTAGAAAGGATGTAAATATTTTATAATAAAATAATTTATTATGAAGAATATTTATTTTTATTAAATATTTTAATAAAAATAGTCTTATTTAACTATAAATGATAAAATATTCTTTTATGTAATCGAAAATTAGTAAGTGTTTGAAATTTTTGTATGCATTTTCAACACGTAATTTTGAACTAAATAAAGTTTTTTATATTTAGAAGTTAATATTATCATACATAGATATTTATTATAATAAAATAAACATTAGTTTGGAAATCATTATATCTAAATTAGGTTTGGGATTATATAAAATAATTTTATAAAATAAATTATTTTCCAACGAATAGTAAAAATACAATATGGTTTTTTGGTATGTTTAATCACTTCATAATTATGTCATGAAGATATAATAATTCATTAACCAAAATACAAGGTCTAAAATGTGTTATTTTATTAATATAATATATTTTATATATATTTTAATCAATTTCCAAAGATATAAGTCACTTTCCAAAGTCTAAAAAGGAAACTGTAACATTATAATTATTATTTTGGGGAAACATTAATTTTCTATTCCAAAAGAAGTAATATAAAACAATTCTAATTTCTTTTTGGTTTAAATACCATAAAATTTGTCCCAAATGGAAAAAATTATATGAAACCCATGTTCAATACCATGGTTTTTCATTTTTCGCAACCTATATTTCCAAATCCTATATTTGGAAAATAGTTAACAAATTCTCCATTTTCCTATAAATACCCACATATTTATCAATTTATTTTAAATAACAATAAATAATAGGTTAATATATGGTAGTTTTTCCACAAAATAAGTCCCATACGGTTTTCTAAATCCCCCAAGGTTCCATTCCTCCAGATCTATGAGTGACTCTTCAAGGGAAGGAAAATATTCATTTCTCTTTTCCATTCATGTTCATTTGATGTGTCATGTATTCAAATTTCCAAAATTATTTTTATTGTTCACTTTATTTTATCCCATTACTATTATAATAATCTTTTATTAATGGTATAACATCTTACCCCCCCATTTTTCCCTTTGGCAAACCCACATTTGATACCCTTCATGATACCAAATTTACTTCTCAAAATTTCCCTTTTCTCCTTAAGAATTTCTATTTTATTTTATTCTACTGAATACCTAGACCTATTTATTTTACAAGGTAATTCATATAAGTGTAAAAATGATTTATTTTATTCTATAATTCATATAACTAAATCTCATATCCCCTTTTCATGGGTTGAAAATGACTTAATGATCATGTTTTTAAGCACTTTTGATATTACGTGATTTTGATATGAACCTCATGTTTTATTCTCTACAGGTTATTTATGAAATGATTGATTATGATATATGAGGACTAAATTAATTAATACAAAAAAGGGTTTAACCTGATAGTGATATAGTTTATTGGGTAATGAATTTAATCCCTATATATGACCCGTTTTATGATACCTTGGTGAATGACCTTGGAAATTTTCATTTATGACACCTCAGTGACAAACCAATATGAAAAAATTATAAATGTATAATTTAAATGTTTTATCCACATTTACATGTTATGAATCTTGTTATTTTTATTATTAGATTCATTGTTTTAATTTTATCATTCCTTTATTAAATTCCTCATGTTTTTATTGATATTCTTTATGATCACATGTAAACTATAATCCATTATAGGGCCTCATGCTAACCCATTTCGTTTATTTTATGCCCCCAAGATATGAGATGAAATAAAAAAAATTAGGATGAACCCCTGAGGATGTATTAAAGTGGAATTAGAATAATTTATTATGTTTTAATATATTGTGTGACTTATTTCCAAGAAACTAAAGATTATATGATTTTCTATTTGTACCATGTAAATGAATATTATTTAATAAAAATGTGTGTTGATATATTTTCTATCAATGGATGGTTTTGTTATTTGTAGAAATTAAGATTTAAATACTTTTAGAAGAACCATATATAAAATTTTAAATATAGGAAAAAATCCTATTATATTGGTTAAATATTATTTAATTGGTTTCCAGGAAATAAAATCAATTCCTTGATAGGAACTAGTGGATGTAGATCATGCATATATGTATCTGAGGGTAACACATGAAAACATTGCTTTGATCTTGACTCAAAGAATAATGGGTTCATGACAATAGGCCTTCTTTTAATATAAGTTTTACAATCCCATAGGATATTTTTGGTTAATCAAATTTTTTTTTTGAACCATTATGAAGGATTTATAGAAAATTTATTATTTGTTAAGAAAGAAATATTATAGAATGGTGTTTTGACAAAAAACTACCTTGGAATTATAATATTACAAAAATATAAAAAATTTCATACAAATGATTTCTTATTTTAAAAAATTAAAGGAAATAAGAGGAATAATGTAAAATATGATCATAATTGAATAGGAACTGACAACCCTATGATGGAATCCATAATGGAAAAATTCATGAAATGATGAATCAACTAACAAGAGTTATAAAAAATACCTTAAAACATGTTGAGACATTAGATTCACCTCGAATAAATAACTTTCCATTGAGAACTTTATGATTTAATTGCCACATTTATTCATTTGATATACTAAACCATCAGTTATTGAGTAATGGATAAGCTTTATAGATTAGATCTTTTATGTACCCCATTTTTAAGAAAAAGGGAAAGTCACCATGGTTGTACACCACTTATAAGGAGAATCTGATTTGTGTGGGACAATGATTAAACCCAAATACAAAAATAGAAATTGATTATATGGAGTGAGAAGAGTTCAGGAGATCCTTTTTCAATAAATATTTCCACTACATGATGTGAATGAAAATGGAGAAGAAATTATTAGATCTAAAAAAGGAAAATAAATCCATAGGAAACTATGATTGGAACTTTACAAGACTTTATCATTAAGGATCTATCTTTTTTATTGATCTCGATTCAATGTTTGATAGATTCTTAAGTGGAATCAGTATAACAAACCATGATTAATATACATATAAATTACATCATTTTTTCATAATAAATAACACCTTAAAATAATATATATGAAAAGAATAAATTAGTTTAACACATTTATGGATCATGGAAGTGAAAAGTTTAGTAGATGAGAGAGGTACATTATATCCCATTAGGTTCTCCAAGAATATCACCCCTCTTAGACATCTCATTCATAAAAAATATCTTCATAACTTAGGGAAGGAAACATAAAAAGTGGTGGGATCATATGCTTAGTAAGGGTAAATTAGGGACATATGTAAACATAAACATGATCATAAGGGTATGATACCATGATATAAATAATAGATGATCATACCTTGTATATAAAATATAATAAACATGAATAATGGAATAATTATTAGAAGTTCAAAAGGCACAAATCATAAGGGAATAAAGATCATTAGACCTGAAATCAAAATAGAGGAGTAAGACATGAAAATGTGGTATACATATAAACATTTGACAACATTCCCTACATGTCAAGATGCATTGCTAAAATATATCAGGGAACTTCATGGGAACTACCCCTAATAGGAAAGACACACCACCACACATAGTGGCAATCCTTTCCCTGTAATGGATTGGGTTTCCCCATCATCACATAACGAATCAAGTATCCTCATCTTACCAAAGTGGATTGGGTTTCCCCATCCCTAATAGTGGATTACATTTCCCCATATTCCCATAGATGAGCCAATTTCCCTATCATCCCATAGTAGATTGTGTTTCCCAATATTCCATAGTACAACAATCCCATTTACTTGAATCGCGTCATTATCTCATGTGATATAAATTGTTACCTAATGAACTAGAGGGAGATATAGGCCCCCACTCATCTCATAATGAAATTAGGAATACATGTACCATAAGAACATAAATAATAATATAATAACCCATGAAATAAAATGGGTATCATAAACAAGTAATCATAAAATAACATATGGAAAAGAGACATGTTTCATAATCATTTCATCAAAGTATTTCCCATGAAAAGAAGTGGTTTTCATTAGCATGGAATCCATGAAATAGAAAAAGGTTTTATCAACATATAACTCGTGAAAGAGAAATAGGTTTCATAAACATAATTACATAAAAACATAAACCATTAATATAAATTATATTAATGGATTCTTTGTATCATTTCCCAATAAAGTCATGAGTAACCCGAATGGATGTCATCTTAGGTTGTAAATAATTTAGAAAGATATTTTAAAAACCTTTCCTTAATAAATTACCCATTATTTTTCAAAAATGATTTTTTAAAAAAATAATCTTTTGAAAACCATTTCATTGAAATAAACTAGAAATATTATAAATAAATAATTGAAATATTGAAAATATTTTTCTTTGAAAATTATAAATAATTCCTGAAAATATTTTGAAAACAATTTTCCTTTAAAACATAAAAAAAAGATTAAAAAAGTTTTAAAACCCATTTATTTGAAAATATTTTTAAAACATATAATTGAGGTTTAAAAAAATATTGAAAAAAATTTTATTAAAAAAAATGTCAAACTCTAATAATTAATTCTTGAAATATTTTTTAAAACCATTTTCCTGAAAAATAATTTGAAAACATATAAATAATTATTTAAAACATTTCAAAAAAATTATTAAAAAAATAATTTAAAAACATATAAATAATGATTGAATTTTTTCTAAAAGAAAATACCTTGAAAATAATTCTAAAAACATAAAAATAATTTTATTAAAAAAAATTTTTGATAACTTTTAAAATAAGTCTGAAAACAAATTTATAAGACATGGCTTTGAAAGGGCATAGATTTATGACCATTGGGAGAGGTAAAGTTGGAATTTATAAAAAAACATCTTAATTATCTAATTTATCAGAGAGATTAGAAATTGTACCGATACATTAATATATAATGAATTATTAGTGTAGAAGGAAATTCATGAGAGTTTATGATATTTGGATCATAAGGTTTCCTCAATGGATGTATAATTATAAACTATCTCGATAAAGGATGAGATTATAACAAATAATGGGTGCAACATTGGTAACTTTGAATCATAATACGATAAAAATAATAACATTACATGAAGATTAAAAAATTATTAAAATATGTATATTCATTAAATAACTAGGTAAATGTATTATATACACCTTATATAAAAATATAGTTTCATCACATGGCATGTATCTCAAATAAAGAAAATTGAGACATAATTAATTTAATGATTTGGTAAATTTTGAAACATAGACCCCATGAAAGAAATATATCTAAAAAGATATGTAAATACTGATAAAGATATGTATAAAAATCATTGAATACACCCATGGTATTTATATACACCATATATATGAAATAGGAGGTGAACTTTTTTCATGTCTCATAGAAAATAAAAGTTAGACGTGAAAAAAAATTAATACTTGAGTAACTTTAGAATCCTGACAGACATGAAATAATAACATCAATTAAATACTTCTTTATCATTAAATAAAATAAATTAATGATATAACTTGTCATATGGTAGTATATACCCCACACAAAAGGAGCGAGTGGTGAATATGGCATATATCTCAAGAAAATAAAATTGAGATGAAATTCCATTACCATAAGTCTTGAATTTTGTAATACATGTTAAAAATTAATATATAATAAATATATTTTTATTATAAGTCCTCCAGATTACCATATTATTATATCTCATACCATATCTGAATTGGTCAGGACTTTATGTTACCCGTCTATGTCGATATTATGTTCCCGGTAATTTTCACTTTTTCATATATGTTTTGGTTTGTTATTCTTGATACTCATACTTAGATAATGATTTACTTATTTAATGAATTTAATTAAAGATATAAAAATCATATATATTCTGTATTTATGTATTTATATTAATATATTGAAATATGAAATGGAATACACCATTAATAGAGACGATATGCTATACGTATGCTTGAACTTTGTTTTTATTGTCATATTTAAAGGAACATAGTAAATGTAATATATATATATATATATATCATTATAGTAGAATTATTATGTAATATATAAAATATAATATCAATAAAACCATCCTTAATACATTCTATGCAGAATGTGAACGAATCGTATTGCTTTGAGGAGGCATTAGTCCATATTTCCCCAAACGAAATTATTATATTTATAAAAAATTGAAATCATGAAGGTATGTGATATATAATAATTCCAGAATAATAATTAAATAATATATATAACTATTTTTTCAAAATAGTGTTCCTATCATAATTTTCATCATTTAGTGGTGATAAAGAAAAAATTAACACCATCGTTTCAATAGGCTTAAATTTGATGTACATAAGAACTGTAAGTTCGTTACCCATTAGATTGAAGTCTGTGAAAGTGAAGGTATAAATTTTTAAATAAATAAATAAGTATATTTAGGATATTTTTTTATATAATCATTGAATAAGAAGAATTGAGGTTTTATAGAAATGATATTTTAGAAAGGGGCTTAAAGAAGGATGCTACCTCTTCTTTAGGTAACTTCTTTTTCATTCAACGAAAGGGATTCCATGGTTGGATTTCTTACAAAATGGTTGATTGAAGGAGAAATTTTGGGAACTTATTTGAAAATGTTATTGGAAATAAAAATGTCTTTATAGGTGTAAATAAGTTGGAGCATTGAGTGTCATTTTATATTGGAGGAGGAGTGGTATTATTGGAAATATTTGAAAAACGAATTCCACCCATGTTATTACAATGAAAAGTGGTTCAAATAATGGAAATCATTTGATAAAATTGAGGATAGGGTCTAAATATTTCTATAAAATTTATTTTGGAATGTTTTATAGGTGATTTTGACCATTAAGTTCTAGGTTTTCCCCTTATTAAGATAATATTCCTCTTAATAATTTTAATTAATTTGTATTACCTTCACTAATAATTTTTTTAAAACTAATGTAAACTTATTTTAAATTATATATTATGATTATTCCAAATGTTTAATAAATTTTTTCCAAATTCAAATCACAAAAGTGACGAAAATAAGTTCCAATTTAATCACACAGACGGGGTGACAAAGCGAGTTTTAAAATTAAAAATGTTCAAAGGTTTGGTATGTTTTTATATCTAATTTGAAATTAATATTTCTTCCAATGAGATAAATTTGATTAAATGAGGTAAACTTTATCTAATTAAACATTAAAAATTATTAAAAATGTAATTTAACCTTATAAAGAAATTATATAAAGAAGAAGTTTGAATTAAAAAAAATGTATTTTCAATATTCTTTAAAAAATGAAACTTCACAAAAAAGACCAAAAAGTCACCCTAATATAATTTTTGTGTTCCTATTTCAAATATGATGTGTTTTGTAGATATATAATCAATAAAAGTTCCAAATATTGTATTTAAAATGGTTTCTCCATTAAAAGGTGGTAAAAATAATTTTCAAAAGAATATATATTTTTATTAAAAAAATTGGATATATTATCATATTATATATATAAAATGTATTGTATAAGTAAAAAAAATATATCAAATATAGTATATATAAATTTTATTGAAAAAATTAATCAAAAGTGTTTTTAACATATTGAGATAATATTTTGTTTGTACAAAGAAAAAAATAGTTTTCTATGAAAAATAATTTCTTTATTTTCAAATAGTTCATACATTTACTTCTTCTAATTTATAAAAAGAATTAATTTTGTATACAAGATTAAATCACATTTTTCACAATTTATATAATCATATTTTTAACTTCTATTCCAATGGATATGTGTTATCTATATAAATATTTTATTTATAATATTAATAGTAGGTAGTAGTTCAGTAAAAACTCGGTCTTGACTACTACAAAAGATATCAAAGGAGATCAGAATTATGAAAAACACAAACTAAACATAGTGTTAATGTACCAAAAGCTAATATATGTCTGGTGTATATTTAATATAATATAAACATTGTTCATTAAAATATAAAAAAATTATTCCATGTTATGTGAAATAAAAAATATCAAAAATATTAAATTAATTTGACAAAAAATCTCAAAATATCTGTATGTTACATTATACCTCCTTAAAATGAATTTATCCCTCAAAATTTATTCTAGCTATAAAATTTTCAATACATGAAGATTCATTCGTAAAAACCCACATTATAAAAATGAATACTAAAACTTCCTCTAAAAAAAGAATGTTGGAAACATAATGGTTACCCAAAGTAACATATTAATTGGTTTCCATTAAGGATAAAATATGTGGGTATTGAAAATGGGACTTAGAGGAAATGTGTAGATATTTGTTGGCAGTTATTGAGGTCATAAATCCTTAAGAACATAATTATCAATAGAAATTTTAGGGCCTCAAATTCATAAATATGTTATGATTTAGATGGGAATCAGTTCAAAAAAACTAAGGTATTAGGACAACATTTTATTTATAGATTTTTTTCCTAAAGTTGAATAATTTTCATGAAATGATATAATTAAATGAATTCAGGAAAAATTTTCCCTTTTATATTATTTGATCATCTCCCAATTCATATCTCATTCCATGAAATGAAGGTGATTTTTTTATTCTGGTAGAATTAATAAATCATGAGGTCCCTGAATGGAATGATAGGTCAATCTATCTATTTTTATCACAAAAAATGTTTAGATTTTTTTTCCAATATTCATAAATCCTCATATGTTGAGATAGTAATTTAATATATAAATACTTATCTAAATCTTAACCTAAACCATTCCATACATGGTAACCCTTATAAAACCTTCGAAATATGAAAAGATAAAACTCTGTAAAGAAGGTCACAAAATTTCTAAAAAATAGATTTGTATTGATCCCTCATATATCATAAAGTATCTATTGGTTTTCACATACAAAACATGTGAATACCATTACCATATATTCCCTTTAAACATGGTAATAACCTGAATTATCAAAATTCTTTATTGAAAACATGCATATTTCCTTACTCTAAATTATATTGGATATATTATATAAATCAATAAATGATGTAAGCTTCATAAATGATATAATAAAACAATTTTCAATAAGTATTTAATTAGTTACATGGTAATTAGTACCGACCAATTTACTTATTCATATCCAATACATATTTATGAAAAAAATCAATATCTTATCATAAGAATCATATTAATGGTTATCATTCCCTTAATCATGTGTTTTATATGGACACCACCTTTCCATTAAATCGCTTTTATAGTCTTTCAGAACCATTGAACTTATTATTCTAAACCCTTAGTGAAAAAACATAAAATAAATAATCCCTATATATTTCACAATTCATATATTATAATTATGGAATCCAAATACATAAAAACATTTATTATTCCACTTCATCCATAATCCATAATAATTACACACCATCATATTACTTAATACCTATTTACTTTTATATTTCATCTGTTGTCTAATCATCATCTGCAATATAACAATTACTCATACCACCTTTCTGAATCTCTTCAGGATCCTTCCACATGGGACATATATTTTCATAAGGACCATTCATTTCACATTTAAAAAATTTATCCTTTGATGGTGTCTTAGGAACGACAATCTTCCTATCCAATACATTAAATGGACCCTTCATTTTTTTCCTTTGTAGATACTTACTGTATGTACTTAATTTACATAGTCAAAACATCTCCTCGTTCCCCTAATACATTCACTTAGTTGATTATTTTGACATTCTTGACATAAAATAAAATGAATCGTGTTTCCTCTATGGTCTCCATTACCTGAACTCCCAGTGAACTCTTCCCTTCTCTTCATTGGTGAGTTTGAGAGTTAGTTAAGGTGGATATTGTTAATCAAGTCCCATGAAAAATGATTAGGCATGATCACAACATCATTTACTATAGAGATCGTACCATTTTACTACTCTGTAAAATTATCACATTCAACATTAGCCCAAATCATTCAGGTTCCCACTATTGACTAAAACCAGAAATCATTTACTAAGACAAAATTATCATTGTGAGGAACCACATAATCTTGAAAACCCACTTATAGGATATCTAAATTATGACACCTTCCATAATATATGACACCATTGGTTTATCTAAGGTTATTCATATCCAACTTTCATTTAAATTCTTCATAACGGTTCATAAATATTTTTTGAATTTCTAATTAATATACCTAGAGATTGTCAAACGAAGTGTGCACTAAGTCCCATTATCATGTACCAGGTTACGCTTGATTAATGCTTGACACATCTTATCAGAGTTTTTACCCATAGGAATATTTGTGATAGAGCAAAATCCAATTTCAGTATCCATAAATGGATTTAATACTTGTAAACTACTCACTATCTCTTTTATGAAATTCTAGGACAATTTCTTAAAAATTCACTCATCCTTAGACTTATCCTTATAGACACCTCTAGACATATCCTTAGAAATTTAACCAGGGTTATAACTAAATTTTTATCATCTTAGTTTTTAAATTTTGACTAAACATTCACTCTAATAACAACTATGAAAACGAAAAAATATAGCACATAGAGATTACATAATTTTTACAGAATACTTATTACAGCAGAGAAACAGATTTCAGAAGACAGTTTATGTTTAGTGTATTTGGAAACATGGAAACATAAAAATTAGTACACGAGTGTGTTACATTATCTCCCACTATGTTATCCCATAATATCACCCCTCTTAAAATAATCATACATAAAATATATCTTCATAACCTGTGGAAGGAAGCATTAAAAGGTGTGAGATCAGATGCTTAGTTAGGGTAAAAAAGGGAGATATGTTAGAATAAAAATAATCATAAGGGTATGAGAAAATGATCCTAACATTATAATATCATAAACTATATATCTAACACCATAAATATGAATCATGGAATAAATATTATTAGTTTATAAGGAATGAATCATAAGGTAATCAAGAGAATAATCCATGAAATCATAACATTAGATAAATACAAGGAATTGTGTCATACATATAATCATGTAACATCATTACATATAAGTCAATAGACATTATTAGAACATATCAGTGTACATCATAGGGACTATTCCTACTGGGGAGGACATACCACCATCCCACGTTGCAATCCTTTCTTTGTAATGGATTGGGTTTCCCCATCTTCCCATGATGGATTGGGTTTCCCATATTCCCTTAGTGGATCGGGTTTCCCCAACACCCCATAGTAGATTTGGATTCCCCATCTTCCCACATTGAATTAGGTTTCTACATCATCCCATAATGGATCACTTTTTCCCATATTCCATAGTGTATCAATATTTTTAACTTGAATCCCATCGTTATCTCATGATATATAAATCTTTAACCAATTCATGGTAGGGATATATAGTTTCCACACATATCATAATGAAATCATACATACATGAGCCACAATATCATAAAAAATCATATCAAAAACCATGAAATTAAATGGGTATTATAAAAACGTAAACAAAATATAAACTATTGAAAAAATATTGGTTTAATAATCATTTCATCCAAGTATAACCTGTGAAAAGATTGGGGTTTCATAATCATACAACCCTTGCAATAGAAACTAGTTTTGTAAATACATAACCCATGAAATAGAAATGAGGTTCATAAGCATAATTACATAAAAACATGAACCAATCATATAAATAATATGAATGGATCCTTTGGATAATTTACCTATTAAGTAATGAGTAACACCAATGTATGTCATCTTATGTCTATTAGAAATATCTTATAAAACTATTCCATGAGGAAATTATACTTTATTCATAGAAAATTTATTTTGAAAACATAAAACCTTTTGAAAATAATTTCCATGAAAATAAACTTGAAAACTTATAATGTATTCTTTAAAAACAATTTAAATAACTTTTTATTTGAAAACTTTTAAAGAATTTTTAAAGACTTTTTGAAGTCCAATTTCCTTGAAAAATTTTAAAATAATATTGAAAATGTTTCGAACCCAATTTATTTTAGAATAATTTAAAAAATTATAAATAATTCTTGAAAACATTTTTAAAACCATTTTATTTGAAAATAAATTGATAATTGATAAATAATTCTTGAAATTATTTAGAAAACATTTTTCTTTGAAAATAATTTAAAAACATGTAATGAAATCATGAAACAAATTTAAAACATTTTATTTTAAAATAATTTGAAAAGAAATATAGAATTATTGAAAAAAAATTTAACACCTTTTTCTTTGAAAATACTTTTTGTACTTACAAATAATTCTTGAAAACATTTTGAAAATATTTTTCTTTGAAAATAATTCAAAACCTTATAAAGAACCCTTGAACAAATATTGAAAATATTTTTATTTGAAAGTACATTGAAAACTTATTAAAAATTCTTGAAAACATATTTGAAATCAATTTTCCTCGAAAAAATTTAAAATATTCCTGAATGATTTTTTTAGAAAACATAGTTTTGAAAGAACACAAGTTTCTGACTGAAGAGAGAGGTGAAGTCAGACATTATAAAAAACAAGTTCATAATTATATTATGTATCATAGTGTGTAAAATTGGTACAAATACATTTATATATAATTAATAACCATATGATTATAAAATTCATGGAAATTATTGAGATATTGATGATAATATTTCATCAATGGAAGCATAATCTTAAACAATCTTGATAAACGATGAGATTATAAAAAATAAATGTTACTTATTTTGTAACATTGAATCATAATAATATAGAAATTATAATATTACATGAATCTTAAAATATCATGAAAACAAGGATATTCATTAAATAACATTTCAAAGGAAGTATATAGACAACATAAAAAAAATATAGGTTCATTACATGGCATGTGTCTCAAAAATGAAAAATGAGACAGAATTATTTTACCGAATCGGTAAATTTTTAAACAATGATATTATGAAATAAATATCATAAAATGGATATTTAAATACCAATAAATATATATTTATATAATAATCATATAATAAATCCATTGGTATTATAAACACAACATATAATAAATAAGTGGCTAACATGTCATGTGCCTCACGAAAAATAAAATTGAGATGAGAAAACACTTTATAATTGAGTAACATTAGAATATTGATCTCTATGAAAGAATTCAACAAATTATATCACTTAATACTATTATATAAATAAAATTAATGATATTATATTTCATAGGGTAGTATATAAACAACACAAAATAAGCGAGTAGTGAATATGGAATGTATATGAAATTACTTTGCCTTAAGTTTTGAATTTATTCTCACACATTAAATCCTCAATAATAATAAATATTAGCTTATTATACATATATAAAAGAACCATATTATTATATCTAATATGATATATTATTCTTTCATGACTTTATATTACCCATCCATGTTAATATAATGTTTCGGGTAATATCCGCTTTGTTTTTCGTATATATTTTGGCTTGTTATTCATGATATTATTACATAGATAATGATTTAATTATTTACATTATTTAAATGATGATATAAATATCATAAATATTGAGTATATATGTATTTAAAGTAATCAATTGAAATATGAAATGAAATACACTGTTCCTGTAATTGGTAGGCCGTACATATGCATGAATATTTTTTCCGTTTTATTATCGTATTGACAAGAAGAATGTAAATGACACACACATATATATAACATAATATAATTAATTTAGTATTATTATTACATATATGTCATATAATTTCACAAAAACCATCCTTAATATATTCCATATAGAGTGCGAATGAATCACGTCACTTTGTGGAGGCCGTAGTCCACACTTCCTCAAACAAAATTATTGTATTTACACAAAATAGAAATCATTAAGGTATGTCTTATATAATAATTACAGAAGAACAAATAAAATTTAAATATAATATAAATAATAAAAAAATGGGGATTTCATCATTTTTCTTGACCATAAGAGGTGTTAATGAAAAAACAAATTACATCGTTTCGTGAGGGAGTAGTTCGTCACACACAAGAATGGTAAATTCGTTACCCATTAGATGAAAGTGATGGTAAGTGAAGGTAAAAACATTAGAATAAAAAAATATATTAAGGATAATTGTTTTATTATATAAGAATGTAATAAGAATAATTGAGGTGGTGTAGGAAGAAAATAATGGAATGGACCTTGAGGAAGAATGTTACCTCTTTTTCGGGTAACTCCATTATTTTTGTTGGAAAGGGATTTATTGAATTCTATTCTTCCAAAAGAGAGGACCCAACAAGAAATTTAGGGACTTTTGGAGATAATTTTATCTTATTTTATGTGATCCATTGTTTTTTAGAGTTTTGAATAAATGATAGGGGTGAGTATCTTTTTATAGTGGAGGAGGAGTGTCATTATTGTAAAAAATTTAAAAGGGAATTCCACCCACCTATTTTTTCAAACAATGCGGCTCCAATAATGAACCAAATTCATGATAGGTTAATATAGGGTCTAAAAATTTCCATGAAATAGATTTTAGAATATTTTATGTGTCATTTTTTCCCTTAAGTGTAATGTTTATTATGTTGTTAAACTAATTTTCCCCTTAATCATATTAATTTATTTTAATTACTTTGAGTCATATTTTTCTCAAAATATAAGATGAAAAAATTTGAAATTATACAAAATTATTATTCCAAATATTTAATCCATTTTTCAAAATTCTAGTCAAATAAATGATATAAATTAATTCCAATTTAATCCTACTGATGGGATGAAAAAACAAGTTTTATAAGTTGAAATGTTCAAAATTATGGTAAGTTTTTATATATTCATTCAAAGTGAAATTGATTAAAATGACCTAAATTAGATTAATTTAATTAAAATATATCTAATTAATCCTGAAAACTAATTAAAAATATAATTTAACCTTACAAATTAATTTGATAAAAAAATTGTTTTGAATTAAAATTCTATATTTGTCACGATTCAGCAAAAAATGAAACATCATAGAAAAAAAAAGAAAAGTCACCCTATTATAATTTTTATGTTCCTATTTCAAATGTAATGTTTATATTTAATTATAAAATAAATAAATGTGGTCAAAATTGAATTTATAATGTTTTCTCCAGTAAAAGGTAGTAAAATTACTTTTTAGAATAATATATATTTTTTATTTATAGAATTATATTTATTTATTTATTATACCTAAAAAATTTAATAGATAAATATAAAAAAAATTATTGAATAAATTATATATATATATATATATTAAAACATTAATCAAAAGTTTTTTGTTTAATATATTGATATAAAATTTTGTTTGTAACAAGAAAAAAACTATTTTTTCTAGAAAAGTAATTTCTTTATTTTCGAGCAGTTCATACATTTACTTATACTAATTGATAACCAAATGAAGTAATTTATATATATGTTTAAATCATATTTTCTAAATTTATTTATTCATATTCATAACTTCCATTCTAGGAACTAGGTGGTATCTGAAATAAAATTTTAAAAATAATATTTATAATATGTTAAATTTCGTTAAAAACATAGTCTTACTTGTTGTGAAATCTATAAAAGGAACTCAACATTGTGTTTAATACTAAACAAACATTATTATTAATGTTAAAAAAGATAATCAAAGTCTTTCATGTATTTGATATAATCCAAATATAGTTCATTAATATATAAAAATACAATATTTAGTGTTGCGTGAAATGAAAAATATTAATGTAATTTGAACAAAATTCACAAACTCATGGGGTGTCACACTAAGACCCCATAGAAGGATGAATATAGATAATAAAGACTATGAATTATATGAGGAGATAGTTTAAAGTGATACAAAGTTTGAACTGGATGTTAGAGATACTTTGTTGTCACAAAAATCGAATGAAAAAATGGACAATTGGAGCCAAACTTTGGGAGGAACTATGATCATTTATGAGGAGGAAATAAAGTGAAAATTTCTACAAGAAACAAATTTTGGAAGAATCATTCATAGAACTAAATTCCTCGGAGTGGAAATGTTACAATTGTGGAAGAGATGGCCATATAGCTTGGAACTATCATTGTTAGGTGAAGACTCAACTTCTTAACACTAATAAAAAGGAAAGATAGTGAAGGACCAACTTGAAGATTAATGATTCATGTGTGGAAACCATTGTAACTTTTCCAATTACTATCGAAATCAGATTATAATGTATATAAATAACCATCAACATCAATATAGTCATAGAGATCAAGTTCATATACTTTTTATCATGACATATGATGTAGAAACTCTAAATGAGGTGGTTGTAGGTACTCTCATTGTTCTCTCAATGAAAGAAAGTACATTGTTGGATTTTGGTTCTACGCGATGATTTATTTCCTCCATGTTTGCAAATAAAGTAGAATCAATACCTGAACATATATAAATAGAGTTATAAATCAAGAATCATATAGGGATTATCCAAGCATCAATAGTTTATAGAGACTCTAGTAGTTATTATTTTGAGAACAAACTCATCACAAATCTCATGGCCATTTCAATGGTAAAATTCAATATTATAATAGGGATGAACTTCACCTCAATGTATAATTATAAAAAAACTATAGATTAAATTAAATATCAATATTTTTTAATTTATAACCTATAGTTATTTTCAATGTTGAGATATCATGAACTATTTTTTTCTAGAAGAACCTCCCATAGCCTCCTTTAGGTTGTTGATCAATGAAGAAGAATAAGGAAATGAAAGTATAAGAATATAAAATATTCCTATTATTGAGGAATAAATTGACTTATTTCCTATATAATTTCATATAACTCACCCAAAAAAGTGGTATATTTCTCTATTAAACTCATACATGGATCCAATATGACATTAAAGACCCCATTGAGAATAAAAATTGTGGAGTTTGAGGAATTAAATAAACAACCTCAACATATTTTTGATAATGGTTTTATGTAACCATGTGTGAATCCCTAGGGGTAAAATGATCCCTTTATGGGGAATATGGATAGATCAACACATATATGAATTTATTATACAGAACTTAATGGGACCACATTGAAGAAAAAGTTCCCTCTCCCAAGGATTGATGATTTATTTGACTAGATTTCTGGGGAATAATTCTTATCCAAGAATGATCTTCAATCTGGTCATCATCAATTGAAGGTGAAAAAAATAGATATTCCAAAGACCACCTTCTTCTCATGATTTGGTAATTATTATTTGTTTTTATGCCATATTAATATACTAATTCTCTTACTATATTTATGGATTTGTTGAATAGAGTATTTAAGGACCACCTTGATAAATTTGTGGTAGTTTTGATTAATGAAATTATATTATATTAAAAAAGTCATGAGGGGCATTAGGATCATCTAAGGGTTATATTAAAGACATCTAGGAAGGATATTCTATTTTTAAAAATCAACAAATGTGAAATTTAGTTACAATAATTATCTTTCTTAGGGAACATTATAACCAATGAAGAAATCTCAGTTGACCTTGCCAAGAAAATGGTTGTGGAGGAGTGGCCGCATCCTATAATAGAAACTGAAATTTTTGGTTTCCTTGGTATAAAAATATATTATACAAGGTTAGTGAAATTTAATTCACAGATTTATAATAAACTAACTAGTTTAAATCAAAATGGGGCTATGTTCATTTGTTCTAAGGAGTGTAAATAATGTTTCCAAGAACTGAAGAAGAGATTGGTTAATACGCCAATGTTAACTCTCCCATCTATCATAGAATGATTTTTTATTATTTGGTACTCATATCTAAAAGGGATTTGGTGTGACCACATGAAAAATTAGAAGGTTTTTTCTTATATATCTCTAAAGCTAAAGCCTCATGAGAAAAAAATTTATAATGCATGACCTGGAGCTAGAAGCAGTTTTTTATGCTAAAAAAATATGGAGGCACTATCTTTATGGTGATAAATGTGACAATAAATAGACCATAAATTTTTGATTTATATATTCAGAAAGAAAATTAACATGATAAAAGTAGATTGTTGGTACTTTTTAAAGACTTTCACTATTTAATTCATTATAAACCTAGAATACAGAACAAAGTTTTTGATTCATTAACTAGAAAAGACTCTGTTTTTTTAGACATGATGAGGATTCAAATATTTCCTTTGATCAAAGACCTAGTAAAACCGGACTTGGGAATTTTAAGGGATGTTTCATCATCAAACCTATCCTAAATTATTTATCAACCATTATTACTAGAGAAAATAATTAAATATCAATGAAAATATCCATTTTTAAAAAATAAGATAGAGAATATGAAGAATGAGAAGTTTTGTTGAGTTCAATATTGATCAATAAGGTGTACTAAAATTTCATACAAATTAGGTTCTTCATATATTCAAGAGATAATTAAATAAATGGTGGAAGAATATAATATCTCTACATTCTATACATATCCAGGAAGCACTAAAATGAATAGGGAACTTCGTGATTATTATTGGAGGGATAAAATGGAAATAATGATTTTTGACAACACTAAAATGTGTTTGGTGTGTCAATAATTTAATTAAGAGTGAAAAATTCATAAATATTGATAACAACCACTACCCATTCCAATATAGAAGTTTAAAAATATCACTATGGACTTTTTCAATGTTCTCCTGAGAAAATAAAATTTAAATAATGTGATAGGGTTTATAGTGGAATGAATCACTAAGACAACCAATTTTATTTCTATTCAAGAATATTTCAATCTAAAACAAATTTCAATGATTTACGTAAAGAAATTGGTGAGGTTAAATGGGGTTTCACTTTCTACCATTTCTGATCATGATCAATGGTCCACATCTTAATTATGGATAATTAATGAACATTCTATTAATGCTAAATTAAATTTCATTATGGTCTATCACCACCAAAATGGTGGAAAATTAAAAGGAAAAATTGAAAAACTCTAAGTAATTTTGAGAACATTCTCAATGGAATTTATATGTTGATGGGATCAACACCTCCCATTAATTGAGTTCTCATACCAACAAATATTCTAATTGAGTTTTCAAATTTCACCTTATGAATCCCTATATGGGATGTGATGTGGAACTCAATATTTTTTGGATGAAGTTGGTGAGAGAAATTTTTCTGAGAATAATCTTGTGCAAGAGATGAAAGAAAATGTCCATGTCATCCAAAATAACATAAATGATACTCAAAGTCAGTGGAAGAACTATACTGAAAACTATCAAGGGGACTTGTAGTTTGATTTTGGCGATAAATCATTCCTAAGAATATCACTATAGAAGAGAGTCATACAGTTAGGGATGAAAGGGAATCTTATCACCAGGTACATTGGCCCCTTTGAAATATATGATCACATTGGTTAACTAGCCCATTTACTAGAATATCTACAAAACCTAGCTCATGTTCATGATGAATTCCATGCATCTCTCTTGAGGACGTACAAATTTGAACCGTTGCATGAATTGAATCTGGATGTGGTATAGCAGGAACATTACCTATCATATAAAAATCATTCAGTGGATATCTTAGATCATAGAGGTTGGTTATATGAAATAAGACAACCCATCTCATCAATGTGTTATGGAGAAACCATAAATATGAATAAGTGATGTGGGAAATAGAGGAGAAAATGTGGAAAAAGTACCAACACCTTTTCACAAATGAGATAACGAGTTAAAAACTGAAGGATGAAATTTCATAATGAGAGAAAATGAAATGAAGTAGACTTTTTAAATATTATTTATTTCTTGAAAATTTCTATTATTTTATTTTTCACAAAAAACCCATATCACATTAATAATGAAGTGGTATTTGTAGAGTACAATGGGAAATGGGAAAATCAGGATTCGACCATGATATGGTCATTGGTCAATATGACTATTTGAAACTATACACTTGGTATGAATTGTAAGGTTATCATTAGTTCTTATAAGTATAAATGAAAAATGATAATTAAGGTAGAAAGGATAAGAGATATCTTCTACTAGTATTGTCATGCCGTATGAATCCCATTTATCAAAACAATATTGGGAGGAAAAATCACTATGCTTCACCCTTTCCCAAGACCGAGATGATATTTTACTAGTGAATGGTGAACAAAATATTCATTAGAAGGAGTTCATGTTAGTCGTAATTACCACTCGGGTGATGTTAGTTTAGCCACCCCATAAATCTATCACTAACTCACATTGTACCCATAGGTAATATATTGGTGTTATAAGGGACTAAATGTCTAATACTATGTTACATAAAGAGTAATTCTATAGTATAAATTAAATTTTCTTCCCATCAATTTTTTTTATGAATAGTTTTTTCTTAATATGACAAATTTTATAAATTTATTTTTCAGAAGAAAATTATAAATTTCAGAAAGGTTTCAAAACTTTTATAAAAAATAGAGGTATTATGAATAATATTAATTTAATGAAATATTATAATAAAAACAATATTATCTAAATATAAATAATAATAAAAATTATGCCACTGAAGTTTTTAAAGTGTCTTAAATTTAACTCTGCATTTTCAAACGACTATTTTTTAATAAATAATGAGTTTATATTAGAATGTTACCATTCTCAATGATACAGAATTATTATGATAAAATAAACATTAATTTTTAAATTAGCACATTGAAATTAGGTTAGGCTGAATTTATGATAATTTTCTAAAATACTTTATTATTTTGTGAATAGTTAAAATACAGTTTTGGTTTTTTGGTATGTTTAATTACTTCAGGTATATTCCATAATGAGGTAAAATTTAATTAGCCAAAATCTATGGCCTAAAATGTTGTATTTTATTAATATAATTATTTTAATATATTTCCAACCCTATATGTTTCTTTTCAAATTCTAAAATGGTAACATTAACATTAAATATTTTGTTCTTTGGAAACATTACACTTCATTGAAAAAAAACGTAATATAAAATGATGGTCAGCTCTTTTGGGTTAAAATAACATAAAATATTTCATGAATGTCCAAAGCCAAGTAAAAACATGGGTGTAAGAACACTATTTTTTACTAAGGTATGGATGCTTTAAATTTCAGTCCAATTCTTTATTATAGATATAATATTGATGCCTAATGAGTTATAAAATATATCATGGGTGTCTAGCATGAAATCAATCCTTTTGGGAGAAACATTCATAGCACATGGTTTATAGTAAATCGTACGGTGATGCTGCATGGTTATAGAAAACCATGCACGTGGATTGATTTTCCGGATAGAGCATTACAACATAGTTGATGCACAATTTCCCTAACTATGCAGTCTACCCATGTGAGTACCCGCTTTTCCCTAGGTACTAGTTCATGGATTGAGCACTTTTTGGAAAATATTGCTGCCAAACCATGCACATGCTAAATTTTGGGTAATTTTAAATTTTTCCCTTAATGATCTAATTATTCCCCTCCTTCTAACCTAATCCAATTTCTATTGGGATTTAACTTCATTACTCCCATTTTTGAGGTTTTTGAAGGCCTGACATAGGGATCAAGTCATCTACTTAATCTGATATTCATTCGAGAATCTCTTTATCAATTTGGATGCACTACAGTAAGTACTTGAGTCCTTTTTTTCAATTCTTCATCTCACTTTCTCTAGACCTATTTATCAAGGTGTAGGTGTTTTTACTTCTTTCATAGATCTACACTATTAAAAGATGCATTATATTATAATAATGGGCTAGTATATTCATTCATGCCTAATGTTGGTGTTCTATAACTCATCCCTCATGTTAGTTGATTTTTAAAATTTCGTGTGGGGCCCACTGATTTCATTGGGTGCCATTTATTGAATTTATATTCCATTTTTATGATCATTATAACCACATAGTTAATCTCTTTCCAAATATAGGATTAGGTGTTAGTGGTTACTCTAAAAACTCTATCCATCCCATCTAGAATGGATTTCTATAATTTTCATTTTAGTGTTTTGACATGTTTGAGTCTCCATTCGAGTGTTCCTTGGCTTGAACTTTCTAAGGGTAAGATTTCCTATATGGAATGGCATGATTTAAATTATGAATTTTATAATGTGAAGTACCATGTACACGGACCACTTTACCATCCTAAGTTTATTTCTTGAATTTGACAATTAAATTTTAAATGAAAATTGGAATGTATACTAAGTATATGACATGTCATTTTTTAAAAGTAATTTAATAATAGTTTACATGTCCATAACACCCCTTACCATGTTAATGGAAGGTAGAAGAGTGATATTTTTTTGAAAATACCTAAAATGGATTATATGAATGGTTTCATGCTACTTGGCCTTGTCACACTAATGAAAGGCAAGTCTTGAACTGAATGGATTTTTTAATTAATTACAACTTGATTAAAGGGTTGCATAATATTTGGACTTGTTACACTAATGAAAATAATGTATTGAAAGAAATTGAATATTATATGAATACATTATCAAATTGGACTTTCTTGACTTGAGTTCACCTTGTATTCCTTAGGTATTTCCCTGAGCACTTGGGAACCCCATTTTAATTCAAGGATGAAACATTATTTGAATGAGACCCACCTAGAACCCAATCCTTGTTTAATGTTGGATTCTTGAAATGACACTGTAGGATCCCTTCAAAAATATTAGAGTATTACATGAATATAATCCTTGGACCCATCACTGACATGAAGGTTCAATGTTTAAATCCCATCTGTCCCGGTCATTGCTTTGCCATGTGTTAACTTTGATTAACACCTTAAACTCAGTAGGCATTTTATTCTGGAATTTTTTGGATTATGATATTGTATTACATTGTTACCCTTTTCTAGGATATAGTAAATACTAATTTGGTGACCCTTGAGGTCTATGTTGGCTTGGTTATTACCTTTGAAATTCATTATTAAATATCATTACCAGTTCCCTTATTACATCTTGGAACCTTCACTATTTATTTTATCAAGAAATGATGTCAGTGCTAGATATACCTCATGTGACATTTTTGAATAAACTAGAACATAATTAATTGATGAAATGTGTACTCATTTATACACTATATGAGGGTAGAAGTAGGTACTTAGTTATTAGTTACACTGTATTTCATTACTTTATAAATTCAAGCATTCACACTTTAACCTTTCCATTACATGGGTCGGATGTTATAGAGACCATTGGTGGTGGACCAGTATGATTTATCTCACTCCCTTTCATGGAACCGTTTGGTACATGGGGAAGATTAAATGTATACAGGTGTTGATAAATGTAAGAATAATTATTCAAACACTTTATTGCTTGTTGTTATATGAAGGAGCTAGTAGTAGATGACCGAGTTGTAGCTTGGGATGCTTGGGATAGTTTTTGCATTTACATTGCTACATTGGGTTTTACATGTTTTACTACTACCTTTTATCCATGTTATTGAGATTTCATGTGACATAAAATTCATCATCATAAGATATTTTATGTTCTTCTTGTTATTTCAGTTATTGTTATTTTTTTTTATTTTCATTTTTCATTTTTTTACTTATTTATTCCAATATTTACCTCCATGTATAACTATACATTGTGATACAATCTAAATAATTATGGAATATTCTCCCCATGGAAACACCCTATGAAATTTCTACTATTTTACAACCTCTAGCATTTGAGGAGATGTGTTTGTGCCCATGTGGCCTACCAGGTTAAGGGATCCTCCTAAGTGGCATCCTGTTTTAGGACAACAAAAAGTGGTATTAGAGGAAGTTTCTTTTCCTTATTTAATATTTGTAAATAATGTATTAGAGATTAATAATTCTTGGGACTTGGTCATAAGCCATGCTTGGGAATCGATAACCCATGTTCAGGGTCAAAGACAAGATTCCTAAATTATGATTGATGTTTTGTTTTTCCTATTACAGTTCTTATTATTTCATCGTTGGGAGACACACATGGTGTTTGGAGTTTTAGATTATTATTTTGGTTGTTAATTTCATTTTATCATTTTCCCAATGATATAAGGTCAAGGACAATTTTTATATTCATCATTATAGAAACCTAGAATTTTCATGATATGCATATTGACATGCCATATAGGTGAATTTCACAAGATGTATTGCATGATATGACTATGATTTTTTAGTGTTGTTGTGGTAGTTATAGTATACTTGTGCAACTTTTCGAGCTATTATAGAGTGATTTCCTATTTAAATTAATTATGTGTTATGGGGTCTCATGTTGGAAATGAGTAATTTACCGAATCAAGCCTTTAATTATAAATTAAAATGGATTTCATTTAGGTGATAAGGAGTATGTTCCCTAATTCATAAGAAATGAAAATCCATTTTGAAGGAACTTTGACACAAGTCAAAATCAAATGAAAACATAAATGTGGAATGGTTTCATGTCCTTATCCCACCTTGTCATTCTCATGAAAGGTAATGGATTGAAGCTAGTTGTTAAATGTTAAATGTGTTGAAAATGATTCTAATAAATGATGATTCATGGTATCATTGAACCTTAATCTATTAGAACCTCTAAATCGTATAACTAAGAACTTACAAATACCTAGCCGTATGAGTGGGTAGTTGGGTGAAGTATGTCTTGGGTAGTGAGTTTTTTTACATTTATATTTTTCTAGTGATTCATTATCTATTCATCTATTTTTTTCTAAGGAATGTTATCTGAATTTTTATAACAATGATGCCCAGACGTCCTCATCTCGTTTTCCAAGAAGGTGCCGATAACCATACTCCAGATGTGGTGGGCCCCGAACCACCAGTCTTACTGCCAAGGGTTCCACTAGAGGAACTGCCTTATATAACTTATCTAAGCACTGATTCCCATGTCCAGGATATTTTCCTATATATGATTCTATCAAAAAATGTTTCTCCACGAGATGCACCTACAATGGATGATCTGACTCATGAGTTCAAGCTACTGCATCCTCCCACCTTTTGGGGGGGATAGAAGTACACATGCTATTTCTTATTGGATAGATTACATCTATATATCATTGAGAATATAGATACACCTCTAGATGGGTGTAAACCTTCTACTTACATGTTGCATGATTCAGATAAGCACAAGTAGGATGTGATTTCCTAGGATGGTCGTCATCAGGGAATGGTATGGGATGATTTCCACACTTCCTTTTATGACCAGTTCATTCCTCATACATGGAGAGATGATAGAGCCATTGACTTCATGCTTACTAAATAGGGTGATATTTTATTTATGGATTATTCATTTCATTTCATATAGTTGTTGTGCTTTGCACCGCTTCTAACAATTGATGAGAATTCACGTGCTAGACACTTCAAGGATGGATCATTTATTCCATCTGTAATTAGGTGAATGTATTTTTTCTACCTTCCTTCACAAAAATAATAAATCAGTATCTTATCACCGAGAACAACCTAAGGGACGACAATAGTACCAAGTATAAAGTATTAGTGTCACGACAAACCAATATTTATTCTAGTGGTAGGAAACATTCCCATGAGGGTTCTCATCATGATAATGACAACCATAGTACCTTTTTTGAAAACTCTTTGGAATCTACTCGATGTGGTGTATATGGGCATCTGAAGCCTCAGTGTGATAGAAACCCACTGGTGTGCCAAGATTATGGCTATATGGGGAATCTTTAGATATTCATTAGGACCATTACACTAGCTTCGAGTGGAAACAGATCCAATCCAACTGCACCATCATGAGTGGTTTCTTTTGCATTGCATCATATAGAGAGTTGGAATAGCACAAACATGACAAGCCGAGGAGGATGTTTTGGTCCTGGTAGCAAGACCCCTGATCACCAACAACGCCAATAGATCAGTTATAAACATCGTAGTCAAGATATTGTATGGGGCCATGGATCAGGCCATTTTCATGCATTACAGTCGATTCCCAAGGATCTGTCTATGAAACCATATATATTACGAGGTAGTATTATAGTGTAATCTACTATATTATCCTATTTATTTGATACATGTTCTTAGATAAATTTTATCTTTATAACTATACTTGAATGTCTCAGACTGAAGATATAATATTATAGTGGTGTAATGACCCTAAATACACCATTAGAAGTTTGGTTAGAGGGAATATGCCCATGTCGGGTTATCCCCTTGAGGTAGGAAGTTACCCATTTTTATGGAAACTCTTCTTTATGGATATGATAGGCTTTTATGACCTTACCAGGATGGATTGTTTGGTTACACATAATTCCTTAATAATCTTTCATCGTCGAAGGTTATCCATTACATCACTAGAGTGTAGCAGTTTCCTACCGAAGGGTGAGAGGGATGTCCAGGCTGGTAGAGAAAGTCCATTACATCATGGGCTATGTGGAGTGACATGTAATATTTCTATTTTGTTCATAGAAGATAAATTTTTAGGATATGATCAATTTCATCTAGTAGTGGATCATTTTTGGGATGTTTTCTCTGATGAATTTTCTAGAATACCTCTTGAGAGGGAGGTAGAGTTTATGATTGATCTCCCTCCAAGAAAATATCTAGTTTCAATTACTCCATATAAGATGGAACCTACTGAGCTTTGGGACCACAAGTGGATGTTATATGATTTAAAGGATAGAGGCTTCATATGGCCTAGAAATTTCTCTTTGGTTTTGCCTGTGATTTTCTCCATGAAAGCGGATATGTCCATTCATTTATGGGTGGATTATTGATGGTTGAACTAGAGTACGATCAAGAACTATTATCCATGACCTCGAATATATGTTCTATTTGACCATATCTAAGCTGTTGGTGTATTTTCAAAGATCAATCTAAGATCAAGTGATCAGAGGTGTGAGTCAAGATATTATAAATACATCATACATCTTTCTGAAGTAGGTATGGTTTGTATGAGTACCTAGTTATGTTGTTTAGTCTTATGAACAAACCCACCATTTTAATGGATATGAAAATAGGGTGTTACACCACCTTTTGGATTATTTTGTCACAATCATTGTGGATGACATCTTGGTGTATTATCACACTCTTCACGGCCATGCTAAATATCTTGATATTGTTATGAGTACACTAAGGAAGCATTAGTTTTATGCTAAACATTCTACGTGCCACATCTGGATTGAAATATTTCACTTATTGGGTCATATTATCTTAGAATAGAGAGTCTATGTTGACCCAGAGAAGGCGAGGGCTGCAGTTTCCTAGTAGAAACATGATAATGTGTTTTACATACAGAGGTTCTTGGGGATGGCTATAATTTATAGGCATTTCATGTAGGACTTATCATGACATTCTTTACCGCTTATTGCACTTAAAGGGAAGGTTGTTAGGATTTTGAAGTTATATTCCTGTGAAAATTCCTTTTAAGAGTTCAAAGGGTGGATTTTCTCAGAACCTATAATTATTCTTAGAGAGCATAGTTGAGGTTACATAGTTTTCTATGATCAATTAAACATCATCCTAGGAGAGGTGATGATGTTGAGGACTAAGTCATTATGTATGGATCTCAACAGTAGAGGCCTTGTGAGGGAAATTAACCGACACATGACCTTGAGCTAGAAGTAGTTGTCCATGCCTTATGTTACTCGAGACACTATCAATTTGGTGAAAATATAGTAGTGTACTCAGACCACAAGAGCCTCAAATATATATTGTTTAAAATTTTATTTGAACCTCATATAGTGGAGATGGGTAAAATATCTAAATTACATCAATTTTGGTCTTTTCTATACACCTGGTAAGGGAAATGTAGCCGTTGATGTGCTAAGTTGGAAATATCAAACACAATCCATATGAGAAGAGAACAATTAATAAAAATTTATGGCCTTATTCTATAAGATGCATCTAAATTATAATGAAAATCCCAAGAATTATTAACTCTAATCCTTGATAGTTATATATTCTGCCCTTGAGAAGGTTAAGGATAGAAAACTTTTAGATCCCGAGGGTTTGGTTCTCCATGAGAGTATATCAGGAGAGAACCCAACTCCATATTATTATGTGGATAAAGACAACATCTAGTGTATTCATGGGTGTGTCTAGGTTCATATATATATATATATATATGAGATAGTAGTTGATAAAAGAGTCCTATTATTCTCAGTGGGAAGGTTTAATGATTTGGGGCGTAACAGAAGCATGGTTGGGACAACACCAAATTTATATTTTTACCATGATCAATGATTATTTTGGGATCAATATGATGATGAAGGCCAGTCTCCACAGAATATAATCAAAGGCTTATATAAGGATGAAAGAGGCCTGAAACCTTAAATAGGATCTTGCACATCATATTTAAAATTAATTCAATTAATTGTATAAAAAAAACATGTATATTTGGTATTTTATTCGTCGATGATGTTGATTGTCTGGAATGACCCTTACAGATTATCTTGTTTTTCTTGTAAGGATCCAAACTAGAATCCATATAGGGGTGATCCACACGTGCTCCGATGGCCTCCGATCGACACTGCTCGATCTCCGGGTGCTATCACGGTGAAGTGAGTGTCTTGTGTCGGCCGTTCTTGATGGCTTGTTCTTCAGCCTTGAAGAATGTCTCTCATCCATGAGAAGAGAGAGACGGGGAATTGAGAGAGAAATTGTTTGGCTCAACATTTCTCAATTCCCCAGGTGTGTGGTGTGGTATTTGGCATAATAGGCGTACATGCCTATTTATATACATGAAATTACAATTACAATATTTAATTTCATAACAAAAATAAAAGACATTCTTGAAAGTAGAGAAAACCCATGCATTTAATAGTAATACCGCATCATTATTTATGGTGTGCCAACTTGTGAAAAATAGAGTTATAAATAAAATTATGCATCATAAAATAATAGGAGCATTATTTTAATTTGTGCCAACGACTTAAATAATTATTTATCGTCTTGAAAATAATTATGTTACTACCGGACCAACCATGGTCTGCTCATACTCCACTTCCTTTTATTGAACACCAGAAAAAATATATAAATAATTCCTTCTCATAAATAAATATTTTATTAAACTAGTAAATAAAAATTTATTAAATTTTCAATAAAATAAATAAATATATTTCCTTAAAATTATGTGATCATTGTAATATGAATAACATTATTCCACAGTCTTGAGAATAATATTTATTAATTAAATTCAAATAAAATGAACCGAGACCCCCAAAAACACTTAGTGTGTTCCCCTCTAGGATTATTTCTCATAGGCATTAGGCGAGCTTTCCTAATCTCCAAGAGTAGAGTCTAGCAATGGGTCGAGGTACCCAAGAGAAAGAATATAAAGTCGGAACAATGACATCCACATAAAAACTCTCACTGTGTAATATAATCCATCGGTCGTAATATCTCATCAAGCAGGTTGTATGATTGTGTCATTAACTTTTATGCTCAATACATCAATCTTTAACTACCTGAAATAAAATCATAGTTACACCATGGCCATGTAATTTTACATGACACTTCAATTTCAATAAAATGGTCGAAATATTAGCTTCCATAAATGGAAGGGACAAATCCTTCCTCGATGTATCCATTAATAACATGCCACTCGTGATGTACCCAAAATACCCTAATTCCCGCCAACTATCTACGTGATGGTTTGCATAAGTAAATCAAAGTGTGTAAGTCGTGACACGTATTAATGATAATATTAATGTCTAAGGATCATTACACATGCTCGGAGATAGAAATATCGGATGACACCAAAAAATGTGGAATTACTACTACTGGGTCGGTTCTCATAATTTCTTATCTTGGAGATTACCATGTGTGAACTTCATGAGAGGAAGTCTCATATGCTTATGAGTACTTGAAACTGACGGTCTGCATGATATGTGTCACATAATAGCATGTCATCCAACCACAGAACAATATTTAAAAATATTGTTATATCATTTCAAGGTTCTCATTATAGCAGGGAACTGCCATGACCTTATCAATGCAACAAATACTCTTGGACATTATTACATCTTAGTCATGCAGAACAATGATCTACATGTAATAATAAATTAAATATCCATGTAATCAAAGTAAAACCATTTGGTTATAGGATAACAACTCTTACAAAATCTCTGTTGGACTAGAGCCAACTGCTTAAGACATTCAGTCTGTTAGACCTCACATGATGATCATGTTTCTGCTAAGTCAATGCTTTATTCAAGGGGTCCGCCACATTGTCTTCCATGGAAATACTGCTCACTACAACTTCACCTCTCTGAGAAAAATCCCTCAAGAGATGATACTTCTGATCTATGTGTTTCGTCTGTTGATGTGACCTTGTCTCTTTTGTGAGAGCCACCGCTGCAATATTGTCACAATACAATGTGATGGGATCTTTTCTGCTAGGTATCACATATAGCTCCTAGATGAATCTTCACATCCAAACTAATTTTTAGCTACCTAAAAAGCTAAGATATACTTGGAATCTGCTGTTGAATCTGCGACCACACTCTGGTTTGAGCTCTTCCAGCTCTCCGCACCTCCATTCAAAGTGAAGATGTATCCCATTTTTGACTGCATGTCATCTTGATCTGTCTGGATACTAGCATCTGCATATCCTCTGATGACTAGTTCCTCATATCTTCCAAAAACCAGGAACATATCTTTTTTACGCCTCAGATACTTTAGGATAGTCTTCACTGCCATGAAATGGCAGTCACCTGGGTCACCTTGATATCTTCCCACCGCACTCAATGTGTAGGCGAAATCCAACCTAGTACATAGCACGACATACATAACTAACCCAATCGTTGATTCATATGGAGTACTTTCCATTATATTTCTTTCCTCATGTGTATGAGGACACATTTTTTTGCAAATATGAATGCCAGGTGACACTGGCAACAATATCCTCTTTGATTGTTTCATAGTAAATCTCTTCAGTATCTTATCCATGTATGTACTTTGACTTAGGCCCAACAATCTCTTGGATCAGTCATGAAGTATTTTGATCCAAAGAATATATGATAACTCACTGAAGTCTTTCATGGAGAAGCACTGGTTCAACCATGACTTAATAGATTATATGACAGATATCTCATTTCCAATAAGTAATATGTCATCAACATATACTATTAGGAAAATGACTTCACTCCCACTAAACCATTTGTAGACACATGGCTCACATTTATTCTTGATAAAACCAAATTCATTTATGGATTCATCAAAATAAATGTTTCATGACCTAGATGCTTGCTTTAATCCCTAAATGGATTTTTGCAACTTACATACAATATTAGCATCATTTGGAGTCATAAACCCTTCTGGTCGTGTCATGTAGACATCTACCCAAAGGTTCTTATTAAGGAATGATGTTTTGATATCCATTTTCATAATCTCATAGTCAGGTTAATGCACAATGGAAAGTAGAATTATGATGGATTTCAGCATTGCAAATGGTGAGAAGGTTTCATCATAGTCAATTTCTTAATGTTGTTTAAAACCTTTTGCAACTAGTTGTGCCCTATAGGTATTGACTTGTCCTTACATCTACTGTTTCTCCTTGAATACCCATTTGAATCCAACAGGCTTAACATCAACTGGAGGATCTACCAGAATCCATATTTGTTTCGGTACATGGAATTCATTTCAGAAATCATTGATTCTTGCCACTTGGCAATATCTGTGCCACTTACTACTTCCTTGTAGGTTAGAGTATCATTTTTATCAGCTAATAAAGAGTCACCATCCTCGATAACTAGAAAACTATATCATTATAGTTCCCTAACCTCTCATGTACTCCTATGAAATACTTCTATCTCTAGAACAGATTCTTCTTCCATGGGGATTTGGGGAATTTGTTCTCATAACAACTCTTGTGTACCTTGAGCCTCGACTTCATAAAAGTCTATCTCTATTCCACTATCTCTTTTGGAGATGTTCTCCCTCTCAAGGAATATGGAATTCCTATCAACTAAAAACATTTTCTCTAAGGGGTTCTATAGGTAATATCCCCTTTTTTCTTTGGGATATCCTATAAAGGAACACATTGTGCATTGGGGTGTGAGTTTGTTACCTGAAGAGGCCTTACCAAATGCTTCACTACCCCATACATGTAAATTCTATAACATGACTTTCCTTCCACTCTAGAACTCGTATGGAATACCATTTATCAATTCAGTTGGTACATGGTTTAGTATGTGTGATGTTTTTTGTAACACATATCCCTAAAAAGATAACGAAAGACTCTCATGACTAATCATTGATCTCACCATGTCCAATAGGGTGCAGTTTCTCCTTTCGCTCACACCATTCCACTGGGACGTGTTTGGAGGAGTGAGTTGGGATTGGACCCCAAACTCCCATAAGTAATCAATGAAGTCTTGATTAAGATATTCTCCACCTTGTCCTGAGTGGAGTTTCTTAATCTTATTACCAATCTTGTTGTCAACTTCATTCTCGTATTATTTGAACTTATCAAAAGAATTCGACTTATACCTCATTAATTATATATTTCTATATCTACTAAAATAATTATTAAAAGTTATGAATTATGAGTACCCCTTGCTTTAACAGAAAATGGTCCACCCATATCAGTATGAACCAATTCAAGAAGTTTTTTAGCCCTTTCATCTTTCACACTAAATGGGAATTTGGTCATTTTTCTTTGTAAACATGCATGACATACTCCAAGTGGTTTTAGTTTGAAAGAATCTAAATATCCTTCTTGATGTAACTTGGTCAAGCGTTTCTCATTTACATGAAAAAGTTGGTGATTCCAAATTTGGGTTTTGTAAGAGTCATGTGAAGTATATTTGTTATCAATTTCCATTACTTGGTTTGTGTAATCCAACACGTAAAGTCTATTGTATAAATGTGTCATATCGTAACAAATGTTATCTTTAAAAAAAAGAAACATTCATTTCCAAACATGAAAAAAATACATTTGATTCTTATATGGATACAGAAATAATGTTTTTAGTAACAGAAGGAAGATAATAACAACCCTTTAACACCATGATCATCCCAGTTAGCAATGTGAGGTGGTAGTCCCCAACAACTACAATAGCAAGTCTGGATCCGTTGGCTGCTTTTAGATCTACCTCCCCTCGATGAATCATTCTGAATCTACTTGGTTCCGGTATTTGGATACATATGTGAGAACTGTTAGGGTTAGTGTCCTGAGAACCAAATGTTTTTTACTTTGATTACATAAATGTTCACTTATTATATATTGTTCATTGTTCTACATGACTGTAATATAATAATGTCCTAGAATATTTGTTGTATTAATAAGGTCATGGCAGATACCCGCTATGATGAGAACCTTGAAATGCTATAACAAATATTCTAAAAATAAAGTTATGTGGTTGGATGAAATACTATGATAGGACACATAGTATACAGACTGTCATGTGCTAGTACTCATAAGAATACGAGACTCTCCCTCATGGAGTTTGAACTTGGTAATCTCCAAGATGGGAGATTATAAGAACCGACTCGCCAGTAGTAATTCCTCATGTTTTGGTGTCATCGTATATTACTATCTGCGTGCATGTGTAATCGTCTTTAGACTGGAAGATTATCATTAACTCACGTCATGACTCACACTCATAGATTTGCTGACAAAAACTGTCATGAAGATCGTTGGCGAGATGTAGGGTATGTTTGGTGCGTCACGAAGGACATGTTGTTAATGGATAAGTCGAGGATGTATTTGTCCCTTCCATATTTACATAAGTATATATCTCGGGCCCTTTTATTGAAATAGAATTTTTGAACAAATTCCATGGCCAGGGTGACACAATGAGTTTATTTCTAGAAGTCAAAGAATGAAAAATGAAGCATATAGGTTTATGAAACTACCATGAAACCTGATTGATGAGATATTGAGACAAAGGAATTAAATTACATAGTAAGCGTTCGTATAAGGTGATACGTCAATACAGCGTCAACTTCTTTCTCTTGGGTGCCTTGACCCATTGCTAGACAGTAATCTTGGACTTTAGGCAAGACCACCTAATGCCAACGAGAAAGAGGCCTAGAGGGTCACACAGTAAGTGAATTCAAGTATCTCAAGTAGAATAAAGATTATTCCCTTAAGTGGTTTAATAATTATTCAAGGAAGCCTAAATCATTTTATTGATGGAGGAAGAATAAAATGAAAACAAGTACACGCCGTGTATTAATTATTACAGTCTGTGTAGTTTTTAGTTTGAAAACAAGTACACGTCATGTATTATTAAATGTACACGCCCTTTAGTTTTCTTTTTAGAATGGAAATGAATAAATGAAAACAAGATATACATGCTGTGTACATTGAATGTACACGCCCTGTTGTTTTCAATAATAAATATGTACACGCAGTGTATTTATTATTACACGTCATGTAGTTTTTCCAATCGGGATTTTGATGATATTATATTGTTTTATTAAATGATATTTATTATAATCAGTGTGGGAGCATGTCAAGGAATTTATTATTCAACATGGGGGTTTTCAATAAGAGTTAATGAAATAAATGAAACATGTAACACGTTTATTTATTTTTATAAATCTTCAACCTAAAAACCGATTATATATGTTCCCACAACCCCAACTATTTTCCTACAGAAGAGAATCATTGTGAACAACAATTTTGGATAATTCTTTCAAGGATGAAAGAACAGCTTCCTCCAAGAACTCTTTCAAGACAGATAGAGATCTTCTTCCATTTGATCAAGATGGTCTATGGTGGACAATGCAAGCAAAGGATTCTCCACGCTAGCACCCAAAGACTCATTCGGCGACGTCTAGAGATAAGAGGTGCGTGTGCGGATCAATGCTAGAGGAAGTCTACACTTGGATTCTATGATGCAATGAAGAATCACATCGGAGCGTGATCAAGAATATCAACGAAGAAAGAACAACCAAAAGGTACCTATTTTCAATTAATTTAATTAATTATAATCAACTTGTGACGATCTAATTTTTTGGTTCTGAGACTTGACTTCTTCTTTGTCTATTTCTATGAATTGATCTGTGGAGACTGGCATTTATCATCATATTGATCCCAGATTGGTCATTTCTAATGACAAAAATCCAAGTGGGCACATCCACCCACGTGCTTCTGCTGCACCCGAAACCTTCAATTGGTATCTGAGGGAGGTTACAACGTTGATTATAGTTATTTAATTTTCATTGATAATTTACACATTTATATTTGATTCAATTTGTGATAAATCTTTATATTAAACTAAATTAACGAGATATGTTCTTACTCCTTAGTTTCTTGATTAACATCACAGAAACAACCTTTTAATTTTAATTTTGATTAAAATAAAAACAACAAACTCATCCCAAGGAGCCGCTCTTTCTGTCTGTACATCACAGGAATACACGGCGTGTAATGAAAACTACACCATGTGTACTTAGGTTCAACGAACCGATTCTGGTTTACCAAACCACGCCGTGTGAATTTATTACACCTAAGCATTTAACACTCCATGTTGACCAGAAATGAACGGCGCATGGGAACAGGAATAAATGGCGTGTATGTTGGAGAAACATGCCGTGTAGTCAGATCCGACCCATGTGAAACCGTGTACAATGGAGAAGCTGCATACCACGTACACGAGATTTCCAGGTCGGTTACTACATAACAAGGAAGTACACACCGTGTTAGATTAATCTACATGCCATATACTCCAAAATTTCCAAAGAAGAGAAAACACACCAAATCCCCCGGCGTGTACTTTGGATAAAGGGTGAATAGAAATACACGCCTTGTAAATATAAACTACACGCTGTGTAATTTCCAGAAATTAAATTTCACCAGGTTTCCTCCAAAATTACAAAGAAATGTACAAGAAATATGGATGAGAAGGATAACAAGGAAATTTAGAAAGGAATTTAAGATTGGGAATTGATCAATTATAAGATCATAATTAATTAATTTCAAGTGCGACATATCTTAAATAATAGACCGATTAAAAGAATTTGAATTCTAAATATGTGTAAATGTCATTGAATTCTATGGATGATCATGATCTAGACCAAAGACCCTTTTGTAAGTGTGTTTGGTTTCATTTAAATTTGTTTAATTCGTTGGAATGCGAGCCTTCTTCCAATAAAACATAGGGCCTATGTGCCCATGGTTTCTTTAATGTAAACCCCATGTAATGGAGGATCTTCCAAGCCAGAGGAGACAGTTCAAAACCAGAAGCTAAGGTGAAACCAACCCAAGAAGATACAAAGGTGGACAGGTGGGAGCTGAAAAACACAAAACATCGGTTCAAGGGGTTTTTCCCTAGGCTAGGGTTAGCTTATCAAACTGCTAGATAAGATAACCAATAAAAGCTCATGATCATGCCATCTAATTTTATTTCTGTCTGATTGCATGGTTTATTTATTATGTATGTGTTTTTACGATCACATAGTTAATAAAATGAACAAGCATGCAAAGATGGAATAAAATAAAAACCGGACTATGCGTAAACATTATCGTAACATGTTTAATCACTTAAAAAATCATAACTTAATATTAACAAGCATGTGATAATGCAAAACTACACATAAAGGATTAAAATCCCTCAATACCATATTAAGTCAGAACAAGCCTTCCGTTACTTGATTAAGGGAAAGACTCAATAAAACTATGTGTTTGACCAACACTTGTTAGGACACTTACTTTTATAAAGGAAGCCCTTATGAAAGGTTTCTGTTTGACTTAACCATATTACATCAAGAGGAGTAGCCCTTACTAGACATGATGTAATATTGGAGGCAAGAGTTGAGGAAATCCAAGTCAAGATTTTAGGATTGGGGAGTCCACTCAATAGATCAAGGAACTGTAAGCTCACATTTGGTAAAGACCTTACTACCTAAATACCTTCAAATATCCTGACCAACCCTTATTGGGGTTATGCGAAGGGGAATATGGATACTTGCCACTAGAATGTCAAAGCAACTAGACATTATGAGTTCAATGGTGGGGGCCATTGGGACTTGATAAAATAGTGGGAGACTTAATAAAATTTATTATATCTCATAACATGTAATCAAGAAAGTACTGATAAATCTTGTCTTTTAATTTGTAGAAAATGACAAACTCATCAACCACATTTTTTCCGTGATCAATTCTGGATAAAGAAAATATCCTCACCGGCAGTAACTTTCAAGAATGGTTTAGGTGCCTTTGGGTTATCCTACGCTATCAATGAAAGTTTTACATGCTGGAGTCCTCACTTCCTGATTCTCTTGCCCCAGGGGTGAGTGATGAAGATTTCCTGGTCTGTGATCAACATTTGAGCGATGCACTCGATGTTCATTGTATGATATTGTCATCTATGTCTAGTGATATCATGAAGTCCCATGAAGACATGGATGCCTACAACATGGTCGAGCACCTCTGTGGTATATACCAGGAGAGATCAAGAAAAGAAAGGTTTGACATCTCCAAGGCTCTATTTCAGAGAAATCTTGGAGAGGGTTCCCCAGCTGGGCCTCATGTAGTCAATCTCATTGGCTACATTGAGCACTTGGAGGATCTGGGGTTTAAACTCCCAAAAGGACTAGGTACCAATCTCATTCTTTCATCACTCCCCCAAAGCTTCTCAGACTTTGTTGTAAATTTCAACATGAACAACATTGAGAAGTCTCTATCTGATCTTCTTATCCGTATACGCCAAGTGGAAAATGACATGAAGAGTGAACAACCTTCTATCCTCATGGTGAATAAAAGAAAAGTGAAGGTGAATATCATTAAGCCCAAATCTTATTCAAGGCATTATATGAAAAGTAAGATCAAAGGGGAGGCAAGAGAACAGGATGTTGATTGTTTCGCATGTGGTAAGAAGGGCCACTGGAAGAAAAACTGCACCCAGTCAAGGAAGCAAGGGGAAGCTTTATGTGCGTTTGTTATTGAATTAAATATATCTGTTTCTTCTAATTGGGTATTAGATACTGCTTTTGGTCCTCACATATGTATCCAAATATAGGAACCAATTAGATTCAGAAATATTGAGCAAGGTGAGGTGGATCTACGATAAAACGACAGAGCAAGACTCGCTGTTATATCTGTCAGAGACTACCACCTCACATTGCCTACTGGGATCGTCTTAGTTTTGAATGGATGTTATTATGTACCCTCTATAACCAAAAACATTATTTCATTACCATATTAGACACTGATAGATTCATCTTCATGTTTGGAAGTTGATGTTTCTACTTTTATAAAGATAACATTTATTTGGGTAAGGAAAATTTATATAACGGCATTTATGTGTTAGACTACACAAACCAAGTAATGGAAATCGAATTCAAAGTTAATTCACATGACTCATACCACAACCAACTTTGGCATCCCCGGGTAGGCCATCTCAATGAGAAACGTTTGACAAAATTACATCAAGATGGGTATTTAGATTCTTTTGAACTAAAACCACTTGGTTTATGTCATGTGTGTCTACAAGGAAAAATTACCAAAGCCCCATTTTGTGGGAAAGGTGAAAGGGATAAATATATTCTAGAATTAGTTCACACAGATGTGTGTGGGCCATTTCCAGTTGAAGCCAGGGGTGGGTTCTCGTACTTCATATCTTTCACTGATGATTTTTGTAGATATGGATATATTTACTTAAGGAGGTATAAGTGAGATTCTTTTGATCGGATCAAAGAATACAAGAATGAAGTTTAGAACCAGCTAGGTAATAATATTAAGAAACTCCACTCAGACAGATGAGGAGAATATCTTAATCAGGACTTCATTGATTTCTTACGTGAGTTTGGGATTCTATCTCAACTCACTCCTCCTTACAAACCTCAGTGGAATGGTGTAAGTGAAAGGAGGATCCGAACCCTGTTGGACATGGTGAGATCAATGAAGAGTCATGCGAGTCTTCCATAATCCTTTTTGGGATATGAATTTCAAACAGAAACACTCATACTAAACCAAGTACTAACTAAATTGATAAATGGTATTCGATACGAGTTATAGAGTAGACGCAAAGCTATGTTATCGAATTTAAATGTGCAGGGTAGAGAAGTATTTGTTAAGGCCTCTTCAGGTAATAAACTTTCACCATGAGGAAAAAAGTGTATCTTTATAGGATATCCCAAGGAAACAAGGGGATATTACATATGCAACCCCTCAGATATAAAGGTTACAGTGGAAAGACATGCCATATTCTTTGAGAGGGAGCACATGTCCAAAAGAAATAGGGGGAGCAAGATAGACTTCGATGAAGTCAAGGCTCAAGATACACATGAGTTGGTACAAGAACAGATTCCACAAAGCCCCATGGAATAACAATATGTTACAGAGACATAAGAATTGCGTAGGAGCACGAGAGAGGTGAGATAACCATAATGATATGGTTTTCTTGTCAAAGAGGATGATGAGTCATTATTGTTTGAAAATAATGATCCTATTACCTACAAGGAAGTAGTTGAAGGCACATATGTATCCAAGTGGAAAGAATCCATGAATTCTTAAATGGATTTCATGTACCAAAACCAAGTCTGGATTTTGGTAGATCCTATAGTTTATGTAAAGCCTATTGGTAATAAATGGGTATTCAAGATGAAACTAGACATTGAGGGGAAAGTCAGCACCTATAAGGCACGACTGGTTGCTAAAGGCTTTAGAGAGCGTCAAGGAATTGGCTATGATGAACCCTTTTTCACCGGTTATGATGCTAAAATCCATCAGAATCCAATTGGCCATTTCCACTTACTAAGACTATGAAATTTGGAAAATAGATTTCAAAACAACATTCCTTAATGGGAACCACCAGGAAGATGTCTACATGACACAACCTGAAGGGTTTGTGACTCCAAAGGATTCCAATAAGGTATGCAAGTTGCAGATATCCATTTATGGATTAAGGAAAGCATCAAGGTCATGGAACATTCGTTTTGATGAAGCTGTAACGAAATTTGTCTTTGTTAAGAATGAATGTGAGCCTTGTGTCTATAAAAGGTTTAGTGGAAGTGTAGTTGTTTTCCTAATAGTATGTGTTGATGACATATTACTAATTGTAAATGAATTACTTCTCTTAGAGTCAGTTAATACATGCTTAGATAAATGATTCTCCATTAAAGACTTTAGTGAGGCAACATATATTGTTGGGATCAACATCCACCGTGATAGATCCAAGAGAATGCTGGGCCTGAGTCAAAGTACAAACATTGACAAGATACTGAGGAGATTCAGTATAGAACAATCCAATTGGGGAAGGCTAGATGTTTCTTACACAATAAGTGTGGTAGGCATATATCAAGCTGATCCACGAGACCATCATTGGATGGCAGTCAAGACAATCCTTAAGTATCTGAGGCGTACTTAGGATATGTTCCTGGTTTATGGAGAAGATGAGGAATTATTCATCAGAGGACATATAGATTCTAGTTTCCAGATTGATCAAGATTACATTAAGTCACAGACTGGTTACATCTTCATCTTGAATGGAGGTGCAGTGTGCTAGAAGAGCTCATAGAAAAGTTTAGTGGAAGATTCTACAGTGGAGTCGGAGTATATCACAACTCTTGAGGCAGATAAAGAAGTAGTATGGATGTGAAGCTTCATCCCAGAGCTGTATATAGTACCTAGCAGTAAAGATCCTATCACACTCTATTGTGATAATACTGCATTGGTGGAACTTGAAAAAGAGCCATGGTCACATCAGCGGACAAAGCACATACTTTAGAGGTATCATCCCTTGAGGTATTTTTCTCAGAGAGGTAAAGTTGCAGTGAGTATTTTTTCCACGGAAGACAAAGTGGCAGACCCCTTGACTAATGCCTTGACTCAACAGAAACATGATCATCATGTGAGTTCTAGTGGACTAAAATCCATAGGCAGTTGTCTCTAGTCCAAGTGGGAGTTTGTTAGGGTTGGTATCTTGAGAACCAACTGTTTTTTTACTTTTATTACATAAATGTTCACTTATTATATATTGTTCATTGTTCTACATGACTATAATATAATATTGTCCTGGAATATTTGTTGCATTAATAAGGTCATGGAAGATCCCCGCTATGATGAGAACCTTTAAATGCTATAACAAATATTCTATAATAATGCTTTGCGGTTGGATGACATACTATGATAGGACACATACTATATAGACTGTCATGTGTGAGTACTTGTAAGAAGACGATACTATCTCTCTCATGGAGTTCACACTTGGTAATCTCCAAGATGGGAGATTATGAGAACAGACCCACCAGTAGTAATTCCGCATGTTTTGGTGTCATCAGATATTAATATCTGTGAGCATGTGTAATGGTTCTTAGACTGGAAGATTATCATTAACTAATGTCATGACTCACACACTTAGATTTGCTGACGAAAACCATCACGAAGATAGTTGGCAGGAAGTAGGGTACGTTGGGTGCGTCACGAATGACATGTTGTTAGTGGATAAGTATAGGAAGGATTTTTCCCTTCCATATTTATGGAAGTAGATATCTCGGGCCCTTTGATTGAAATATAACTGTCAAACAAATTCCAGGGCCATGGTGACACAACAAGTTTATTTCTAGAAGTCAAAGAATGAAAGATCAAGCATATAGGATTATGACACTATCCTGAAACCTTCTTGATGAGATATTGAGACAATGGGATTAAATTACAAAGAAAGCATTCGTATGAGGTGATATGTCAATGCAACGTCAACTTCTTTCTCTTGGTTGACTTGACCCATTTCTAGACTGTAATCTTGGACTTTAGGAAAGCCCGCCTTATGCTAACGAGAAAGAGGCCTAGAGGGTCACACGATAAGTGCATTCAAGTATCTCAAGTATAATAATGATTATTAGCATACGTGGTTGAATAATTATTCAAGGAATCCTAAATCGTTTTAATGTTGGGGAAAGAATAAAATGAAAAAAAGTACATGCCGTGTATTAATGATTACACACCATGTATTTTTTATTTTGAAAAACAAGTACACGCCATGTATTATTAATTGTACATGTCGTGTTGTTTTTATTTTGGAAAGGAAATGAATAAATGAAAACAAGATATACACCCCATGTACATTGAATGTACACGTCGTGCAGTTTTCAATGAAAAATAATTATACGCCATTTATTTATTATTATATGCCATGTTGTTTTTCTAGTTGGGATTTTGAGGATATAATATTGTTTTATTAAATAATATCTATTATAATCATCATTTTCGTATGTAAAGGAATTAATTCTTCAACATGGGGGTTTTCAATAAGAGTTAATGAAATAAATGAAACGCATAACGTGTTTATTTATTGTCATAACTCTACAACCTCAAAACTGATTATAAATATCCTCACAACCCCAACTCTTTTCCAACTCAGGAGAATCATTGTGCAAAACAATTTTGGAGAATTATTTCAAGTCTGAAATAACCTCTTCCTCCAAGAACGCTCTCATGACTGAGAGAGATGATCTTCCATTGGATCACGATGATCTAAGGTGGACAATGCAAGCAAAGGATTCTCCACGCTAGCACCCAGAGAATCATTTGGTGATGTCCAGAGATATGAGGTGCACGTGTGGATCCCCGCTAGAGTATGTATACCCTTGGCTTATGCGATGCAATGATAAATCACATCGGAATGTGATCAATAATATCAACGAAGAAAGAACACCCAAAAGGTACTTCTTTTCAATTAATTAAATTAATTATAATCAACCTTTGAAGATCCACATTTTTTGTTCCGAGACTTTTCTTCTTCATTATCTATTTATGTGAATTGATCCATGGAGACCGGCGTTTATCATCATATTGATCCCAGATTGGTCATTGCTAATGAAAAAAAGCCAAGTGGGCACATCCACCCATGCGCTTCCGCTGCACCCGGAAACTTACAGAACCACAAGCTATATCTAATACCCAAATTGTAGAAATATATAGATTACATTAGATAAAAAACACACCTAAATCATCCCCTTACTTATTAGGATAGGTTAAGTTTTTAATCCTGTGGCCCTTCTTGCCACATTCGAAACAAACATCCTCTTGTTCCCTTGCCTCCCCTTTGATCTTCATTTTCTTCAAGGTTGTGAAGAAGCTTTTAGGTTAAATCTCTTCACCTTCCCTTTACTATTATTAACCATAAGAACAGAAGGGTTTTCACGCTTCATATCTTTGTCCACATGGTGAATGAGAATAATAAGATCATAAAGAGACTTCTCAATGTTGTTCATATTTAAATTGAAAACAGAGTTAGAGAAGGTATGAGGTAGTGATGTGAGACTGAGATCGGTGCCCAGTTCTTCAAGGAGTTTAAAACCTAGAACCTCCAGTCGCTCAATGAATCCAATTATCATGACTACATGAGGCCCATATGGGGCACTATATCCATGATTACTTTGACAGAGTGCCTTAGAGATCTCAAAAATTTTCGGTCTTTCTCTCTCCTGGTAAAGACCACAGAGGTGCTCGAGCATGCTAGAAGCATCCATGTTTTCATGAGACTTCATGAGCTCAGTAGAAATTGATGATAGCATAAAAAATTGAATTTCAATCTCATCATTTACATGATTCTCATAGACCAATAAATCCTCATCACTCAACTCCTTGGCAGGAGGATCAGGTAATTTTAACTCTAGCACGTAAAACATCCGTTCATGGCGTAGGATAACCCGAATGCATCTAAACAATTATTTGAAGTTACTGTCGGTGATGATGTTGTCTTTATCCAAAATTTATCCCAGGGATAGTGTGGTTGATGTTCTTTTCAATTTTATTCTACAATTCAAATAGTAGATCATTAGTACTTTCTTGATTACATTTTATGAGAAATAATAAATTTTATTAAGTCTCCCACTATTTTATGAAGTCCCAATGGCCTGCACCATTGAACTCAGAATGTGTAGTTGCCATGAAATTCTAGTGTCAGGGATCCATATTCCCCTTCACATAGCCCCAACAAGGGCTAGTCAAGCTATTAGAAGGTATTTAGGTAGGCAGGTCTTTTCCAATTGTGGGCTTGTAGCTCCTTGATATGTTGAGTGGACTCCCCAATCATAAAATCATGACATTCGATTTCCTCAACTCTGGCATCCAATGTTAAACCAAGTATAAAAAAGGCCACTCCTCTTGATGTAATATATTTAAGCCAACCCGAAACCTTTCATAAGGTCTTCCTGTATAAAAGATAGTGTCCCAACAAGGGTTGTTCAAACACTTAGTTTTATTGAGTTTTCCCCTTTAATCAAGTAACGAAAGGCTTATTCTAATTTAATTATTTATTTGAGGAATTTTATCTCTTATGCGTGAATTTCTTATTATCATTATGAAATGATTGTTAATATAATGTTGAACTTACTTAAGTGATTAACCATGTTTTGATAATATTAACACTTAAGTCCGGTTTATTTTAGTTCTATCTTGCATGCTTGTTTAATTCATTAATTATGTGATCATGACAACACATCCATAATGATAAACCATGAAACTGACTGAAATAAAATAATGTAAATGGAATGATCATGAGTTTTTCAAATGGATAGTTTATCTAGTGGTTGATAAACTATCCCTGACCTAGGGGAGAAACACCTTGAACCTTTTGGGATAGTGTTTACAGCTTCCACCTATCCTCCTATGTATCTCTTGGGATTGGTTTCATCTCGGCTCAAGCTTGAACCACATCCACTAGATTTGGAGTTACATCCATTACATATTCCTTTTTTAACTCATATGTAGGTGAGGGGTAAAAATGGGTTTTATATAAAAGAAACCTTGGGCATGCATTCCAAACATATTAATGAGGAGAAGGTTCAAAACCCAAAAAATTTAATCTAAATAAAAAAATTAAATGAAACCATCCACATACAAAGGTCTTGGTCTAGCTCAGAATCATCCAAACATGCAACGATTTTTATGCATAAATAAAACTAGAATTCAATTATTTAATAGTTCTCCTTTAAGATAAATCACACTAGAATAAATTAATTATCATCTTTAATTAATCAATCCTTTTATCTTGAATCCTTTTCTGAATTTACTTGAGATTACCATTCACAATAATTTTAAAAAATAAATTAATTTAAAATTATCTTTGTGCGTAACATGTACCTTGAATGAAATCCAGTTAATTACTATTTATAACTACCCAATGAGTATAAATTAACATTACGCAGATGTTAAATTAAACACATATACATAAAACACCTATAATTTGTTGTGACTTAGCTTTATTCCCAAACGATGGTACATATCCCAAGGGTTTGTATAATATAAAATAAATTTTAAGAAATCTGTATAATTTGGATGAGTACATGACGTGTAGTTATAATTACACGGCGTGTACAATTTTTCACCATCTATCTGAAGTACACACCCAAGGAAACAACATGTGAGTGTACCACAAAAATCTTCGGAGTACACAGTGTGTCCAGTGGGCTACATGCCATATAGTTCCTCATTACACAGTCTCTAGCTGGGCAAGCTGTGTATGGGGTACATGGTCCAACACTAACCCAAAGGGACTACTTGTTGTGTCCATTGGGCCAGATGGCATGTAATCTTGAAACTACATACCACCTGTTCCTAGTCAACACCCAGAGTCATTTAAGACTTAGAAAGACTCCAACACACAGATTGGTTTGGCGGACCAGTCTGATGCATTGAATCTTGGCTACATGGCGTGTACTGCTGAATACATGCTGTGTGTTATGGTGTTGTATATCCAGGAAGCTTTGGAACCTCCGAATGAGATCTTCCATTTTATCTTAATCAAAAATAAAAGAAAATATCGTTGTTATAAGGTGGATGAGAAACGAAAGAGGAGGAATAGATCACAAGATTCATATTTTCAGAATGATTAACATGAATTGAAACAACTAAATTATTAAATGCATAATTCAAAAAAAAAATATTTATATAATTATAAACTATGATGTAACCGCTCTGATACCACATGAAGGTTCTAGGTGCAGCAGATGCGTGGTTGGGACGACACCCAATTTAGATTCTTACCATGATCAATGATTATTCTGGGATCAATACGGCGATGAATGTCAGTCTCCATAAAATATAATTAAAGATTTAGATAAAGAAGAAAGAGTCCTGAATACTTAAAGAGAATCTTACTCATCATGTTTGTAATTAATTTAATTAATTTCATAAAAAACATACTTTTATCTTTGGCATTTTTCTTCTTTTGTGATGATGATCCTATGGAATGACCCTTCCCGATTATCTTTTTGTGCTTATAAGGATCAAAACTAGAATCCCTCTAGCAGTGATCCACACGTGCTCTGATGGCCTCTGATCGACATCGCTCATTCTCCGGGTGCAAGCACGGTGAAGCGAGTGTCTTGTGTCAGTCATTTTTTATCACTTATTCATCAGCCTTGAAAAACGTCTCTCTTCCTTGAGAGGGAAGAGAAGAGGATTCGAGAGAGAAATTGTTTGGCTCAACAATTCTCAATTCCCCAGGTGTGTGGTGTGGTATCTGGCACAATATGTGTACTTTCCTATTTATATATATCAAATTTCAGTTAAAATATTTAATTTCATAGAAACAATTAAATACATTCATGAACTTAGAGAAAACCCATTAATTTAATAATAATACCATGTAATTATTTATGGTGCACCAACTTAAGAAAAATAGAATTATAAATAAAATTCCACATCATAAAATAATAGAAGCATTATTTTAATTTGTGCCAACTAGTTAAATAATTATTTATCATCTTGAAATAAATTATTTTACTACCGGACCGACCTTGGTCCACTCGAACTCCACTTCCATTTATCGAACACCTGAATAAATAAATAAATAATTCATTCTCTTAAATAAATATTTTATTTAAAAACTAGTAAATAAATATTTATTAAATGTACAATAAAATAAATAAATATATTTTATTTAACTTATGATATCATTTTAACTTGAATAACATTATTCCATGTTATTGAGAATAATATTTATAAATTAAATTCAAATAGAATTTAACCGAGACCACCAAAAGCACTTAGTGTGTGACCCTATAGGATTCGTTCTCATTGGCATTAGGCGGGCTTGCCTAAAGTCCAAGAGTACTATCTAGAAATGGGTCAATTCCCCCAAGAGAAAGAACGTAAATTTGCAACAATGAAATCCAAATTTGAATTCTCACCATTTAATATAATTCCTTTGTCGCAATATCTCATCAAGCATGTTTCATGATTGGGTCATCAACTTTTATGCTAGATATGTCATTCTTTGACTACATGAAATATACTCATTGTTACACCATGGCCATGGAATTTCTCATTCCGATTCTATTTCAATCAAAGGGATGAGATATAAACTTCCATAAATGGAAGGGACACATCCTTCCTTGACTTAGCCATTAATAACATGCCACTCGTGACACACCCAACGCACCCTACTTCCCGCCAACTGTATGCATGATAGTTTTCATCAGTAAATCAAAGTGCGTAAGTCATGACACGTATTAATGATAATATTAACGTCTAAGTATCATTACACATTCTCACATATAGAAATATCTGATGACACCAAAACATGCTGAATTCCTAATAGTGGGTCTGTTTTCATAATCTCCTATCTTGGAGATTAAAAATTGTGAACTTCATGAGTGGAAGTCTAATCTGCTTACGAGTACTTGCACCTAAAAGTCTGTATGCTATGTGTACCATCATATCATGTCATCTCACCACAAAAATATATTTAAGAATATTTTTATATAATTTCAAGGTTCTCATCATAGAGGGCAACTTTCATGACCTTATCCATGCAACAAATACTATTGTACATTATGACATCATAGTCATGCAGAACAATGAACAATATACAATAATACATTAAATATCCATGTAATAAAATGTAAACCTGTTGGTTCTAGGAAACTAACTCTTACAATTTTATCCTTTCATCTCCAAGATGTATTGAGATATGTGATTCTAGTATTGGTGGATTGTGATGAAATATAAGATTTCATGATTTATCACTAGGTGTTCCACCTGTTAGAAGGTGAAGGTAGAGCACCAGAGACCTAAAGGCTTATTACAGTAGCTTCCAGTCCCAGAATGAAAATGGTAAGATGATTCCATGGAAATTGTAGTCTATTTTTCTCGATCACCTAGAGTTAGTGACGTTTTATGGTGTGTCATGGATAGACTAATGAATGTGGATCACTTTATCCCTATTCAGAAGACTTTTATAGTTGATGAGATGGGAAGAAATTATGTCTGTTAGATCAAATGACTATATGGGGTCCCTTGTTATATCATCTCAGATAGGGACGCTCGTTTCATGTCATGGTTCTGAGAAGATTTGCATAAATCTATGAGTACATAAGTTTATCTAATCCTATATTTTCAACCTTATATGGATGGACAATCGGAATGGACTATACAGGTTTTTATAGGAAATGCTTCGAGATTATGTCTTTTTTTAGTGGTTCTTGGGAGAAGCATATCACTCTCAATGATTTCACTTATAATAATAAATTTCAGGTGAAAATTCAGATGGATCAATATGAGGCCTTATATGGTCAGAAATTCAATTCTCCCATGTGCTGGATAGAGGTTGGTGAGGTAGCCCTACAAGCTCCTTATCTTGTACCTGAGACTTTGAAGTAGTTTTAGATGATCAGGAAACATATGTACACTTCTCAGTCTAGATAGAAATATTATGTTGATTATCATTGATAAACTCTAGAGTTAGAGGTTGAGGATCGTGTTTTCCTACTAGTATCACCCAGGCTTGAGAATAGATAGATAAAGAGGAAAGAGAAGCTATCACTTCATTACATAGGGTTGTTTGAGATTATATTGATGGTAAGACTTATAACTTATCATTTTGTACTACCTTAAAGGTACCATGCCAGGAATGATGTCTTCCATGTTTCACAACTTCACCAATATCCTGTCGACCCATCTCATACATTTGATCCTGAGGATGTTGAGTTAGATGGCGATGCTAATTTTGAGGTGTATCTAGTTCGCATTGTTTACCAAAGCATTGAGGCTCTTTATGGACAATATATCCCACTAGTATGGGTGCAATTGTAGAACGACCACGTGTAAGATGAGACTTGGGAGAGGGAGGATAATTTACATACCCAGTGGCCAGAGTTATTCTCAGACAATGTTTTACCAAAATTTAAAGATAGATTCGGGGGCATGTTCTGTTAATGGAGGAAGACTTTTTGAACCTGGGTTTTCACTATGGTATGAATCCTTTAAATTTTGGTCTAATTCATCATTTTACACCTAATATGTATGACTAATGAGTTAGAAAAGGTATCAATGTTGTATGGGTGTTGTTCGAATCCCAAAAAACATCCTTTTGGGAGAACTAAGTCTAACACATGGTTTGTGGTAAACCGTGTGGGGAGGTCGCACAATTAGATCAAACTATGCATGTGTCATGTTTTTTTTGAATAGAGCCTTACTACATGGTTAGTGCATGATTTCCCTAATAGTAGGGGCTAACCGTGTGAGTTCTCCCTTGTCTCTAGGTACCAATGTATGGTTTGCGCATAATTTTTAAAACCGTGTGGCCAAACTATGCAAAGGATAAATTTTTGGCAATTTTACATTTTTACTCTTAATGATCTAATTACGCTCTTATTTCATCCCTAATCTAATTTCCAACTGGTTTTACCTCAATTTATCCCATTTTGGATCTTTTTGAAGTCATAACCTAGGGATTAATAGATAACTTTAATCCAGGATATTCTCGATCTTCTATTCATCATGTTGGATGTGCAATGTCAAGTATTTGAGTCCCTTTTAGCCATTCTTCATCTCTCTTTCTCTCAACATTATTATTGAGGTGCAAGAATTTTTAATCCTTCCTCATATCTACTATGTTTTGAGCCTAAATAGATGATAATAATAGATCAGGTGACTCACACAAGCCTATGGTGGGAGGTTATTACACATCCCACAAGTTCTTTGATTTTGAGAATTTCATGTGGGGCCCGCCGATTTTATTTGGTGCCATTTATTGAATTTATATGCCATTTTTATAATCCTTATAACTGTATGGAATGATATTTTCAAATATGTGATTATTTATTAGTGGTTACTCCCTACAGCTTCATCCATCCCAGGTAAAATGTTTTCCCATATCTTATGTTTTACTGTTTTGACACGTTTGAACTGTTCTTTGGGTGTTCCTTGGTTCGACCTTGATAACTGTATGATTTTCTATATAAAATGTATTGATTTAATTTGTGAAATTTTTAATGGAATGTAACATGTATGACCACCACTAAACCTTCTTAAGTAAGGTTCTTTATTTTGATAATTAAAGGGTAAATGGAAATTAGAATGTATAATAATTATATGACTTGGAATTTTCTTTAAATGTAATTGAATAATATGTTGAATATACATATAAACCCTTAACATGTTAATTTATGGTAGTGGAGATAACCTTGTTTTTTAAAATTCCTCAAATTGATTAAAATAAGGGTTTCATACTACTTTTCCATGTCACACTAATGAAAGGCATGGATTGAAAAAAAGAAATTTATTGATTAATTATAACTTGATTAAAGGGTTGAATTTTACTTGACCTTATCACACTAATGAAATTAAAGGCTTGAACCAAAGGGAATATTATATGAATTTATTATAAAATATGAGTGTCCATACTCGAGATCGCCTTATATTCCTTAGGGAATTCATTGAGTACGTAAGAAACCAACTCTGATTCAAGGACGTGGCTTGTTTTGGTTGAGACTCACCTGAAACCCCATACTTTTCTAACATTGGATGCTCGGTATGAAACTGAAGGATCCCATAAATAATAACATACGATTACTTGGATATGCACCTTGGATCCAGCATTAACATGTAGGTGCGATCATTAAACTTTATCAGGCCCAATCATTGCATAGCCCTATATTTCTTTGGATGAAATCCTTGAACTAAGTATGTGTCTTATTGTGGAATGCCTTGGATTGTGCTCTTTTTATTACACTCTTACCATTATCTAGGCAACAATCACTACTGAGTTGGAGGCCCATGGGGTTAACATTTCCTTTTTTATTACCAGGTAACTTCATTATTAACTATCATTACAGGTATCTTAGTTACATCTTGGAACCTTCACTCTTTATGTTATAATTCAATGATGTTAGTTCTAGATATTCCACACATGACTTGTTTTTATGAACTAGAACTTCATTAATTGGTGAAATGGTTACACATCCAGACACCAGTCAAGGACTGAAGCAGGTACATGGGTATTTAGTTTCACTGTAATGCTTTTCATTATATATGAATACATGGAAACTGGTAACATTACAATAAATGCGTCAAATTTTATAGAAACTTTTTTTGGTTACCCACTGATAATTATCTCACACCATAACCATGCTCCATTTGGTGCCTGGGGTAGATTACATGTATGCAGGTGTTGATAAAGGGAAGAGTAATGCTTTAGACACTTCATTGCTTGTTGTGCTAGAATGGATATGGTAGAATATGAGTGATTTATAGCTCAGGGTTTATGGGATATATTTTGTATTTCCTCTTCTACATTGGGTTTTTCCTATATTAATTATACTTTTTATCAATTTATTCCAGATTTCTAGGGACAAGACATTCATAATCATTATTAGATTTTGTATGTTATTCCAGTTACTCAAGTTATTGTTATTCCATTCACTTTCAACTGTACATTTTTTATTTGTTTCATCCATTATTTTCTCTTATTTATAATTATTCATTGTGATACACTCTGTAAAAAATGGAACAGTCTCCCCACATATACACCACAGGCCCTCGCTGATAGTCAGCAACCTATGGTGTTTGGAGAGATGCACTTGGGGCCTTGTGGCCCATCAGACTTGAGGCACATCCTAAGTGGAATTTGGGTCTGTGGAATCACAATGGGAAACCCCATGGGTTTTAATTTTCCACCAACTCGATTTCCAAGGCCTATATTTAGAAATTATTTAACAACTCCTCCACTTTTTGTATAAATACCCACCCATTTATCCTTTGAATATCACTCACAATCAATCCTACATGAATCTATGGTAGTGTTTCCTCCTATTTAGTCTCCCCAATGTGTCCTCAATCCCCATATACTAAATTTCAAAATATCTAGGAGTAACTCATCATGGTAAGATAAATCTACGCTTCCCTTTTCCATTCATGTTTCATTTTATGTGGTATGTCTTCTAATTTCCAAAATGAGTTTTATTTTACACATCATTTTATCCCATTAATCTAATAAGAGTTTTTAATGAATGGGAGACCCTTATCCCCTCACATTTAACGATTTTATAAAGTTATATTTGATACCCATTAGGATTCCAAATTTACTTCCCAAAATTTCCCTCCCCTCCTCAAGAAATTATCATTTATTTTCTTCTTATGAACACCCAAGTCTCTATATTCTCCAAGTTTATTCAAAAAATGTAAAAATTATTTATTTAATTCAAGGATTAACATAAATGTAACCCAAATTACCCTTTTTTTGGGTTTAAAATGACTTAATGGTCATGTTTTTAAGAACTTTTGTAACAGAATGATTTTTATATGAAACACATTTTTTTTCTCTATGGGTTATTTATGAAATGTTGGATTATGTTATATGTGGATAAAATTAATTAATACCTCAGTGGGAAACCTTGGTGATATTATTATGAATGTCTCATTTAAATTTTGTAGCCATATTTTAATGTTATGAAATATTTTTTTAACCATAATATACATTATTTTCCATTTCCCATACATTAATGACATTACTCATGTTTATATTGATATGTATCAGGATCACATGTTATATTTTTCTCTTAATAGGACACATGCTCACTCCTATCCTTTGATGTATGTACCCAAGATATGAGATGTAGTAAATGTAGTTAGGATGAACCCATGGGGACGTCTTCAGTTGGATTTAGAATAATGTATTATGTTTTCATGTATTATGTACCATATTTCCAAAAAAAATAAACATTAAAATATACTCTATTGGTACCTTATAAATGAAAATATTATGTAATGAAAATCTGGAATTCCATAATATTCATTATATATATATATATATGAATATTTATAACTAATCATATTAAGTTTTCATGAAAAATAAATTGCATCACTTTGTGAAGACAATAATCCCTATATACACAAGAGTGGTCTTTCCACTTTTTGATGGATGAAACAAAAGAAATTTAAATGATAATTTGAATTAAAAAATAATTATTATATCATAAATGTAAAATATTATCATTAAATATATCATTGATACCATATATGTGCAGTGAAAATGATAAACAAATAACTAAGCTCTATTGAGCTGGTAGTCCACACGTATACACGAGTGATGCTATCCTTTACTAATAGATTTGGTGGTAAAAATATAGATAAGATATTTTAATTAAAGAATAATAATTATGTTATGAATATAATATATAAACATTAAATATATCATTATCACCACCCATGAAATATGGTAATGGAAAATAAATCATATCACTGCATGAAGGTGGTATTCCCCACATACACTTGAGGGATACTTTTATTTCTCATTTGATGGAGAAGAGGTGGAAATGATTACTAAATCATAATTATAAATTATTATTATATTTATGATATCAAATTAATACTATTGTTAAGGATACAACCTGATTAAATAAGGTTTAAAAATGATTAAAATTGATGGTGATTGGTTAAGATTTATACCCCTTTCTTTGAGAGACCATGTTTGTCTTAAACAATAAGACTTGAAATAATTGTCTTAAGATAAGAGAAAAATATATAAGATGAATGGAATAATTATATTATGGTTTTTAGTTGGTATTTTCTAATATAAAATTCTCAAATTTTCTAAATAAAGGAGGACGAGAGGTTCACTTTTATAAGTGCGGAGAGGGACACAAATGAAATTTCTTAAATTATTTCAATTATATTAGGTCACTTTCCTAGGAATATATATATAAATGGTCATGTATTCGATGTTATGATAAGATGATTCTTAAATATATTCAACCAATATTAATTACATAGGTTCTTATGGAAATCCTGCCCTTATATATTGGTCTAACCCCCTAGTAAACCCATTTTAACCTTAACTATGGTTATACAATTTTATTGCTTTTACTATTAACTATAAAAAAATTAAGTTGAAAATATTATATTATAATAATATTTTTCATATAAAATATGGAAATAATTTTAATATATTAAATTTCTATATGTGGTTTAATTTAATTTGTAATAAGCATAAAACCAACAATGAACCCCGCTTTTTGAAAATGGTATATTTAAGCGTAAAATATAATTTACTTACATTAATTTCCAAATAAGAACTGTAAAATGAATTTTAAAATATATGATTGAGTATATAATCAATAAATTGAACTAAAAATTTAATCAATATAGATTAATTTCATTTATTAAGTGAGAATCACATTTCGTGCATAAATATAGTTTTTAGAAAAATGAGTTTGTAAGACCAAAAATAATCTTATACCAAAATGAAGTATAATGGTGATTATTATGTAATTTATTGGATTATTTATAAATAAAGGATACTTATATTAATTTAATATCTGATTTGAAAGATAAATCAAATTTTACATGGAGAGAAATTATAGTTTTTACAAAAATTGCAATTTTTCAATATTCCCTCAATAACAATTCTTTTAGAAAAATCCCTAAAATTTAGCCAAAACTAATATTAAAATTATTATCTGGAAAATGATATTCACTTATAAAATTAAATAAATAAAATATATATAAATTAATTATTATGTTCATGCACATAACATTTAATGAAAATAATTTTTTAAGAAAACACATTTTGAGGTATAAAATGATCTTATAGAAAATTGAGTTTTTATTTATTAATAATTAATCAGTACAGTTAAAATATTTTTAAACTTTATAATTAATTTCTTAATTTGGTTATTACTATCCATACCATCTAATTTAATGTCTATCTTCTAATGTTTTTCAATATCACAATTCATATAGACTAAGGGTTGTATATAACAAAAGCTATCAAACTCTAATAATTTATTTATTTAAATATATATATATATATATATATATTCTAAAATCTTAGGGTGTTAAATTCTTCCCCACTAATATAAATTTCATCGTAGAAATTTTTTTCTCAGTAATAAAAGTTCCAATATTATGTATTTCTTTATTAAAACCCACATTATAAAAATAGACAATAAAACTTCCTTTGAAAAGAGTATGTTGGAAACATAATGATTGCCTGAAGTAACACATAATTAGATTCCCAAATAAGGATAAAATTAGCATGAAGTAAAATATAGACAAGGTGGTGAAAGAAAATTTCCAAATACAAACAATTAATGTTAGATAACATGATAAGGAGAAATTTAAGGACCACAAAACCAAAAATTAGTGAGGGATGATAACGACCATCAAATTCAATGAAATAACAATTAGAAGGAATGCATTTTAATTTCCACGATCCCTTTTCCATGAGTTGTGGTATTATTTTACCATGGAATTCAATATAATATTCTATAATTTTAATTAGAATATTTTAATCATTTTGTTATTATTTGATCAATTTTCTCGTTTATCTCATCTCCAACTCCAAGAAATGAATATTGAATATGAATTTTCCATGCCTGAATCACTTAAATTAACTTTTAATGGAGCATAATATCTATATGAGAATGAGAATTCATTACATATGTATCTATATATTTATGAAAACAAAAATAGTTAGCACAATATATACAATATGAATAAATAATTATATTAAAAAAATATATTAATCTATATAACCTCAGTAATAACTCCCAAAGATCAATTTTAATAATTTAATAAACAGTCATTCTTAAAACAATTGAAAAACATGTCTTAATAATGGAAAAACCCAAAAAATATGAATTTTTTGATCAAATAATTTCCATTTTCGATTTCAACTTTTATCCCGAATCAACATACAATAGCTCTTAATGTCACATAATAACCATGTGAATAACTTGATCTCATAATCTCTTAAAACATGATAATGAACTGATTCTCCATAAAATATTAATGAAAAATTATATTCTTACAAAAAATTAACTCTATCCTTATTCATCAAATAAAATCATATACAATCTAATATTTCCAATAAATAATAAAATATAATTAAAATCGTCAAATATTAAATGAATCACTTTTTCTTTAAATAACTAATTTATTTCAACATCATTAATGGTATCCTATTTAATTTATTAATATCAACCACCTACTTACCCCAACTGAACAATATTATATCAACCTGAAAAATATATATAATACTTTATCTATCCATAAATCATATGTTTTAAAAAAAATCACCTTATCACTAAATCAATTTTTATGTTATCAATATCATTCATCATAGGCTTGTATGTACTTAAAAACTACAATAGAACAATACTGAAATATTTTATGATTACTATTTCCAAAATACGAGTAATAAAACAATTTTTTTACATAATTATAAAATCCCAATAAATAAATACTTCAATTATCACTGTTTAATGATTTATATAGTGTATAGACTTCCATAGTCTATGAGTTATCACTTGGTTTAGGTAATTTTCTTGGATAATTCCCAAGTTCCCTATAGAAAAGACATTAAACTAAATAATGTACATTAATATATACTTTATTTTATTCCATTGAAATATTCACCTTTCCCCAAAAATTTCATTCCTTATATTCATATTTTCCAAAAATAAAACATATCTATATTCCTTATATAAAATTTCCCAAGTACTTATTCCCACATTCACAACATATATAAAGTTGAATCTTATTTCCACAATGGCCTTGAGGAAACTCTATTTTTGTCTTATGTGGTTCATTCACGAAATCACTTGTATTTTGTTTTCAAATCATATAAAATATAGTTGGATGGAAATAATCCCATGTTCTCTCTTTCCATATCCTAACTCATTTGTTTTCTTATGAGGAAATTACTAGCATCATCTGTCACATTTAGCGTTAAAATTATTCATCATAGTTCAATCCATTAAGTAAAACAAAATGCATTGTGTGACTAATAGTAATAAGTAATCATTTAATCATGAAAAATCATTCATTGGATATCGAAACCATGAAAAATTATTTTCAAACACTAAAACCTTGGGTTTATCCATAGTTATCCATGGTAATTATCTATTCAAATCCTTTATAATGGTTTATAATGAAAATGTGAATTAGCCGGAGAAAATCCCTCAAGAGTGTGAAATATTTTTGTAGTATGTTCCCAATACCCATGCACTATAATGATGTTTGTGATATGCTGATATGACACATAACCCTAGTATAACTTGTATCGATGGAATTTTATATAAAATAATTTGAACTCGTATCATAATTAAAGAGGGTAATATAATATGAAGAGAGAATGATAATAAGACTTTAAATATGACATTGCACTATTTCTAAAGACAAACGACCATAGTCAATGCCAATTACCGAATTGATTTACTAGAATCCACCTCCATCGTATAGTTCCCATTTATTCCTTTTACATAGGTATTTATATAATATTCATATATGTTCCCCAGGACCCATTGTATATTCCAATTATTTCACACACACACACACACACATATATCTATTACGTGCTTCCCCCTCCAGTAATTAACCTATTTATATTATTTTTTTCAAGGAAGCATATCTGGTCTCTATCACTACCACCCCCTTTTAACTCACCTTATCCTAAAGTTGATAGATAATGACAATGCTCGAGTTAAACCCCCAATTCCATGTGTCATACATCAGGGCATGTGTCACCATAATAACTGTCTTGATTCTTCCCCATTTTGGCACATAGTATCCACAAAATATTCCTGATAGTCCTCCTTGATTTATGGTAATTCACTTTATATTCAACTACTCTCAATGAAATATCCTTCATGGTCATTCTAATTTTCTATGTAAATCATGTGACGGTCGATTGTGTGTGTTTCTGCAATGATTTTTGAATAATTTTATAAAAAATTATCAGAACCTCAATCCATATGAATTTCAATATATTTCAGCACCTATTTTGGTTGAGCCAAATTCGATAGTAATGTAGGTTACTCACTATGCACTAAGTCAACAACCATTACATTTTTATTACTTGACATTATCTTTCTAAATATTTTATATATGTATCCCTTGTTACCATTGTTATTTATACTTGAGCTGATCACCTTCATAGTTGTCATTGATAGATGGAGTTCTGTTCACCCCAGAATCCTATCAAATAGAGCCATTGCACTGTGTTTCTACATTATCTTGTTATTAGTTACCTTAGACTGAATGTCATAAATATCATACAATAAGGATTATATATCTTCCTTATGAATCCCATTTTCATTACCTTAATCCAAATGCGTACTAATATAATCCATATTATACAACAGATGATCATCATTCATATGTTGTTCCAATACTGTTGATCCCCCACACACCCCTGGCTTGTGCTGCTACACATCCTCACTATCTGACTACACCTCATATAGATCCAACACTGAGTAAGGGTGAGGAATAATTTTTGTGGTGGATCCTCAAAAAAAGGCACCCATAACAGAATAATTTACCTGAATTCCACTTCCTCTTACATGTGGTGTTCCCATTTCCCCCCAAGAGAGATGGTCTTACCACTTCATGAGAAGAGGAGGAAGTCTGGTAGTGTTGCATACCTCAAGATATACAAGAATTTATAGTAATTAAAATCATATGGGAAAAACAAAGAAAATGGAAATGGGTGATAAATGTAGTGGAGGATGACGCTGGAGGTGTGTTAGCAATTCACTTACTCCAATAGATGGGATCCAACAAAGTGAAATAGATATGCACGGTTGTTACACTATAGAAGGATTTTTTGGATGTAACCCAATTGAATGGATCACCATAGAACATGATAATATATTTCACATCACCTTTTAGTGAAACCCCATCAATGTGATCCTCGTTCAATGAAGACATATGGTCATGGGTGCTTTATCTGAGTGATTTTATTAGGATGTTGTGATACACTGGACATGTGTTGAATGAGTAAGAAGAAAAGTTCACATAGGTGGACTGGGTGTGCCTCCATGATATACACCAGTGGTATATGATAATACTGGTCATGATTAATTCATGCATACCTTTATAAAAAAGATAATACATGGCATTGAATGATGCATTGGAAGACATGAAAAATAATAGTGGTAGGTCAGATCCAAGGATAAGACATGTTACTGTAATAGTAATTATATTGGAAACCTTGTATATGAAATGAGTACAACCAGTAATAGAATTAAATAGTTTTATACTAGAAATATATAAAATGGTATAGAGTACTTGATATTATATTCTCAATTCCCACCCAAGACTAGAATCCATAGTCAATGCCAAAGGAAAAACCCATTTACAAGAATCCCCCCTTTTTAGTTCCCATTAATCCCTTTTATAATGAGATTTATAGTATATTACCTGGATATTAACCTGGTGATGCTACATATTCATCATTAACTATAACTCCCTTTTTTCTAACCTCTTCCTCCTATAGTAATCAACTGATTTCCCTTCTTCATTCTTGGTATAATAAATAGTTCCTATCATATACTCAACCAAATATTTGTTGGGTTATTTCCCCTAGATGAATCTATTCTAAAAACATTTTTACTATTAATAATGATATAGTGAAGTATTTTTTTTAAGAAACCACACTCCTTTATTTACAATAACCTAGGATGTTCACTATACCAAGACATATTCTATGAGATTTCACTAAATTGTTTTCATCCGAGTTTCCAAAAATGACTAAACCTTGGTCTGGTACCAATCATAGATACCCAAAAAATTTCATACATAAATACAAAATCTTATTAGTATAAAACTCCATTACATATCAATATGATCCATTCCATAAAAACAATGGTTTAGTGTATTTGGAAACATGTATACATAAACAACTAGAAAATAAACTATCTACATCATTTCCCATTAAGTTCATCACAACTTGCACCCTTCTTAGACATAAAATACTTATAATCTTTATCCATAAGAATATAAAATAACATTCTTATTCAAGGTTAAATCCCAAGACTATCATTGTATACAAATTCCAATAATGATAATTTCTACATGATCATTTTCAACAATTTCCAAAGAGTAACTTTCATCCAGTTAGCTCTGATATCTCTAAAGAGTTTATTAACTCCATTGTCTCTTAAGAGTTTCTCAACTACATCATAATTTACCAATGAATTAAAGGGTTATAAAAGACCCACATATAATTGGTTTATAATGTAACCACCAATAACTAGTTCATAATAGAACCACACACTACATAATTTAAATTCATTATATGACACAAGATGATAAACATATTTATTATTACATCAAATATTAACCCATGGAGGGAAATGGGCTTCATAAAAATTTAATCACCCTAAACATAAAACATAATGAGAAAGAATAAATATCATAAGATTGGACCATATGCCTAGTAATGCATAGGAAACATCAAAATATCTATTTATAGAAAATAAAATACCTTTAAAAGATCATTGGAACTTTTCATTAGGAAATTACCCTTTTCAATTTGAAATCAGTGATTTATGATCTAATAATTTGGAAAAAAATGAGGGATTTTTTTTGGAAATTACTATTGACCTCACCTATTTTGATAATCTCAATTATGTTTCAATGTGATTTGATAATCCCAAATAACTTTTATCTTTATATCAATTATTCTTTCAATTTATGATATCATATTATTAAGTTGATAAAATATTAAAATGATCATTGGAAATTGTTAATCAATGGTTATCTATGTTTATACTTGTTTATAAATGTTACTGACTCAATTTGAATATGATTTTCATAGAACAGATAAGTATTAATTGTTGAGTCACTGATACATACCTATCGGTATATAGTCTACTGATATGTAAAGGTCACTGATAGACCATGCTTCATGTGACACAAGGTCATTGGTACATAGTTACAGATACAAGCTACCGATACATACAGACAGAAAAACAGCTACGGATATGAAGTCCACCGATATAACTACAAATTTCACAGGTACAGACAGACAAAGTCTACCGATACAAGAATTTCACCAGTATGGGTCACTGATAGAAGGAGCTACTGATAGATGGAGCTACTGATAGAAGGAGCTACCGATTCAAGTGGTCTATTGTTATAAAGAGTAACAACAACCAATACAGACCTACTAACTCAATTCCACTAATACAAGCTCACTGATACTAAGAGATCCTAATGGAAACCCATCAATGTTTCTCTAAATTCTATTTCTATTATTTATATACCAACAATCATATTTTATGTTTTTAATGAAACTACTGTTAATTAATTAATGTATGTTGAATGTCAGGAAACCGTACCTCGTACCTACAGATCTAATCATACTTTTTGTCATACAACATGATCCATAAAAGAGAACCTCAAACTACTAAAAAAAATGAATGGAATTGGTCAGTCTTTCCATGCATATATGAAAAAATCTTTTGGAGATACTCCAGGACATACAAGCATAGAAGAATAAGGAAGAATAAATTCTGAGTCTGTAGAACCTAATCATTCAAGGAGTAAAGATCTTCAATGATTTCATTCAAACTCAAGCTGATCAAACTGATCAAACTGGACCTGGAAGTCAAATACAAAAACGACACTCTGTTTCTTGACAAAAAACCATAGAACGACTCAAAGGTTCATCAACATCAATTCAAGGAGTCCAGAGCTTCACTCAAAACACATAGATCATTATAACCTCATCTTTATTTGTTTAGCTCTATTTTGATTCATTTCTTTACATTTTTAGAAGTGTGTGTGCTCTATATTTTTAGGCACACAGTGTCTTTTGTGCTGAACTAGAGGATTTAAAATTCTTCACTCAATATTTACCTTACTCTCTTGTATCCCACTATGGATAGTAGTAGAGGTCATGTTTGACCAGGATAGCCTGTGTGCTATTGTTTTGTATTTACCACAAAGAACTGTGGTAGAGGTCTATCGACCTGGAAAGTCTGAGTACTGTTGTAAACCCCGATCCTGGGTGTGTATCATTGTTTATATAAAACGGTTTGAGTGAACTAAGTCTCGGCTTGAGACTTAACCTCTTGGTTAAAACTATCGTGCATGTTTATTATAGTTAAAACTATATTTAATATTCTACTGATAAGTTCTTTGAAATTCAAATATATTTTAAAGTAACTCTTATAGTTAAACTAGAAAGTGTTTATAACATATGATAGCTAGTAAGTTAATTTGAAAAGTTACTTAATCCTCAGATTGAGTTAACTGAGAAATAATCGATCTTTGAGAAACTAATTGAAACCATTCATGCTTTATTAATTCAATACAATTTAGCTTATTATTTAATTTGGGGGATTTTAATAGAAATATTTTTAAGAGAAGTTTTAATTGGAACTCAATTCACCGCCCTCTTGAGTATCCACTCTGACCAACATTTTGTATCAGTGGGGGGTTATTAATAAAGGATTTACAAATACATTGTTTTTCAACTGTGATTTTAGTTGTATCTTAATGATCTGAAATTTCTGTTAGTTCTAAATTTTATCTCTTTAAATATATTTTCTAAAATATAATTATGGATAATAGACAATTAGGTGATGCTACCAACATGCCACCTTTCTTTAATGGTGTTAATTATGTGAATGGAAACTGAAAATGAAAATTCATTTAGAAAGTATGGAATTTGACATATGGACTATGATAGAAAATCAATATAAGATTCCAGAAACTGAAAGAACTACTTGGGATGAACCTACTAAAGTTTCTTACAATAATAATTGTGAAGTAGTGAATGCTTTGTACGGTGCTTTATGAGATGAAGAATTTAATCGAATATCCTCTTGGAGGACTGCTTATGAAATTGTGGATACTTTTGCTATTTCCCATGAGGGAACATCCAATGTGATGGAAATGAGATTAAACACTTATACTCTTAAGTATGATAATTTTAAAATCAATCCTGATGAACCTATTTCTGACATGTATCTTAGGTTCAACGAAATTGTAAATACAATGAGCTCACAAGGAAATTTTTTTCCTGCAAAAGAGAAAATCATTAGGATACATAGATGTCTGCCAAAAAGATAGAGAGGCACATCAGTTTCAATAAGAGTGTCATGTGATATAATTTCACTACCTATTAAAGAGTTAATTGGTATGTTGATTATGTATGAAGAAGAGATAAAGGTAAAAAAAGAGGAAGATGATAAACCAAAGAGGAAGTCAGTGGCTTTTAAGTCTACTGCCTTAAAGAGCTAGGGAAAGGAAAAAGTTCACATACCTACTAAAATCTCAACAAGTGGAGTTTCATATTATGATAGTGAAGAAGAGATGGCTCGAATAGACAGAAGATTAAAGAAATTATATTGGAAGAAGAAATTTTTTAGAAAACAAAATTATAAAGGAAGTATGACCCATGAGGTGATTGGAAGAAGGATTGGAAGAAAGCTGATAAGGATGATGAGATAGTGTGTTATGAATGTAAAAAGAAAGGACACATTAAGGCTGACTGTCCAAAATTGAAGTTCAAGAAGAAATTTTATAATAAGGAAAAAAATATAAGAAAGCAATGAAAGAAACGTGTAGTGCTTCAAAAGACAGCAAAAGTGAGTTAGAGGTTTTTTATTCTAAAAATAATCATTCCAACATGTGTTTCATGACTAATACTTTTTAGGTACCTGTTTTTCCTATGCTGAATGATTATTATTATAGGAATTAAAGTGATTCAAATAGTAATGATAATATGTATAAAGATGAATTTTTTGAATACTGTAATATGTTAGAAGATACTTGAAATGAGCTGAAAGATATATATATATATAACCTTAAATAAATAGTATGCTTTAAGTATAACTATCAAATATATATTATAAGTAGGAAAGGAAAATAATGATCAAATGTTAAAAGAGAACACTCAACTTAAATTGTCTAATAAGCAACTTAGAATAGATCTGGATAAGTTCACTAATGGAAAAAACACTATTAAAGAAATTCTAGGAAAAAAAGTTGCACCAAAATATATTATTGGTTTAGGCTATTAGCCTAGACAGAGACAAATTACAAAAAATAGATTTATTCCAAAATCTGGACATTATGTTGCTAGTTTTAGTTTTGGTAACTCTTATGTCTCCATCATCTATTTACATAGTTATATATCAAACAAATTTTATCTTTCAGAATATTTTGAATCTATTAATTATATGAAACCCATTAAACATATTTGGGTACCAAAAGTTTTTCTTGCTAACCTGTCTGGACCCAAGAAAATCTGGGTAGAAAAATCATTTTCTGTTTAAACCTATTTTTTAGGAGACTTTCTTGAAGAGTTCATGTTGGAAGACACGGTACTTGGACAGTTTATGTTCAAGACACATGACATGATATTTTCATGCTTCAAGAGCTTAATCAAGGTTGATGGAGGACATGCTACCTTTGGTGATAATTTAAAAGGAAAAATCATCAGCTTAGGCCAGATTGGTAACACTGATACAATTTTAATTTCTAAAGTATTATTTTTTGATGGATTAAAATACATTCTGTAAAGCATTTCTCAGTTGTGTGATGATGGTTTCAATGTTAAATTTGAAAATTATGCTTGCAATGTATTTGATTCTAAAAATGCTTTGGTATTTACTGAATTGAGAAATGAAAATTTATATTCTGTAGATTTAAATTCTTTAGCCAAACAAAATGTTACATGTTTGAATGCTTTTCATAAAAAGTCTTGAATTTGTTACAGAACATTAAGACACTACAATGTTCATTCGCATAAGAATCTGACTAGGAAAAATTTAGTAAGATACCTACCTCAACTAAAATTCTCATCAGACAAAGTTTTCAATCCCTTAAAAAAGGGAAAGCAACATAATGTTTCATTCAAATTAAGTAAAGAAGTTTCAGCTTCTCAACCTCTTGAGTTGGTTCACATGGACTTGTTTGTACCATATATAGTTTCTAGTATGAATGGGAAGCACTGTGTCTATGTCTTAGTAGATGACTTTTCTAGATATACTTGGGTACAATTTTTTGCTCACAATAGTGAAGCTTTCTTTTACTTTATTATGTACTCCAGGTCTTTAGAGAACTGTAGTGGACTTAAGATTAAAACCCTGAGAAGTGATCATGGTCGTGAGTTTGAAAATCATGATATTGAAACCTATTTCTTGAATAATGGATATAATCATAATTTCTATGATTCTAGGACACCTCAACAGAATGGTGTAGTAGAAAGAAGTAATATAACCCTTCATGAAATTTCAAGAACTATACTGAATGAGTCTGACCTACTTATTTACTTCTGGGCAGAATCTGTAAATACTTCTTGTTATAATGTAAATAGAGTCTTGATTAGATCTGTTCTAAAAAATTCCCCTTATGAACAATGGAATAATAGGAAACCTAAAGTGAGTTACTTTAGAGTTTTTGGTTGAAAAGTCTTTATTCTTAATACTATGGATAATCTTGACAATTTTTCTTCTAAAAGTGATGAGGGAATCTTTCTAGGATACTCTATAACTAGTAATTCTTATAGAGTCTTCAATAAAAGAACCAAATTTGTGGAGGAATCAGTACATATAAAATTTGATGAAATTGATCCTCATGAACCTAAGTCTTCTCTTGAAAATCATAGATAAGATCCATCTTTTCTGGACCTTAATGGTAAAAATAGCGAACCTGCTGTAAAGACAAGAAATTATGGAAATATTTCAGAATCTGCTTCTGTTGGAATTGAACCTAGAGAACAACGTGAAATTTCTAGTCCTACCTTTACCATATCAACTAGGATTCTAAAGAACCATATGTTAGATGTTGTTGTAGGAAATCTTGATAGAGGAACACAAACTAGAGATTCTATAAGAAATCAGGTTGAACATCAAGCCATTATTTCAAAGTTAGAACCTAAAAATATCAATGATGTAATAAATGATGAATTTTGGGTAATGGATATAAAAAAAATTAAATCATTTTAAAAGAAACAATGTCGGGGAATTAGTTGACAGACCTAACAACACTCTAACCATAGGCACTAAATGGGTTTTTAGAAACAAAGTTGATGAATCAAGAAATATCATTAGAAACAAATTAAGTCTAGTTGCACAGGTGTATAGTCAAGAAAAAGGAATATACTATGGAGAAACCTTTTCACCTGTAGCTATATTAGAATCTATTAGAATTCTACTTGCCTATGCTGCTCATCTGAATTTCAAGTTATATCAAATGGATGTTAAAGGTGATTTTCTAAATGGTTTTATAATTGAAGATTTTTATGTTGAACAACAACATAGATTTACTAATCCTCATTTTCCAAATAGATTTTTTAATCTCTCTAATGCTTTATATGGTTTAAAGCAGGCCCCACGAGCTTGGTATGGTAGACTTAGTAGTTCTCTTATTCCAAAAGCATTTTCTAAAGGAATTTCGGATCCAAATATCTTTATTAAAAGAATTTCCAAATATATTTTGATAGTGAAAATCTATATTGACGATATTATTTTTGGATCTTCTAAAAATACTTTGTGTATTGATTTTTTAGAGTAAGCAAAATGAATTTGAAATGAGTTTAATTGGTGAACTCATATATTTTCTTGGATTTCAAGTTTTTCAAAATAAAAATGGTATTACCTTAAATCAGAGTAAATATACAAAGGATATTTTAAAACATATTGGTTTAGATAGTATTAAGGAATGTGATACACCTATGAGTACTATTTGTAAGTCGGATGCTGATGAAACTGGAGAACCAATGGATCAAAGCAACTATAGAGGTATGATTGGGAGCATATTCTACCTTACTTCTAGTCGACCTTATATTATGTTTAGTGTGTGTATGTGTGCAAGATTTCATGCTAGTCTAAAAGAGTCACACTTTCTTGCTGTTAAAAGAATTTTCAAATATCTTAAACATACTGCTAAGTTACGATTATTTTATCCAAAAGGACAATCATTCGATTTAAAAATTTATTAAGATGCTTACTTTTCTAGTTGAAAGTTTGATAGAAATAGCACTTCTGGAGCATGTCATATTCTAGGTAAGTCCCTAGTATCTTCGTGTAGTAAAAATCATAACTTTGTTGCATTGTCTTCTGCTAAAGCAGAATACATTGCTACTGGTAGTTGTTGTGCACAAATTCTGTAGATGAAACATACTTTACTAGATTATAGATATCAATTTAGACATGTATCTACATACTGTGATAACACTTGTGCAATTAACATCTCAAAGAACCATTTATATCACTCTAGGACCAAACACATTGATGTAAGGAACCACTTTCTAAGAGATAATTAACAAAAGGGTGATATTACTCTTGAATCTATAGGTACAAAACATCAATTAGCTGACATATTCACCAAAAAAGTAAGTTTATATAGGTTAAGTTACATTATACATGAGTTAGGAATGATCGACTTCGTATGTTAGAAACCTCACTGTTAGAAACTTCACTGTTAGAAACCTCACCATTAGAAACCTCACCATTAGCCAAAACCTCACCGTTATCCAAAACCTCATCTTCATCCAAATTCTCACTGTTAGCCATAACTTCACTATTATACCTCACTAGTATGAACCTCACTGTTATACCTCACTGGTATGAACCTCACTGTTATACATCACTGATAAAAATACCTCACCGTTAGGAATCCTCACCGGTATGTATTACCGTTAGGTTACACTGTTTTTAAAATTTTGTATCGTTAGCCACTAGAATCTTTATCGTCTATACTATACTTATTATGCTTTATTTATTTATTTTGTGATTCTTAAATGATAAAATGTATGTCTTGACCTCATCTCAATCCACCTCAAACCCTTTACCTCCAATCCTTAGCTCCCAAACCTTCGTTTCTCTTGAACCCTAAGCCTCACGATTCGAAGAATGGAAAAAGTGAAGAGACTATCAGTTAGTGAAAAGACTGATGATCCGAATTCCAAGAGACTCAAAGGAGAGTCTAGCAGTTGGAGTGATGTGAAGAAACCTAAAAATCTTTATCTCATTCAAAGGGAAATAGTAGTTGAGGAATAACTATGTGAAAAATGGTTAATGACCGGTAAGTCTCTAATTCTAGAAGTGCTGGAAGATCAGAAATGGGTATAGTGCTTCTCAAATAACAATGGTCCTAATTATCCGATGCTAGTAAAATAATTCTATGAGTTCATTCATTTTGAGAAATCAGAAGTTCAGAATAGAATGATATCATTAGTGAATTAAAGGACAATATCCTTTTCTTCTATTGATTGGGCTGAGTGCTTGAGAGTTCCACGTGAAAGAGAGTTTGGGTATTTCTTGAAATCAGTACCTCCTACTCATAACATCTTTGAATATGAAGATGCCTTGGAAGAATTAATTGGATATGGCACACCAAGATAAGTAGTTTCTATATAAATGGATGGAGAGAACCGGTTAATTTTCAAGTTCATCCATCATGTTATAAGTCCAAGAAGAGGGTAGATTGCATATTTGAAGTACCGTGATATTTATTTGTTGCATTTGCTGAGGCATGGTGTCATGGTAAATTTGGGTAGGCTTCTGATGATTGAAATTGAAGATATGACCAGGCCAAAGTCAAAAACTAATGCTCTATTCTTTGAAAAGATGATTTCGTTGATGATTAAGGTAAGAGGTTTGACTAATTCTCAAGATGAGACTGTGGTTATGAAATAAAACTTTTTAAATACCAAAATTGTTTGTAAATACATGAAGATCAATTGGAATCCGTGGAAAAGAGAATGGGTCAGTGATGAAGGGAAGCTGTATGATATGTTTAATCTTGTGGATCATCCTTCAAGGCCTAAGGATGTGAGAGATCCAGGTCTAGGACATGATGAAGAGGAACCTCAGTATAGTGATGATACTGATGAAGAGGATACCTCTGTAGCTGATGGAGGGGATCCAAACTTGCCTCCAAGTCCAGTTTCTGAAGTTATATAATCTGGAAAGGAAACTATGTTGGGAGTGAGCAATGAAGAAGCCCCTATTGATGAGGATAACCAGCCTGCTCTAGAGAATGAGGGAGAAGAAGAATCTGAAACTGAAGCATCTAATTCTACCTACTTCAGTCACAGTCCACTGATTGGGCACTCCTCAATGCCTACTAAGGAAATTTTTGATGTAAATAGACCTACACCTATTCTTAAAGAGCCTCCTGTTGTTTAATTGGAGATCGTTGTGGATGATTCTTCGAAGCAAGACTGAGCTGTTGAGGATTCTTTTGCTATACAGGAGAATGCACACATTGAGGGGGAGAATCCAACCAGATTTGGAAATGTTTCAATAGCTAATGAGATTGAAAACTGGGAAGAATACCCAAGTTTTATAGTTTGTGGGTCGGACTATCCTAATAATGAAGATGAGACACCCATCAATTGACCACAAGTTAACTATAATATACTTTCTGATTTTTTACCTGAGGATGTGGTAAGAAAAGCTTATCTAGACCAGTTTATGTCTTATCTTAAGAACTAGTTTTTGGAAGAGATAAGAAGAATGGGAACCTCTTTAATATCATCCATTCAATATGTTCTGACTGACTCTATGGCGAGCATTGTGTCAGAAATAGTACCTGTAGTTGTGCCTAAAAATCTGGTTACTAAGGCTGATCTTGAATCTTTAAAGGCTGAGTTGAAGAATACTTGGACTGAATCTATTACAAACTTAAAGAGCTATTTTGATAAAGAGGTAAGAAAAATGGAAAAATCATTTGAACTCTCTCTTGGATGTACTGTGTCAACCACTGTAGCAGAGATAGCGAATGAAGTCAAAGTGTGTCTTACTCAGATTGAATCTTTGAAAGAGGCTATTAGTGATTTGAAGCAATCTGTTGATTCATTTCATACCTTGGATAGTTCCCAAACCCAAGTTGCTGCTGACATAAATTATATCAAAATTGTAGTCAAGCAGTTTGTGGATGTATTGGAAGCCTTTAAAATGAATATCAAAGAGCAATTCAGTACACAAGATTTGGTTGTCAAGAAGATGATAAGTAGTTTGACCCAATCTTTCAAGTAAACTATTGCATTCACTGTCAAACCTCAAGGTTCACCCAGTGCTTTAGTAGATTTTGAGGAGTTTAGAGCTGTGCTGAAAGAGGAGCTTGGTCAGGCTTGTTTGAGTACCTCAGTTGATTCTCTGGTACTGTCTACCACAAGGGATATTAGAATGTTTGTTCAAGAGTATATGAGATATGCTACTGCTACTTAGAAAGAAATCACATATAATATTTATCTCTACTTTCAGAAATTTTATACTAAGAATCGTCTCAACAATCATTTCAAGCTTCTGTTAGAGAACATGAATCTACCTCCAATCACTCAAGCTTTCAGAGAACAAGTGAGCAACTAAGGGAGTTGACTACATCTCTAGAAATTTTATGGAGAACGAGAAAAACATTATCAATACTATGGATAGAGGAGGAGGAATCCTTATGGACTTTAGGAATCTTATGCTGCCATTTTTGCATGTAGACAGTACCTCTATCATTTCACCTCCAGCTCTGCCTACCTCTGCTCAGTCTGCCTCTATTCCTCAGATGACATCGACTCAAGCTATCAGAAGCATGAAACCATTCATTACCCCAAGGAGTACCCACTACAGGCTAGGAACAGTCTCTATTGCTCAACCTTCAGTGGTGCTTTCTAAAGTTCCCAAGCCCAAGTCTACCTTTGATCCCAAATCCAAATCCAAAGTGGACATTCAAGAGGTGGATTGAATAGTTTCTAGGAAATATATATTATCTTCTTCTCTTTTAACTTATGTTTCTTCTATAATTTATTATTTACAAATTTTTTCTAATCACATATAGGGAGAAATATGAGCATGATCATAATAATGGAGGAGAAATATGAGATTAATATATATATGAGCTTAAAATATACTACCTCTAGTACATTTATTTTATAATTTTACCTCTGGTACATTTATTTTATAATTTTATCTCTGGTACATTTGTTTTATATCTTTCCCTCTGATACATTTAAAATATCACATTTTAAAATGTCATTACTCACACTGAGAAATAAAAACCATTGTATCTTATACTGATAAATTACTGATTATTTCGGATTATAATATCATAATTTGTGATTATCTAAAAGGGGGAAATTGTTGACCACACTTTTTTTGATAATCTCAATTATGTTTCAATGTTCTTTGATAATCCTAAATAATGTTTATCTTTATTTGAATTATTCATTCAATCTATGATATCATATTATTATGTTGATAAAATATAAAAATGTTCATTGTAATTTTTTAATCAATGGTTATCTATGTTTATAATTGTTTAGAAATGTTACTGACTCAATCTAAATATGATTTTCATAGAATATATATGTTTTAAGTGTTCAGTCACTGATACAGACCTACCTATACGTATTCTACTGATAAGAAAAGGTCACTGATAGATGAATCTTCCTGTGACACAAGGTCACTCGTACATAGTTACCGATACAAGCTACCGATAAAAACAGACAGACAGACATCAACTGATATGAATTCCACTGATACAACTACAAAGTCCACTAATATAGATAGACAAAGTCTACATATACAATAATGTCACCAGTATGGGTCACTGATAGAAGGAGCTACCGATAAAAGGAGCTACTAATAGAGGGATCTAACGATTCAAGAAGTCTACCATTATAAAGAGTAAAAGATACCTATACAGACCTACTGACTCAAGTCCACCAATACATACTCACAGATACTAAGAGCTACGTATGGAAACCAGTCAATGATCTTCTTCCCTTTTACCTTCTATTTCTTCCCTAATTCATTATTTACAAATTTTTGCTAATCATAAAGGGGGAGAAATATGAGCATGAACATATGAAAGGAGGAGAAATATGAGAATAATATATATATGATCTTAAAATTTTCTACCTCTCGTACATTTATTTTATAATTTTACCTTAGGTAAATTTATTTTATAATTTTATCTCTGGTACATTTATTTTATTGCTTTACCTCTGATACATTTAAAATCTCACATTTGAAAATTTCATTACTCACACTAAGAAATAAAAACCATTGTATCTTATAATGATACATTACTGATTATTTTGTATTATAATATCATAATTTGTGATTATCAAAAAGGGGGATATTGTTGACCTCAATAGTTTTTATAATCTCAATTATGTTGCAATGTGCTTTGATAATCACAAATAATGTTTATCCTTATATTAATTATTCATTACATCTATGATATCATTTTAATAAATTGATAAAATATCAAAATTATCATTGGAATTTTTTAATCAATGGTTATCTATGTTTATACTTGTTTAGAAATTTTACTGACTCAATCTGAATATGATTTTTATAGAACATATAATTATTATGTGTTGAGTCACTGATACAGACCTACCGGAACATAGTCTACTGATAAGTAAAGGTCACTGATAGAACAATCTTCCTATAAAACAAGGTCACTAGTAGATAGTTATCGATACAAGATACTAATAGAAACAGATAGACATACAACTACCGATATGAAGTCCACCGATATAACTACAAAGTCCACCGATACAGATAGAAAAAGTCTACCGATACAAGAGTGTCACCAGTATGGGTCATTGATTAAAGGATCTACTGATAGATGTAGATACTAATAGAAGGAGCTACATATTCAAGCTATCTATCATTATAAAGAGTAACAGCTACCGATACAGACCTACTAACTCATGTCCATCGATACAAGATCACTGATACTAAGAGAAATTGAGAGAAACCATTCAATGTTTCTCCAAATTATTTTACTATTGTTTATTTAGCAATAGTCATATTTTATGTTTTTAATGAAACTGCTATTAATTAATTAATGTATGTTGAATTTCAGGAAACTGTACCTCGTACCTACATAAGTATTCATACATTTTGTCAGACCACATGAGCTATAAAAGGAAACCTCTAACTACTAAAGAAAAAGACAAGGAATTGATCAGTTTTTCAATGCATATATGAAACAATCTTCTGAAGATACTCAAGGACATACATTCATAGAAGAAGAAGGAAGAATACATTCTGAGTATGTAGAACATGATCATTCAAGGAGTAAATATCTTCAACGATTTCATTCAAACTCAATCTGATCAAACTGATCAACCTGGACCTGGAAGTCAAATACAAAAACGACACTCTGTTTCTTGAAAAAAAACCAGAGAACGACTCAAAGGTTCATCTACATCAATTCAAGGAGTCCAGAGCTTCACTCAAAACACATAGATCATTCTAACCTCATCTTTATTTGTTTAGCACTATTGTGTTTCATTTATTTACATTTTTAGCAGTGTGTGCGCTATGTTTTTTTAGGCACACACAGTCTTTTGTGCTGAACTAGAGGATTTATAAATCTTCACTCAATATTTACCTTACTCACTTGTATCCCATTGTGGATAGTAGTAGAGGTCATGTTTGACCAAGATAGCCTGTGTGCTATTGTTTTTTATTTCCCACAAAGAACTGTGGTAGAGGTCTATCGACCTAGAAAGTTTGAGTACTATTATAAACCCCGATCCAGGGTGTGGATCATTTTTTATATAAAACGGTTTGAGAGGACTAGGTCTCGGCTTGAGACTTAAACTCTTGGTTAAAACTATTGTGCATGTTTATTATAGTTAAAACTATATTTAATATTCTACTGATTAGTTCTTTGAAATTCAAATATATTTTAATGTAACTCTTATAGTTAAACTAGAAAGTGTTTATAACATATGTTAGCTAGTAAGTTAATTTTAAAAGTTACTTAATCCTCAGATTGAGTTAACTGAGAAATAATCAATCTTTGAGAAACTAATTCAAACTATTCATGCTCTATTAATTCAATATAGTTTAGCTTATTATTTAAAATGGGGTATTTTAATAGAAATATTTTTAAGAGAAATTTTAATTGGAACTCAATTCACCACCCTCTTGAGTATCCACTCTGACCAACATTTTGTATTATTAGGAGGTTATTAATAAAGGATTTACAAATACTTTGTTTTTCAACTGTGATTTTAGTTGTATCTAAAAGATCTGAAATTTCTGGTAGTTCTTAATTTAATCTCTTTAAATATATTTTCTAAAATATAATTATGGATAATAGACTATTAGGTGATGCTACCAACATGCCACCTTTCTTTAATGGTGTTAATTATGTGCAATGGAAACTAAAAATGAAAATTTATTTAGAAAGTATAGAATTTGACATATGGACTGTGATAGAAAATCAATATAAGATTCCAGAAACTGAAAGAACTACTTGGGATGAACCTACTAAAGTTGCTTACAATAATAATTGTGAATTAGTGAATGCTTTGTACTGTGCTTTATGAGATGAAGAATTTAATCGAATATCTTCTTGGATGAATGATTATGAAATTGTGGATACTTTTGCTATTTCCCATGAGGGAACATCCAATGTGATGGAAATGAGATTAAACACTTATACTCTTAAGTATGATAATTTTAAAATCAATCCTGATGAACCTATTTCTGACATGTATCTTAGGTTCAACGAAATTGTAAATACAATGAGCTCACATGGAAAAGTTTTTCCTGCAAAAGATAAAATCATTAGGATACTTAGATGTCTGCCAAAAAGATTGAGAGGCACATCAGTTTCAATAAGAGTGTCATGCGATATAAGTTCCCTACCTGTTAAGGAGTTAATTGGTATGTTGATTATGTATGAAGAATAGCTAAAGGTAAAAAAAGAGGAAGATGATAATCCAAAGAGGAAGTCAGTGGCATTTAAGTCTACTGCCTCAAAGAGCTAGGGAAAGGAGAAAGTTCACATACCTACTGAAATCTCAACAAGTGGAGGTTCATATTATGATAGTGATGAAGAGATGGCTCGAATAGACAGGAGATTCAAGAAATTATATTGGAAGAAGAAATTTTTTAGAAAACAAAATTATAAAGGTAAGTATGACCAATGAGGTGATTGGAAGAAGGATTGGAAGAAAGATGATAAGGATGATGAGATAGTGTGTTATGAATGTAAAAAGAAAGGACACATTAAGGCTGGCTATCCAAAATTGAAGTTCAAGAAGAAATTTTATAATAAGGACAAAAAATATAAGAAAGCAATGAAAGAAACATGTAGTGCTTCAAAAGACAGCAAATGTGAGTTAAAGGTTTTTCATTCTAAAAATAATCATGCCAACATGTGTTTCATGACTAATATTTTTTAGGTACCTATTTTTCCTATGCTGAATGATTATTATTATAGGAATTAAAGTGATTCAAATAGTAATGATAATATGTATAAAGCTGAATTTTTTGAATACTGTAATATGTTAGATGATACTTGTAAAGAGATGAAAGATATATATATAAATAACCTTAAAGAAATGGTATGCTTTAAGTAGCACTATCAAATATGTATTATAAGTAGAAAAGGAAAATAATGATCAAATGTTAAAAGAGAACACTCAACTTAAATTGTCTAATAATCAACTTAGAATAGATCTGGATAAGTTCACTAATGGAAAGAACACTATTACAGAAATTCTAGGAAAAAAAGTTGCACCAAAATATATTATTGGTTTAGGCTATTATCCTGGACAGAGACAAATTACAAAAAATAGATTTATTCCAAAATCTGGATAGTATGTTGCTAGTTTTAGTTTTAGAAACTCTTATGTCTACATCATCTATTTACATAGTTATATATCAAACAAATTTTATCTTTCAAAATAATTTGAATCTATTAATTATATGGAACCCATTAAACAAATTTTGGTACCAAAAGTTTTTCTTGCTAACCTGTATGGACCCAAGAAAATCTGGGTAGAAAAATCATTTTCTGTTTAAACCTGTTTTTTAGGAGACTTTCTTGAAGAGTTCATGTTGGAAGACATGGTACTTGGATAGTTGATGTTCAAGACACATGACATGATATTTTTATGCTTCAAGATCTTAATCAAGGTTGATGGAGTACATGCCACCTTTGGTGATAATTTAAAAGGAAAAATCATCAACTTAGCCCAGATTAGTAACACTGATACAATTTTAATTTCTAAAGTATTATTTTTTGATGGATTAAAATACATTCTGTTAAGCATTTCTCAATTGTGTGATGATGGTTTCAATGTTAAATTTTAAAATGATGCTTGCAATGTATTTGATTCTAAAAATGCTTTGGTATTTACTGAATTGAGAAATGAAAATGTATAGGCTGTAGATTTAAATTCTTTAGGCCATCAAAATGTTACATGTTTGAATGCTTTTCATAAAAAGTCTTGAATTTGTTACAGAACATTAAGACACTACAATGTTCATTCTTATAAGAAACTGACTAGGAAAAATTTAGTAAGATACCTACCTCAACTAAAATTCTCGTCAGACCAAGTTTTCACTCCCTTTCAAAAGGGAAAGCAACATAAAGTTTCATTCAAATTAAATAAAGAAGTTTCAACTTCTCAACCTCTTGAGTTCGTTCACACGGACTTGTTTGTACCTTATAGATTTTCTAGTTTGAATGGGAAGCACTATGTCTATTTCTTAATAGATGAATTTTCTAGATATACTTGGGTACACTTTTTCACTCACAATAGTGAAGCTTTCTTTTACTTTATTAAGTACTCCAAGTCTTTAGAGAACCGTAGTGGACTTAAGATTAAAACCCTGAGAATTTATCGTGGCCGTGAGTTTGAAAATCATGATATTGAAACCTATTCCTTGAATAATGGATATAATCATAATTTCTATGCTTCTAGGACACCTCAACAGAATGGTGTAGTAGAAAGAAGGAATAGAACCCTTCATGAAATTTCAAGAACTATACTGAATGATTCTGACCTACCTATTTACTTCTGGGCAGAATTTGTAAATACTGATTGTTATATTATAAATAGAGTCTTGATTAGACCTGTTCTAAAAAATTCCCCTTATGAACTATGGAATAATAGGAAACCTAATGTGAGTTACTTTAGAGTATTTGGTTGAAAAGTCTTTATTCTTAATACTAAGGATAATCATGAAAAATTTTCTTCTAAAAGTGATGAGGGAATCTTTCTAGGATACTCTATAACTAGTAATTCTTATAGAGTCTTCAATAAAAGAACCAAATTTGGGGAGGAATCAGTACATATAAAATTTTATGAAACTGATCCTCATGAACCTAAGTCTTCTCTTGAAAATCATAGATAAGATCCATCTTTTCTGGACCTTAATGGTAAAAATAGAGAACCTGCTGTAAAGACAAGAAATTATGGAAATATTCCAGAATCTGCTTCTATTGGAATTGAACCTAGAGAAGAACGTGATATTTCTAGTCCTACCATTACCATATCAACTAGGATTCTAGAGAACCATCCTTTAGATGTTGTTGTAGGAAATCTTGATAGAGGAACACAAACTAGAGCTTCTATAAGAAATCTGGTTGAACATCAAGCCTTTATTTCACAGTTAGAACCTAAAAATATCAATGGTGTAATAAATGATGAATTTTGGGTAATGGCTATGAAAAAATAATTAAATCAATTTGAAAGAAAAAAAGTCTAGGAATTAGTTGACAGACCCAACAACACTCTAACCATAGACACTAAATGGGTTTTTAGAAACAAAGTTGATGAATCAAGAAATATCATTAGAAACAAAGTAAGTCTAGTTGCACAGGTGTATAGTCAAGAAAAAGGAATATACTATGAAGAAACCTTTTCACCAGTAGCTATATTAGAAGCTATTAGAATTCTACTTTCCTATGCTACTCATCTGAATTTCAAGTTATATCAAATGGATGTTAAAGGTGATTTTCTAAATGGTTTTATAATTAAAGATTTTTATGTTGAACAACAACATAGATTTACTAATCCTCATCTTCCAAATAGAGTTTTTAATCTCTCTAATTCTTTATATGGTTTAAAGCAGGCCACACGAGCTTGGTATGGTAGACTTAGTAGTTCTCTTATTCCAAAAGGTTTTTCTAAAGGAATTTCGCATCCAACTATATTTATTAAAAGAATTTCAAAATATGTTTTGATAGTGAAAATCTATATTGACGATATTATTTTTGGATCTTCTAAAAATACTTTGTGTATTGATTTTTTAGAGTATGAAAAATGAATTTGAAATGAGTTTAATGGGAGAACTCAAATTTCTTGGATTTCAAGTTTTTCAAAATAAAAATGGTATTATCTTAAATTAGTGTAAATATACAAAGGATATTTTAAAACATATTGGTTTAGATAGTATTAAGGAATTTGATACACCTATGAGTACTATTTGTAAGTTGGATGCTAATGAAACTGGAGAACCAGTGGATCAAAGCAACCATAGAGGTATGATTGGGAGCATATTCTAACTTACTTCTAGTCAACCTTATATTATGTTTAGTGTGTGTATGTGTGCAATATTTCATGCTAATACAAAAGAGTTACACTTTCTTGTTGTTAAAAGAATTTTCAAATATCTTAAACTTACTGCTAAGTTAGGATTATTTTATCCAAAAGGACAATCATTTGATTTAAAAAATTATTAATATGCTTACTTTTCTATTTGAAAGTTTGATAGAAAGAGAACTTCTAGATCATGTCATATTCTAGGTAAGTCCCTGGTATCTTCGTGTAGTAAAAAGCATAACTCTGTTGCATTGTCTTCTGCTAAAGAAGAATACATTGCTACTGGTAGTTGCTGTGTATAAATTCTGTAGATGAAACATAATTTACTAGAATATGGATATCAATTTAGACATGTATCTACATACTGTGATAAAACTTGTGCAATTAATATCTCAAAGAACCATGTATATCACTCTAGGACCAAACACATTGATGTAAGGAACCACTTTCTAAGAGATCATTACCAAAAGGGTGATATTAGTCTTGAATTTATAGGCACTGAACATCAATTAGTTGACATATTCACCAAAAAATTAAGTTTATATAGGTTAAGTTACATTAGACATGAGTTAGGAATGATCGACTTCGTAAGTTAGAAACCTCACTATTAGAAACTTCACCGTTAGAAACCTCACTGTTAGAAACCTCACCGTTAGCCAAAACCTCACCGTCATCCAAATTCTCACTGTTAGCCATAACTTCACTATTATACCTCACTAGTACGAACCTCACTAGTATGAACCTCACTGTTATACCTCACTGGTATGAACCTCACTGTTATACATCACTGATAAAAATACCTCACCGTTAGGAATCCTCACCGGTATGTATTACCGTAAGGTTGCGCTGTTTTTAAAAGTTTGTATTGTTAGACACTGGAATCTGTATCGTATATACTATACTTATTATGCTTTATTTATTTATTTTATGATTCTTGAATGATAAAATGTATGTCTTGACCTCATCTCAATCCACCTCAAACCCTTTACCTTCAATCCTTAGCTCCCAAACCTTCATTTCTCTTGAACCCTAAGCCTCACGATTCACAGAATGGAAAGAGTAAAGAGACCATCAGTTAGTGAAAAGACTGATGATCCAAATTCCAAGAGACTCAAAGGAGAGTCTAGTAGTGGGAGTGATGTGAAGAAACCAAAAAATCTTCATCTCATTCAAAGGGAAATAGTAGTTGAGAAATAACTATGTGAAAAATGGTTAATGGCCGGTAAGTCTCTAATTCTAGAAGTGTTTGAAGATCAGAAATGGGTATAGTGCTTCTCAAAAAACAATGGTCCTAATTATCCGAAGCAGGTAAAATAATTATATGAGTTCTTTCATTTTGAGAAATCAGAAGTTGAGAATAGAATGATATCATTAGTGAATGAAATGACAATATCCTTTTCTTCTATTGATTGGGCTGAGTGCTTGAGATTTCCAAATGAAGGAGTGTTTGCGTATTTCTCGAAATCAGTTCCTCATACTCATAACATCTTTTAATATGAAGATGCCTTGGAAGAATTAACTGGAGATGGCACACCAAGATAAGTAGTCTCTATAGAAATGGATGGAGAGAACCGGTTACATTTCAAGTTCATCCATCATGTTCTATGTCCAAGAAGAGGGGAGATTGCATATTTGAAGTACCATGATATTTATTTGTTGAATTTGCGGAGGCATGGTGCATGGTAAATTTGGGTAGGCTTCGGATGATTGAAATTGAAGATATGAACAGGCCAAAGTCAAAAACTAATTCTCTATTCTTTGAAAATCTGATTTCGTTGATGATTAAGGTAAGAGGTTTGTATAATTCTCAAGATGAGACTGTGGTTATGAAATACATCTTTTTAAATACCAAAATTGTTTGTAAATACATGAAGATAAATTGGAATCTGTGGAAAAGAGAATGGGTCCGTGATGAACGGAAGCTGTATGATAAGTTTAATCCGGTGGATCATCCTTCTAGGCTTAAGGATGTGAGAGATCCATGTCTAGGACATGATGAAGAGGAACCTCAATATATTGATGATACTGATGAAGAGTATACCTCTGTAGATGATGGAGGGGATCCAAACTTGCCTCCAAGTCCAGTTGCTGAAGTTGTATCATCTGGAAAGGAAACTATGTTGGGAGTGAGCAATGAAGAAGCCCCTATTGATGAGGATAACCAGCCTGCTCTAGAGAATGAGGGAGAAGACGAATCTGAAACTGAAGCATCTATTTCTACCTACTTCAGTCATAGTCCACTGATTGGGCACTCCTCAATGCCTACTAAGGAAATTTTTGATGTAAATAGACCTGCACCTATTTCTAAAGAGCCTCCTGTTGTTGAATTGGAGATCGTTGTGGACGATTCTTCGAAGCAAGACTAATCTACTGAGGATGCTATTGCTATACAGGAGAATTCACACATTGATGGGGAGAATCCAACCAGATTTGGCAATGTTTTAGTAGCTAATGAGATTGAAAACTCGGCAGAAGACCCAAGTTTTATAGTTTGTGGGTCGGACTATCCTGATTATGAAGATGAGACACCCATCAATTGACCACAGGTTAACTATAATATAATTTCAGAGTTTTTACCTGAGGATGTGGTAAGAAAAGCATATCTAGACCAGTTTATGTCTTATCTTAAGACCTAGTTTGTGGAAGAGATAAGAAGAATGGAAACCTATTTAATATCATCCATTCAATATGTTCTGACTGACTCTATGGCGAGAATTGTGTCAGAAATAGTACATGTAGTTGTGCCTAAAAATCTAGTTACTAAGGCTGATCTTGAATCTTTAAAGGCTGAGTTGAAGAAGACTTGGACTGAATCTATTACAAACTTAAAGAGCTATTTTGATAAAGAGCTGAGAAAAATGGAAAAATCATTTGAACTCTCTCTTGGATGTACTGTGTCAACCACTATAGAAAAGATGGTGAATGAAGTCAAAGTGTGTCTTACTCAGATTGAATCTTGGAAAGAGGCTATTAGTGCTTTGAAGCAATCTGTTGATTCATTTCATACCTTAAATAGTTCCCAAACCCAAGTTGCTGCTGACATAAATTATATCAAAATTGTAGTCAAGCAGTTTGTGGATGCATTGGAAGCCTTTAAAATGAATATCAAAGAGAATTTCAGTACACAAGATTTGGTTGTCAAGAAGATGATAAGTAGTTTGACCCAATCTTTCAAGTAAACTATTGCATTCACTGTCAAACCTCTAGGTTCACCCAGTGCTTTAGTAGATTTTGAGCAGTTTAGAGCTATGCTGAAAGAGGAGCTTGGTCAGGCTTGTATGAGTACCTCAGTTGATTCTCTGGTACTGTCTACCAAAAGGGATATTAGAATGTTTGTTCAAGAGTATATGAGATATGCTACTGCTACTCAGAAAGAAATCACATATAATATTTATCTCTACTTTCAGAAATTTTATACCAAGCATCGTCTCAACAATCATTTCAAGCTTCTGTTAGAGAACATGAATCTACCTCCAATCACTCAAGCTTTTAGAGAACAAGTGAGCAAGCTAAGGGAGTTCACTCCAGCTCTAGAAATTTTATGGATAACAAGAACAACATTATCTCTACTATGGATAGGGGAGGAGGAATCATTATGGACTTTAGGAATCTGTTGCTGCCATTTTTGCTTGTAGACAGTACCTCTATCATTGCACCTCCAGCTCTGCCTACCTCTGCTCAGTCTGCCTCTATTCCTCAGATGACATCGACTCAAGCTATCAGAAGAATGAAACCATTCATTACTCCAAGGAGTACCCACTACAGGCCAGGAACAGTCTCTGTTGCTCATCCTCCAGTGGTGCTTTCTAAAGTTCCCAAGCCCAAGTCTACCTCTGATCCCAAATCTAAATCCAAAGTGGACATTCAAGAGGTGGATTGAATAGTTTCTAGGAAATATATATGATCTTCTTCTCTTTTACCTTATGTTGCTTCTATAATTTATTATTTACAAATTTTTTCTAATCACATATAGGGAGAAATATGAGCATGAACATAATAATGGAGGAGAAATATGAGATTAATATATATATGAGCTTAAAATATACTACCTCTGGTACATTTATTTTATAATTTTACCTCTGGTACATTTATTTTATAATTTTATCTCTGGTACATTTGTTTTACATCTTTCCCTCTGATACATTTAAAATATCACATTTGAAAATGTCATTACTCACACTGAGAAATAAAAACCATTGTATCTTATACTGATAAATTACTGATTATTTCAGATTATAATATCATAATTTGTGATTATCTAAAAGGGGGAAATTGTTGACCACACTTGATTTGATAATCTCAATTATGTTTCAATGTTCTTTGATAATCCCAAATAATGTTTATCTTTATATCAATTATTCATTCAATCTATGATATCATATTATTAAGTTGATAAAATATAAAAATTATCATTGTAATTTTTTAATCAATGGTTATCTATGTTTATAATTGTTTAGAAATGTTACTGACTCAATCTAAATATGATTTGCATAGAGTAGATATGTTTTAAGTGTTCAGTCACTGATACAGACCTACCGGTACATATTCTACCGATAAGTAGAGGTCACTGATAGATGAAGCTTCCTATGACACAAGGTCACTCGTACATAGTTACCGATACAAGCTACCGATAAAAACAGACAGACAGACAACAAATGATATGAATTCCACTGATACAACTACAAAGTCCACTAATATAGATAGACAAAGTCAACCGATACAATAATGTCACCAGTATGGGTCACTGATAGAAGGAGATACTGATAAAAGGAGCAACTAATAGAGGGAGCTAACAATTCAAGTAGTCTACCATTATAAAGGGTAAAAGATACCGATACCGACCTACTGACTCAAGTCCACCAATACAAACTCATGGATACTAAGAGCTACGTATGGAAACTAGTCAATGATCTTCTTCCCTTTTACCTTCTATTGCTTCTCTAATTCATTATTTACTAATTTTTGCTAATCATAAAGGGGGAAAAATATGAGCATTAACATATGAAAGGAGGAGAAATATGAGAATAATATATATATGATCATAATATTTTCTACCTCTCGTACATTTATTTTATAATTTTACCTCAGGTAAATTTATTTTATAATTTTATCTCTGGTACATTTATTTTATTGCATTACCTCTGATACATTTAAAATCTCACATTTGAAAATTTCATTACTCACACTAAGAAATAAAAACCATTGTATCTTATAATAATACATTACTAATTATTTTTTATTATAATATCATAATTTGTGATTATCAAAAAGGGGGATATAGTTGACCTCAATAGTTTTGATAATCTCAATTATGTTGCAATGTTCTTTGATAATCACAAATAATGTTTATCTTTATATTAATTATTCTTTACATCTATGATATCATATTATGAAGTTGATAAAATATCAAAATGATCATTGGAATTTTTTAATCAATGGTTATCTATGTTTATACTTGTTTAGAAATTTTACTGACTTAATCTGAATATGATTTTTATAGAACATATAAGTATTATGTGTTGAGTCACTGATATAGACCTACCGGTACATAGTCTACTGATAAGTAAAGCTCATTGATAGAACAATCTTCCTATGAAACAAGGTCACTGGTACATAGTTATCGATACACGATACTGATAGAAATAGATAGACATACAACTACGGATATGAAGTCCACCGATATAACTACAAAGTCCACAGATACAGATAGAAAAAGTCTACCGATACAAGAGTGTCACCAGTATGGGTCACTGATTAAAGGATCTACTGATAGAAGGAGCTACTGATAGAAGGAGCTACATATTCAAGCTATCTATCATTATAAAGAGTAACATCTACCGATACAGACATACTAACTCAAGTCCATCGAAACAAGATCACTGATACTAAGAGCAAATGAGGGAACCAGTCAATGTTTCTCTAAAGTATTTTACTATTGTTTATTTAGCAATGGTCATATTTGATGTTTTTAATGAAACTTCTATTAATTAATTAATGTATGTTGAATTTCAGGAAACTGTACCTCGTACCTGCATAAGTATTCATACATTTTGTCAGACCACATGAGCTATAAAAGGGAACCTCTAACTACTAAAGAAAAAGACAAGGAATTGGTCAGTTTGTCGATGCATATATGAAACAATCTTCTGAAGATACTCAAGGACATACATTCATAGAAGAAGAAGGAAGAATACATTCTGGGTATGTAGAGCCTGATCATTCAAGGAGTAAATATCTTCAACGATTTCACTCACACTCAAGCTGATCAGACTGATCAACTGGGACCTGGATGTCAAATACAAAAACAACCCACTCCTTCTTGACGAAAAACCAAAGAAGGACCCAATGATTCATCTACACCAATTCAAGGAGTCCATAGATTAACTCAAAATACATAGATAATTCTAACCTCATCTCTATTTGTTTATCTCTATTGTGTTTCATTTATTTAAATTTTGAGCAGTGTGTGTGCTCTGTATTTTTAAGAACACACTGTCCCCTATAATGAATTAGAGGATTTTTAAATCTTCACTCAATCTTTACCTTACTCTCATGTATCCCCCTGTGGATAGTGATAGAGGTCAAGTGTGACTTAGATAGCATGTGTGATATTATTTTGTTTTTCCCACGAAGAACTGTGGTAGAGGTCTATCGACCTGGACATTCTGAGTACTGTTGTAAACCCCGATCCAAGGTGTGGATCATTTTTTATATAAAACTGTTTGAGAGGACTATGTCTTGACTTGATATTGAACCTCTTGGTTAAAACTGTTGTGCATGTTTATTTTAGTTAAAACTATATTGAATATTCTGTTGTTATGTTCTTTGAAATTCAAATCTATTTTAAAGTAACTCTGATAGTTAAACTATCAAGTGTTTATAACTTTTGTTAGACATTATTTTAGTTTCAAAAGTTACTTAATCATCAGATTGAGTTAACTGATAAATAATTGATCTTTGTGAAACTAATTGAAACCTTTCATGCTTTATAAATTCACTATAGTTTAGCATATTATTTAATTTGGGGGATTATAAATGAAATATTTTTAACAGAAATTTTAATTGGAACTCAATTCACCCCCCTCTTGAGTATCCACTCCGACCAAAAATTACCATGGAAACCTATAGAGTAATATTAAAGTAAAAGAGTATTCATTATGGTGGTGAAACAACTTATGCGGTGTACATTAAGAGAATAATTCCTTTTCACATATTTGGTAAAAAGTCAAAAAGTACCACATTGATAACATGAAAAGAATCTTTATTTAAAACATTTTTATAAGAATATAAAATCGGTAAAAATGAGTTTAATAAATATTTTGATAATAGTCAAATCAATATTTAAAAAAATTTAAATAAAATATATACTTGGAAAAAAAGATTCCTAACTAAAGAGAAAAATTAAGCCAGTTTTCCTGAAAAACATTATTTTAGTCTCTTGATTACTTAAAGCGAGGAAAATGTAAGAAAAATCAAAAGTATATATAAATTAATAATGGATAAGAAAATATATATTATTTTGGAGAGATGTATCATATAATTTCATCATCTAAAATATATTCATAAAAAATCCTATTTAAAAAATGAGATTGTAACATAAGACCCTTTCTATTGTGGTAACCTATGTATCATAAACCCCATGATAAAAATAAATTAAATGAAAACATTAAATATCATGGAAAGATGGATATTCATGATATGAAATATCAATGGGAATGTAGATACACCTTATAAATGAATATATATATATATATATATATACCATCAAATAATTCTATGTGAAACAAAATTGAGACAATGTACCCTTAAAAATTATTTTTTGAAGTTAATGTAATTGGATGTGTGAAAATTATATAGTTCAATAAAAAACATGAATTAAATAAAATATTTTCCAAAATAAATTCATGGAAATTATAAACAACATATAAATAATAAATTGGTGCATAATATTAAAATATGTCTCAAAGAAAAGAAACTGAGAAGAAACCCTTATCTTATATCAGACTTCATTCGTAGGCACTCTAAACTATTGTATTATAAATTTAAATTTATTATAATTATATAAAAAAATATTCATACATATAATATCATATATTATCCACTTATATCATTTAAATACATATATTTTAATAATTCTCTATTAAATTCGTCATTTGAGGTGTGAACAGCTTCATTTTTCATGTATGTTTTAGTATACTGGTAATGGTATTTTCACTATGATTGTGGTGCCTCCATCTCCATAATTTTAATAATGAATTAATTACCATATATATTCATTATATACATATTTATTACTATTCAAATTTATTGGTGATAAAAAATGAATTACATGACTTTATAGGCACTATAATCCATAGGTACACACGAGTGAAATTTCTAATTTATCATGGATATAATGAAAGAAATATAAATCATAATTAACATTTAAATAAAAATTATTATATCATATATATCATATATTTTAATAAATTTAACCTTAATACCATCCAAGTGAAGGTAAAATGATAATCAAATCGTATCACTTCATGGAAGTGGTAGTCCACATGTACGAGGAAGAGATTTTATCATTTACCATTGAGTAAGATGGTAAGAAGGTAGATAATATATTATAATTATAGAATAATATTAATTTTTTTAATATAATATATAAATATTAATTCCATAATTATATACACCCGTGAAAGATGGAGATGAATATGAATCATATCACTATATCGAGGCGATAATCCATACATACACACAAGAGATAATTTTATTTCCCATTTCATGGAAAATAGGTGAAAAATTGGTTCTTAATAATTATAATGATATCTAAATATATGTATAAAAAAGATAAATCATGTTAATATGGATGCAATAGGTTTAGAGAAATTGGAAAATTTAATTAAATTTAAGGAGCTCAGTTAAGATTTAGACATATTCTTTGAGAGACTTCCTTTGGCTAAAGATTGGACTTAGGAGAACAACATAAGAGATAAGATGAATGGAAAGATTATAGGATTGTTTTGTAGAAGGTATTTTCCAAGATAAAAGACAAAAACAGTGAAAATATGGGATGAGGAGATGTGCTCTTTTATAAGTGAGTGGAGGGACATATATGGAATTTCTTAAAATATTTAAATTACATACGGTTACTTTGGTGGGAATGTGCGACCATATGAATAGGTATTCGAAGGTATCATAATATAAAGTTTAAATATCTTAAAATAATAATAATTATATAGCTTCGGATTGCAATATTACCCTTCTCTCTTGATTAATTCCCTAATAAACTCATTTTAACCTAAACCATGGTAGAAATTGTTTAATTTTTTTTACTATTCTATATAATAAAAAATTAAGTTACGAAATAGATTAGATTTTTCGGACCCTGACCTATCTATTATTTTTATTTTATTATTTTATTTGGTTTTAAATTTTTTTTGAGGTTCAGGTTGAATCTCGAACAAGATTTTTGAGTTTTTTCAAAAAAACGCATGATTTTGAGCTGACGTCGCTGAGTGCCTGGGCGGAGGGCGTTTTGGAGACCTCGCATGGCTTTGCCCAGGCAACGACACAGTCCTCTGGTCTTCAGAATGTGAAAATGGATAAATAAATGTTAATTGGGTTATTTAAAAAATTTCATGGTTAATAATATTAATCATTATTGTTGCTGTAATTAAGATTATGATTATTTTTGTTATTATCATTATTATTATTAATATTATAATAATTATAATAATTATAATTATAATTATCATCATCATCATCATTATTATTATTATTTATCATCATCATCATTTATTATTATTAATTTTGTTTACTTTACTTTTTTTTCCTTATTTCTTCTTCTTCTTCTTTTCTTTTTTTTCGTGCGGTTATTCCCTCTCTTCCTCTTCACCCGCACGAAGGCCCCCCTCGCTCGTTGTAGCGCCCAGCCTGCCGACCCTCTGCTTTCTCTCCCTCACAACCCATGAAACCAGCCGGTTGGGCTTCCACAATCCCGCAGCCCGCCTCCAGATGCTCCCCTCTACCAGGAACACGAACAGTCCCTCACTGCCCGGGCTCCCACGCACCTTGGTTTTCCTGGAAGACCACCTGCATGCTCCTGCTTTCCTAAGCCCCTATTTTCAGCTCACCCACACCCAAGCCCAACCTGCTCTCCCTCTCCACCTGCTGCACCTCTCCACATGGGCCTCTGCTCCTACCTGCTCGCAGGGGCACGACACCCCCCTTCACCCCGCACAGTGTTCCGCCCCTTCCCGCCTCCTGCTTTGGCTGCACAACGCCGTACGCCCCCCAAGATCTCCAATGATGTACTAGCCTGGGGCCAGCCACCCCTACCCTCCAGGCCTGCGCACCACCCTTCCATTTGGCTCCCGCACCCTATCCTTACTCCATCTGACCAGAAGAATCCCCTTGGCCGGCCCTTCTGCTCCTGCTTCATCCGACCAGCATCAGTTCAACAATCCCCGGTTCCCCTTACATTCCACCCCAGTAGCCTGCTAAACCTCCTACCGATGCCATCGGCCTCGCAGACCCCCAGACACTGCCTCTTTACCTTGTTGCATTCACACAAGTTGATTTGTAGGCCTTCCTTCTGCTCAGCTCACCCAGGTGCCATCCCCTTTCTCTATTCCTGCCGACCAGCATCGCCATGCGTCGTTCTGCCAACAACGGCGTGACACCCTAAATCGGAATTTTTTAAATACGTCTTTCTTAAAAAATATTTCTGAAAAACGGACTAGGTCGTTTTTTTTAAAAAAATACGCTACAAAGGCGGCATCTGCGATGCCGCCTTTGCTCCCCCGCGCCGACTTTGACCCGGATCGATGACATGGAAAAGGCAGCCGGGGGTAGGCCGCCTTTCGCCTCAGGGTAAGGCGAAAGGCGGCATCGCGGAAGCCGCCTTTGGCCATAAGTAGAGGCGAAAGGCGGCTTCCGCGATGCCGCCTTCACCTGAACTCCTTATAAAAGGGAAGCCACCCCCCTCCCCTCTCCTCACTTGCTCGTTGCATTCCTCACTTCATCTCTCAGAATTTCTCTCTCTCTCTAAAAAATTCCTTTGATGTGCGAGCTTTTACGAAGCTTCATTTAGAGGTATGTTTCTTTATTTAATTTAATGTTTTTATTTAATTAATTTAATTTTTTTTAGTTTTAAATCTTTCATTTGTTAAGTAGTTTAGGTAGTTCTTAATATTTGGTTATTTAGTTTTTGTAATTAGTTATATATATTTTTAAATAATTACTGTTAGGTAGTATAGATTAAGTATAGATTAACTTAAGATTAAGTATTTATAAATTTTGGTAGCTTGAAGATTATGTGGTTATCTACGCAATTAAATTCCTGTCTGGATACAAACAAGTGGATGTGGCTCTGGCAGAGATGTACATAGGGGTAAATCCTGAAAACACCGCTTCGAGCTAGACTCAAACAGGAACTGGTGCACGATAACAGGCCTTGCTGCATCCTGGTTTGACACTCCCGGGGAATATGCTTAAGATGATTCATATTTTCTTTATAAACTACTAAAATTTCTAAGAGAAGAAAAAGAAAATCAGTATATTTATCAATGATAAATGATAAATATAATGTTATAGAATCAAATAAGGACATAAGAATTAACGAATTAAAGTTATTATTAGTTAATTATAAAATAATAGAATAATTAACGATTAGTTGTTATTAGTTATTTTTAGAATAATTAATAAATAACATAGGATTAAAACTTGGATTCATATAATGAATAGCTAATGATACCAATGATCAGTATATTTATCAATGATAAATGATAAATATAATGTTATAGAATCAAATAAGGACATAAGAATTAACAAATTAAAGTTATTATTAGTTAATTATAGAATAATATAATAATTAACAATTAGTTATTATTATTTAATTTTAGAATAATAAATAAATAACATAGGATTAAAACATGAATTCATATAATGATTAGCTAACAATACTAATGAACATATAAAGTGAAATGAAGAAGAACAAACAAACTAAATAAAAAGGCGCTCAAAAATTACATTCTAATAAATATCATATGGTCAAACATCAGTAGCATAGTTTATGGTATAGAAAGGCGCAATAAAATTACATTATAATAAACATCATATCGTCAAACATAATTGTTAATATTTTGTTACAATATCATAATTTTGATGAAAGAAAATTTTTTGACGTAGAGAGCCATGTTTGCCTGTGTGTACTGTTATGTGGAGATTATTCAAACCGAGCAAGGAGCTTCTTACAGTACACAACCAATTACGGTGGTTAGTACAGTTGATTGTGTTACCATAAGTGACCTTCAAGAGAGAATTCATGTCTCCTTAAATCTGGGACCCGATCAAGAGATAATGTCTATGAGCTATAGACATTTGCAATTTCCAACAACACTATGGCATATAACTTGTCCATTGGTTGCTGATGCGCAGTGGGTCCAAGCAATTAATTTATTTTCTCAAAGGTTAGATGGTACCATGATGGAGTTATACGTTGTTGTTGCTACTGTACAACAACAACGTCCACTTGTACAAAGACGTAGAAATACAAGAGTGGTTGAAGACAGTCTACCCCATGGCATTGAGCCTATTCCAAATGATGCAGTAGAAGAGGACAACCTAGATGATCTTCCGGATATACATGTCAATCCGACTTCTGATGAGGAGTTTCGTAATGATGGATCAGATGGCGACAACAATGCTGATGAGGAGGGACCAATAGAAGATATAGAGGAGGTTTTGAGAAAGGCAATTTTTGTACATCAACCTGGGTCAATAAATCATCCACCATTATTTTCATCTTGGTCAGAAGCAATGACACGCATGCCTGAATTCGATAATACTGTTCTCACACCAACAACTGAGTTCCCTAGAGTTGTACCAGATAGGTTTAGTGAGGTGGACAAAACCTTATATATTGGAAGGAATTTTCCCAGTAAAGATGCCTTAAAAAGCACGTTAAAGAGATTTCATATTGAGAGAAACTTCAACTATGTTGTTCACGAATCATGTCGTAGTAAATATGTTATACGGTGCGTGAAGTATGGGGATGATTGTAGATTTTGCTTAAGGGCTATTCCAGACATTACATTTGGAGGTTGGAGAATCTCAAGGATTGAGGCGGCTCATACTTGCGTTCAGCCAAGTCTCACACAAGATCACACTTCATTGGATACAGAATTTGTGTCATCTATTGTTGTTGAGATGATTAGGACATGCCAAGATGTTCCAATATCCCTTGTGCAAGAGAGGATTCTATAGACATTCAGTTATAAGATTTCCTATAATAAGGCATGGATGGAGAAACAGAAGGCAATTGTGAAGGTATATGGTGATTGGGATGACTCATATCAAGTATTGCCGCAATTGCTAGCCATACTAAGGCATCATAACCAAGTTGTATTCCATCTAGATACAAACGAACATGTGTCTCCTGATAATCGACTTGATCCATCTCGTGTTCAATTTCATCGGTTGTTCTAGAAATTCCTTCCTTGTATCTCTGCATTTCATTTTTTCAAACAATTTATTCAGATTGATGGAACATTTCTGTATGGAAAATACAAGGGCGTATTGTTGATTTTGGAAACCCAAGATGGAAACTGTTCACCTCATCTTCTTTCCTTTTCCATTGTAGAGAAAGAAAACTATGAATCATGGAGTTGGTTTCTGGCATGTATCAGCAACCATTTCACCAACATTCAGGGAGTTTGTTTGATATCTGATCGCCATCGAGCAATTAATGAGGCAATCAATGCAGATCCTGATACATGGAGATACCCAAATGCACATCATCGGTTCTGCATTAGACACATTGCTAGCAATGTACATAAAAAATTCCACAACGAACCGATGAAGAAGGCAATCACGAGGCTTTGTACGTATTTTATTCGTTCTGTTTTACTGTTTCAATATAAATATAAAATCAATTTATGTGAAATATCATCTACGTTTTGTAGCATATGAGTCGGACCAATGACGATTTGAAGAACATTTTGAACAAATTTGTCAGGCTAATCAAGAAGTTTATGATTATATGATGCGGATTCCAAAAGAGAAATGGACATTGGCATACGACGGGGGAAAGCGGTATAGACACATGACGACAAACATTGTGGAGTGCCTCAATGGTATCTTCAAAGGACTTCACAAGCTACCTATAACCGCCTTTGTTTAGGAGACATTATATCGATGCGTGAAGTACTTTGTGGATAGACAAAAACTATCATCAGTTGGAATACATCAAGGGCTAAGATATGGAAGACACTTTCAACGAGAGATTCAAAAAAATATTGAAGAAGCTTCTGGTTATCACGTATGTCTCTTTCGAAGAGAAGACTCCCAATTTGAAGTTCAAGAGCGTTCAGACCCCATCACAAATCATGTCTGTGAAAAAATGGTGGTATTACTGGAAACAAGGCAATGCCAATGTGGAAAATTTCAGGCCTTACGGTTTCCATGTACACACGTCATCGCAACATGTGCCTCTGTGAACATCTCATGGGAAGCATATGTTGATCCATTGTACCGGATGGATATCATTTCCAACTGTTATGCTGCACCATGGACACCTATTGGGGAGTATCGTTATTTCACAATGCCTGAAGGCCAGCCGATAGTGATACCTGGCATGAATCGGTTACGTCCTCGTGGGAGACCAAAGGCGAGTAGGATGCGTAATGAGATGGACTGGCCTCAAGAACAAGGACAGAGTTTGCGATGCAAAATATGTCATAAATAAGGTCATAACCCGAAGCGATGCCCTAACGTTGTTGGGTCAACTTCACAGTCTCATTCATAATGATGTATTGTCTTCATTGTGACATTCCCATATTGTAAACTAAATGTTGTTATCTCTTTTTTATTCCTTGGTTTTCTAAACCCCAAACATCTGAGATAAGTTTTCATATTAATATTCATGCTTTCAAGAAATAACTTTAAATATGAAATAATAGAATTTATTTCAAAACTCCAAAAGCGGAACACTTAACCCATATTGAAAATTGTATGTCATTTAACCCATTATCATGTTTCATGGACGTTAATATTAAAAATTTTAACCCTAAACCCTCCAACCTAAACCCCAATCTAAACATGCATGATATTTTAGCAAACTGTTCTATAATAAAATTTATAGTATCATAATAATTAGCATAAGATATTGAATACATACAATTAGATAAATTCTAAAAACATCATTACTAATTGACATGGTTTATCATAATCAAATCCATAAGTAGTTAATCACAAAGCTCCCCCAAAATATGTGTAACCAAATTCAAGACTCAATATTTTAGATAACATAAATTATATCATATTAATATTCATGCTTTCAAGAAATAACTTTAAATATGAAATAATAGAATTTATTTCAAAACTCTGAAAGCGGAACAATTAACCCATATTGAAAAGTGTATGTCAGTTAACCCATTAACATGTTTCCTGGACGTTAATATTAAAACTTTTAACCCTAAACCCTCCAACCTAAACCCCAATCTAAACATGCATGATATTTTCGAAAACTGTTCTATAACAAATTTATAGTATCATAATAAATAGCATAAGATATTGAATACATACAATTAGATAAATTCTAAAAACATCATTAGTAATTGACATGGTTTATCTTAATCCAATCCATAAGTAGTTAATCACAAACCTACCCCAAAATATGTGTAACCAAATTCAAGACTCAATATTTTAGATAACATAACTTATTTCATATTAATATTCATTCTTTCAAGAAATAACTTTAAATATGAAATAATAGAATTTATTTCAAAACTCAGAAAGCGGAACACTTAACCCATATTGAAAAGTGTATGTCAGTTAACCCATTTACATGTTTCTGGGACGTTAATATTAAAAATTTGAACCCTAAACCCTCCAACCTAAACCCCAATCTAAACATGCAGGATATTTTAGAAAACTGTTCTATAACAAATTTATAGTATCATAATAATTAGCATAAGATATTGAATACATAAAATTAGATAAATTCTAAAAACATCATTACTAATTAACAAGGTTTATCTTAATCCAATCCATAAGTAGTTAATCACAAAGCTCCCCCAAAATATGTGTAACCAAATTCAAGACTCAACATTTTAGATAACATAACTTATTTCATATTAATATTCATGCTTTCAAGAAATAACTTTAAATATTAAATAATAGAATTTATTTCAAAACTCTGAAAGTGGAACACTTAACCCATATTTAAAAGTGTATGTCAGTTAACCCGTTTACATGTTTCCTGGACGTTAATATTAAAAATTTTAACCCTAAACCCTCCAACCTAAACCCCAATCTAAACATGCAGGATATTTTAGCAAACTGTTCTATAACAAATTTATAGTATCATAAAAATTAGCATAAGATATTGAATACATACAATTAGATAAATTCTAAAAACATCATTACTAATTGACATGGTTTATCTTAATCCAATCCATATGTAGTTAATCACATAGATCCCCCAAAATATGTATAACCAAATTCAAGACTCAATATTTTAGATAACATAACTTATTTCATATTAATATTCATGCTTTAAAGAATTAACTTTAAATATGAAATAATAGAATTTATTTCAAAACTCCGAAAGCGGAACACTTAACCCATATTGAAAAGTGTATGTCAGTTAACCCATTTACATGTTTCCTGGACGTTAATATTAAAAATTTTAACCCTAAACCCTCCAACCTAAACCCCATTCTAAACATGCATGATATTTTAGCAAACTGTTCTATAACAAATTTATAGTATCATAATAATTAGCATAAGATATTGAATATATACAATTAGATAAATTCTAAAAACATCATTACTAATTGACATGGTTTATCATAATCCAATCCATAAGTAGTTAGTCACAAAGCTCCCACAAAATATGTGTAACCAAATTCAAGACTCAATATTTTAGATAACATAACTTATTTCATATTAATATTTATGCTTTCAAGAAATAACTTTAAATATGAAATAATAGAATTTATTTCAAAACTCCGAATGCGGAACACTTAACCCATATTGAAAAGTGTATGTCAGTTAACCCATTTACATGTTTCTTGGACGTTAATATTAAAAATTTTAACCATAAACCCTCCAACCTAAACCCCAATCTAAACATGCAGGATATTTTAGCAAACTGTTCTATAACAAATTTATAGTATCATAATAATTAGCATAAGATATTGAATACATACAATTAGATAAATTCTAAAAACATCATTACTAATTGACATGGTTTATCTTAATCCAATCCATAAGTAGTTAATCACAAAGCTCCCCCAAAATATGTGTAACCAAATTCAAGTCTCAATACTTTAGATAACATAACTTATTTCATATTAATATTCATGCTTTCAAGAAATAACTTTAAATATGAAATAATCGAATTTATTTCAAAACTCTGAAAGCGGAACACTTAACCCATATTGAAAAGTGTATGTTATTTAACCCATTTACATGTTTCCTGGACGTTAATATTAAAAATTTTAACCCTAAACCCTCCAACCTAAACCCCAATCTAAACATGCAGGATATTTTAGCAAACAGTTCTATAACAAATTTATAGAATCATAATAATTAGCGTAAGATATTAAATACATACAATTAGATAAATTCTAAAAACATCATTACTAATTGACATGGCTTATCTTAATCCAATCCATTTGTAGTTAATCACAAAGCTCCCCCAAAATATGTGTAACCAAATTCAAGACTCAATGTTTTAGGTAACATAACTTATTTCATATTAATATTCATTCTTTCAAGAAATAACTTTGAAATATTAAATAATAGAATTTATTTCAAAACTCCGAAAGCTGAACACTTAACCCATATTGAAAATTGTATGTCCGTTAACCCATTTACATGTTTCCTGGACGTTAATATTAAAAAATTTAACCCTAAACCCTCCAACCTAAACCCCAATCTAAACATGCAGGATATTTTAGCAAACTGTTCTATAACAAATTTATAGTATCATAATAATTAGCATAAGATATTGAATACATACAATTAGATAAATTCTAAATACATCATAATGTTATATTTACATTTTACACTTTCGACTAATTTTCTTTGTTTATATGCAGATGGATGATACCATAATACTCACTCAGCAGCCTACCCATATTTCGCAGGCCGTGTTAGAGGGTCATCCAGATCGATTTGTAAAGGTGCGTTGAGCGCACCATTTTCATCTCATGGAGCCTCCACATGCTATTAGACGTTACTTGCGCCGTGCTGGCTTCTATGGCCTTGCCGTATCAGATTTCACATTTGTAGATCATTACCTACTTGCTACCCTTGTTGAGAGATGGAGACCAGAGACACACACATTCTACTTGCCAGAGGGGGAGATGACCATCACCCTCGATGATGTCGCAGTGCTTCTCGGTCTTCCTATCTAGGGGAGACCCGTTATTGGACCCACTCGTGTAGCTTGGCCAGACCTTGCTCAACGCTTGTTAGGCGTTGATATTTTTTCCGACCGTAGGGCTACAGATGGATCGTCTATATCTATGCATTGGTTGGAGTCGCAGATTCCACATTTACAGGATGATGATGATGAGCAGACCGTCATGCGTTACGCCCGTGCATATATCTTACGACTCATTGGTGGGACCATGTGTACTGATCACCCGGGGATGCACGTGCATATGATGTATCTACCCCTACTAGAGGACTTTGATCAGGCTGGGACGTACATTTGGGGATCAACCCGCTTGGAATACACGTACAGATCATTATGCAGACTATCCCATAGGGACCGTACAGGTCTTGGAGGATGCATCATCCTTATTCATATGTGGGCATGGTAGCGCATCCCAGCATTCCGCCATGACCTTACTGGTCCACCGGTCGAGATGGAGGTGCTTCATGACGCTCCGCATGGACGCTGGTATGATAAGTCATTTATATTGGTTTTTGATTCTACTATGAGTAGTTGACTATAATTTCTCATTATTTGTCATTATCGTTGTATTTTACAGGTGGTGTCAGCGACACAATTTTGACGTGGTTCTGAGACAACATTTGGGCGTATATAGGCTACAGTTGGACTGTCTCTTACCTGATCAGGTATGTATATACAATCTATCACTGTCTAAAATTTTTAATACTAACATCAATTTTTGTTTTTAGTTGGGTGTTTTTCTGACAAAATCACTTCTCATTTCAGATTTCATGGCTTCCATACTGGAGTATTATGGACCAGTTGCCAGCATACTGCACTGTTGGGCTTGAGGATGCTATGGATGTAGTGCTCCTCATTCACTTTCATATTATTGAGTGGCAGCAGCCTGACAGGGTCATGCACCAATTTTTTCGTACTCAGCCGATTCCATTACCATCTAGACAGATAGACAAGCTTCATGGGATGAAGCTGACAGGGAGGCAGGATGATGACTGGTCCCAATTACATGCGAGTTTTATCGACTGCTGGCACAGACGTGCAGAGTTACGTATTCAGGGTGTTCCTACAAATCGATTCTCTCTTTCAGAGCTGGTTGACTATGCGCCATGGTATAGACTGATGTCTATACTGTATCTTACCCAAGATGGCATAGCGATGCAGAGGATGGTAAGTTAATAAATTCCTATTAGCTTGTTTATTGAATTATTTTCTAATTCCATTTGAATCTACTTATAGGGAAGTCACACAGAGCAGCTTGTTCGCATGAGCAATGAAGAGGAGGAGGGGGTCTTTAGCTGGGAAGCCGTCCATGCTACAGCGCCGGAGGCGAGGGCATCTTTTCATGTGCTTTCCGAGAGCATCTTCACGCGTCTGGCTCGGAGACAGGAGGTTCCTGCCCCAGAGGAACATCCTACAGCTGCTGCTGGTGCTGAGGAGCCACGACCATGGCGACGTAAACAGCGTCGTGCTGCACGTGAGGCCTCGCCTGTTCCGCAGGCAGAGGTCGGGCCTCTAGTAGTCTAGGATCAGCCTATTCAGGATGTGCCTCAGGTGGCATGGGATCCCTCTTTCCTGACAGGATATCCACAGTTCTCTCCATCTTGGGTTCCAGATCCTTCACAACCATGGATTCTAGAGCCGTCGTCGTCTTGGGGTATAGCTCCATCACAGGCTTCGTTCCCTTCTGCGATGGAGGCAGGTCCTTCTACAATTCTAGTGGGAGAAGGATCCGAATGGCAGTACGAGATGCAGTTGACAGCTCCTCCCACTGACACACAGATGGAGGATGCGACAGTCGACGTTTCAATGCCCGAGGATCAGCCTTCTCTAGGTCATCAGACTCCACTGCGCACTCGACGCGGACGTCCTATTCGCAGACCACCATGTGGGACGGAATCTCCTCGCCACAGACATATGCATTGATTGTACATTATTGTTTACATGTTTTATGTGTACTGAAATCAAAATACTATTTTTACTTGTTGGTCAGAGTGGAATCTCAGGAGGGGGTAAATTAGTTTTTATTTATATATATTTATATAACCATACGAACATAATAATAAAACATTAATAATTACTAATTACCTAATTAAAAATTATATAATTAATAATTCTATTACTAATTAACTATTTAATTAGTATATAATTAATATTTATATTACGAAAGAACTAATTAATTAGTATATAATTTGTAATTTGGTAATTAGTGTTTATTAATCATTAATTATATAATAACTAATTAGTTAATTAGTAATAAAATTATCAATTATATAATACTTAATTATTACATATATAATAAATATTTAGTTAATTATAAATATAGTTAATAATTATAACTAATTAATTAGTAATTGGTAATTATTAATTAGTTAATCAGTAATATAAATATTTATTATAATTATTCATTATAAGAGGGTTTGCCTTGAAAATCATTCTGCATTTTCGATGTGGGATTCAGGTTCTACCATTACTATGCAGTACATTATGCATTTCCAATGTGGGATTCTGTTTCAAGTACGTGACTTCGAAATACAATAAAATATAAACTATAGGGCCAATATAAATGAAATTTTAAAAATTGATTAAAAATATAATAAATAGTTGAAAACAAAAAGAATTTCCTTAAAAGTATTGATGAAAAATAATCTATAACCTTTCAAAACCGCCTAATTGAAACTTAAAAATGTTTCAAGTACGTGAATTTGAAAGACTGTAAAATATAAACTATAAAACGAATATAATTGAAACTTTAAAAATTGATTAAACATATAATAAATTGTTTAAAACAAAAGAAATTTCCAAAAAAATGTTGATGAAATGTAATTTATAAGCTCTCAAAACCGCATACTTGAAACTTAAAATTTTTCAAGTATGTGACTTTGAAAAACCATAAAACATAAAATAGAAGACCAATATAAATGAAACGTTAAACATTGATTAAACATATAATAAATAGTTTAAAACAAAAGCAATTTCCAAAAAAATGTTAATGAAAAATAATTTATAAGCTTTCAAAACCGCCTACTTGAAAATTAAAAATGTTTCAAGTACGTGACTTTGAAATATTATAATTATATTACTAATTAACTAATTAATTATTATATAATTAATAGTTATATTAATAATTAACTAATTATTTATTATATAAGTAATAATTAATGGGTAATAATTAATAATTAATAATTTAATGAATAGTTATAATTAATATTTATATTACTAATTAACTAATTAATAATTACTAATTAATTATTAATAATTATCAATTACTAATTACTAATTATAATGAATAATTATAATATATATTTATATTACTAATTAACTAATTAATAATTAATAATTAATAATTAATTAGTTATAATTACTAATTGTATTTCTAATTAACTACATATTTATTATATATGTAATAATTATATTACTAATTAATTATTATATAATTAATGATAATATTACTAATTAAATAATTAATTATGACATATTTAATTATTAATAATTACTAATTAATAATTAAAAATTATAATGAATAAATGTAATTAAAAATTATATTACTAATTTACTAATTAATTGATATATAATTAATAATTATATAACTAATGAACTAACTAACTATTATAGAATTAATTATTAATAATTAATAATTAATAATTATAATGACTAATTATAATTAATATTTATATTACTAATTAACTAATTAATAATTACTAATTACTAATTACTAATTACTAATAATTAGTAAGTGGTTTTGAAAGCTTATAAATTATTTTTTATCATCAATTTTTATGATTTTTTTTTGTTTTCAACTATTTTTTATATGTTTAATCCATGTTTTAAGTTTCATTTATATTGGCCTTATAGTTTATATTTTATAGTCTTTCAAAGTCATGTACTTGAAAAATTTTAAGTTTCAAGTATGCGGTTTTGAAAGCATATAAATTACTTTTCATCAACATTTTTTTGGAAATTTATTAGGTTTTCAACTATTTATTATATGTTTAATCAATTTTTAAAGTTTCAATTATATTCGTTTTATTGTTTATATTTTACAGTCTTTCAAATTCACGTACTTGAAACATTTTTAAGTTTCAAGTAGGCGGTTTTGAAATGTTATAGATTATTTTTCATTAACATTTTTTTGGAAATTGCTTTTGTTTTCAACTATTTATTATATGTTTAATCAATGTTTAACGTTTAATTTATATTGGTCTTCTATTTTATGTTTTATGGTTTTTCAAATTCACGTACTTGAAAAATTTTAAGTTTCAAGTATGCGGTTTTGAAAGCTTATAAATTACTTTTCATCAACATTTTTTTGGAAATTTCTTTTTTTTTTCAACTATTTATTATATGTTTAATCAATTTTTAATGTTTCAATTATATTCGTTTTATAGTTTATATTTTACAGTCTTTCAAATTCACTTATTTGAAACATTTTTATGTTTCAAGTAGGTGGTTTTGAAAGGTTATAGATTATTTTTCATCACCATTTTTGAGGAAATTCTTTTTTTTTCAACTATTTATTATATGTTTAATAAATGTTTAAAATTTCATTTATATTGGCCTTATAGTTTATATTTTATTGTATTTCAAAGTCACGTACTTGTAACAGAATCCCACATCGGAAATGCAGAATGTACTGTGCAGTAAAGGTAGAACCTTAATCCCACATCGAAAATGCAGAATGGTTTTCAGGGAAAGCCCTCTTATAAAAGGGAGGCCTGGGTAAGAGTTTCTGTCAGAATCTAGACTGTTGTATTGGTTGTAGCGCTGGATCATTAATAGCAGATAAATTTTGCTGAAATTTTTGGTTTTGTTTATATATATATATATATAAACAAAAAAAAACAAAAATAAAAATAAAAATTTTCAAAAAAAAGATTTTTTTTAGGAGAAAGGAGGCATCGCGGATGCCGCCTTGCCCCCGAAATGCAAAGGCTGCATCCGGGATGCCGCCTTTGAGGTGCATTTTAAAAAAAAAGTGCTGTAAGCGTTATGTAGAAAATATTTTTTTTAAAAACGTAAAAAAAAATCCCCCTGACTCCCCATCCCTCTTTCCGACTGATTCCCCCCTTGAATCTTCACCCTCTTGTTTGCCCCCGCTTCGCACCCGTTGTCTAGCATGAACCCACCTATGCACGTCACTACCTTTCAACTGTCCCGTGACCCCTTTTCCATCCCTTGATCATTGCGTGACGTATCCCAACCACCCAGCGGAATCTACCAGGTCCACCACCAGCCGCGCCGATCTTCGCGCTTCGATTGAAAATGTTGGTGACATTTCCAATGCACCATGCCCGACCATTCTTCCTTTTGTGTGACCCTGTTCGTCAAGCATGGATCCGCGCCAAGGGGATGTTTTTTGTGCTTCTTCATTGGATTTTTTTGAAATAGTATTTTTTTGTTTTTTCCTATTTTAAGAGTGTTTGGAGTGTATATGCGAAGTTTTTTCAAGGCACTCGAGGTGTCGGCATGCACATGGTTATGCGCCTATGAAAGGCATGACGCATTAACGTGTTCGAGCTGTGAGTCCTAGTAGGTCCCCACTGCACTTGCCTTTACATTCGAAATTTACTAATTTCTTTTTATTTAATTAAATTTTACATTAATAGTAAATAATATTAAAAAAATTATTTTAGAATAAATGTTCATTATGAAGGATAGTGGTTCTCACTTATTTTGAATTACCTGAAAATGTTTTCTTTTAAATGTACATCATTTGTGTTGATAAAATGTCCAGTTGGCCTTTATAATTAAATTTTCATTCTTTTAAGGAATGACTTGGGTTGCAAATGTGTTCCAATTTATAAAATAGATTTTCTAAATGAGGATTCAAATGGTTTTGAGATTGAGATTGGTGTTCCATTGATTCATTGGAAATGATTTGGTGTGTGTTGGTTTTTCTGAAAATAGGTTGGTTTTTACTGGTTGGTTATGGTCCGTTTGGAACTATAAAGAAATGATGTATTTCGAAAACTATATTTGGGGTGACTGAGGGGTGGTCTTATTGTGTACCTCGATAGTGTGAGTTTTGTGTGATTTTTATTCATTGTGATTGGATACATGATTGACATTGATGACTCAACACGTTTTATTGCATGTGTTGACATGTGAACCTAGCATAGTAAGTGAATATTCTAAGAATGGTTATTGCAATACTTTAGTCTATGCACTGGATAATGGACCATAATAGAGAGTTGTTCTATTATTCGTGCTATGGGATTGGACCCCTCGGTTAGGCCATGTTGGGAAACACCAAGAGTTAGGGCATTATGACGTCATTGAGTAGGGAATGCCTCTATGATGAGTCAGATGTGTAGTACGTTCTAAAATGGTCATTAGCTCCTAGGTTTGACTCATGTTTTTCTTTGTGATTATTTGTTTATGGTGGATGATTAATTAGTATAGTTCGGTTAGTGCCCCCTCTGTGCCACTTCTTCTATTTCCCTTAGTGCGTGTTATGTGTTCTGTGTGGTTTTCCTTTTGACTAATAACTAAAATTTAGATTTCTAAATTTTTCACAAAAAATTTCTATAATTCAATGCACATGTTTCTTTCAAGCATTAAACTTTTTGTTCAATTAAAAATGGAAGTGGACTGTTATTTATTTTAGAAATGGAATGTGTGTGTGTAGAAACCCATATTTTATATAATTTAGTTGAAACCAAGAATTTGAAATTTCTTAATTTAAAGGTAGTGCTTTGGGAATAGTTTGTTGGGAATGCCTACTGAGCCTTAATACTCAAGACTCTAGTGTTTTCCAATTTTTAGTTTCTATTTTAGGTTTGAATTGAACTTTCTCAACATGGGTGAGAGTTGTTTGTGGATTGATGAGAAACTCTCAGAGTTAGGAAGAGTTTTGGTTGTGGTCAGGTTAGTTGGTTGTTGTTGATCGTTCTTTCTTTTCATGTTGTTTATTTACATGGAATTACTCTACTTTTTCTACTGCTTTATTTATTTTAACTTGGAGAAATAGTTTCCAATTGTCCTCTATTGATGCCCTGGAACTTGTCGCCAGGACGGGCGGACCGAGAATGCCTCTCGGGCCATGTCGCAGACCGGGTCAGGTGAATAGTTCAGGGTCGACCTGTGTTGGTTTGTGACAAAATGGTATAAAATGAGGTCAGGTCCTGAGCAGACCTTGTTCTTCAGAGCAACCATTTTTATTTGTGGTTGTCATGGTAGAAGGAGTAGGATTTTTGGGGCTTGAGGTGTAGGAATGGGAAGGATTTCATGAACCATTACTCATTCTGAACCTCTAGTTACCATGGGTTGTTTAGGTTTGTCGATGTCATTGATTCTTATGGTTGGTATGGTACTGGTAAATGAAATGCGAGCCAGGCAAGTAACCTTCGTGAGCTCACATGGTCTAGCAAGCCATGATGTTTTGAGGACATTACCATATACTGCTTCTTGTAATGGTGGCGTGATTGGTGTATGGACACCAACCATATGTCTGAGTCACCCATCAACACTAGTTTCTCCTTAGGGATCATTTGGGCCTTCTATAATTTTAATAATTTTCTTATAAAGTTTTATTTTAAAAACTGTGAAAAGTTGAATTTAAAATGATAATGACCACCTTTGACCCAAATTTTTTTGTTTTCTTGTTCCTTAGTGTCCCCCCCCCCACGAAGGTTCAATGGATTCCCAAGGTGTAGCTCCAGGTGGTGCATCCATAGAAAATTATCTAGTTGATCATCCCAAGGACTACATCCTTGAGTTTCGGAAGCTGAATTGTCCCCTCTTTTATGGGCATGTAGATTCTCTTGAGGCAGAGGAGTGGCTGTAGATGATTGAGAGGAACTTCTTTTCTCTCTTGCAGCATGATTCACGAATGGTAAAGTTGGATACCTTTATGCTTGGAGGTCCAACCTAGAAGTGGTGGAAGTCTGTCTCAATGAAAGCCTCAAGAAGATCTCACTTTTGGAATTCTTCAAGTAGAAATTCATCCAACAATACTTCTCTGAGGTGAAAATGGTCGGGAAGAGGATGGAGTTGTGTAGTATCCATCATGGTCTTGGATCGGTGTTGGAATTATTTTGTAGTTTCCTGGACCAGGATCCGTATGAACCAGGTTATGTTGGAAATGATCCCGTGAAAGATCGACATTTTGATCTTGTGTTACGTCCTGAACAACAGTCGAAGGTGGAATAGTTCAATGTAATCCCCTTCCCTGATGTGGTGAGACAAGCTTTCCACGCTAAAGATGAGTTAGTAGGAGGACTTGAAGGGGAGAATCCTCCTCCATCCTTGGGAATCAGTGTAGTAGATTGCTATAAGAAGAATGGGAAGCGACCTGATGCTGGTGGAACTGGTATAGGAATCAAAAGGCCTTCAAACCTTCATTCATATTCTACACAACAAAATTACTTGATCTATCACCAGTGTGGTAAGAGGGGGCAGAAGAAGTTGATGTGCTTGAATTCTCCAAGACCCCGCCACACCTGTGAGTTCATGGGTCACGTGCAGTGATTCTAATGAGGTGTTTCCATGAAGTGCGTTGAAGTCAGACCTGGCTCGTTGAAGGTCACCTCAGCCTGTCAGTAGAATTAGGGTGATGCTTCGGGATCAGTTTTATATTTTTCTCTTTGTAGTGGTCCTTGTATGTAGAGGACATCTCTTATAGCGTTATGTGGTGTTTCTTTTTTTCCATCATTTGTAAGATTGGTTCTTATCAAACCTCTTTGAAACCTGTATTCTAAAGGATGTTCTTTTGGTAAAATTTTGGTTCGTCTATTATTATTTTGAATTTTTGAAGCCTGACTGCGAGACAGTAGATGCTTCAATTATCATAGCTCCGACTATAGGACCTAGAGTGAAGTTGGAGTGTAGTCAGGTGAACCCCAATTGTGAAAAAGGTCATTGGGATAATCTCTATCCTTAGCGTGGTGTGGGTTGTATTCTTCCAAGGGTGTGAAGTTATTTGTGTATCTATAACTGTAGTTTTGAAGATCTATTGATTGGGCCCTTCCTTCCCCTAACCTTATGGTGGGGTTTCTGGTCCACGTGGGATTCTTTCATGTTCAGTTAATCTCATCAGTCTCTATGGTGGGGAGACCCATCACGGGTCTCGATGAATTCAATTTGGTTTGTTTCCTATGGTGGGTAGTATATTCAGGCCTCCATCTGTCAATATCAGAGTTTTTGGGTGGTGATTAAAGTGTTCGTGTTTTGAGGATGTGTTTCATGTCATGAGAGTTCAGAGTTCGTTTGGGTCGATCAACTCGAGGCGCTTAAAATTTTGGGGGTGAGTGACAATTATGGAGTTTCATCGTGGGTCTAGGTCTTGCGGTGGCTTCTTGGGGGCAAGAAGAATTATGGTGGGGAGAATTGACCTGAGTCATATCATTTATCCATTTAACCCTTTATCATTCTAGGGTGTTACAATCACCCCCCCCCCTTTAGAGCACAATGTCCTCATTATGGGCCCTACATCTCAACCCAGGAAGTGTGCTGCACTTACGGTTGGGTACCAGCTCTGATACCAAATGTGACTTCAGGGTATCGTTGACAGCATAGTCACCCCACCATAAAATGGTCGTCTGGTCCTGGCCAACCAAGTGTCACCAGTTGCCCTACAGACACGTGGTCCCCATATTGGGGCCCACCCACATGACCGAACGGGTCATCTGACTAATGATTGTACCTATAAGCCAACACATGTCCTTTTCAGTTTGTTTTGTCCCCACTCACACACACCCAGGGAAACTTCCCAGAAGGTCTCCATCCTGATCACTACTCCAGGCCAAGCATGCTTAACTATGGAGTTCTAATCAGGTAGGCTCTCCAAAAGGAAGGTTCACCTTGTTGACATGAGTTATATCATTTACTAATTTAACTCATTATCATTATGGGGTGTTACATTCACCCCCTTCAGAGCACAACATACCCATTGTGGTACCTACATCTCAACTGAGGCAGTTCACTGTACTTAAGTTTTGGTTCCTCCTCAGATTCCAAATGTAACAACTGGGTCCCGATGATAGCAGATACACCCCACCTTAACATGGCCATCAGGTCCTGGCCTTCCAAGTACCACCTGTTTCCCCACAGACATGTGGTCCCCAACCTAGGTCCCACCCACATGCATAAACTGTTCATGTAACTAAGGACTGTCCCCGCAGGCCAACACATGTCCTTTACAGTGTACTTTTTCTTCACTCACACACACCCTAGGGAACTTCCAAGATGGACTCCCATCCTAATCAGTACTTTAGTACAAGAATGCTTAACTGTGGAGTCATAATCTGCTTGGCTCTCAAAAAGGAAGATGTACCTTGTTGACATGTGTCATATCATTTATCAATTTAACCCTTTATCATTCTGTGGTGTTACACTCACCCCCCTTAAGAGCACAACGTCCTCTTTGTGGGCCCTAAATCTCAACCCAGGTAGTGCGCTGCACTTAAGGCTGAGTACCACCTCTGATAAAAAATGTGACAACATGGCCCTGGTGACAGCATAAACACCCCCCCAACATGGTCATTGGGTCGTGGCCTGCCAGGTGCCACCAGCTTCCCCACGGACACATGGTCCCCACCATGGGGTCCACCACGTGCCTGAACTGGTCGTCTGACTAATGAAGGTCCCCACAGGCTAGTCCCCACAGGCCAACACCATCCCTTTTCGGTGTACTTTTTCCTTACTCACACACACCATAGGAAATTTCCTAGAAGGACACCCATCCAGATCACTACTCCAAGCCAGTAACACTTAACTGTGGAGTTATAATGGGATTTTTTGCATTAATGTGGGTGTGATCGTCCCCCCCCACAAAGGTTCAATGGATGCCCATGGTGTAGTATCGAGTGGTGCATCCTTAGAAAATCCTCCAGTTGATCAGCCTAAGGACTTTGTCCCCAAGTTTCCAAAGTTGAACCCTCCCCTCTTTTATGGGCAAGTAGATCCTACTGAGGAAGAGGAGTGGATGTGGAAGATTGAGAGTAACTTCTGTTCTATCATGCCACCTGAGTTATAAAGGTGAAGTTGGCTACCTTTATACCTGAAGGTACAACCTAGAGGTGGTGGATGTTTATGTCTCGAACAAAGACTCAAGAAGATCTAAATTAGGAGTTATTTAAGTAGCCATTCATCGAACAATACTTATATGAGGTGACAAAGGTGAGGAAGAGGATGAAGTTGTGTGGTCATTACAATGGTGTTGGATCAGTGTTGGAATTATTTCATTGTTTCTGGGACCTGGCTCAGTATGAACTAGGGTATGTTGGAAATGATCACGTGAAAGCTCAACATTTTGAGCTTGGATTACATCCTGATCTGCAGTCGAAGGAGGAAGAGATCAATATAATCACCTTCCCTGACGTGGTGAGAAAATCGTTCCTCACCGAAGCTATGTTAGCAGGAGGACATGAGTTGGTGAATCATCCTTTGGCCTTGGGAAGCGGTGCAGTAGATAGAGATAAGAAGAATGGGAAGCAGCCTGATACTGGTGGAACTGGTAGAAAACTATTGAGGGATTTATAACTTCAATAATCTTCCTCACACCACAATTCCTTGATCTGTCACCAGTGAGGTAAGCAGAGGCATAAGAGACCAATGTTCCTGAATGCTTCAAAACCCTACCACACCTATGGATCCTAGGGTCACATGCAAGGATTCTGTCGATGTGTTTCCAAGATGTGCATTGGAGTCAGAGCTATCTCTTCAAAGGTCACATTAGCACGTCAGGAGAAGTAGGGTGATGTTTGGGGATCAGTTTGGAGTTTTTCTCCATGTAGTATTCCATGGATGTTGTGGACATCTCTTGTAGCGTTCTGTGGTGTTTATTTTCCATCATTTGTAAGAATGGTTTTTATCGAACTTCTTTGAAACCATTATTAAAATGGATGTGCATTTGATAAAACTATAGTTTTTGTGTTATGTTTGAGATTTTTTAAGCCTGACTGTGAGGTAGGAGATGATTCAATCATCAGAGCTCCAGCCATATGTCCCGGCGTTAAGCTGGCCCATAGTCAGGTGAACCCCAATGGTGAAAAAGGGTCTTGGTTCAATCTTCACTCTTATTGTGATGTGGTTTGTGTTCATTTGTGGGTGTGATGTTGTTAGTGTAACAGTAATAGTAGTTTTGATGCTCTATCGATTGGGCCCTTCCTTCCCCTATCCTTAGGGTGGGGATTCTGGTCCGTGTGAGAAGCTTTCAAGTTCAGTTAATCTCGTCAAATCCATATGGCGGGGAGACCCATCGCGTGTCTCGTTGGATTAAATTTGGTTTGTTTCTTATAGTGGGGAGTACATTCGCGCCTCCCCGTGTCAGTATCAGAGTTTAATTTTGGTGGTGTTTAAAGTGTTCAGGTTTTTAAAATAAGTTGCATGTCATGGGAGTTTGGTATTCGCTTGGATCGATCAACTAGAGGGGCCTAATCTTATGGGGGCTATTGACACGTATAGAGTTTCCTCATGAGTCTAGGTCTTGTTTTGACTTTTTGAGGGTAGGAAGCGTTATGGTGGGGAGGATTGTCACATCCATACCTATCTATTATATTTATTTTATTATTTTCTTTGGTTTTAATTTTTTTTCGCGGTTTGGGTTGAATCCCGAACATGATTTTTGAGTTCTGTTAAAAAATGATTTTTTTAGTTGACATCGCTGAGTGCCCCAAAAGAGCGCATTTTGGATACATTTTGTAGCATCACCCAGGAAACGACACAGTCCTCCGGTATTTTGAAAATTAAAATGGATAAATAAATGTTAATTTCATAATTTTAAAATTTTCATGGTTAATAATTTTAAATATTATTATTGTTGTAATTAAAGTTTTATTATTATTATTATTATTATTATTATTATTATTATCAGTATTATCATTATTATTATTATTTTAATTTTTATTATTTTTATTATTATTTTATTATTATTTTATTATTATTATTATTATTGTTAACTTGTACTTTTTTCCCTTCTTTCTTTTTCTTTTCTTTTTATTTGATCCACCCGGTTGTTCCCCATGTTCCTCTTCACCCGCACCAAGGCCCCCCTCCCTTGTTGCATGGCCTAGCCCTCCAGCCCTCTTTATGCTCTCCCATACCACCCATGCAACCAGCGGGCCATGGCTCCATGGTGAAGCAGCCCGCCTCTAGCCTCTCCCCTCTTCCAGCAGAACGAATTGGCCCTCGCCACCCTGGCTCCCCCGCACCCTGCTCCCCGCATGGCAGACCTCATGCCAGCGCCAGCTTCCCCAAGCCCCTGCTTCTGACTCACATGCACCCATCACCTACCAGCTCTCCCTCTCCACCCACCATCCCTCTCCACATGGGTCGCCACTCCTCCCTGCTCACACGGCTGTGACACTCACCCCCCTTCTCCCTGAATAGCGTGACCACTACCCTCCTCCTGCTTCAGTTGAACAACACCGCACACCCCCCAAATCTCTGATGATGCACCATCTCGGGACTATAATGACCCATACATTACAGACATTGTTATTACTTTAAAATTGAAGCACACTTATTACAAGAATAAATAAAGTTGAAATAATCGGTAGCGGACATTACCTCTTCTTTGATGCGCCTCTTCTTAACCTCCTCTTAGGGAACTAAAGATGGTCTTTTAAGAAGACCAGGACCTCTAGAATGTTTCTAAGAAAGTTGATAAGGGAAATAGGCAGGGTTTGACCGAGTTTTAAGGCTCATAGTGGTGTCAGGAAGAGAGGGAGGAGGTGCCCTTTTATAAGGGAGGAGAGGGGCACATTAGAAAAAACAGAAAATATTAATTTTTAATAAAGTCATATTCGGTTTATAATGGCTCCAAAGTGACTTATTTCGAATATAAGGTGGGTATGGGTCGAAGGAATCTAATCAAATAGGTTTTAGACAAGTTTAGGTAACTATTTAAACCTTATAATTTAGATTTAAGTCTAAGTTAAATAATTTAACTTTTACCGTGTCATTTTCTTTTCTTACACAATATGGTTAATAAACTTACTATAACAAGCCAAACGAACCCCAAGTGCTTCATTATTAATATATATAACCTTATCTAAGTCATTTGGCATAACCTTATATTTTTAGGAATAAAATAAATATTAATAATATAATATTTGTTTAAAAAAACTATTTTATGCCAATTTTGATACTATTTGGTAATTGATTTTTCTGAAAATTATAACAGTATGATTAGTTCAAAAAAATTTAATTAAATCAATAATAATATGTCATATTAACTTATAAAATAAGTATAATTCATAAAAAGTCTTAAATTACATTTATTTGGGTATTTATGATATCAATTATATTAAGATTTCCTTAATAAGGTAATTACTGCATCCTCATTGTGTCATAAATAAATTAAATTATTTAATGTCTAAAAATTATAATGAAATTACCATTATGTTGGAAATATTTTTATATTTCTAATGAATATTTATAGTCTAATTTATCGTATTTATAACCTTATATTAAAAATGTTTTAGTTATTAAACGTTTATTTTAACTATTTTAACTCTTCTTTAAATAAAATAATATTAAATGTCCAAATCTAATCCAAGTAGATCTAAATGGTCATATTTCATTCCTAATGTTGTTTTTGGTCGAATAAAACTTATCCAATAGAATTAGGACATGTTTTAGGGTAATAATAATACAATTTTTACCCTTAATTGCCCTATTTATTTTTAACCGTGGTAAATAAAAGTAAAAAGTCACTATTCACCAAAAATTATTTTTTTCATATTGAAACACATTTTATACATTGATATTAACCGTGTCTCTTGGATTTTTGAAATTCCACTCACAGAAGTGGAAAATTATGTTTTATGTAAATTTGCAAACTCTCTAAAGAGGTGGGTAAAAGATGGTGAAAAAGTCAATAAAATATTTATAAATCTAAAATTATTATAAAATGACTCAAATTAATTACAGTGAACTTATATAGGTATTATGTAGCAATTTTGACCTAAAATAAATTTAAATAAAATAAATAATTATATAAATAAAAAGTCGGTTTATAAATAGTAACCCAGTGTTTTCACTATTCATCAAAAAATGAATGTTTTGAGAAAAATACCAAAAATTCCCCCTAGGCTAATTTCAATATTCTGAATCCAAAAATGAAGTCCATTTTTAAAGATAAAATTTATAAAATTTCAAAAAGTGGGTATTACTATTTATAACGTCTAGCTTTATTAATATTTTAATAGCATATCATTGTTTAGTGAAATTCGATATTGCGTACAATGAAAGCTATCGAGGAAGGACGTGATTGCGTGTAAAGAATGCCAAGATAGTGTTTTGTGTAGTGAATGATTCCTTTGATGATTTATATAACATAAAAACAAAATATTTCTCATAAAAATCTCAGGTGTTACATTCTACCTCCCTTAAATGAATTTCGCCCTTGAAATTCGTCACTTTATAACAAATAGATGAGGATACCTTTCCCTAATCATATCCTTAAGCTCCCATGTAGCTTCTTCTAATTGGTGGTTCCTCCATAAAACTTTAACCAAGAGAGTGGTCTTATTCCATAGGACTTTTTCGTTACGATACAGAATCTCTATAGGCTTTTCTTCATAGGAAAGATCTTTCTACAACGGTACAACATCTGAGCTGAGTAAATGTGAAGGATCAGGTAAGTACTCTCTTAGGAGAGATACATGGAACACATCGTGAACTTGAGAGTGATTTGGTGGAAGTTCCAATCAGTAAGCTACCTACCCAAAACGATCTAGTATTTCAAAAGGACCAATATACCTAGGGCTCAGCTTTCCCTTCTTTCAAAATCTCATTACTCTCTTCCAAGGAGATATTCGTAAGAACACTTTATCACCCACTTTAAACCCTAGGTCTTTTCTCTGATTGTCGGAATAACTTTTTTGTCGACTCTAAGCTGTTTTTAGGTGTTGTTGAATAGATCAGACCTTTTCTGCCATCTCATCAACAAGATTAGGTCCTAATAGCTTTCTTTCCCCAACATCATCACATTAAGTTGGAGTTCGGAATTTCTTTCCATAGAGAGCTTCATAAAGATCCATCTAAATAATGGAGTGAAAAATATTATTATATGAAAATTCAACCAAAGGTAGGTGTTGATCCCAACCACCTTTGAAGTCCTTAGAGCAACCTCTTAACATATCTTCTAGAGTTTGTATTGTTCTCTCAGACTAACCCTCTGTCTGAGGATGATAAGCAGTGCTGAAACTCAGCTCTGTATCCAGAGTATGCTGAAGACTTCTCCAAAACATTGTGGTAATCCTCGGATCACGATCAGATATAATGGAAAGTGGTAATCCATGAAATCTTACAACTTCCTTTACATATATCATGGCAAGATGATCCAGAGAGAAATCTTCTCTAATAGCAATGAACTGTGCTGACTTCTTAAGACGATCAACTATAAACTAGATAGCATTATTGCCTTTGGAAGTTTTAGGAAGTCCGGTGACAAAGTCCATAGTGATGTTTTCTCATTTCCATTCTGGTATGGGTAATGGTTTTAACATCCCATTATACTTCTGTCTATCAGCATTAACTTGATGAAAAACCAAGCATCGAGAGACATATTCAACAACATCTATTTTCATTCCATCCCCCCAGACGTACTCTTTCAGGTCCCTATACATCTTCATGCTTCTAGGATGAATAGAGAATGAAGAACTATGAGCCTCATCTAGAAGATCCTTCTTTAATTCTTGGGTGGGAGGAACACAAACCCAATTCTTGAACCTTATTATCCCATCACAATCAAGATTGAATTCAAGAACATTTATCACCTTCTTTTGTAACACTACATCTTCTTTCTGTGCCTATTTAATCTTCACATGTATAGATGGTTAAAAATTTATTTGAGATAGATAAAATTTTCCCCCTTCCATTATAATTCCAAGATCCATCCTTTGTAAATCTATAAATATTGGATCTTTTGTGATCCTCATCATGGAAAAGCTAGCATGGTCTTGTCAACTAAATGCATCTGCTACATTGAGTGCTTTCCCAGTGTGGTAATGAATTGAGCAGTCGTAATCCTTAATCAGCTCCAACCATCTTCTTTGGCACATATTAAGCTCATTTTCTGTTAAAATATACTTTAAACTTTTATGATCAGTATAAATATCACACCTTTCTCTACAAAGATAATGCATCCAAATATTTAATTCAATGATTACCGCAGCTAACTAAAAATCATGAGTTTGTTAAATTTTATCATGGATTTTCAACTATCGTGAGGCATAAGCTATCACCATATCATTTTTCATAAGAACACACCCCAATCCCTTCTTGGATTCATCACTATAGATCAAAAACCATTCTCCACTACAAGGCTGTGTGAGCACATGTGCACTGGATAACCTTCTTTTTAACTCCTAGAAATTCTCTTCCCACTCCTCCATCCAAACGAACATAACTCATTTTTGAGTCAACCTAGTGAGTGTATTAGATAATTATGAAAACTCTTTCACAAAAAATAGATAATATCCATCCAAAACAAGAAAACATCGGATCTCAGTTACTGTTGTTGGTCTCGACCATCTTTCGGTAACCTCTGTTTTTGCTCGATCCACAGATATCCCATCTTTTAAGATTATGTGACACAAAAATGAAACTTTTTGACACCAAAATTCACACTTGGTAAAATTGGCATAAATCTTTTCCTTTCTCAGGGTCTTAAATACAATTATCAATTGATCTTCATGTTCTTCCTTGCTCTTTCAATAGACAACAATATCGTCTATAAAGACTACCACAAACTGATCAATATATTCTCTAAAGACTCAATTCATTAGATCCATGAAGATAGTAGGGTAATTAATAAGACCAAATGGCATCACTATAAATTCGTAGTGTCCATACATTTTACGGAAAGTCGTCTTTGGTATATCCTCCCTTTTGACCCTTAAGTGATGATACCCTGAATGAAGATCAATCTTGGAAAAGAATTGAGCTCTACGTAGTTGGTCAAATAAGTCATCAATGTGTGGGAGAGGATATTTTTTATTGATAGTGATCTTGTTAAGTTCTCGATAATCAATGCAGAGTCTCATTGATCAATCTTTCCTCTTAACAAATAGAACAGGTGCTCCCAAAGGTGACGCACTAGGGCGTATGAATCCCTTATCAAGATTCTCTTTGAGTTTCTTCTTCAATCCCGGTAACTCAATTGGGGCCATTCTATAAGATCTATTTGATATAGGCAAAGCACCTGGTATGAGTTCTATTAAAAGCTCAACTTCAAGATTTGGTGGAAGACCTGTAAATTCATCTAGAAAGAAAACATCAAACTCTCGTACAATGGGCATATTTTTAATCATGAGTTTCTCACCAACCATTTGAGATAAATATCCTTTATTTATTGGAATCAGGACCCATATAATGGAATAAATTTCCACCGAAAGGTTATGTTCATCCTTGCATCGATAGACGATCATAGATTGATCTGGAATATGAAATGTGACTTACATTCTTGGGAAATAAATATGAGATCCCTATAAGGAAAGCCAATCCATTCCAAGAATCACATCAAATTCCACTATATGAAGGATCACAAGATTTTCAGGAAGCAATTTCCCAAAAAAATCAATCAGAGAATAATTATAAACTTTTGATGCGATTGTTGTTCCATTAGGGGTTGTCACAGCTAACTCAACTGCTAATTGTTGAGGTAGTACAATGATACCCTTAGAAAAATCTTTATAAATAAAAGAGTGGGTGGATATAGAATCAAATAAAATATTTTCTACTTTAGAGTTGATGGTAAGTATAACCTTCAACACTTCGTTATCGTACTCTACATCACTGATAGAAATTGCATGTGGCTTTTCTTTTTCTATGACCTTAAGAGTTTGTTGATGTCGATCATCATCAAAAACCCTTGGATTAGGGCCTTGATTGGCATAATGCCCCATTTCCTTTCACTTGTAACATTTGAGTGTAGGAGGTGCACTCGGTGTTGCCTTTACTTTGTTCACATCATTAAACAACTTCTTCCCATCATTGCGGCATTCAAATGCCCGATGACCTTCTTTTCCACATTTGAAACATTTACTTGTCCTTTTAAGACAACTCCCTCCATGTTTCTTTCCACACTTTGAGCATATGGGAAAACTTATCTTCTTTTCAGTGTGGTCTTTAAATTTCTCATTTAATTCCATTTTCCTCTTCTTATCAAACCCATATAACTGATAGGTTACTCCAATCTCCATCTCAACGTTGAGAGTACATAGAACGATTTCCTCGTAGATATTGGAGTCCCTTATCGCTAACGCCCTTCGAAGACATGGTTTTAAGCCACTAAAGAATCGATCGATCTTACTCTCATGTTGGATAATAATACCAGAAGTGTACCTTGAAAGTCTTGTAAAATTTGCTTCGTAGGTACCAACAGATTAATCATCCTTTTTCTCCAGTTCAAGAAACTCCTTCTCCATCTTTGTTCGTAGAATACGAGGTAAGTACTTTTTGAAAAATAAGTTCTTGAACTTGTCCCATTCCATGGACTCAATTTCATCTTTTTCCTCTTATTCTTGATAAGATTCCACCATTGATCAACTTAACCTTCCAAACGATATACTGCTAAGAAGACATTATCATGTTCAGAACATTGAAGAACTAAAAATATATTTTCAGTGGTACTAATCCATTTTTCAGCCATTAATGGATCATTAGACCCACTGAATGAAGGTGGATACTACCTCATGAAGGATTCAACAAAATTTTGCTTCTTCCGTTGGTCGTTTGGAAGTCCTGCATGATTCATAGCTTGAGGAATTTGTGTGAGCATGGCTAAAAGAACTTTCGTTCCATCTCCCATGACATTTGGTTGCTCAGGGGGACAATCATTGTATTTCCTGTCACATTCCTCATTAACACGGTTTCTTCGGGTTCTAGCCATTGACTAAAACCAAGAAGAATAGTGTAAGAAACACTAATTATAATAGGAAAAACACATAATCAAGAATAAAATTTCACACTTATGGTCTTATCATAGGTTATTCATGGCCTTTTCTAAAATACTAATATTATGTTATATGCTTAGGCTTATCCTTAGGGTTCTTACTATGGTTTTCACATCATAGTTTCCAAAGGTTGACTATACCTTTCCTCTGATACCAACTATAATGACCCATACATTACATACATTTTTATTACATTAAAATTGAATCACACATATTACAACATATCATAAAACCATGAAAGGACCGTATAGGAATAGTGTCTTTTTAACTAGGAAACATAAACAACTGGTTCATAAATCATCTACATCATCTCCCTTTTCTTTTATGAAATCTAGAGTCCCTTTTGGAATATCTTACATAATAACTTTCTTCCTGACATGAGTAAAAGAAAACATACAAAAGTGTGAGCTCAAATGCTCAGTATGGGTAAACAAAAGAAATATCAATCACATAAGAACATAATATTTTGGAAATCTTAACCTGCAGAAGAGATCATAATTTTATAACATGGGATAAATAATAATAGTGAAATGTAATCCCAATAATCATAACATAAAACATAAAACTTTTTTTCATACACACATAATCATAGAGAATCATTTCCTAGTAGTCAAGACTCATTTCCAAGACTATCCTAGCGGACTAAGTCCATTTTTGAACCAAGTCCACTCCTCGTTTCAGTCATGTATCACTGAACCGGATTAACTTTCCATTCCAGCCAAGTCTATCTCATGAGATATAAATCATTACCCAATGAATTAGAGGGAGATATAGGTCCCACCCATCTCATAATGATATTATTCTTATGTGTTCCACAAGATCATAAATCAAACATCATAGCATAACCCATGTAATAATAATGGGATCCTTAAACATCATGTCATCATAACATATATCATATAAGATAAAAAGGGCATCATAAAATTAATCCCATCATAACATTATCAAATCAATGTATAAATAGGGATCTAAATTGAACCCTATATTTTCTTAGATGGAAAATAATTTTGATAAAACACTTGAACTCCGTTCTTAAGGAAAATATCCTTTCAACTTCAAAAACATTTTTCCTTTTTTAACATGTCATATAGTATTAAACTAAAAAAATTTGATTAATAATAAAAATGAAAACTTGTAAAGTAATGTTCATGGAAATAATTTTTTAAGAAATCATAAAAATCCATTCATGCCATATAAGTTAAAAAAACATTCTTCTCGTACTTTGGCTGAAAAAGTCAAAAAGTACCTCATACTAAACGACAAAAGATTCATTTCATATCTTTTAATAAAAACTCATCAATGGGTAAAATTGGATTTAAACAATTGCAGGAGGATATAAATAATATTACATATTTAGGAAACATGTATGTGGATGATAAATATTCTCCAGTAAATTCTGATGTATAAACAATCTCGGATAAAAATGAGATTACGAGATTTTCCCTTACATTAGGTCCGATTTGCTTAGTATGTGTCCGAACCACCTGTATAATGATTTAAATAATGTAATTGACGTATTCCATAATCGTATTCATTGTTATTATATCATATATGGTCATATTCTTAGCTTCGTATTAGTAATATTTCATTGCTACGTGTTATTTGGGTGTTTATTGCTTTTTGTTCTTATGCGTGTTTTGTCGAATATATTCTTATTATTATTTTTCGGTTATTGATACATCATTTAAATAATGTTATATATCATATTTATTCATTTAATTCATTAATATAATTATTATGCATTGAAGATCATGTAGAACGAGTCGCACCACATCGTGGAGACGGTAGGCCGTACGTACACATGAGCGATGATATCGTTCCCCGGATTGTGGAATTGTATTGAAGTGTATGTATACTATTTCAGAATCAATATAACTTTAAAATAATTATATATGGTTAATATTTACACCATTATACCCATCCAAGTAAAGTGGCGGTGGAAAACAGATTACACCACGGCGTGGAGACGATATTCCATACGTATGCACGCGCGATGATTTCATTTTCTATAGGACGGATAGAAGGTGAAATAGGGTTGTTTAATATTTATAATAACATATAAGTATATGAGTGATACTGATGTTATTACTTCATAATGAAACAACTAAATAGGAAGAAGTACAAGAAGAAATAAAGTTGAAATAATCAGTAGCGGACATTACCTCTTCTTTGAATCGCCTCTTCTTTACCTCCACTTAGGGCACTAAAAATGGTTTTTGTAGAAGACCAGGACCTCTAGGATGTTTCTAGAGAAGTTGATAAGGGAAATGGGAAGTGTTTGGATGATCTTGAAGGCTCAAAGTGGTGTGAGGAAGTGAGGGAGGAGGTGCCCTTTTATAAGGGAGGAGAGGTGCACTTTAGAAAAACATAAAATATTATTTTTTTAATAAAGTCATATTCGGTTTATAATGGCTCCAAAGTGACTTATTTTTAATATAAAGTGGGGATGGGTCGAAATACTCTCTACCAATAGGTTCTAGACAAGTTTAGGTTACTATTTTAACCTTATCATTTATATTAAACTCTAAGTTAAATAATTTAACTTTTACCATGTCTTTTTGTTTTCTTACAATATATGGTTAATAAACGTACTATAACAAGCCAAACGAACCCCAAGTGGTTCATTATTTATATAGATAACCTTATTTAAGTCATTTGGAATAACCATAGATTTTTAGGAACAAAATAAAAATTAATAATATAATATTTGTTTTAAAAAACTATTTTATGTCAATTTTTACACTATTTGGTAATTGATTTTTGTGAAAATTATAATAGCATTATTAGTTCAAAAAAAGTTAATTAAATCAATAATAACATGTCATATTAACTTATAAAATTATTTTAATTCATAAAAAGTCTCAAATTACATTTTTTTGGGTATTTATAATATTAATTATGTTAATATTTCCTTAATAAGGTAATTAATGCATCATCATTGTGTCATTAATAAATTAAATTATTTAAAGTCTAAATAATATAAATAAAATAAAATTATGTAGGAAATATTTTTTAGCTTTCTAATGAATATTTATAGTCGAATTTATCTTATTTATAAACCTATATTAAAAATGGTTTAGTTATTAAACTTTGATTTTAACTATTTTAATTATTCCTTAAATAAAAAAATATTAAATGTCCTAATCTAATCCATGTATACCTAAATGGTCATATATTATTCATAAGGTTATTTTTGGTTGAATTAAACTTATCCAATAAAATTAGGAAATGTTTTAGTGTAATAATAATACCATTTCTACCCTTAATTTCCATATTTACTTTTTACCGTGGTAAATAAAAGTAAAAAGATACTATTCACCAGAAATTATTTTTATCTTATTGAACGACATTTTACTCCTTGATATTTACCGTTTCTTTAGAATTTTCGAAATTCCACTCACAGAAGTGGTAAAATTAAGTATTATGTAAATTTTCAAACTCTCATTGGAGGTTGGTAAAAGACGGTGAAAAGTTCCATAAACTTTTTATATATCTGAAATTATTATAAACTGACTCCAATGAACTACTTTGAACTTATATAGGTATTATATATCAATTTTGACCTAAAATAAATTTAAATAAAATAAATAATTATTTAAATAAAAATTCAGTTTTTAAATAGTAACCTAGTGTTTTCACTATTAATAAAAAATGAATGTTTTCAGAAAAATACAAAAAATTCACCCTAGGCTAATTTTGATATTACGAATCCAAAAATGAAGTCCATTTTTAATGATAAAATTTATAAAATTTCAAAACGTGGGCATTACTATTTATAACGGTTTGTTTTAATTATATTTTAATAGCATATCGTTGTATTGTGAAATTCTGTATTGTGTACAATGCAAGCTATCGAGAAAGGTTGTGATTACATGTAAACAAGCCAAGCTAGTGTTGTGTGTAGTGAAATATTCCTTTGATGATGTATATAACATAAAAAAAATATTTCTCATAAAAATCTCGGGTGTTACAGGGGCCATCCATCCTTTCCCTCCAGGCCTGCGCACCACCCTCCCATCTAGCTCCTGCACCCTCTTCTTGCTCCAGTGGGCCAGTGGAATCCCCTCGACCTGCCCTGCTCCTCCTGCTTCATCCGACCAGCAGTAGTGCAATGACCCCTAGTTCCCCTTCCATTCTTCCGACCAGCCTGCTGAACCTTCTACCGAGGCCATGGTCCTCACAGACCCTCGAACGCGACCTCCTTTACTTACTACGTTTGGGCAAGATGATCCTTCGGCCTTCCTCCTACTCAGCACACCAAGGCATCATCACCTTTCCCTGTTCCAGCCCTCCAGTAGAGGCATATCACCCTCCACCATCCCGCCATCAACGACGCGACACCCCAACTCCCCTTCATGATATCCAGCTGACTCCCCCATTGCATCTGCACCCTTTGGTGCACACCCACTTCTCACCCACGGTTCTTCTATCCCCTTCCTGTGCGCATCGCATCCTTTCGATTATCGCAAGACCTTTTTGTCGTCCCTCGATCATCACGTGATGCATCACAACCCCCAGATGCTTCGATCAGGTCCGCTGTCAGCCGCACCGGTCTTCATGCAACCGTTGACAACGATGGTGACCTTTCTAGTGCACCGTGACACCATTCCCAACGATTCTTCTTTTCGTGCAACCATGATGGTCAAGCGAAGCTCCGTTCCGAGGGGAAGTTTGTGCCGCTTCATTGTTGGATTTTTTTAATAAGTATTTTTGTGTTTTTACCTATTTTTTTCGAGTATTCTAGCATATCAACGAGGTTTTTATGCGGTACTATAGGTGTCGGCTTGCGCATGCTTATGCGCTTGTGTGAGGTGTGACACGCCAGCATGTTCGAGCAGTGAGTCGAGGTAGGTCCCCACTACACATGCCATTATATTTGGAAATTACTAATTTATTGTTATTTCAATAAATTTTATATTAATCGTAAATAATATTAAATAATTAGTTTTAGAATAAATTTTCATTGTGAAGGATAATGGTTCTCTCTTGTTTTGAATTACCTAAAAGCGTTTTTTTTAAATGTGCATCATTTGTGTTAATAAAATTCATGGTTGGCCTTTATTAGTAAATTTTGTTTCTTTTAAGGAACAACTTGGGTTGCAAATGTTTTTGGCTTTCTAAAATGGATTTCATAAATGAGGTTTTAGATGGTTTTGAGATTAAATTTGGTGTTCCCTTGATTCTTTTTAAATGGTTTGGAATGTGTTTGTTCTTCTGAAAATAGGTTGGTGTTGAGTTCATGGTTAAGGCTAGTTTAAAGCTTTAAAGAAATGAAATATTTTGAAAACTCTATTTGGGGTGACTCATGGGTGGTCTTATTATGAACCTTGATTGTGTGAGTTTTGTGTGATGTTTGTGAATTGTGATTGGTTACTTTATTGAAATTGATGACTCACCCCTTTTTATTGCATGTGTTGACATGGGAACCTAGCTTAATAAGTGAATCTTCTGAGAACGATTGCTGCACTAGTTTAGACTATACACTGGCTAGTGGCGCATAGTAGAGAGGTGTTCTATTATCAGTGTTATGTGATTGGGCCCCTTAGTTAGGCCATGTAGGGAATCATCGAGAATTAGGGCGTTATGACATCATTGAGTAGGGAATACCTTCAGGATCAGTCAAAAGTACAATACAATCTTGTTTGTTCATGAGCTCCTAGGTTCGACCCATGTTTTCCTAATAGTTTATTTGTATGTGAAAAATTATTGAGAGGTCTAGTATGGTTATTGGCCCCTGTGTGCCACTTTTTTCATTTCCCTAAGTGTGAATTGTGTGTTGTGTATGGGTTTCCTTTTGACTAACAACTAAAATTGGTATTTCCAAATTGTTCGAAAAAAGGTTCTAAAAGGAAATGCACCTATTTTTTCAAACATTAAACTTGTTTTTAAATTAAAAATGGAAATAGACTATTATTTATTTTAGAAATGAAAGTGTTTGTATGGAAACCCATATTTTATATAATTTAGTTCAAATATAGAATTTTTAATTTCTTTATTTAATGGTAGTGCTTTGGGAATAGATTGTTGGGCACACCTACTGAGTTGTAATAATCACAGCTATAGTGTTTTTCTATTTTTAGTTTATGTTGCAGGTTTGACTCGAGCTGTATCTCCATGGGAGAGAGTTGGTTATCGATTGTTGAGCCACTCTTGGAGTCATGAGGAGTTTTGGTCGTGGTCAGGTTAGTTGGTTATTGTTGATCATTCTTTCTTTTCGTGTTGTTTATTTACTTTGTGTTATTATACATTTTCTGCTTCTTTATTTATATTTATTTGGTGAAATCAATCTCAATTATCCTCTATTGATGCCCTTTCTCTTTTTACCTGCCCGGGATGATCGGGAACGCCTCTCAGGCCATGTCACGGACAGGCTTGGGTGAGCAGTTCAGGGTCGACCCGGGTTGGTTTGTGAGAACATTAATTATTATGATTCTAAATATAGAATCTATTTAACTAATTCATATTCAATAAGAGTTTAATTTAATTTTAAATAAGTGTTCAAATTACAATGAAAACTCAAATGAGAAATATTGAATCTTTAAGCATAAAACATAATTTACATACACTAATTTCTATGTAAAACCCATCAAACGAATATTAAAAATATACTATTTAATATATAATTTAAAAATTTCCTTAAATATTCTAATGAATAGATATAAATTTAATATATTGAGATGAATATTCATTGTATAAAAAACAATTTTCAGACAAATGTATTTTTAAACAAAAAAAATAAACTTATACCGAAATCCATTATAATGATGATTCTTATATAATTAATTATATTATATATAATTAAAGGATACTTATATTACTTTAAAATCAAATTTAAATCATATTATAACTTTCACTTGAAAAATGGAATTTTTCATTAAAATTTGTATGTTTCAATATTCACTGAAAAATTAATCCTCTTAGAAAAATCCTACAAATCGACCCAAATAATTTCGTGAAATGATGATTTCCTAAATGATATTAATTTTCTAAAATAAAATTTCTAAAAAATGGTATAAATTAATTATAGATTTTATGTTTTTATAAATAAATAAAAACTATTTTTGAATAAAACTTATTTTTGAAGTATAAAATGATTTTACAAAAAATTGAGTACTTATTTATTATAAATTACTTAATAAATTTGAATTATTTATAACCTCTATAATTTTTTTTAATTTTCTCATTACTATTCATACCTTACAATTTAATAGCTATCTTATAACAATTTTACATTATCACAGTTCATATAGGCTCGGGGTTGTGTGTAAAGAAATATATCAAACAAATACAATTTATATAAAGTAAAAAAATTATATTCTAAAACCTTAGGGAGTTCATGATGTGGGTAACTCATCTACAATGATGTGTCTTCACAACCCATCATCCTGATCTAGGTGATGAGGGTATACCACCAACCATAATTCAATGATGAGAACCACCACAACTGATCTCCTCTCACAATTAATTTTAACTATATGATGTGACATCCCGTAGGGTTTGAATAGGTGGTTGTCCTCTTACTCTGAAACCCAATTTCGCTCTCGTATATAGGATGAAAACTTTATTGACTACTTTTGAGAATATTGAATGTTTAAAGACTATATCCTAAGTTTTTAGATGCTCTTTAAGACCCAATTCAAAATTTTATACCTTAGATTCATCATCTCATCTCAGATGTTGATTAAAGTTGAGTAATTCATTAATGTTTTAAGAATAATATCCCATAACATGTATATATCCTTTATAGTGTTTCTATGACCCTTTTCACTTTACATAATTCTAGGTATCAAGATAAAATTTTATATGGAGGGGTTCTTTAAATATTTCCCATGTAAGTACGTAGAATTTCATAGGATCAAGCATCACATCCCATCATCAATGTTTTTATCATTATAGTATGAAGGTGGAAAGATTAAATCAATGTTACTTAGGTGTTTTAGGGATTTTATAAATGATGTGGAGATGATTAGTCAACTATTTGAGCTTTTAAAGGGATACATAACCCCAAAAATTTAGGTGCTGCTGTAACTAAAAATACCCCATGACATTGAAGGCCATAATATCTTTTCGTAGAGTGACTTGACCATATACAAAATGAAAATGGGAAATCTACTCCATGAACTATATGCCTACTAGAGGTCAAATTTTTGGTGCTAACTCATCTGTACTTTACTTATCAGTAAGAGTTTGTCTTCTTGATGATATCCTCTATACTAAAGTAGATAATGATATCAATTCTTTAATCCAAAAAGTAACAACCCCAAATATTATAAAAAATTTATAGGTAAGGTGTAACCCCAATATTCTCTCCCTTACAATCATTTATTAAATCTATTTTCATTTTTAGCACATTATAAATCATTTTAAAATTGTATAACATGCTAAAACGAATGAGTAACAACACAAAAAAGTTATTATTTGGATATCGAATAAAAGTAAGGATACAAATAAACCATAAATTTGAGGAATCAATTTATAAAATTTATTAACATAATCATCAAATATATATATATATATAACCATTTTTTTTATTTCTAATATTTTAGTTAATGTGAGTAGTCATCTAGTTCAAATGGTAACTCGATACAAAAATAAATATAATCTCACATCATGACATGTTATCCTACTCGTTTCGACCTATAGACACCTAATATGATGCATTACACATGATGATTAAGGAATATCCCAAATAAATGAAAAGGATGGGAAGAGGAATCCCATTATTCCCAAGGAAACTCATGATTTCACTATAATTATATTATCAATGATTATTAGTTATTTACTTCTTGAATCTCAATGGTACTATTCTCCAATATACTCTCATGTCCCATACCCCTGAGCCCTTAGTATGCTATATTACAACTTTTTAGCATCTAATACCTAAATATCAGAATGAAAATCATGACACCTTATCATAATACCTCATGTTCACTTCCTTGTCATTAGTGGCTAGTGTAAGTACCGATGGACAATCATTACAGGCATGGGAGTTGGTTTTAACAAAATATAAAATTTTAATAAATATATAATGTATGCTATAACTTGTGTCATGACCTATCTCGGTCTGAGATAAAAACTTCATATGAAAATTCATTAACAGATGCAGGAAAAAGTATATTACAAGGTAGAAAATGATAGTACAACATGAACATGCGTCATATATCATAAAGGAACAAAAAATAACCAAATATATACATGTGAGAGAAATATATCTGAAAACCCATATACGTATATGTTAATAAACCAAACAAGTCCTAAGGACCATGAGTGGTTCTCATAGTTGTGAATTCATTAAAAAAAGTCAGTAGGAAAACCTAAATCTATACATTATATCCATGCTGCAAAACCAATAAAATTTCCACCGAGGCTCCAAGTTCAATGTGTTTGAAAGCATATAATGTTTGGGTGCCTTTACCATACATGGATCACGTATTCAAGGATTTGGATGTGTCCTGAGATGGGACCATTCTACTACATAACTCATCCAATATTCACATTATCACAACATTACATCAAATCTCGACGAAACACCCAACTATATTCCAATTTTATTACACTAACACATGGAATCCCACCACTACATATCCCAATTGAAGTTTACTTCAATGCTTGTTGCGTTCATAATCATCTAATTCTACCATGTTATACCCAATTTCTATGTCCAGCCTGTATACTAGATCTAATATTAAACATAATGACATGATTGATTGTTAACATATAGAGGTAAGAAATTAATATGGATTAAAACCATAAAAATCATGAAGATTACTCCACATTTAATAATACATTTGAATGATTTAAATTTTATCATATTCAAATAATAGTTTTGTTTAAACTATTGGTTACTTCTCATCATGTTTTTATTGTGAAAAAATTATAATATTTCCAATATCCAAAATCGGTTGATGTTAATATTTCACAATATGACTATTTTATTTTCATTGGTCCCTTATCAAGGCTATGGAACTCCAAATTTCTAATGTAAGAACGTTGTATATGATAACATGTATGACACACAATAGGTAGGTGAGATGGGAATATAACAACTTGAGACTTTATGATATATCATCAATTTTAATAAAAACTCAATCGATTATATATATTTTAATTAATTTAACACTCTATTTATCTTGAATTATATGAAATAATGTGCTTCTTTGAAAGCACACATTACAAACAAGGCCTTGTTTTACTGAATAATACTATATTATTAATGTTATTATTTAATATGAAAATTATCTCACATTCATTATAATGGAGGGCATGAATATGACTAATTAACATTTTAAAATATATTATTTACATTGGTTTATATTTTATCTATTTATTAGTAATAAATAAAAATCATTTTAAAGAAAAATAAATGATTTATGAAGAAAAATAATTTTTTAAAAGGAGGTGTAATCATTCTTGGAAAATAGAATTTAAATTTAAATTTTACTAATTTTAGAAAATTTATATGACAAAATGAAATTTATTTTTGAAATAGGAATACAAAAAATATCTTATGGTTATTTTCTTTGTATTTTTAAAAAACATTATATTTTTTGATTAATAGTAAAAAATAATGGATTTTAATTGAAAACTATTATTATAAATAAATAGTTTGTTATGTTAAATTATATTTTTAATTGATTTTAAAGTGATATTAGATAAATTTAACATCAATTAATAAAATTCTGTTCTTTGTAATTATTTTCATATTGAATTTAGATATACAACCATTTCAAACATCTAAGAATTTTTTCTTTAAAACCACACTTTCACATCGCATCTACGAGATTAATTTAAAATTAAATTATTCCCTTTCAATGATTTGAATTCAAAATGTATTCCAAATTTGGAATCAACATAATTTTTAATTTCAAATAATGTTAACCTGGTTTTTTACCAAAATTATTTTTGATAATAGTTAAAATTAATTACAATGATTAAAGAAAAAAAGACTTTACTTAGTGGTTAAACATAGAATATAATGTGTAAAATGTCATACCAAATGGTAAAACATACATTTTCATGTTATAAATATTAATTAATATGTTAGATTTGTTTTTATCATCAAAATTTATTTTAATTATTAGATAATAAATAATTAGTTTACATGTCTAAGAAGTGCCAATGCAGAAATTATTTAGTTAACAATTAAAAAAAATAAATGATACTAAAAAAGGTGAAAGTGAATTAAATTGAATTAATTGTTTTCTTATATTAATATTTTGGGATTTATATATCATGTAACAGATGTTTGAAATTAATATATTAAAATTCAATCATTTTACTTACATTTTTAAATTTAAATTAAAGAAATAATTTCAAAATTAACATTAATGTTCTTTTATAATAAATTATATTTTTTAAAATGATTTAAAATTACTAGAAATAAAATATTCTGGAATTTTTTATAAAATTTTAATAAATATAAAATATATTCCATTAATGGAACAATTTATATTTTATAATAAAGATATTTAACCAAGAATAGTAAAGACATTTTTTGCACGGTTTGGGTTAAATCAGTGTTTTTCCCATTACATGCGCTTTGGTTAAAATTATTTTCCAACACACAAGGGTTTTTTATTTTATAAATTAGATATTATTATTATAAAAATTGGTTATATTGTATATAATAATTCTCACTTTTAATTATTCTTAATGGATAAATTACCATGGTTAAAAAATTTGTTACTATAAGAAAACCAAAATGGTAAAAATATGAAAACATAGATGTTAAGGAACAACATTATAAAAATGAATTTACATTTTTTTGGTGGATTTTTTTATCGATCATATTAATACTACACTAAATTTTTATTATATTATAGATCCACTTGAGTTAAGGGAAACCCCCCAATAAAGAATACGTTTGAGTATTTTCAAGAATGCCACTCCTCTCTACTATAAAAGTGCACTCACTCTCCCCCAATATTTACAACTCTAAACCCATTTTTATTGAAAAAAGACAAACAAAATAACTTCAAAAATTTTCTACACTCATCCTAGAATCCTTATATTGGTTAAAAATAAAAAAAAATAAGGTTTTAGTGGAAACCTAAAGAGGATACCCGGAGAAGAGATAATGTTATTCTAAAAGCCTTTTTATTTCATTTCCTTCTCCACCTCATTCAATTCTTAAAATACAATGATTATATATAAAAATAAGTATTATAAGTATATTTATATTTTTTTTAATGTTATAACCTAAAAACGTACACACATCCGTCAAATGGGTTACAAAATCATCATTCATGTGTATGGAGGACTACCGCCTTGTGAACTGATGTTAATCATTTTTTTACCACCACTATTTAAGGTTAGTAAAAATGATGGATTTACTATTTATAAATAATACATATGATATTTAGGATTTTATTATTCATCATTAATTAGTATATCATACATACCATTAGGATTTCCATTTTTTATGAAAACTGATATCGTCGCCTGTGTGTACGAGAGAATACCACCTCACAAAGTGAAGTGATTCGTTCACACTATACATAAAATTTATTAAATATGGGTTTAATAAATATATGTGATATATATTAAAAAACTATACTTGGATAATAATATATATAGTTCATTTTTATTTTTTCAATATGAAAAGATAATCGAAATAATGTTCATGCGTACATATGGCCTATTGTCACCATGAATAGTGTAGTTCATTTACTATCAAAAAATATTAATGGATTAATAAAAAAAATATATAATTAATACATATTATATTTAAATCATGGAAAATTTTTTTTTTTAATAATTATTGAAATAAGAATGAACCTAAAAACAAAACTCAAAACATACTTCAAAAACAAGGTAATTAACAACAAAAATAATAAAAATAACGAATGGTTATTAATTAATAAGTGTTAAGATGTTATATCAGGATCATATATGAAATTATAAATATTAATATGGTTTTTTTATAAGTTAATTACATTTTTAGAACCATTAAAATTATTTTTAATATCATTTAACTAATAGGAAGCATATGGTAAGGAATTTCATCTCAATTTATATTCCATTTACACATATTTTTTATTATGAACCAATTAACTATAATTTGGTGTATATACTTCCCTTTTGACATGTAATATAATGAATAATTAATTTTTCATCATATTTTAATTTTCAAATTGAATTATTTTATTCAAATATTTTTAATTGAAAATTACTAAATGGTAGTAGTTATTGTTCAATCTCACTTTATTTTGTGATTATTGACTTTCTCTTGAATTAATCAGAATATTGAAATAATTTTTCATTGGAAATTATATTTATTTTTAATAATAATATTCTTTTATGATGGATATCATAATTTCATAAATTGTAATCCATTTTTATATATGGTGTTTACTTTGAATGTTATATGATTTATTAGGGAAATATTGATAAATATGTATCTTCTACATAATAAAAATATTTGACAAGGGACATTTTTTATGATTTAAATTAATTATTAAAAATATGGGGATTCTTTAGGACACGAATTAAATGGATTGGGGATTAATAAATAATATCCCATCAATTTATCAGTAGTCTCATGCGACGAATCAGTTGGTCTAATTAGATGCGTTTCTACCGACAAACATAAACTATAGTGAGTATAGATGCTAATAGTAACTATCTTTTGAGTAGATCTTAATAGTTTAGGAATCAAAAATTAAATGTTACATAATTATTTTTTTTCAATTTGATTATTTATTTAATTAAAATATCCATGGTTACATTGTGATCTTATATGATTATTTATATGGAATTATATGATTATCTTTTATTCCAACTATATTATGCACACATTATCGATTAATTAGAATGTTATTCAGTAATTTTCCTTAAAATGATAAATTTTCTTCATTAATTTATTATATATTTCTCTTCAATGAACATTTTAAGAGCATTTACCATAACCTATATTTTCCCTTTCCCAGTGATATGAAGATTAATTCTTGGAATAAGTTTTCAAAGATGCTGAGCATTTTATTTTTTTATATAATATGTTTCATTTTCTATTCCAAATCTAAAATTGGTATAATTTATGTTTTTTGTTTCCAAAAATTCTTAACTTTCGGGTCCTCTAGGATTTTATTACTTATAACTATTCCAATGTAATAATGAAAGGAATCAGGTGAAGGCTATTGGGGTCAGGGTTCTTACAGTTGGTATTAATGTAAAATTTATAAAATCTATGGAAACAAGATTTATGAAAACATAGATTTGTGAAAAAAATTCTATGATAGTATTTTAGGACAAGTATAAATGATGATTATAGTGTATTGGTAAGTAATAGATTATATGGGCCTTCTTAGCAATACATTTCTATTTGGACACTACAAGTGGTCATGGTTCAGACATATAGGTACATAGGGATAATAACTCTAAAAAGTTGTGTAAGGTTTAACTCAAGAATTACCTGGAACCTGAAAATGGGCCTTATTATACACCTGGTTTGAAAATAAAATGGTATATTTTTAGTATAATTCAAATATTCTGTAGAAATAATTATAAATAATTTGAATTGATATATCCCCAAATAATCCATGATTATGATTATGAGATTAGTTATGATGAGTTTTTTCCATTTATGATTCAATAATCTTTGTGTTATAATTTTTATTTCATAAATATATGATCTAATATAGTGTATTCCATTATTTCTAAATGGATCTTAACATAAGGAATGAGAACCACATTTGTGGACCTGACCAAATAGTAACAACGATCATTTCTTTAATTCAATTAATCCAATACATTCATGGGAACTAGTCACTCAAACATCCTCATCATATGAGAAGATAAAATCATGTGAAAAATATAAATAAATAAGTATCTATGTATTATATATTCAAAGGAGTGAAATATAAAAATTGTATGACTAAGAAGAATAAGTGTAATTCTTGGAGAAAGATAGATAAAGGAAAGAAGAGAATTAAGGATTTTTTCCACATGTTATTAACTGTGGAAAGAAACAGCCTAGTACTTGATTAAAAGGATTGGTAGTTTTCTACAATTTTAGAAATAGATTCCATCAATATTTAGAACTAAAGGGAATGAAAAAGGAATTTTCTAGTTTTCAATTCATAAATTATAGATATATGGGTCTCTATATAAATGAATTCCCTAAATTCCATTGAAATATACCTTAGAAGAAGCTTAGGGGTCAAGGTAAAGATCATGCTATTACCACTGAAGAAGAGAAATGATTAATTTTCCAATTCATGGATCCATAAATTATTTCATTTAATTTTTTTATTGATGATATCATGGTTATAATAATTTTTAAAAGCATAAGAATTTTACTATATTGCTTTTTCATTAAGTATTTGAATGCATATGTAGTACGATACCAATGGCTAGGAAAAATATATCAATAGAAACTTATAATTCATAAAAAACTAGTGATTAAGGTAAAGATGAACTTTAATAAGTTCTTCATATATAGATAATAGTGTTATTAAAAAGATGTTATTGTTATGGATAATGTAAATTATATAGTACTGACTACTTTGGAATTGATTAATGTTTTTTTAAAAAATTATTTTATACTAGATGGAGTTACAACACCTTTGGATTTAAATAATATATCCATTAAACATTGTATTACATAAGGAATAAGGAATAATTCATGTTTTCAATAAGGTTTTCATGGTAATTCATGTTATTACCATTTTTTCAAAATAATAAAATAGGAAGGTAATCACTTGTTTGAATGAGATGATTAAGATGCACTCCATGTTGTTTGAGAGTTTAATGGTAATTTAAATTTTGAAATTTTGTACCCTTATTTGTAATTTTTGGAAATTTATCTTTTGTAAATGTTAATAATTTTAACCATTTATGAAATGGTTTATGTTGATATTTTGAAGCGATTTTAGAGATTATTATATTACTTTTGCATATAATGCAACATTTGATAAGAGGTGGAGTAGAGATAGTTCAAGTCACAACCAAAGGATTATATTATGATTATGAAATGGAATGAAATCAATTAAATATATCATATTATGATAGTTTTTATAATTTAGAAAAAAGAACAGTGAAACAAAAAAATTATCTTTTTACATTCATATATGATGAATCAGATGGTAATTTAAATCATCACAAATTTATAGTTTTAAGGCCCTAAACATTCCATTAATAATTCAATTTCTTGTTATAAGTGACCTCTATAACATTAAATAATTATTTATTAATTTATCCAATTTTAAAATATATAAATTACACCACTTGTTTCATACTTGGAAGCCTAGTTATGTGATTATACCATATACTTGTTGTAAATCTCTTTCTCTGTTATTAAGTGGATATTTTATTAAATATTTTTATAATGTGGGGGTTTTCAACAATGATATTTATAATTGTAAAAACCATGATTACCATGATCAAATTTAAATTTATAGGATGAAATTTATTTGAGGGGGAGGTGGGAATGTAACACCCGAAAATATTAAAGTAAGAACATTGTATTCGATAAGATGAATGATAAGAAACAACATACGTATAAGGGAATATAACATCGTAAGGCATAATGATATATTTAAAATTTAATGTAAATTAAATCAATTATATATCTTTAAAAAAATTGATCACTATATTCATCTTATGTTACACAAAATAGTGAGTTTCTTTGAAAGCTTGCACTACACACGATGCTAATTTTAACCAAACTATAATATATTTTTAATATTATTTTTTTAATATGACATTTGTCACCTATACATTGGAATGGATGGAATAAATAGGATTAAATAACTGATAAAAATATATATTTTACAAATATTTATTATTTATCTATTTATATTTAATAAAATAAGAATCATTTTAATAGAAAGAAAATGATTTCTCAAAAATTAAATTATTTTTCGTATAAAGACAGTTTAATCATGCATGGTGCACATAATTTAAAATTGTTTTTTACCAATTTTAGAAATATTATATGGCAAAATAAATGTCATTTTTGAAATTGGAAAATCAGCATTATCTTTGGGTGAATTTTTGCTATTTCTCTACGAACTTTCATTTTCTGATTAATAGAGAAAATACTAGATTTTAATTGAAAACAACCTTTTCATTCAAATTATTTTCATGGTTAAATTTTATTTTGAATTAGTTTTAATGTAAAATTTAATCAATTTAATATAAATTAATCAATCAAAGTAAATTTTATATTATTAATATTTAATTTAGATATAAAAAAATTTCTAACTTTTGACAATTTTTCCATTAAAATCTCCCATTCTCATCACATGTGTTGGATTAATTTTAAATTAAATTATACCATTTATATGAGTTAAATTTAGGAAAATGGATTCCATATTTCAATTAAATATAATTTATAATTTAAAATATGTCCAACATTATTTTATACCATTGCGATTAGTGAAAATATTTAAAATTAATTACAACCATTAAGGTAAAAATGATTTTAATTAGTGGTTAAGTAGAGAAAATAAAGTCTAAAATCACATACCAATTTTTAAATAACAATTTTATAGAAAAATATATACCCTGAAAACATTATTCTAAATTTTTATGAGTTTTTGTGATAATATTTTATAAAATTTTACTATAAAATAAGCGATGTAAAAAGAATAAAAGGAACATTCCTTGCCTTTAATAATTATAAAGCTCTTGAACAACGAAAAAAAATCCTATTTTTTGTTAGAAATATTATATTAGAGGTTAAATGATTTTTTATCCTAATAATTTATTTTAATTTTTTATAGATGAATTAATTACTTTACATTCTTAAGAAATTCTATAGCAAAAATTATTTGGCTAATAATTTACTAAAATTAATGATAATGAAAATATTAAAAGTAATGAAAATTTAAATAATTATTATCTTACATTAATTTTCTAGATGAATATATTATTTTAAATATTTTTTAACTTAATAGATTAAAATTACATCCTTTTCATGATACTTTAAATTTTTAAAAAATAAATATGTTCAAAATTGATATTAATGCTATTTTATAATAAATTGTATTTCATTAAATGTTTTAAAAATAATAAAAATCTAATATTCTAAAAATTAATTTTTAAATATTAAAATATTTCCATTAATGGACCAATTTATATTTTATAATAGACATATTGACACCTAAATAGTAAAATCTTTGTTTGGATAGTTAGGGTTAAAGAAAAGAATTTTCCCAAAACATGTTCTTCTATTAAAATTAATTTCCAAAAAATATGGTGTTTTTATTTTATAAAGTAGATATATTATTCATAATGAAAGGGTATAAGTTTTATAATATGTATAGAATTAATTTATTCTTCATGGATACATTTCCTAGGGTTGAAAATTAGTTACCTTAATAAGAACCAAAATAGTAAAAGTAGGGAAACATAGATGTTAAGGAACAGAATTATCAAAATTAATTTGTTTGTATATTTTGGAGGTGTTACTATGAAAATTAAACCCTAAAATAAAATATTAATCAATTTTTGATCAACATTAGGTAAGTGAGGCCTCCTAGTAGTGAATACTTTTGATTAACAATTAGAATGCCACTCCTCCTCAAATATAAATGGGAACTCGCTCACCCAATAATTCACACATCTCAAGGAAATTGAATTAAAAGAAACTAACAAAATAATTTCATAACTTCCATGAAGTAATCCTAGTATAATTTTTTGTGTAATAAAGATAACCTTTGAAGGTTTTATAACAAACCTAGGAATGATACCTGAAGAAGAGGTAACGTTTTTCTAAAAGAATTTTTATTTTATTTCCTTCACCACCTCAATAAATTACTATAATATAAAGATTATATAGTAACCTCTGTATATTTAATGTATTGATATGTTTTTATTTTAATTTTACTGCAAAAAACATCACACACTTCCATTAAATTTGTTACAAAATCATCATTCATGTGTATGGAATACTACCACCTTGCAAACTGATGTCATTCATTTCTATATTACCACCATTCAATGATCGGAATAATGTAGAATTTATAATTTTTATATAATATATATTATATTTATGATTTTTTTATGATTATTTAATTATTATATCACAAATAAATTATTTACTTTCAATTTTTGGGAATATGAATTCAGCGCTTGTGTGTATGGAAGACTACCGACTCACGAAGCGATATTATTCATTCATGCTAAATTTTGACTGTATTAAGGATGGTTTTAATAAAAATTTGTGATATATATAAAATAAAAAATATACTGGAATGATAATAGATATATATATGTTACATTTCTTTCTTTCAATATGAAAGGAAAATCGAAACTACGTTCATGCGTACGTAAAACCTATTGTCCCCATGAATGATGTATATCATTTCATATCAAAAAATTATATTGACTACTCTATATATAAATATAATTAATATATATTATATTTAAATCATGTTTTAATTTATAGATATTATTTAATTATGATCCAATTATGAGGTACCAAAAAATAACATGTCAAAACATACTCGAAAAACTAGGCAATTAACACTCGAAACAATGAAAATAATGATAGATTATTAACAAATAGGTGATAAAATGTTATAATAGGTTTATATATTAAATTATAATCATTAATATTTTTTTTTATTTAAAAAAATTAATCAAACCATTATACATGAAGTTAAATATTAGTCAACCCAAATGAAGTGAAAGTTAAAGAATTTTGCGTTAAATTACATCAAATTAAGGATTAATTGTTATTATACACCAATTCAACATTATTTGGTGTATATAATTTCCTTTTGACATGTAAAATCATGAAAACATAATTATTTATGATATGTTATGTTTCATTTTTACTTATTTATTCTAATGTTACTTGACTTGAAAATTACCAACTGCTAAGGGTTATTTGGAAATCTCACTTACTTTTGTGATTGTTATCTTTCTTTTGAATCAATCGCTCTATTGTAATAAATTTTTTATTAGAAATTATATTAATTTTTAATATCAATATTATTGTATGATGGATATTATTATTTATTAAATTGAATAACTTTTTTACATTTAGAGTTTACTTTTAAAGTTATATGATTTATTGGGGAAATATTGATAAATTTGGACCATTTACTCAATATAGATATCTGATATGGAAAATTGTTTAGGATTTAAATATATTAGGAAATATATGAAGAATTTTTAGAAATGCAGTACATAGGTTTGAGATAGGTGAATGTAATCCCCTAGATGCATCAATAGTCCCATTTGGTGAATCAGTTGTCAAAATAATAAAGGTGAACTTCCCACATACTTAAACCTTCTTGAGGATAGATCTTGACAGTAACTATCTTGATGATAGATCTTGATAGTTAATGAAGCCAACATAATTCATTCCATCATTATGTTTATTGAATTTTTTTCTTTTATTAGTAAAAATATCAATGATCAAGTTTTAATATCATGAAATTATTTATGTGGTATTATATAATCATCTTTTATTCCTTCCATATTATGATCAAGTTATTTATTAATTGGAATGTTCTTCAGTCATTTACATTTCTTTAATGATAAATATTTATTTATTTATGATACATTCTATTTTACTTAACCATTACTAATTATTTTATATTTCCCTTATTTCATTTTCTTTCCCCAAGATATAAAGATGAATTATTTGAATGAGTTTTCAATTATACTAAGAGTTTTATTTTGTTTTTAATTATGATTAAATTTCCATTCCCAGTATAAAATTAGAATCCGTTTTATATATAGTTTCCAAAAAATTATAAGAGTTTTTGGCCTTTTTAATTTTATTCCTTATATCTACGCCAATGTAATAATGTAAGGCACCAGCTCCGGGCTATTATGATAGAGTTTATTACAAAGGATAATTCCTTAAGTGTGGGGGGTCAAGGTAAGATATATATAAAAACGTTTTCCCATGAATTTAATCTTTCTCTCTCAATGTGAGGAACACCCCTTTCTCTCCCCAATGTTCTCTCCACAAGAGATGAAAGCAATAAGTTGAAAAGTATATTTTGACATGGTTCACCCTAAACAATCTAGTTAAAAGTTAATATGGAGGTGGTGTTTCTATTAAACAAAAAACTAGAGTGATAATCACTTATTTGTTTACAGGATTGAGTAGTCACACTAACTCTTCAAACTCACCATTCATATAGAAAAGAAAAAAACACTACATCTCTCCAAAAATAGTAACACAATACTCCATCCTTGTAACACTTATTCTTCAAGAAATGAGTGTGTAAAAATACACCTGGAATAGTGTGTATCTTATATACAAATTAATGATGTTCTAGTGATAAAATTATATTATACTTTCTTTTTTCATCTCCACAATCAAATTTTCTATAATGTATGTGAATCTCATATCAATTCTCTTGACCAAACTCGATACCGAACACTAGAAAGTATGTTTATATTTCTATATGTAAAAATACATGGTTTAGATTATGAGTAATCAGAAAATTAATTTTATCAAATGTTTGATATGAATAAACTATTCATCTCTCCTCCTAGGATCAATTAATGTGACATTTACACTTAAAAATAGTAGATAATGACCATTTAGTTCACATTAAAGAACTGATATCTAGATCATAACGTCCTATTAAAACTTCTATACTTTTAAAGTTACTCCTAAACTATGGTGTGACTTTACAACCAATAGTATAGGATCTCCACCATAGTGTAGCCTCTATCAAAATGGTCTAAAAGAGGGATTTAATTATTTTTTACAGACATATTCTCTATTTTGTGCAATAGATTCCTTTGAATAGGTTTATTTTTATCATTCATAAGGATCCTATAGAGACCTCCCATGATCACACTACAATATTCTCCAACCTATAGACTCAATAAACTAACTATGATTTTTAAATTTATTACAGTTTGATATCCTATAGGATTTTAAGAAATCAAAAAAATAATGCTACCCAATCTATACTATCCATGTTGAAATGTGTATCTATGATATGGTTGTCTCCATCTCTTGAAAAAAAATATTCTATAGCCTATCCCTATAGTGTAGGTCACGTTAAAAATATTGATATGTTGAAAATTAGTGGTTCACCCCTACATAGATCCTCAACGCATAGCATGACATGTTTCAATGTAGCCACATGTAGACATAGATAAACACTAAAAACTATCAGCCTAGAAAATACAAACCCTCAAGGAAATAAAAAAACCCATGGAATGGACATCACTTCTTCAAAGCGGATACAGTACTAGCCTTTATCCACGATATCTAAAACATGAATCTAAATGATCATATGAAGTATCATGATTGGTTGTGCCATCGTGGATATAATCTAAACACATTTTTTCTCCAATATCAACACACTGTATTGGTTTAATGAATCCCTAAAAATCAGTCAAGAATAACTTATTCTCAATATCAATATTCAAATCAACATATAGATGCAATTTTCATAAATCACAATCGACAAATATAACCAAAGGGATTGTGGTAAAAAAATCTCCCTTTGGTTTTGTTGGAAATGTGATTTCTACCACATATTTTCCAGCATGAATAGAAAATTTTATAACCTAACTCACCAAAACAACATGATGAATGTTTCTTCTTTATATGAGTTTATCAATGATTTATCAATCACATAAATATAAGCTCATGTGAGACAAGGATCAGTGTAAGAAATAAGGGTGAGATGTAATAATTCACATGAAGAAAGCACATCATGGAACTTTACTTATCTCTAATTCAAAAACATCCAAAAAATATTTCCAACACTCTCCCATTATTAGAACTCCACAACATGTCACAACATTCACCTATTGGTTTATTGATCATGAAAACTTTCTACCCCTTTTTTAATAAACCAAAAAATAAGTTCCATAAAGATCCATAAGAGAGAGTTAGAAATTTTAACAATGGATTTTAGAGAGAAATCATACCATACTCAAAAGGAAATAACTATTGGGGAGTGAGGGATATTTATTCATTTCCATATAAAGAGAAGTATTTATTTATATTCCTAGAGCCAACTAATTCCTATCGAAATCAACATTGGGTACATCATTTTTTGTGGTGTCTGATACTTTCTTTTGAGTATGCACATACTCTGACTTCAAAAGCCATCACTCAATTTTGTTATTTATAAAATTTTATTTCAAATAGATGTGTTTTATTCATGAGTGTTGAATGAGATTTGTTCATATGTTAATATAACATAAATTTCTGAAAATTATCCAAATAGGAGATACTTTCACAATTTCAATATATTCAAGAAGTTAGTGCATCTATATCAAATAGATATAATTTTTAGTTTTTATGACATATTCAGTATCTGTAGTACTTAAAGATATATATTATTACATTTTTTAATTTTCTAATAAATGCTAAATATTCTAGTATAAGAAACACCACTTGAAGTCTTTTTTTAATCAACCAAACCCACCCAATCAAAATAAGTATATCCTATCAACTTTTTCTATGAATTTCTATAATAGTTTAAAATGAAGTTCACTATTTGGTTGAGGTAATGAATTATTAATCTCACAAATTTAATTAATTTATTCTTAAAAAAATATAATAATGAGTGGATTAGAGTGTATAGAACATAATTTTGGATCAAATGGATTTCCTGTAGAGAAAACTACCAAAAATTTTCTTATAACAAGTCACATAAACTTACTCGTCTCCATTATCCTTTAACAATTTCATCTGAGTCACCATCATAGTATCCATTTGTTCAGAATCATCCATAAAAAATCACGTCAGTGAGTACTTGTCAAATTTATTTTGGGAGATAAATATCTCATACATTATTTAAATTACCAATAAACCTTGGAAAATGAAATTTCAATAATGATAGACATATCCAGTTTACACCTCATCAATTTTGAAAATTTATTGCATTGCGAGTTATCCAAACCTCCAAAAATGATGTCATTAACATATATAAGAACCACAATCAACTACCCTTTATCCTTGATGAAAAGGTTATGATCAAACCCTCATCTTAGATAAAAATGTCTTCTTTATACACTAATATGGTCTTGAGTTTGAGTCCCTTGGAGCTTGTTTTTTGTCGATATTATTCCTTCTTAAAATGACACACTTTTTTCTCAACATAGTGTTTGAGATATCCATCTGTTTCTCAATGTAAACTTACTCTTTAAGAATTTCATTCCTAAAAACTAATACGGTTTCCATAAAATACAATTTAAAACTCTTTTTCATAGTCATAACTAAAAAACATTATATCTTAAAATTAATACACTACCAAACAATTTTCATCAACACAAACTCAATAGATATGGGAATAGAATTTTTACACAATATCTTCTTGTTTTAGAAAACCCATTTGGTTATAATGATGTTATTATTTTTCATCCATCAGATGATTTAATAAGTCTTTTTTTCTGAATCTTGTCAATCTCCTTATACATCTCCTTTACAGAACATTCATATGATGTTGCTTCCTCAAATGATTTTGGTTCCGCCTAAGATAATATTAAAGTTTGATGTTGTTCATTTATTCTTCTTGTTTGAACCATATATTCCTGACCACCACTAATATTAATAGATATGAATCTCATACTCCTAAATCATATTTTGAACCTAATTTTCTTACTGTGTTTACTAATTCATTAAAGTATCGTCCAAGTTCATTTCATCCCCTTGAACTCCCAATAAATGGGACACATCTATATCACTTTCATCCTATAAATATAAACTATTTTTTAGTCAATTATACTCGTTCATAGATAATATAAGCCCAATTAAAATCGAATTCTATTCATATTTAATCAATGAAACTTCATGTATTCTAATAATTTTACCTAATAATTTATTATAATTCTTATATGGATTTCTCCTATATGAACATCATAGAAAGGTTTAATCATCTACATGAGCATCAAACATTCTATTTTTCTTCTTCTTAAAAATAAAACACTTACTTACAAACACCAGGATGTATTCCTATGTGGGGTTTTTTACATACTAAATTTTTATGGTTTTTTTCTTCATTTGGACACATCAATGCATGAATATATATATATATTGCTACTAGGACTGTTTCTTTATAATAATTATCTATAATGTCCTTCTCAATGAGTATAGTCCTAGCTATGTTTCTAATTAATCAATTTATCCGAACAAAAAATCCATTATATTGATGATTAATCACTACTAAAACATGGTTTTGAATCCCATGAATTTACAAATATACTTTTTTTTCAGGGGTTTTGTAAATACCACACCATTATTGGTATAAATTTTTGAATTTTGACACCAATAACATTTTTAGATTCTCTCATATATTAAGTGTTGAACTTGTAAACATTATTTTTATGAGTAACCACCATCAATCAATAATTTACACTAAAATAATTAATAAAATAATACATAATACATTTTTACATCAAATTGTTTAGAATTTATATGTTTTAAAACACAAACATTAAAAAATCCATTACTTTTTATGACATTCCCTTCTTAGTCTTGTAGCACTTCTGAATGTCTTATCCTTTTAACACGATTCACATGCATATGTATTTTCAATTTTGAGTTTTGTAAAATCGTGTCCCCTATAATTATTCTCTTAATTTTCTAATGATTTTTGGTTTAAATGCACGATTTTTTTGTTCGAAAGCCTTTATTTATCTTCCATAGATATCATTAATGAATTTCATGCACGAATCAGATAATGATTCTTCTTGGTATGTATTCCATATAGAAAACATGAACCATCATAATCTTTAATAGTACACCCTTTTATTCAAAATTACATTGCATGTCCCGAGTAACACAATTGGTTCAGACATTGAAAAATACGGCTAATTCCTTTCATAAAAAGAACAACTATCTTTATGAAAACAATTATATGAGAACCCTTCTCTTTATTATACATTAATTCATGATTTATTACAAAATTTTACATATAATAAAACCTGAAAGATTAATAACTATAGTTTCCTTAGTAATTAGTTTCATTATATGAAAACATAAAATAAGAAATAGATAATTTTTATTGAAAAATTATTTAACTTTCTCAAATTATTCCTTCATACTTAAAACATAATGGGGTAACCTGGGGACAAACATAAGAAAGGGGTGATATATATAAACTTTTCTGTGAATAAATATTTCATAACATGATGAAATTAATACATTTTAGAAAATAGTTATATCAAAGGATCATAAAAGGGGTTAGAATCACAATAATGAACAAATGGGCATGATAAATCATGATAACATGAAGTCAACATAGTAAATGTGGAAAAAACTTAAAACATTACATCATAAACATAAGAAAATTCTAACTGATAGGACATCATGACAGGGAATGTCCCATGATGTATTAGGGTAACCCCTAATACCTTACATTACATATCATTAGATTAAAAAATTACCCAATTCATTTGTGTGCTATATAATTATGGGTGCAACTATCACTTTCTTTTCATTATCATTCTTAAGTGTTCCAAAGATATCATAAAACATATAATTATTTATCATGAAATTTTGTTCCAAGATAATGGATTATTTAATATATTAATTTAATTCCATAATAATATAAGTATCAATGTTTAAAGGTGAAAACCCTTTATAGTAAATAGGTATTGGTATTCACTGTATAATTTTTTTAGCTTGGAAAATTATGGTGAAATTTCGGCAGCATAACGAGGGAGTATAAATGTTTATGAAAGGAATTGATGGTAGTGTAAGGGGTATATAATAATATAGTAATAATGGGCGTAGTAAGGGGGATATGTAATAACATATTCTGACATTAGGAAATAGAGATAAAATGAATTAGAAAATGTAGATGCTTGATTTAAGAGGAGGAGAAGAGGATCTCTTACATTGAGAGGGTGATTCCAAATAATTGGAAAGCGATTTTTGAGTGCTTGGGGCACCATGAGAGGACTCTATATATGGTAGAGACGATTATGTACTCTATAAATAAATTTTAAGTGATGATAAATTGGGTTTGGGTGGGTTTATATAATAAATGAGTGGGGAATTATTTATTATTTATAAAGCTTAGGCTTTGGACTCTATATAATAATGTAATCCAAACCAAAAAATTCCACGGTATTTTCAAATGGTTTCTTCCAATGTGGAGTATTTTTCATTATTTTATAATCAAAAGGGATGAAATTATTACAATATTTACCTTGGTGATGTGTAAGTGAGTCATATCCTTAAAAAAATAATTTTAAAACATTAAAATATATTATAGGATTTGGAGGATACAAAAAAGAGTTATAAAATTAATAAAATGAACTGAAAATAAAATTATTTTAAATGGGAAGCACATATTTGGTTGTGGATAGCATTTATAGAATATATTACATCATTTTTTGGTCATTATGGTCTCATAATTCACACTGTATATTTATACCATATAAAATTTTTATCTGAAAAATTAATTATCTCAAAATATTATAAAAAAAATTGTTCGATAATTTTAACATTATGATTATATAAATAATATCTATTTTTTCCAATTTATTTTTTAAATATGATAATTTTTACTTCTAATATAATAATTTATATTTATTGATAAAAGTAGGGTTTTTTATAATAATCGTTAGTGAATCCTTATAAAATCTACATTTGACTTCATAAATATTAAAAGATCAATTATTTTAATTAAAAATTATTTAATAATAATATTGTTTATAATATTATTTATTTAAAAAATCAATTAATTCATGAAAATAAATTCTTTAATAGTATTTGAATGTTAGAGAAAAATTAATTTTTGTTTTATTGTATACAAATCAAAGTCATTTATAATTTCATAATAATAAGGAGTAAACAAAACCATTATTCTATTTAAAATAATTTATATATTCATATTTATAGGGTGTTGACACATATCCCATTAATAAACTATAAAACACCCTAAGGCTAATTTTTTTGATAGTGATACTTTCACGAGGTTGTTCAGTATAGATGGTTTGAGTCATGATCTCAATGAGTTTGAACTTCTCCAGTAAACAATTAATCTCATGATCAAGTTGTTTGATCTCATATTTGGATTAGTTAAGGGAAAATACTAGTGTTTCTATCTCTCTTTGAAGCTTCAATATATGGGAATCATCGGTTATGATCCTACTTCTTGAGACCACCATTTCTTTTGTCTATGTGAACCGAATTTGTTGAAACCCTATATTTATACTAATTATATGATCACTATTAAATGGATATATTATAAATACTAATTATTTGGAATAACCTTTTAAATATAGTAGTATATGATAAAACCAATAATGCACATGATATTTCTATATAGACAATTCATAATAAGACATTTAAATAAACCATAAAAGGAATCTTATTTATAAAATTTTATATTGTTACAATTTCCAACCTTCTTAAATTTCACCCTCAAAATTGTCATTTCACACAATAAGAAAGATGAGGGTAACTCTGTTTCATCACATACCTGAGTTCCAAAATATCATCAGCAATCTTCTTCTGGTTACTCCACAACATTTTGTCCAGGTGCATTGCCTTATTCTGTAGAAACTTGTCTCTACCATTTATGATTTACACAGATGACTCCTTATATGAAATATCATTCTTTAATGATACCACCTCTAGATTATGTACATGTTTGGGGTCTGGAATTTGATTATTAATGAGTGATATGGGGAACACATCATGTACTTGGGAAAGGTTATGTGAGAGTTCTATTCGATATTTCAATGCTCCTATGAGATCAAGGATCTCAAAGGGACTGATGTATCTTAGACTAAGCATTATGTTATTCCCAAATATCATGAGTTTCTTCCATGGAGATATGTGTAGGAATAAATTTTTTCTTACCACATAATCTAGGTATCATAAATGAATATCAACATTGATCTTTTTCCAACACTTATCTTCCTTATTGTTCGGCTGAATGATATTATCCTTTTCCAACATTTCTTCGACTATTTACGTACCTAGATGATTGTGTTCCCAAACTTCATCCTAGAATGCATGTGTTCTATATCACTTCCCACAAAGGGCTTCATAGGGTGCTATATGTATGATTGGGTGGAAACTATTATTGTATAAGAACTCAAACGAAGAAATATATTTATCCCATCCTCTTTTGAAGTAAATTTAGTTTTCTCCCAACATTTTCCCAAGTGTCTGGATAGTCTACTCAGATTGACCATCAGTTTGAGGGTGATAGGTCATGATGAATTCAACTCATTATTTAGTGAATGTTAGAGATTCTTCCAAAACATAGAGGTATATATTGTATCTCAATCAGATATAATCAAGAGTGGTGTTCCTTATAGCCTTACCACATCTCTAATGTATATCCATGAAATTTTATCGAGTGGGAATTCCTCTCGAATTAAAATGATGTGAGAAAGATTAAGAATATATCAACCAAAACCCATATACCATTATTTTCTCTAAATATCTTTAGAATACCAATGAAAATTTCCATGGTGGGTTTTTCCAATTTCCATGTAGTTATGAGTAATAGTTGCAAAATTCTATTTGATTTTTTTCTTTCATAATTCCCTTATTGACATTCAAGACATCATGATGTATATTCTGTAATCTCTTTCTTCATGTTTTCCCACCTATAGTGATATAAAAGATATCGATACATCTTTTTTCTCCCTGGATGGATGTAGAAAGGTGAGATATGTGTATCATCCAAGAACCCCTTCTTTAACTCATGATTTTAAAATACACATAGTCATGACCAAAATCACAAAAATAAATTTTCAATAACATTGAACTCCAAGGACCTCCCTTTTCATATAGTTTACATTTTTTATGAATCCCTCATTATCTCTTTGAGTATCCATTATATTCTAAATAAGGGATAGTTAAACAAAAATTTTTCAAAGGATTGATGATGTTACTTCCTTTATGATTCCCATGTCCATCCTTTTCATGTATAAGAAGTTCAGATCCTTATAAATTCTCATCAATGATATTTTTTTTGGATACTTTCTTCTTAGACAGTCTAATGCATTATTTTCTTTCTCAAGATGGTAGTGTATTGAGTATTCATAATCCTTAAACAGATATAACCTTCATCATTGGTTCATATTCATCTTTTTCAATGTGAATAAATATTTGAGGCTATTTTGATCCTTATATATTTCAAAATTCTCCCCAAAGAGATAATAATTCCCTATTTTTAAATACATGATTGTTGCAGCAAAATATAGATTATGTGTTATGTAGTTCTATTCATAATATTTCATTTTCCTTGGAGTATATGCTGTCACATTTTCATTATGAACTAACACATAGCCCAATACATTATTTTAAGCATCGTTAAATTCCAAAAAAATTACTCAACTTATGGTTAGTGATAATATAGGTCCAGTGATACGCCTAATTTTTTACTCCTTGAATTTCTCTTTAAATTCATCATTCCAATAAAACATAAAACCCTTCAGAGTTATCTTGGTTATACGGGTTTAAAATCAATATAAATTTCTCACAAATTGTGGATAATACTCAACTAATCCATGGAAACTATTCGTATTTGTCAAAGATATTGGTCTTAACCATATTTAAATTGAATATGTCTTTGAAGGGTATATAAATATACCATTTATTGTGATAATATTACGAAATAATGGGACTCCCTTCAACAAAATTTCCAATCTGGTTTAATTTTCATAATTCTTATTCTTTCATAAGGTTATTATCATAGTGATCAGATGCTCTGTATTCTCCTCCTTGATTTTGAAGTATATTATAATATTATCTATAAATACTACCACAAATTTGTTGATGTAATATCTTATGACTCTATTTATTAATTACATGAATATTTTTGGAGAATTATTGAGTCTTAATAGAATTACTATGAAAACATATGGACCATACCATATATGGAAAACTATAATTGGGGATATCCTCCTTTTTCTCCCATAATTGATAATTCCCTGACCAACGATCCACCATAAAGAATTTTTTGGCACCAAATAGCTGACAGAAAAATTCATCAATATATAGAAGAGGATAACTATACTTTATCATGATCTTGTTTAGTAAACAATAATCATTAAAAAGGCCCATTTACCCATCTTCTTATTAATGAAGACAAATGGTGCACCCAAAGGTTAATCACTTGGGTATATGAACCCTTATCAAGATTATACTATTGTTTTTTCTCCATCTCCTCAAGTTCCAAAACAACCATTATATATGGAGTATTAGATACTTGAAACACCCTAGGTACAATCTTGATTTAATATTCAATGAATTACATAGGAGGAAGACCATGCAATTACTTGGGAAACACAACAATATATTCCCTCACAATGGGAATGTCTTCAAGGAAGATATTTTCCAAAGAATTAAAATTTTTAGATAGATATTCTTGCTCATCGGGTAATATAATCCATTTATTATATGTTGTCTCTAAATAATATCCATCCACCCTAATTAAACTTGTATAAAATTAGAGGATTACTTATAATAGAGACTAATTTCATTCTAATGGAAATTTATGTTGAATAAATATAAGGAAATCAAATTCATTCTTATAATTGTATCATATTCCTATAAAGGTAGTATCAAATGAATTTCTATAAATTTCAGACCAAAAATTATGACAACGGAGGAGTTATAAATATTGGATGAAATAAATTCCCCATTTTCCATTTTCACTAATTAATCTCCATCCATGCTTTGGGGTGGCATTTGAATAGTTATAATAAACTTATGTAATATTAATGAATGTATAGAACTATAATAAAAAATAATGTTCATTATTATTTAATGAATAACAAGAGTACCTACCACCATATCATTTTTGGGAGACACCTCTATGGTCATGTTGGAATAACTCATACTTTCCACCATGGCTGTTTTTGGTTGTCTCTAAAAATCATTATCTTAGTGCATTCATTTATAATGTTCCCTTATTTTTTTAAATTGAAATAATGAACAGTTCACTGAGGGATTATTTGGAAAATTCCATTCCCCCATCCCATTATAGAGTTTATATTTTCATTAATTACTAGAAATGTTTTCTTCCTCCCCACACCTTAATCATTTCCTCATCCCCCTTGGGAAATTTTTTTGGGGATTATTTCCACACTTTTAAAAACTATGGTGATGAAATTTCTTAGCAATATCAAAATTCTGAATTAAACAGCTAGAATTAAACTCCACATTCTACATATTATCTACATAATACCATTCAGATTTTAAGATCTCTATTTCAACATTGAGGGAACAATGAAAAATATCTTTATAGTTATTAATGTCTTAGAGATCCCAAGATTTTCATATAATATTTTTTGGTATACTAAAATAGAGTAAAAAATTATATTCAGGTGTAATGATAAAGATGGAGGCATATCAGAGAAGATTTGTGATGTTTTCTTTATAGACGTTGATAGATTTTTATATTTGTTTCTTAAGGGAAAGGAAATACATTTCCATATTAAGTTATAGTGTGGGGGGATATTTATTACAAAACATTTTATGGAATTTCTTCCACCCCATCACTTCAATCACTTCCCCCAAATTTGTTTTCCTGATCAATATCCACTCATGATCAACCTATACCTCCATACAAAAACCTGAATTAAAAACATTTCTTTACAAGAACATTTAATGTTGGAGAAGAACTTGTCAATGGAGTTGATCAGTTATACCATGATTAAGGGATAATATGATTCATTGAAAGTTGGAGTCATTTTTGAAAAAATCTCTCAGTTTTAGCTTGTTCTTTCGTAGGGGGATTTCGATGCTCCTTATGATCATGTTATTGTATTTAGAACCAGAGTCATATTAGAAATTATTTATTATAATTGATTTTATTCCTACTCCCATTTGGTTGGGTGTCTCATTTGGGCAGTCACCACATTTCCCTTGACACTGGTTGTTTATTCGGTTTCTCCTCTTTCAGACCATTAGCTAGAATAAAGGGAAAAAATAATGGATGATTGTATTTAAATGCATTAATATAAATCTAAAAAAATTAAAGGGATAATTTATAAATTAAATTTATTCTTTAACATATTAATTTATAGACTTAATATGTATTATTCATTATATATATCATATCATATACTCTTAGAGTAATATTTTATTCAAATAATCTTGGTTTTTAATGAGTTTGTGAATTTACCAAAGAAAATACCCTGAGAGTTTCAAACCATGTGTGTAGAAAAATTTGTTTTCATGCACCAGTTCCTGGTTGAGTCTATCATAACACGTTGTTTTCAGTTTTTACCCCAATGTACATGTGTTCTATATCCACATCAAATTATAGTATCCATATTGAGATGAATTTTCTTGGAATCCACTTAATATAAAGATTTTTAAAATTTAGGGATGTATTATTATGTTTATTTATATACATATTATATATGATATAGTTTTATAATCCTAATTCCAAAAATAACTAAACTTCTATTTCATATCAACAATGACAACCCTACTCTTTATTATAATTTTATTAATGATTTGCTACATAATATTGCAAATAATATAGCCCAGATGATCAATAAGGTTAGTTTCATTGGCTATTAAGTAAATATAAAAAAATTAAAATATAAAAAGAATATTTTTTTAAAAACATTCATAACATGATCATATTATTCCTTCATACATAAAACTTGATGGGGTAACCTAAGGACATACAAAACCAAATAGTGAGCCATAAAGACGAATAAGGAAATAAAAAAGAAAAATATTTATACAAGTAATATATGTTGGATATAAATAATATCAATCAGTATAAATGATAAATAATTATAAACATGAACAATGAGGTATGATATAAAAAGATTACATAATGGTAACATAGGTAATGTTGAAACAACTTTTAACACAACATCATAAAAATCGGTCAAGGGTAACTACCTAGAAATCATGATGGAAATATTCCAATGATGGATTAAATTCACTCACTAATCACTTGAATGATGTCCCATGAGACTAATATTTTTCCCAATGCATTATATCACTATATAATTCTGGGTGCACTCGTCACATTTATTTTATTCTGATGCTTAATTGTGCCAAATAGACCGTGGAACATGGAATCATTTTTATAGAAATTTATTCCACAATAAAAGAGTGTGTAAAAAATAAATCTATGTACACTATCAAATAATTATATGTTCATAAATATGAACACACTTAGAGTAAATTGGTATTGGTATTCAGAACACAATTGATCTAGAATGTATAACCGTGGTAAAATTTCCACAGCATAAAGAGGGAGTATAAATGTTTATTGTAGTGATTAATGAGAGTTAAATGCATCTGTAAATATTTAGTAATAATAGGGGTGGTAAGGGGGATATGTGATATCATATTCCAACATTGGGAGATTTATATAAATAGAATAAGAAAATGTAGATTCTTCAACAAAGAGGGGATATAGAAGATCCCGTACCTTGAAAGGAAGCTTAGAAATGCTTATGAAGGGCTGGTTAGGACATTGGGGTCACCGTGGGAGGATTAAAGAGTGGGGAGTCCAGATTAAGGATGTGATACATGATTTTAGAGTGAAGAAAAATTGGATTTAGGGTGGGTTTATATATGAATGGTTTTGGGAATTCATTTTTATTTCTCAAATGTAGGTTTTGGACTCTATATAAAAGAGTAATCAAAACCAAAAACCTTACCATGGGGTTTCACATGTTTTCTACCATAGGGGAGTGGTTTTCATTATTTTATATTATCAATGGCCTAAATTATTAAAATATTTACCTTGGTGATGTGGAAGAGGGTCATGTCCTAAAATAAATGATTTAAAAACCTTAAAATATATTACAGGTCTTATAAGATTCATAAAGGCTTTATAAAATAAATTAAATAAACATAAAATAAAATTATTTTAAAGGGGAAATATACATTTTTTATTGTATACCGTTATTGTACTTATTAAATCATTTTTTTGTTCTTTATGATGTCATAATACACACTATATATTTATATCGTATTGTAATTTTTACATGAAAATTAGGATGTCACAAAAAATTATGAAAAATTAACTAATGGATAATTATGATGTTCTTAATCAATAAAAACATATTTAGTTTATCAAAATAATTTTTTAAATATGTGAATTTTAAAATTTAATATAATAATTAATCTTTATTGAGAAATGATGGCTTTTGTTTTTGCTATAATATTTTTTGAGCCCTTATAAAATTTACACATGACTTCATAAAATTTATATGATCATTTATATTTAATAAATATTATTTATAATATATTTTTTTAAATATATCATTTATTTCAAAAATAAATTAATTCATGGAAATTAAGTCATTAATTGAATTATAATATTACCCAAAAATATAATTTTTGTTTTATTTTAAAAAAAAAATTATAATCTAATAACAATAAGAAGTAAATATATGCCTTATTACAAGGAAAATAAATTAAATATTAATATTTATAGGGTATTGATACACATACCTTTAATACACCTGTAAAAATCACTAAAGGTAAGGTATATGATGCTAACACTTTCATGAGGTTTTCGACATACATGGATTGGGAGGTGATCTCTATGAGCTTGAACTTCTCTCATAAATGGGTTTTCTCACTATTATGTTTTTGGATATCATCTTGGGATTAGTTAAGGGAAAATAATAGTGATTTTATAGGGTATGATCATACTATTTGAGGCCCTCCCGGACTTTGTATGTGTCAATTTTATTTTTTAAACCCATATATTTATACTAATCATATGATAATTGTTCAATAGTTATATTATCAATGGTAATTATGATTAATAGTATTTTAAACATAATAAGATATAATGAAACCCAAAATGTGGAATATTTTTCTATTATAATAATATATAATAAGACATTTAATTAAACCACAAAGGGATGTTTACATATAAAATTTTGGGTTGTTACACATTCGACCAATGTTGGAAATCTGATATCCAATGATTTTGAGTCCCTCATTATTTATGAATCATATCACTCTGCCTTTATTAGATTCGATGTTGGGGATAATATTTTCATTTCTAGTCACATGTAAGGTACATACCCTATTTAGAAAACATAAACTAGAACTATTTGTTTGCTAAAAATCAATATTGATCTGTATTCTTTTCCCCTAGTTCAACAATTTACTCCCCATCTTGAACAATTAAGTATCTATTATCATTTTTTGTTTATTTTTCGAATTTACTACTTTCAGATTTAATCCTTTACAAGTCTTCTATGTTTCTTCTTATTGAAACCATAAAGAATAATAAGCTTCATTATTTAAAATTCAATTACACAAAAAGTAATAACCATTAAAAACATAAAAATATGATGGAAAAATGCTTACTTGTCTTCGTTGTTGATTCACCCTATAAAATATTTTTACCATGTAGAAAAAATATTGAATGTGACATAATTTTCTACATTAAAAATCTTTATTTTTTGTGACATATTTTCAACATTTTTCATTGTATATGAATCATTTTAAGCATCTCTTATGTCCTATTTTTCTAATAAGTTGATCCATGTGGTCTAGCATGAGGTATGGATATATTCTCTTTATAACCACGATCCACTATAGCTTTCCTGTTGTTTTTAATGTTTCACAACCAAGGTATGGGAATACACTCTTAAATAGTCACAATATGTACTTCAAGAGCTTTAAATATGACTAGTTTCATAAAGAATACTGATACCACGCTAGGAATATAGAACCTTTCTTAATCCTAAAACTTTTATAAAAAATCTATGACATATTTTTTTGAGTTCCTTGGTTCTTTTCATCCTTTATTTCACTGTATTTGTGATTCCATTAATTATTTGAGCTTTTCCTTCCACATTGAGAGTGATTCTGAATTCATTTTCATTGTTTCTAGAAATTTCATATTACTTATAGTGAATATTTTCTTTCAATGCTGAATTTTATTCCTCCTCCTAATACATGTAGTGTTTAGAGTCATGGAAAAATTATACTTTCATTATTGTTTTTATCACTCCATTTTTTATGTTCATTAAGGGATACCTCAAGTATAACATTAAATTAAATCTTCCATCAATTCCATTATTTTCAACATCTCTATTATCAAATTCTGGTTTATGAATCATAACTACTATATCATCTTTTAAGTCCCTACAATTCTTTAATTCATCCACTTTTGAATAATATGAGCTTCCATATTCATGTGATAAAATATTTTACCTCTTAATGAATTTCCATATTGATTTTATCTTTATTTTTTTCACTCTTGACGGGTTTTTTCTCTATAAATCCATCCCCTTTATCTTAAATTTTTTAAAGCACTTAGTAATAAGGTATTCTACTATACTACATTAGAAGAAACCAAGGGGAATCATTACCTTAAATTTTTCTTTTTCAATATTAATATTTTAATAAAATAAAGGCATCACCCCATCGATCCCATATTAATTTGGATATTCTATAAGAAAAATTTTCTTGAATAATTTGAATTAAACCTTTTATGAGTCCCCCTTCATTATATCTTTAGAAGCATCATTTCTAGTTCTATACATGACATGTTTACTATAAAGTTTATCGAGATAAAAATATTTCATATATTTTTCATGAAGAACATATTCCTTTTCATTAAAGCATGAAATCAGTATCCTCGTGATTATTTTCATAATTTTTAAATCCTCAATATTCTCACCAAGTACTTGTATACCTTACACAATGATAATTTAGATGATAAAAATTGAATCAATCACTTAAGTTGGGCTCATCTTCAAATATTCATAGACATTAAATAAACATTTGTTTTTCTCATTTAAAACATTAGAAAAACCTTCATAGATATTTAAATTTTTATTGATAAATCATGATAGGTATTTCAAGACATTACATTAGTTTAGGTAAGGTCATACATGGCTCCCCATAAGTCATTGATAGTATTCTTATCTACCTCGAGTTCATTGTTGTTTATTTATGATAAATCCTAATTTTCCTTGTTTTCTGACATAACATGAATGGATTTCACGTTATCATCCACACCCAATTACCTGAAGTGGAATTATATATCATTATTCCATTAATATAAAGTATTACATTTGAAAATTGGCATGCCTTTGTGATTATAAAATTCCATCACTACCATGCTTCTATGAGAGAGAAAACATCACCATAAGAAGATTACCATTAATAACAATTATTGGTCCCTTATAAAATAAATTACTTCAGGTTAGGGGTGAATCAAGGTAATTCAAATTAAAAAAAATTATCCCATAATTTTTATCTTATTGACTAATTTTGTTGAACACTTATCTATGCGTGATAAACACAATAAATCCCAAAACATATTTTTAATTATTTTACCTTAACCAAGATATTATAACGAGCATGAAAAGGTATTGTTAATGTGAACCTAATACATTAGAGCAGACTAATTATTATTATTTATAAATAACACCTAATTATTTTTATGAAATATTTTGATTAAATATTTTTAATACTTCAATAGCTTTCATTTCATGAAATCATGTGTTTAAAAAATATGTGAGATGAAATAGTATGAAATGATTATAATAAACTAGGTGTTAAGTTTTATGGATGAAATATGACTAGCTTAATATACTTTTTTGTTAATTCATTGGCTATAAATTATTTATGAAAATTATAAAACATTTAAATGTAAAGGAAATATTTTATGTCTGTATTGATAAATTGAGGGAATTAAAATTATTAAATGAAATTAATTAGATATATATGTTATATATTTAATAAAATATTTTAATATTCATACAATAGATATTTTAATTATATGACATGAATAAACCCTACAGTATGTATAAAAACCTATATTTTTCAAAAGGGTAATTTTACGAAAATTTACTGGAGAACCAATTTTAAATTAAAATTTTAACCCATTGATAATTTTTATCTGAGAAAATGACCCTCCAATTCTTAATATAGGTATAAAAATTTACTTTTTATAAATTTTTTATATTTTTCTGATAACTTTCAAGTTTTGATGAATCGTAAAAATACACGAAATTGTAATTAAAACAAATTTTTTCATCAAAATAATTCACATGGTTAAATTATAATATAGAATGGTTTTAAAGTATAAATAGATTACATTTTTATCATTTAATATAATGGAGGTCACTGGAATCAATTTTACATTTAATTTAGATGTAAAAGCATTTCACTCTTTTGTGATTTTTTAACATTTAAAACCAATTTTAGCATTCGAAAAATAAATGTAATTGCTGAAACATATATGTTTTAAATTTTGAAATATTAATTCAATATTAAGAATAATTATTTCTAAATTATTTAATAATAATTATCTTATTTTTAGGAATTATGAATAGTAACTTTGGTAATTTTTATTAATATGGTAAAAAGGTAAATCAGGTAATTAATGGTAAAAATAATATTATAATGTTATGATAACAGTTGTCCTAATATCATTGGATGGATTTTTTTCAATCTAAAATTTTCTTTGGTATAAATGATATCCTTTGGAAGCCACTTGTATGTGATTAAGATAATTAATTTATTTTATTTAATGAAAAGTTAAATATGTCATACTAAAATTTTAATAAATATATGATTATTAATATTATGTTCTACGAAAGATAAATTAGAATATTGATACGAATTTTAAATATAAATTTTCTTTATGATGATAATTTATTTTTAATTTTAGAAAATAAAGAATTACTTTAATTGCTTATACATTAACGATGGAAAATATATTTTATTGTTGAAAAATCATCAAAATAATTTATATTTAAATAATAATAACCACGAAAAGAAAAAAATACATAACAAAATATTATTGGTTGAGTATATATCAACCATAATTATCCAAGGATCGTGTTATTTAACATTTGGAACCATATCTAAATGACTATGACACTTATAATATTTTATTTAAAGTATTGTTTAAGTTGTCAGATTCATATTTGGATATATATAATATTTTTAAAGTAGGATTTTAAATAATATATATTTGACTATAAGTATTATTTTAAAACATATAGGATTTATATTAATCAATGTTTTTTATTTTTAGTTTTTATTCAACAAATATGTAGATTAAATTATATCCCAATACTGATGTGGTAATTATTTTATTAATGGAGATAATAAATAAATGTTATAAAATTATTTAAATAATTATACTTTTGGATAATTAATTTATCCAAAAAACTTTATAGATGAACTTAAAGTCATAGTAATATAATAAAATATTTGGTTTGAATCAAACTAGTTATCCTTGTATGTTTAATAATCAATAAATTGAATAGTGTCAAAATTGACATTATTGTTTGTTTATCAAAATAATATATTAATAACATATTTAAGAATTACAATTTTTTTTAAAAATATAATATAATTATGATATTGTATAGATTTTTTTAATTTATTCATTTATGATCTAATTTTCATAAAATTAGTAAATATTTCACCCTTTTAATATTGAAATATTTTTTTACATTAGTTAAATATTAAATAGAATAACTAAGTGTTAATTAAAATGATAAGTTTTACATTAAAAGAAAAACATGAATAAAATTTATTTGTTGATTATATTAAAACAGTATATCATATCTTCTTATAAATTAGTATATGTTGGAGTTTTTTCTATTTGGATTGATTTTATAATAAATTAATATTTTTGAGATTCCAAAAGTGCCCCTCACCTGAATTATAAATGGGAACCTCCTCCCTCACATATTTAATTCACATTGATCTTTCAATATCCGTTATCCCATAACAATTTCCATTCTCAAATTAACTAGTTACATTCTAGGGGTTCTTTTATTCTCCAAAAACCAACTCTTTTACCTTGTAATAGGAGATCTAGAGGGAGCATGTCAAAGAAGAGGCAATAATCTATACTAATTCTTTAAAACTTATTTCTCTTTAAAATTTTTATTGATGATTATATCCATTATAAATTAATAAATATAGTATCAATTATATATTGATATTTTGTTTTGACTATTTAAAAACCATATTCCACCTTTTATCCATCATATGAAAAATGAAATCACCATGTGTGCGTAAATACGACTTACCATATCCAAGCCATGGTGTAATCTCTTTTTCACCACCACCTTATATGGATGGGTATAATGATGAAAATAATAAATATATATGATTATTATAACATGATATATATTTTATAAAAAAATATATACCATCCACATCCTTAACATTTCACAATTCCAGGAATGATATCATCACTTGTGCATACATACGACATACCGCCTCCACATTGCGATACGATTTTCCTACATGATATCTATTAAATCATGACTATATAAATTTATAGAATGATTAAATATGATATATATTATATAAATATTAGTATTTACATGATATAACTCTAACCTACCAAATATAACCAAAACTTATTTGACAGAACATGCGTAATAAAATGAAGTAGTTAATACTCGAATAACGAGTAATAGTGAAATGTCATTAACGAACAAATGATAATATGATCATATATGATATCATAAAAATAAATATGATTCTGTAATTAGACAATGAAATTATTTATAAATTTATATATAAGGCTCTGATACATACAAATGATATAAAACCTACAGTAAGGGATAATATCACAATCTCATTATTATCCTAGATTGTTAATACCTAAGTGTTTATAGGGGAATAATTATCATCCATGTCCATATTTCCTAGATTTATATTCCAAAACATTCCTTATATTCTTATATAATTATTTATTGTCAATTTTACCCATTTTTGAATTTTTAGTAAATGGTATTCAAGGAATATTTTTTCATTTTTGATACCATGTACTTTCTGACATATTTGAAAAAATATGAGAAGAATGTTTTATTTTAACATATTCGACATAAAAAGATTTTTAAATCTTCATAATTCCTTATTTAAATTAAGACTAATTCCCAATATTTCCTTCTTATTTTTAAATAAATCAATTTCTATTAAAATTTCATGGTATTTTGAGAAAAAAAGGGGTTTATAGAAGGTCATTTTACTCAATAATTAATTTTGAGTTTTCTATCAAATTTATTTTCTATCTAAGATGAAATTATTTAATTGGGCCATGTTTTAATTTTACTATACCGATTATTCATTGGGGTTTATTATGTTAATGATGAATTTTTTTTTATAAAATTAATTTTTTACATAGATTATGTTATGATAGAATGAGTTTTAAGAAACCCATTTAGTTATTTGAGTTTTTCTATAATGAATGATTTATGTTTTTGTAGAACACATAATAATGGTTTCATTATGATATGTGTTGGACCTATATCTTCCTCCAATGTATTTTTTAAATATTTATATCTAATGTGATAGATAGGGTTGGAATGAAAAATGTTCTCAGTTCAGTAATACAGGGAAGGAACAAGGAGTGAACTCAATTCAGTAATGGAATTTGTCCAAAATAATAGTCATGGTAACGAGACATGACTAATATACAATTATTATATATGATTATATATATGAAAAAAATTAAATGTCTTATTTTATGTATTTTTGGAATATGTTCATTTATTCTTTATGAAAATTTATGATTTATCCAATGACATGATATCATGATCATTCTTATGTTGGATAATATTTTAAAATGTTATGTTTTTATGTCATATAATTATAATGTGATTGATGTCTACCTTTTCTAGACATAATGAGCCTCTAATATAACCTGTTCTTATGTTTCTTTTCTCCAGGTTGGAAATAAGCAGCATTTTTCAAAGAGGGAACCATTTATGTTGGAATATGCGAGAGGAAATGTATATGTATTGTTACCCAATTGTTTGTGATTCCCAGTCTCTAAAGACACTAAACCTCAATATTCCATGTGTGGGTTTGTTTGGGGTTTTAATTAATATTAATAAATTTTGAAGTAATATATTTTTATTTAATGTATGGGTCATTATAGTTGGTATCAAATAAAATTTGTAGTTATTATTTAGAAACTAGGTTTAGAAAACCTTAGTAAGAACCAAAAGGATATGTCAAAGTATAAGTTACCATCCATCTATTTTAGAAATTATTATGAATAACCTAGGATAAAACCTAAAGTGTACCAAAAAAACAATTCCTGATTATGTATTTTTCCCATTATGATTAGTGTTTCTAACACTATGCTTCCAGGTTTTAGTAAATGGTTAGAACCTAAAGGAAACACATTAATGCTGAATGTGAGGGAAAATAAAATAATTGTCCTCCTAGGAAACTGAATGTTATGGGAGGTTGAATGAAAAATATTTCCACTATGCTCACACAACTTTCCCAATATATGAATAATTAAGGAAATCCAAATGATCAATAGAGGGAACAACATTATATTATGTCATTCGTGATGTAGTATCCACCTTAATTTTGTGGGTCTTATGATACACTAGTGCCTTAAAAATGGATTAGTACCACTAAATATGTATTTTTAATTCTTTAATGATCAGAACGTGATAAATTCATATTCCTATTCTATCATTTAGAAGGTAAATATGATCATCATTGGATCCTTATTAAGAATATGAGGCAAAGAGATGAAGATAAATCCATGGAATGGGATGAGTTCAAAAACATATTTTTTAATAATTATTTTCATTATATTCTTCAAATAAATATAGAGAAGTATTTCTTTGATCATAATAAACTGGATGATGAATCCATTGGTACCAATGAAGAAAAGTTTACAAGGCCTATAAGGTATGCTTCTAGAATTATTATTCAACTTGATAGAAATATTTATCAATTCTTTAATGGATTAAAACCAAATCTCTGAATGGAATTATCTATAAGGTCTTCAACATATATGAGTAAATTGTTCAATGACATCTCATGGTTGATATGGAGATTAGAGTAACCAATCATTCTTATAGGTTTTATTAGAAGAGAAAAATGGAATTCAAGGGAAAATATAAAGAGCACACTAAAAATAAGATTAGTTTTCCCTTATACTCAAAATGTGGAAATATACAAGGATGAAAGTTTCTTAAAGGGACTAGATAATGTTTTTAAGTTTGTGAGAGAAGGTCATCGGGTAGTTTAATGCCGAAGTAATGGAAAAAAACATTGCTAATGATGTGAATATATAAAATTTTACCTAGAATGCACCTTATACACTTCAATAATACATGTGTAAGAAAATGGAGAATTATTATAACCAATGACCTAATCCAAGGGTTATCAATTATGATTGAATTTATAAAAATCGTAAGTCTAAATACAAATGAAAGTAAAATGATAACATTATTAGTGATGTGGAGTAAGATAATAAAGTGGTGAATGGTACATTTACTGTCCAATATAATGTAGAAAACATTTTATTTGATTCTGTATCCACCCACTAATTTATTTCAAATGAATTTTCTAGGGGTATCACTATATTACTACAACAATTATATGTTGAGTTATCAGTGAAAATTCTTAATGTCACAAAGGTCTTGTAATAATTTTATAATTATTCTCCAATTGTTGTTTTTGGGAATATGCTTCCTGCAAATATTATTATCCTTTATTTAGGGTAATTTTATCTGATTCTTTGCCTAAATTATATTTCCTTATGTGGAGCCCTATCAATTTACAAGGAAGGGAAGTCACATTTTACATTCAGGATCAATCTATGATCATCTATCAATGAAAGGATGAATATGAACTTCTAGTGGAAATTTATTACATCTTATGTGTCCTGATTCCTATAAGTGAGGGTTATCTATCTAAAATGGTTTGGGAGTAAATCAATATTAATAAGAAAACTATTGTATGATAATTTTTTATGTATTTTCAAATGAATTTCTAGGACTTTCCCCTGATACATGAAGGTGAGTTTTCAATAGAACTCATATAGAGTGTTATACCTATTTCAAATACACCTTATAGAATGGCCCCAATCAAGTTTCAATAGTTGAAGAAGAAAATATAAGATAATCTGGAAAAGGTATTTATGAATCACAGTGTGTCACCTTAGGGTGCAATTATCTTTTTTAATATAGATAATGATTGACCAGTGAGACTCTTCATTGATTATATAGTACTTAACAAGATCACTATCAAGAAAAAATATCAGCTTCCTCACATTTATAACTTATTCGACCAACTAAGTGGAGCTCAATGCTTTTCTAAGATTGATCTTCATTCAGAATATCAGCAATTAAGGGTCAATAGATATGATATACAAATAAAGACCTTACATATAAGTTATGGAAACTATGAATTTATATTGACGCCTTTTGTTCTTACTAATACCCCATCTATCTTCATGGATCTAATGAATATAGACTTTAGAGACTATATTCATTTATTTTTGAAGTCTTCATAGACGATATTTTTATATATTAGAAGAGAAAGAAAGAACATGAATATCACTTGAGAATTGTACTGAAGACTCTAATAAAAATAATATTTATTCAAATTTTTACAATTGTGAATTTTGGTTTCATAATGTTTCATTTTTTGGGCCACATAATCTCAAGAGAGGGGATATCTTTGGATCAATCAAAAATTTAAGTTACAGAACGTGGATTAGATCAACAATAGTAATTGTGATCAAAATCATTCTTTGTTTGGAAGGATATTATTGATGTTTTGTGAAATATTTTTCATGACTATGTAATCCCCTCACCATGTGGACTCAGAAAATAGTTCTGATTGTTTTGATGGAGTAATGTGAAGATAATATCCAAGATCTCCCAAAAGGTTAGCCAATGCACCTGTGCTCACACTACCTAGTAGTGGAAAATGGTTTGTGATCTAAATGGATGTGTCTAATAAGGTGTTGGGATGTTTTCTAATGAAAAATGATATGGAAATATCTTATACATCATGAAAAATGAAAATCCATGAGAAAAATTCCCCACCTCGTGATTTAAATTTAGATGTGGTAATATTTGAATTAAAGATATGGAAACATAATGTTTATGGTAAATGGTTTGATATATATAATGATCAAAAAAGTGTAAAGTACATTTTTATATAAAACGAGTTGAATATTCTCTAAAGAGGATGGTTGAAGTTGGTTAAATATTATGAATGATCAATATATCAACACCCTAGGAAACCGAATAAGGTGGAAGATTCTTTGAGTTGAAAGGACCATGTTAGATTATCCATGATGAGGATCATAAAAGATCTAAAATTTATGGATTTTAAATGGATAGATCTTGTAATTTTAAAGGAATGGGATAAATATTTTCATGCTTAAATGAATTTTCACCATATATTCAAGTGAAGATTACGGGGCTATAAAAGGAATTTGTAGAGCTATAAAAGAAGGTGAGAGATGTTCCCAAATTAAACCTTGATTATGATAGAAAAATAAGGTTTAGGAATTGTGTTTGTATTCCTCCCATATCATAATTAAAGAAGGATTTATTTTATGAGTCTCATAGTTCTTTATTATTTATTTATCAAAGAATCAAAAAAATGTACATGGAACTAATAGAGTGTTTTTAGTGGGATGTAATGGAGGGAGTTTTTTCCATAACATTTCTCTTAGTTTTTGGTTTTTTAGCCAGTTAAGCCTAAGAGACAAAAGTCTAAGGTGATGTTACAACCATTACCCATAAGATAATGGAAATAGAAAAACATCACAATGAACTTTGTCACAATACATCGAAAAACATATAATGGTTGTAATGCTTTATTACTTACAGTTGATTGCCTTACAAAGTTGACACACTTCATTGCTATTAGAGATAATTTTTCGCCTGATCGTATTAAAAGGTTATATGTAATGTAAGTGGTAAAATTTCATGGAGTACCACATTAGATTATATCTGACCATGATATAAGGTTTACCACAAAGTTATTGTAATGTCTTTAGAAGGATATATATATAGTGTTAAGCATCATCAATTCTTATCATCCTCATATATATGGTTATTCTAAGAGGGTAATTCAAATTCTAGAATACATGTTGGCAGCCATATATATGGATTTCAAAGGATATTGTGATCAATAGCTACCTTTGTTAGAATTTTTTTAGAATAATAGCTTTCCCTCTAGTATTCAGATGGCTCCTCATTAATCCCTCTATGTAAAGAAGTGCAGAACTCAATGTTGTTCGGATGAAGTTTGGGAAATAAAGCTATTGGGACCTGGTCTTGTTGATGAAATGGAAAAGAAGGTTAGATCTATTAAATAACCTATAAGAGGAGCTCAGAGTCAAAAAAAAATTACGTTGGCAGTCAATGAAAAGGCCTACAGTTTGAAGTGGGTGAAATGTTTCGTCAACAGATATATCCTTGGAAGAAATTAATGTGATTCAGAAGTAATAGAATGCTAATCCCATGGTATATCAGTCCATTTGAAATTCTGGATCGTGTAGGGAAGGTAGCTTATCGATTGGCGCTTCCACTGAATAACTATCAAGATCATGACGAGTTCCATGTATATCTGTTGAGAAATTAAATAAATGATCATTCACATGTACTAAAACCAAATGTCATACCATAGGAGCGATATCTTTCTTTTGATGAAAAACTAATCGAGATTGAAGATTGTAGTGGAAAAGTTCAATGTAAAAAGACCACTAGGTTGGTTAAAGTAATATGGAGGAACCACCAATTTGAGGAAGCTACATGGGAAATTGAGGTTGTGATGAGGTAGATGTATCCTCATAATTTTTATCCAAGTGATGAATTTCAAGGGAAAAATTATGTTTAAGGGGGTAGAATGTAACAACAGGATGTTTTTATGAAATATTTTATTTAAATAATTTTAATTCTTTAAAAGATTGAATTGATTGAAATCGCGAGTTTAAATAAACTGTGAGATTCCATAGTACAAAATGAAAATTATAACACAGTCCTTATGTAAAATAGAATAACTATATATAAATTATTAATATGTATGGTGAACACATTGGCTACACGTTATTTATGAAAAATACAAACCAATTAACAGTAAGGGAAATATTCGTATTTTTGTATTAATAAATTAAGTGTATTATAATTCTAAAATTAAATTAATAAAATATATATATTTTTTATTTAATAAAAATAATTTTTATATTAATAAAATACATATTTTAGACACAGTGTATGAATAAACCTTATTTCTTGTATAAAAACCTATATTTTTCAAAAAGGTAAATTTACTACCTTTTAATAGAGAAGATATTTTAAATTAAAGTTTTGACACATTAATAACATTTACATGAAATCATAAACCTCTTATTTGGAAGAAGATTAAAAAATATACTTTAGATGAATTTTCGATATTATTTTGATAACAATCATGTTTTGATGAATAGTAAAAATATAATAAATTTTAATTGAAAATAATTTTTTTCATCAAATTAATTTATATTGTTAAATTATATTACTCAATGCTTTTAATGTATATGTAGACTATATTTGTATCATTTGATTTTATTTATTTTATTGTATATAATATTAACTAAAATTTAGATGTAAAAAAATTTCCATTTTTTTTAATGTTTTAACTTGTAAAGCTCATTTTCTCATTCTGACAATTAAATTAATAATAAAATAACTAATACAACTCTTATTTTTTGAATTCTAAAAATTGATTCCATATTTTGAATTAGTAGGTCCAAATTATGTAAATAGCATTATTTTATTTTTGGGCATTATGGATTGTAACATTGATAATTTTTATTAATACGGTAAATCAGTAAATTAGGTAATTAAAGGTAAAAATAATATTTTATAATTTCCATAAAACATGCCTTAATATCATTGTATGAGTTTATTTAACCTTATTAATCATTGAGCCGAAATGGTATCCTTTGAAAGCCACTAGGATGATATTAGGATGTTTAATTTATTTTATTTAAAGAAAAGTTAAATATGTATTACTCAAAATTTAAAAACTATATCATTTTTAATATAATGTTATATAGAATATAAATTCAACTATAAATAACCATTTAAATTATAATTTTTTTCATTTATCTTGATGATTTATTTTTAATATTTAAGAAATAAATAATTTCCTTAAAGGATTGTATAATGATGATAGATAAATTATTGAATTAATGAAAAATCAATATTTTTTATATTAAAATGATAATAACTATTTAAAGGCAATAAAAACTAAAAAAAATTCTTAGAAAATTATATATCAACCATAATCATCCAAGGGAGGAGTTATTTACCCTTTGGATCCATATGTAATAAATTATGACACTTATAATATTTTATTTAAAGTGATGTTAAAGTTTCCACGTTCAAGTGTTAATAAATATAACGTTTTTAATGTAAGTTTTTTTAAGAAAATATATTTGACTCTATATATTATTATGAAATATAGAGGATTTAACTTATTCATAGTATTTTATTATTATATTTAACACATAACTTTAGTATATTAAATAATTACACAATACACACGCTATAATTATTTTATTTATAGAGAAAACAAATAAATGTTATTAAAAATATTAAAATAAATATTATTTGGGAATATTAATAAAAAAATTATTTTTATAGATTATATTGATCTCTTATTAAAATAATAAAATATTTTTTGATGCTAACTAGTTATCGATATATCTTCAATAATCCATGAATTGAATAGTGTCAAAATTGACACTATTGTTTGTTTATCAAAATAATGTATTATTAATTTATTTAAAAATTATATATTTTAAAAAATATATACATAATAATTATTTTATGGTTTAATATGTTCCAAACTATTCATTTATGGTCTATGTGACATCATATAAGTATATATTTTACCCTTTTAATATTGAAATATTTGGTAACTTATTTAAAACATAAATTGAATAACTAAGTGTTAATTTAAAAGATAAGGTTTAACTTGATAGAAAAACTTTCCTAATTTTTTTATTATTAAAACCTCATATAATCTTATATTCTAAATTATTTCATTTTATAGTTTTTTGGATGTGTTTTTGTTTTATATAAAACTAATATTTTTGGATATTCCAAAAGTGCCCCTCACCTCAGTTATACAAGAAAACCAACTCCCTCACTTTTTTACATCACATTGTACATTAAAGATATTTTATCCCCCACACAATTACCTTATCAAAATCCCTAGTCACATTAAATAGGTTTTGGTCTTCTATAAAGACTAACTCTAGTGTGTTAAGTGGAGATCCAGTGGGAGCACACCGAAGAGGAGGTAATCTTCTATACCAATTCTTTCAAACTTATTTCATATTATACTACTCTTCATGAGTTGTTTCCATTATAAAGTAATAAATCCAGTATCAATTATATACTTATATTTTATTATGATTATGTAAAGACCATATTCAACCTTTTATCCATCTTACAAAAAATGAAATCACCAGGTGTACATACATATGACTTACCGTCTCCACACTGTGGTGTAACATGTTTTCCCCACCACCATACATAGATGGGTAAAATTATGGAAATAATAACTATATATGTATATTTTAACATTATATGGATTCTTTTTAAACTATATAAAATCCACTTCTAAAAAATTTTACAATTATGGGAATGATATTATTGTTCGTGCGTACATATGGTCTTCCACGTCCATGATACGATGTGATTCATTCTACATTATATCCAATAAAGAATGATTATATAAATTTATTGAATGAATGAATATGATCTATTTTATATAAAAATAGTTTTTAAAATGACATAACTATATCGTTAGAAGGATAACCATAACTATTTCGACATAGCATGCATAAGAAAATGAAGAAGTTAATACTTGAATAACAAGTAATAATGAAATTTTATCAATGAATGGATGATAATATGACCATATATGATACCATAAAAATGACTATGATTATAGAATAAATCAATGAAATTATTTAAATCATTATACCAGAGGTTCAGATACATGAAAAGGATATCATACTTAATGTGTGAGATAATTTCACAATTTAATTATTACCCGAGATTGTTTATATGTAAGTATTTACTGTGGTATATTTATCATCGATGTCGATGATTACTAAATGTGTATTCCAAAATATTCATTGTATTATTATAAAAATATTTTAATTCAATTTTAATCATTTTTTTAAATTTTAACAAATGGTATTAATGGAATCTTTTGTTGTTTTCAATATGAGGTACTTTTTGACTTATTTGAGAAAAGTATGAGAATAATGTTTTCTTTTAACTTATACGACATAAAAGGATTTATCATTTTCATAATTCCTTATTTACATGGGGCTTAATTCAAAATATTTCATTGTTATTTTCAAAGAAATTATTTTCACAGATAATATTATGGGACTTTGGGGGGGAAATGTTTTTGAAGAAGAAAGTATATTTTTCTCAAGAATAAATTGCGAGTGTTCTATAAAAATTATTTTTCATCAAAGATAGAATTGTTTAATCGGAGTTTTTCAAGTATAATACCCCTATTATTAATATGGATAAATTTTGTTTATCATGAAATTCTATTTATGAAATCCATTTTTTATATATATTATGCTGTGATGGAATGATGTTTAAGCAATCCATTTTACTCATTGTGTTATGTTATGATGAATGATTTCTGATTTTATTTAACATGTATCAATGGTTTCATTATGATATGGGTGGGACTTATATATACCTCCAATTAATTGGGTAATTATTTATATACCATGAGATATACATGTATGTAATGGTAAATTATATCGGTTCAGTAATACTAGGTTGGAAGGAGGAGTGAATTCTATTCAGTAATGAACCTTTTCCACTATTATGGTCATGAAAATGAGGCTGGACTAATATGAAATGATTTTCTATTCTTATGTGTATGCAAACAATTCTATGTCTTACGTAATGAATTTTGGGAATATGTTCATTGAATATTTATGAACTTTTATGATTTATCGCATGACATGATATCATGATCATTCATTTACAGGATAAGATTTTCAAATGTCACGTACTTATGTATTATGACTATAATATGTTTTATATCTCACTTGTTTAATATTAATGAGCATCAGATATCACCATTTATTATGTTTCATTCCCCCAGAATATGAATAAGGGTTTTAATTATGATTTTTCAAAAAGGGGTCTTGTGGTGAAGGAATAAGCGGGAGACAATGTAGATGTCTTATGAACAAGTTGCTTATGTTTCCTAGTTTTTAAAGACATATATTGTATATAGTCATGGATTGGTTTTGTTATGATTGATAAAAAATATTCTTCAATTTTGAAGTAATATCTATGTATGTAAATTATGGTTCTTTGTATTTAAACAATAGAGATGTCATAATAATTTTTTATAACTCATTGTTTATATAGATGAGAAAAATTTAAGACCTCTTATCATGAAGAGGAACTCATTATTCCTTCCATGAAACCCATCATATTTATGAAAAAAGTGTGTAAAAATACACCTAGAATGTTGTGTCTATTATAAAGAATTTTAATATGTTCCATTCAGATAAATCTCTTAGATTATCCCCATCCTTCTCCCTTTTCTAATATTTTGATATGTTTGCAAATTACCCATCAAATATCATGTTGAGAATATCTTCCCACCGTCTATAATTATTTTTATATTTTTCATTGATATACTATTTCGTGTGGTTTAAGAGGAATATAATACTTTATTTTATGGGTTCCAATCATGAAACTATTCTTGTCCCCTCCTCAAAATATTCACTATTCCATTATAACTTAAAGATAGTGAATAATAACTATTTTTCACGTTAATGAATACATATCCAGAGTATAACATCCCAATCAAACATTCATTTTTTTAATATAACTACTAAGATGTGGAATGACCTCACCATCTATTTTATAAGATCCTATAACTATAAAAAACACTATTATATAGCTCGCTTTACCATGATGTATAAGAGGGATTCAATCATTTTTATCAGTTTTTTCACATGTTCCATAGTGTGGCTTCCTTTGAAGAGGCTCATTTTTTCACACCCATAGGGATCCTCTAAAGACCACCAAAAATCACACCAAAACCTCCTCAAACCACTTAACACATAAAAATAATTATTATGTGGAAATCTTATATGATGTGAGCTATTGTAGGATTAATGTAAATCCAAACAATCATGCTTCCTTATCCAAACTCTCCATGTCATAAGGTGTAATTGTGGTGTGGTGGTATCGTTCTATTGAAACCTCTCCTAGAAAACCCACTAGATCATTATTATCCCTTAATTTAAGTTTTTTTATTCTTGGTTACATTAATGGACTTCTTAGGTGTTAGGGGTCGAAACCATGAATTTTTCGGGGAGACAGACCAGAATTCACAGTTAGCAAAAGGTTTTTCAAAACTGTGTAGAAACTATGCAAGGGATGAGTGTTTTCTCACAAAATTTGAGCATGTTTTTTCAGATCATTTATCACCCTATATAAAACCATGTGGCTTATTTTCATGGATTGTGGAACCCACATGGTTGGCCAACTGTTTTCCTAACTATGTAGAAAAATCATGCGACCATGTTTAGCACATTAAAAATATTGAAATTACCAAAATTCGCCTCTTGGGAGTTTATGTTTGCAGGGTTCTTTTTCCTCCTCCAGTATGCACATTGCTCCTCCCTTGGAAGTGGAGTTGTCAACCGATTTTATTTGTTATTTTATCTTGGAAATATTTGTGTTTATCTTGATTTATGTTGATTTCCTCTTGTTCTCTTCCTCCTTTCCCCACCTCAAGACTTATTCTTATATATTTTTTCGAAATTATGGAACCCTATGGATGGTTTTGGAAAAATATTGGGATATTATTGGGGGGTTTGGTTTTATTTCTTGTGTCTTAGGTATGTGAGACTCTTTTCTACCACTTTTGGGTGGCCTTCATAAAGGGTGATGAGATTTGGACCATGTATGAGGTAGATGTCATTATTTAGTGGAATTTTCAATTTTATATATCTATATTATGAATCACCATTGGATTTTATTGTTTACTTTTTTAGAATGATTTTTTATGCATATTCAAAATTTTATATGTTCTGTGGTTTGGTTTTAAAATTTGGAATTTAAAGTGTGGTTTCCCAAGTATGTGTGTCTTGTATTCCCATCATCTGTTTGATAAAATAGATCAATGTGGTTTTTTTTTATTTTCAATAAATTTCTATTGTTCTTTTAATTTTTTTTAAAATGACTGGTTTATACCTTTGGAATGTTTGGTTTATAAAATGTATTGTGTTATAGCTTGATTGATGTGGGAACATTATTGTGATGTGTTAGAATTGAGTAGTACTTGGTTTAACTGATGTGTGACTAAGGGGTTTTTCCAAATGACTATGTGAGCCTCAGAGGAAGGACCATATGAGTATCTATTTTTTTCAAGTGGCCATGTGATCCTTTGGGAAGGAATACCATATGAGCTTCCATGTTATTTTCCGAGAGACCATATCAGATCATAGAATTGGTCTCAACGAAGACCATGTGAGCTCTTGTAATTGGACCTAGGGAAGTCTATTTTAACTTCGAGTTCTTATCAATATAGCATTATTGTTTCCTCACTCATGTTATATCCTAGGGACAGATCCCTTAGGTTTAAATCACTCTTTCCAAATTGGTTTTTATTATTTATACATTTTATTGGTGCTATTTGATGTTATGATATGTATTATAACCATTTGATCATTTCCCATTAGGAAGATTATATAATTTTGATGATATGATAAAATTTATTATATCATTTTTTCAACATGTTATACCTTTGAATTTTATTATTTACTTGGGTCCTATTTGAAATTTTTTCTGCAATACCAATCTTTGTTTCCAAAAGTGAAACCATAGATATATTGAAAGATTACAAGGAAAATTATGTATTATAAATGTGGTCTTTAATTTTGAAAAAAAATTCAACCTAGTTTATTGGATACATGGGTAAAATCTTTAAATAGATTCATGGTTGTATACTATTGTTCATCAATCCTCACACCCTGCTTGGGACCAATTTTGGTATTTGAGGATTACATTTTCTAAGAAATAGGTAAGTCCAAGGGAACTATGTTCCAAGGTGGATCTTCTTAATTCCCACCATAAAGTGATTTTTAAAGGATATGTGGTATCAAAGGGATATAATCATGTTGATTTTTATGGTATTTTTTACTTTTTGGGATGTAATTGGGCCTTGTTTGTCATTTCACCCTTTCTTTTGAGTTTGGGTTGATTATTTTGAGATACCTTTTATAATTATTCTTAAATAATTTTTATTCTTTTTGTATGTCATTATTCATACTATATTATTATATTATACTACTAACTAGGATGATATTGGTGTGTCTATACTTTTTTTAACCGAATGTTTATTCTAATTTACTAGTTATGAAATAGTTTCTAAAAGATAGTTATTTATCGTTAGTTCTTATCACCAACTAATGGTGACCAGGAATGCACTTCAGGCTGACTTTCATGGTGTGTTCAGCCAACCTAGGTTGGTTCATAACAAAATGGTATTAGGGGATGTTTTCTTTTTATTTTAGTGTTAATGGTATTTGGGATATTAGATTCTGAGGACTCAAGAGCTATGAATGGGGGAGTGGCTAGATAGATCTTATTCACGTCAATGCATGAGTTTCCCTAAATGGATTATGATTATGGTAATCTTTGATCCCAGTTATGGGTTTTTAAAAAAAAATCAACCTTCTTATTGAATTTCTTGTGATTCCCAGGTTTGGTATTTTCATTTTTTAATTATTTTATTTTATATTGGATTACACTAGATGAATATTATGCTTTGTGTCTTATAGGAAATTCAACATTGACAGACATCATCAAAGCATATAGAGAGTGTAGTAGTTATTACCCCATAGTCAAACACTCTAGTTGATCATACATTGGTGGAATCCATGATTCACCAAATCCATACCATGGTTAAAATGGGTAGTCATGACCATAAATGAATCATGGATCATGCTGAATATTGTTTGAGATATAAAAAATTAGTTTTTTTGTGGATACACGTTACCAAATGAGCCCAAATAGTGGTTGAACTGTATAAAGTAGATCATAGAGTTCATGAGACCAATGGGGTATCTAGGGATGGATTTACTTCCTATTTTCTAGATGGACCAATTATGAAGTTGTGGGATTAGGTGGTGCTTTCATAAAATCATGAGGATCTCTTGTGGACAACATTCAAACTAAAATTTAATTTGTAGTTCTACATGGTGAACTTGAGGGAGGTAAAGGAATTTGAGTTTTTAAAGCTGTATTAGTGTGATTTTCCAATGATAATGTACGAAACTAGATTCAATGTGTTGGTTTCTGTATTTATGGATATCCTCACAGTTGATTACCTCAATGATTGGAATTTGGATATGATCTTAAAGTCAGATAGAATATCTATTCTCATCATTTTATTTATACAGTCTTATTCAGTGGTGATTCACAAGAAAAAAATGGAAGTGACATATTTTATGGGTAATATAAGTCTCACTGTTGTTCATTTAGTTTGTGAAGTCCAACATTATTCTTTAGGGTAGAAGAGAAATAAAGATGAGTCTCAGTGAGGTAGGGGAAAGAGTATCTAGAAGACTTTAGGATCAAATCATACGGTTTTTACGAGGAATATACTTTTTTTTGTTATCAGTGATGTAAGACTTGAAACACCAGGCCTAATTTCCTATAGAATCCAAATACGTGCATGGACATGGGAAGTTACATAATATTTAGTGATTTTTTCATTTGTATTTATGTGGTAGTAATGTAGGATCTATTTTTTTCAATGGGAATTCAGGTGAGTTTTGCAACATATTAGGGTGGAGGATCTCATCCTTATGGAAATTGGGACTCTCACTAAGAGAAGAAGACTCGGGGATGTTCCGATTTAGGGAGATTAGAAACAATGGAGGTCATTCAAATGAACACTTTTTCTAATTCATCAACAATTCCTGGTAGAGTATATTTATTCTAGATGGTATTGGATTTATTTTGAAATAGGTGCATCCCATTATATTATTTCACTTAGGATTATTTATTCCATGGGTATGTGGTATGAATTAATTCCATACATCCTAGACGTGATAACCTTGATGGATAGTAAGAAAGAGAAATGTTTCAAATTCCATGTGTATCATATCGTGGTATCTAGTGTGGAGGTCATTTGGTACTTCGTTATTTTGGACTTGGACATTTTCAACCACATTATCAGTCAATATTGGGTGATTAGCTTCAAGGAATTACTCAATGCAATCACGGTAGGGTCGAGTTCCTTACTCCTGATGAGATCACCTACATCTTTCAGTTTGAGTGGGATCCAATGTAAGTGATGTTAGGACCATTTTCATCTAATTTGGGGTTGATTTTAGGCCAGTTGTCTAGGTTTTTACATGAGGCTATTGAAAATAATTCTTCTAGTGAACTTTGAGTGACTGTGGAAAGGTACCCATATGAATTTTTAGAGGATTTATCATGATTTACAACCCCACGATAGGTTGAATTTACTATTTTTCTACTTCATGGGATGAATATGATTTCCATGCCATCTTATCAGATGGATTTGAATGAGCTAAAGGATATGAATTTTTAACTTGAGGACCTTGAGGGAAAAGATTTTATTCACCCCAGTGTGATACTATAAGACAATCTAATTCTATTTTCAATGATGGTGGAATCCAAATTTTTATAAACCAATGTTAGATTAACAAGGTGTAAAAAGAATAAATATCTATTTCCCAGAATTCATGATCTATTTGACCAGCTCATAGGGGCCTATTGGTTTTTGAAATTCGACATGAGATCAGGGTACAATCAGTTGAGGGTGAAAGAAGAGGATATTTCAAATAATTAATTCTTAATTTATTATGGACATTTTGACTATTTGGTTATACATTTCAGGCATATTAATGATTTGACTATTTATATAGATATAATGAATCGAATATTTCATCACTTTTTTGGACTCATTCATAGTCATGTTTTTGAATGATATGTTGGTGTATGCTATGATGTATGAGGATTATTAAAACTATTTATATGTTTTTAGGTGTTATGAGAGAGAATCATGAATGATCCATATTTTCCAAGTGCCAATTTTTTATTTAGGAAGTGATGTTTTTGGGTCACATTATTTCCAAGGAAAGATTTTTAGTGGATCCATAGAAGGTTCTAGTAGTCATATCTTGAGATCATCCTAAAAATGTATACAATATTTAATATTTTATATGAAATTATGCTAATTATTGGCGTTTTAACTAAGAATTATCAAGTATAGATTATCCCTTGATGATTCTGACTAGGAATGTGGCGAGGTTTCTGTGGGGTGAGTAATTCCAGAGTGATTTTGATTAGTTATAGACCTATTTTAAATATTCTACTATTTTTATTCTACCTAAATATTAGAGATCATGTGATTTTTATTTTGATTATTCTAGTCAAGTTTTGGGGTGTGTGTTTATGTGGTATGAACATGTAGTAGCCCATGGATTACAACATCGACACCCAAATGAGCGGAATTATCTAACCCATGACCTATAATTTGACGGTATCATACATGCGATTAATATATGGTGATATTATCTCTTTATAGATAATGTAAAAATTTATTTATATCATAAAATATATAAATACATTTAAATTAGAATGCCCTAAATCTTAGTTAGAGTCTCTTGGCGGAGTATGTTTAGAATTTTGATTTTGGGATTTCTTATACACTGTATAAGGGGACTTGTATTTCCTATATATTGAGTCAGAAGATTTCATTGAAAGAAGATCATGAATTAGTGGATTAGTGGGGTCTCATGAGCTTGTATTCTAATCCAAGATTGTATATTCATGTAGATAGATAGAAGGTATTATTGGATAGTGTGCAGGTTACTCCCTCTCTGATAGATTACGCGAGGATTGATAAAAAATCTATCCCTGAGTTCCAAAAGATTTTTAGTTCTTTAAATAGTTTGGAGACCTTGGGTTATTGGTCATAGCTTCTCAATGTATCTCTTCATTTTTTGAAGTAAATAGTTGTTCCTTTGAGTCTAGGGTTAGAGGTTATGTATGAGGTTCATCATTCTAGATGGTTCATTCACTATGATGTCAAAGACAAAATTTACACCGTGAGAGTCCAATATTGGTTTCTTGGGATGAGATTTGTCATGGCATACCTTATTTTCAAATTCATTAACTTCTAGAGGATCAATTTTGAGAATCAAAGACCAACTAGGTTGTTGTATTGAATTCCCATTCTAGTGTGGATGTATGACTAAATATCTATGGATTTTATCATTAGATAACCTTATAACATGAGAGGGATATATTACTTATGGGTGATATTCTATCATCTATTGATATGATCCCATTTTCTACCCATTAGGGAGTCGAATATGGTAAATGGGATCATACACAAGTTTTCTCGATTTGTTGTTTGACTTCAAATAGTACCCTAAATGATAGTGTTAGAATGATATTATCCTTCTATATCTCGCCTTTGGAAGGGACTCTAGGAGTCTTTGGGGACCTATTTGAGGTTGATCACCACATATCACCCACAGATAGATGGACAGTTTGAAGAAACCATCCAAACATGTGAGGATATATTTCAAGAATGTGAGATCAATTTTAGGGGTTTATGGGAGAGGAACCATCCATTTTCCTAGTTTTCATATAAAATATATATCAAACCTTGACCAAGATAGACCCATTTGATGTGTTATCTTGGAATCTATTCCAATCCCCATTGTGTTGGTTTGAGGTGGGAGAGCATTATTTGGTTGAACTAAACCTTTTTCATGAGACAACTAAGAGAGTTATAATGATATATAAATGGCTAAAGACAGTTTCAAGCTACCAAAAGTTGTATTTTGACCGTCTTTATTAGCAATTTGAGTTTTATGTTGGCCATCTCGTGTTTCTATAGGTATCAGTTTATTTGGGATGTTCTTACTTAGGAAAGAATGGGAAGTTAGAAGCATGTTATGTTGGGTAGTTTTATGTTGTATAGAATCTTGGTAAGGTGTACTATTGGTCGGATCTTCCACCTTGAATGAACTCAATTCATGTCATCTTCCGTATCTCCTAGTCGAAGACATACCATCCAATCCCATCTCATTTGTGGGAGTGGGATGATTTCGAGTATGATCCTCATGCCACCATGGTGGAGAAGACTATTCATATCATGGATTTTCAGAGCAAGGTTTTCCAGGGGAAGCTGATCCCATTGATCCATGTTCTTTGGAATTGTGGTAGCAATATACGTGAGACATGGGAAAGGAAGGTTGGGTGAGGGATACATGACAACAGCTGTTGTCTTCTAGAAACATTTAAGGGATATCTGGGGAAATAATGTGGAATTATAGAGAGTTTGTGACACCCTTTTTGTCACAAATATGTTTTATATTAATTTTTATTTATCCTTGGGTGTGTTCTTGGAGTAACTGGGTTTCGAGGGTCAAAAAAGGAGTTGTTGGAAAAACTGGATGAATATTTTGTTCAAACCATGCGGCTACCGTGCAAGGGGTTCTAAAAATTTTAAAGTGTAGACTCACACAGTCTGAGAACATTTTAAGAAACTATGTGACACCTCAGAGTAAACTATGTGGCATGTTTTGTTTGGAACGTTGAATCCATGTGGTTGCACACAATTTTCTTAACGGTGTTCCCAAATAGTACAACCATATCAAGCTCATTAAAAATGATAAAATTTTTAAACAAAAACTATAAAATTTTTATGTTTTGGGTGTTCTATTTCATCCTCAAACTTGAAATTCTCTCCTCCTATGGCCATGGAGCCCCCCGTCCTTTCATTGTGATTTCCCCTTGTAAATATTAATCTTTGTCTTGAGGTATGTTTTTTTCCTCTTATTTTCTTCAAGCCTTCCACTCGCCAAGATTTGTTCATCCATTTTGTGGAGTTGTGGAACCTTAGGGCCTACATTGGACAAATCTAGGGTCTTGATGTGGAATATTTGTTTTATTTATTTTGGATTAGATGTGTGAGGCATTTCTATACCTCTTCTGAGTGGTCTTCATCAATAACGATGTGCTTTGGACAATGTCAGAGGTAGGTGTCTCAATTTATTGGAGTTTTCCATGTCATTAATTTAAATGATGAATACCTTTTTATTATTATTTTAATTACCATTAAAATGATTTATTATGGGTATATATTACCAGTTTAATGTTTTATATGGTTTGGTTTAGAAATTTGGCATTTAAAGGGGGTTTTCTGAATGGATGTGTCTTGTATTACAACCATGTGTTTCATAAAATGGAAGAAATAGGTCTTTGTGGTTTTAAATGGAGTTTTAAAGTGGTTTTACAATTATTTTTCCTTTTAAATATAGTTTTGTTTAATTGGGATTTTTTTGTTTATAAAATGGTTTGTGTTATATCTTTATTGATGTGGGAACTTTCTTGTGAGGTGTTGACATGGATTATTGTGAGAGTTTAACAGGTAATGAGTAATGGATTCTTTCAAGTGACTATGTGAGGTAAAAAATGAGGATTCTCTGAGAGTCCATTTTTTTACAACGAATCATGTGATCCTTTAGGTAATAGGACTGGGTGATCTTCCATGTTGTTTTCTAAGAGACTTTGTGAGCTCTCGGAATTGGGATTGGGGAAGAATATGTGAGCGTCCACTACTTATATGTCCATCTATCTTGTTTATTCAAACATTTTAGACCTTGTGGTTAGATCCCCTAAGTTCACAATATTCATTCTGGATTGGTTATTAAGATTTATGCATTCAATTAGTTACATTTGATGGGATGATATGTAATATTCAAATTTTTCCTTTTTAATTTATAGGTTTATATGATTTTAATGCAATTCTCCCTTTGATTATGAATATATGGTCATTTTTATGTAGGTTATGCCTTATGGAATTTTTCATTTACTTGATACATGTTTGTAAATTATATAAAAAAAATGTGTTGTCTTGAAAATTGTAGCCAGAGTGATTTTGAAATATTACTTGGAAAAGTATATATTTTCAAATTAGTTTATATTTTTGACAATATTTTTAGACTAGTTTATTGGTTAAATGGAAAAAATCCTTAAATGTATTCATGGCCGAATCATATTTGTCTTCATGCCTCACACCATGCTTTCACACTATTTGGCCATTTTTATATTTCATTTTGTACGATATAGGTAAGGGAAAGGGCACCATATTCTAGGGTGAATCTTCTTGATTATCATATTTTGGGTTTTTATGGAGGATTCATGGTATTATAGGGATGAACTCATGTAGATTCATTTTTGGTATTCTGTACATGTTGTATTTTACATGGCCATTATTGGAATACCATCATTTCTTTTGAGTTTGGGATGTCTATTTTGAGATACCCTATATATGTCTTGTTATGGAAAGTTTATTCTTATTTTATGTTGTTATTCCTGGAATATTATTATCTTCTTCAACTTATATTGATGATATTAGTGTGTGTATCATGTATTAATGTATGTTTCATTCCATTTTACCTATAGAGAAATCATTCCCAAAATATAGTTTGTTATTCTCAATGCTTGTTTTCAGCCAGTGGCGATCTAGAATGAGCGTCAGGTTGTGTGGAGGGCCAACATAGGCTATAGTTTATGTTAATAAGGGTTGGTTCATTACATCCATATAGTATAATGTCCCCACAATGTATTCAAAAGTAAAAAAAGTGGTTTCCATGTCATTTTTTTCATATTTTTGTTTACCTATTGATGTTATTGTAAGTGAAATTGTAAATAGGTTTTTCACATTAGTTATTCATAACCAACATGGAAAATTGTATTTCAAATTGGTTATTAAATAATAATCCTAGAAATTTGTAAAAAACATCATCATGGGAAGGGTAATTTCACATCGTTTATTGTTTAACATATGTGGTAAACTATATTTCATGTATGTTATATAATAATGAATGTGAAACATATTTTTTTTCAATCATTCACATCAGTCATCTAATAACTAAATTTTTCTAAAAAAATAAAAAGAAATAAATATTAAATATATTATCCAAATAGTACAACAACATAAATAAAATTAGAAAATATTAGCAGAAAAAAACAAAAAACAAAAACACAAATTTAAATCATTTTATATTTACAATTTTAAATTTAAACTTTTAAATATAAATTAAAAATAAAATAAAAATCTATCAGACCTATGAAATAATCCTATCATGCTCCTTGAAATGGATTTAATGTGTTTTCAAAATAATGATCAGTGTCATCATATAATAATAAAATAAAAGTAAATTATTTATCATGTATTATCAATGTAATTATAAAATAAATTAATGGAATGGTTTGATAAAATTTAACCTTTTGTAAATTTTTAACTATCACGGTTGAAATTATTTTGAACATAAATCATAGAACACAATATCCACATTCCATTACACCTTATTGATGAATAATGTTCTATCTCAGAATATGTTTTTAATTTTAAATTACATTTTTTTTAATACTTGAAAAAATATTTTAATTACAAATGAGAAGTTGTATTTATGCACAAATATTTTATCTTCTCATTACTCTTTCATATTTTATATAAAAAATAATATCAATCCCTATGTCAAAATTACAATTATTAAATAAAATTATCTTTTTTTATAATATAGAAGTATTTTAATAATAAAATGTATGTGTCTTATATGTTGTGAAAATTTACCTACACTTCACCAAGTATAGAACATGCCTATTAAGATGTCTTCTCTTTTGAAAAACTCACAATACATATTATGTTAATTAAAATAAAAATAATATAATGTGAGTGGTTATTCAGTTATTATAAAAAAAATTTAATAAATAAACACATTATAACCTTCATGATAAATTATTATCCTATACAAAATTAAATTATTTTGAAATAATTTAAAATTTTATATTCTTTCTTATATAACTTTTATTTTCTTTATTACTGGTGAAATAAATTGTGGGTGAAAAAAATCCATATACTTATGTTGTATCATACTAAATAAAAAAATATAAATTAACTAATAAGAAACCAAAATAATCAATAATTTTCATTAAACGAAAACAATTGAATAGAAACAGGACAATAAAAAAACATGGAAATGTCTTAAATAATGTTGATGCCTAAAAAATATACTGTTATAAGATTAATGGTATCTCTCTTTAAAATTATGATTGTTATTTCATGCCCAAAAATTTTATAATCCATTGGTATCTCACAAACTCCCAAAAATAAATATAAATATGTTTGTAACTTAATAATTCCAAAAAATTACTATCTAAAGTCAATGTGGCCTGTAAATTTTAATGTCTAACTAGTATGACTTTACCTTTAAGGTTTTCATAAAAAATATAGTAAAATTTATAAATATTCAAAAAAATTAACAAATTTAACATTGATATAAAATAAAGGCTATAATACATACATACCTCAATTGATATTTTTTTGGAGAAGTAAATATTTCCCAATGAAACAATAGATGATAATTTTTTGAAACTGTAGTGACAACATCAATAGTAAATGGTACTCTTGTTAATTTATATATAATATCCTACATTGTGGACCAATGTTGATCTATCTCTATCTATTTATTATGAATGGTATCCCCTATATAATATATAATACCATAATCAACAATATGATGTTGTGGATCCTCAACCTATAACTCATAATAGATCTAAAGTTATAAAGGAGGAGGTGTAGGAGTTAGTTATATGGGTGGAGGTGGAGAAGTTGGATATATATTTAATATTGAAGGACTATGATCTATAGCCTTAAAATATATCCACATGCCTGTAAACATAGACTATACTGAAGTTGTAATCCTCTCATAGATGGTCTGACCCATCTCTTGAACTTTAGCATCTAAAGATTCTATTTTTTATTTATATATATCCCCCTTTAAATAATATCTAGAATTAATAAACACGTTTTTAACTAATAAATCTGTCTCATATCCCCACAAAATATCATTGTTTTTGGGTTTCCCTAATCCATTATCTAAAATATCCTTCCAAATATTATGTATGAAGATCCCTATGTCATCTTATCTTCAATGTATTCCTATATAGAATATTTGGAAAATTAATTAGTTAACCACCATATATAAAGAGATTAAATTACATAAATAATATCAATAAATCTTTAAAATCCTCTCAGTTACATCCCTTGACTCCAATATAAGTTATATTCCCTTTTCAAATTCCCCCCCTTTTCAATTTTTCTTGTTTATCTATATTGGGGTGAAAGGCCAACCTCTAAAGATCATGAAGTCTTGACTCTTATTTTTTGAGATGTTTCTTCTATCTTTTTTCTTATAATAACATATAATATCTATGAGATAAATTATTAGGTTATAATCCTTTTCATTGGATCTCCTAATAAAATATCCTTAGTTTCTGTAAATTAAGGGTAATAAAATTATTAATATGGTTATTATTATGAACTTTTTTTAAAAGATAACATTCCCATTATCAAATATTATTCGTGTAATCTAATTTCATCTAACAAATTATATTTATCTTCATCTAAAATGTATATATTTCACATGTTTTTTTATTTTTCCATTCCCCAAAAATGAAATTTCATGTGATGGTTGATTTAAAATCCCTACATCTCTCAGTTTCCATAGATAAGTTGTTTTTCTTGGATTCTCTACTAATATACATATAAATGTGAACTGAAAAGAAGTGAAAAAAACATATATTAGTGAAAAATGTTATGAAATGTAAAATAATAATAAATGAGCCAACAAATTTATCTCTTATAATTTAGATATTGTTTTTTTGTGAACAACTTTCTACTCAAAAATAAAATTGAAAACTTTTTCCTAAGCCTTCATTGCAACAAAAGTATTAATTTTTTTAATTTAGAAAACTATGATTATTATTATCATAAAATTTAGAATATAGCCATTAGTATTGGTTATGGACAACTGAATATTTTGTTAAGTGTGTTTTACCACATTTACTAACCCTAGAAGCCTTTATTACCTCGGTTGATGTTGAAGCATCCTATTTAGAAGGATAAATAGGAACCTTAGTATAAGTATTTGTTCGATCCTCCCAAGAAGCTTGGGGTGACTCATCTATTTGCTACATTATTATATTACAAGTAAAATAACAAATAATTAGTAAACATATATACAAATAAAACTGTTACATATAAAATTAATTATAAATTATCAAAAAAATCAACATAAACTAAAATCATTTTCATTCAACATTTTTTATGTTGTTACCAAAATTCTAATAACATTAATGATATACAAAATGATATAAAAAGTATTTTTTTAAAAACTTTATATAAATAAAATCAGTATATAAATATTATTTTATAAATGATAGAAAAACTAAACAATACAAAACAAACCACTCTCTATAATATTTATTGGAGTAGTTAACAAAAATGTGAAATAGAGAACTACCAATACTATTTATCTTTTCCATTATCACATAATAATGATAAAATAACACTACTAGTATTTATGAAACATAAAATTAAATAGGAAAAAACATTATTAAAATGTTATATAAATCCAATATTAATATATAATGTCTAATATTGAAAAATGATACCAAAAAACTAAATTAATATCAATAAACAATTTCAATTTTTTGTTAAAACAATATTTAGGTAAAAATATTAAAAATATATATCTAAAATTCTATTATATTTAAAAATTTAAACAATAATTAAATATATGATACCTATAATATTTGGAAATTACTAGAGGATTGTTTTCCCATATTCCATCCTCATAATCATTTCACATGTCAAAAAACATGTCTACGGAGTGGTCATTATTATTCATTGATAATATTTCCATGGAAGTTGGGATCTCACATAAATCAACACTTTTTCACGTTTTTCCACACCAAATCACAATTTTTTTTATTTTGAAATGATTGAACACTGTATATTTGAAGGATTTATAACATAAAAGTGTTAACTATGTATTGCAATATATTCGTTTTAACTAGTGACATGTCACATTCATTTTTTTGGAAATTATTTTTATTGATAAAACATTTATAGTTAAATAATAGAACATAAAATTTAAGGTAATCAATATCATATTTTCCATAAATAACTCACCAATATGAACTTAATATGGAGATAATATTTTTTTCATGGGAACTAAAAAACTTCATCGCTTCTGGAAACACCAATATAATACTATTCTGAACTTCATTTCTATTTTCATTATCACTACTATAAAATTTATATCCATTAATGTCATATAAATATCATGTTATCAAATTTAAACATTGGCAGCCTCCTAACCATCCCAATAATTCTGATGTATCTGTTCAATCATGCATGAATACTTTTTATAAAAAACATGAATCACCATAAAAACCACGATGAAAAATATATTCTTCCACATTTAAAATAAATCATTATTACTCAAATGAAATATGATCCTAGAAAATAATATTTATTTACCTTAATCATATAATGTTCTATATCTAATTTACCATGCATGGTTTCCTTAAATTATGAGATTTTATTAGTATGATCATTAAAAATACACATATCTTTCTTATTTATATATCATTTTTTGGAAAACAATATACCATTTTATATATGGATGAGAGTCAACTATATTATTTAAGATGTGTAAATTTAACCACTTTATCTATTCACCTATCCTTAATTTTACATTAATTCCATGGATCACCCTTTCCCCTACAAATATTATTTTGTAGTGTGATGTAGGAAACATAATGTTCTCCACTATAGAAAAACTTTTTTCAAAAAACTCTATAACCTATTTATAAATATACTTCTCAAAAGTGGAGGCTTCCTGTCAATAAGAATTATTAATATATCCGTAGAATATCTTTATATTCCTTTCAAAAGGATACACCCAACATATATATACTGGTCTATAAAACCGTTTTCATTACACTAAACGAACCATTAAATGCACCATAATATCAACAAAATTGAGGAAAGTACATTTGTAGTTGACATATTATAGAAACCATGTCATTATATAAATAGATTAGTTAATTATAATAAATAAATATGTTTCAAATTGAATTGAAAAAACATTACACCTTTATTATATCTATTCTAAAATGGATGGGTAGAATTACAGATAAAAAAACTTATAGGATCTATTAAATCATTATGTGACAATAATTAGATTTCATGTCTGTAATCAACAAATATTTTAGTGACACAAATTTTTTTACATTTAAATAATAACTATGTGGAACTTTGATACGGTAGAGACACTGAATTACTAATTTTCACCCTGTGGGATAATATTTTATAAACCAGACGTATTTAAGTTCATCTTATCTTAAGATGGGTATCTAATTAAATATGTTTTCCCACTGATTATAAGTCCAATATTTCATTCAAACCATCTTCATTATTCCGATTAATATCTAACAATGTTTTAATTGTACCATCAAAATATTCTTCTTCAAATTCATTACATCAATGTTATTTTTGAACACATGATATCTACAATATGGATGCTCAAACATTACGGATAAATTCTTCTAAATTATTAGATTTTTGTGTCTTTTTTAATGTGACATAAATTTTTTATCCTCTCAAAATATTGATCAATTTAAAAAGGTTTTTGAGAAATATAAAATTCTCATGATCCATTTAATTAATTCTTTAATATTCAATAAGTGTAATACATAGAAAAAATAACCATTTATGACCTATTTATACAATTTTTATCAATGTTGTAGTAAATAATATGATGTTTTTCCATCATAAATTGGACATGATCCTTTCCTCTTAAAATTATTTATATAAAACCTGTAACACCTTGAGATTTTGTGAAATATTTTTTTCCAATTAATTTAATCATTATGATATTTTTAATTTCACGTAACACAAAATATAGTTTTTTATTTTTTATACTAATGAAATATGTTTGTCTTACATTCACCAAAAAAATTTGATTATATTTAGATACACATAAAACTATGTTTCTGTTGTGTTACTCACAATAATGAGTCCCTTCAATAGATAATGTTACACACAAGGCCTTGTCTTTTATAGAAGTAAAATACACTATTAATATGATTAATAAAATATTATTATAGCTACCACCAAGCCATTAGAATGGATGTTATGAATTAGACTAAATAAATAGTGAATATATTAATTACAAAAGTATATAAAACTAATCCTTTTGTTATAAATTTGAAGAAGTGAATTTTAGAACTATTGGAAAATAATGAAATTACTTTTCGATGAAAACTATTTTTCTATGTAAAAAAACAATTTTATCTCAATAAATTAAACAAACCACTTTTGATTAATGTTTCAAAGAAAATGTATTTAAAATAAATTCAATCAACATTTTTTATACAAATATAATAGATTCTATAGGCACAAGTTAATAATAAATCTAATTTTATGAATAAAAAGAAGTATTCTTCTAAAAAGTAATTTTGTCTCCTTTTAATAGAGAACCAATTTTAATTATTATTTTCAAAAACTATATAATTTTTATTTGAATAAATTAACTATAATTTTTAAATAGGATCAAAAAAATTAACTTAATGTGATTTTTTGGTATTTTGCTGTGATGTTTCATTTTTTGATCAATAGTGAACAACTCAATTTTAATTCAAAATTGATTTTTCATAATATCTATTTATAAGGTTAAATAATATTTTTAATGTGTTTTAAAGTCTTATTAGATAAATATTAATTAAATTAATATCATTTATGTCATTTTAATCAATTTCACTTTAAAAAATGATATAAAATATTACAAAATGTTTGAACATTTTTGTATTAAAAACCCACTATGACGTCCCATCTGTGGGATTAAATCTAAATTATATTTTCCAATTTTATTAGTGGAATTTTGAAAAAATGGATTAAGTATTTTGAATCATAATATTTTAAATTTTATATTATGTTCAACGTAGGTTTTTTACAAAATATATTAGTGAAATTAATTAAAATAAATTACAATGATTTAGAGAAATATTATATTAACAATGGATTAAATCATAAACATAAGGCCCAAAATGTCCCATAAACTTGGTAAAAAAGACCTTTTATATAAATATTTAGATACTATAATTCCTTTAGTAAAATTTGGACCACTATTGGATCCAATTTTCATAGTAAAAACGTGGGTTTATTTCCCTTTTCAAAAATTTACTAGAATCCCACACCTCCTCCAATATAAAAGGCACACACCCCTACCATTTATTAACACATATAAATCCTTTTTTATCAAACCAAATATAATATAATTATCTCCCAAAATACCTATAATCATCCATTAATAATTCCTTTTATAATAAATCTAATCAAAGAATCCCTTTTGTGCAATGAAAAATGAGTTACTCGAAAAAGAGTAACATCCTTCCTCAAGGACCTTTCTTTTATTTTCCTTCTCCACCACCTAAACTATTATTATTAAATTATTATATAATTACTTCATTATACTCTTTATACTGATATATTTAATTCTATATTTTATACATGCACTTACATAAACTTGCATTCAATGGGTATCAAACTCACCATTTTTTGTACGACAAACTACCGCCTAACAAAATGATGTTTTTTGTTTATTACTTTACCAACTCTCATGAGTGGGAATTATGGTAAAGTCTCTCTTTTATATTATATATTTTTTATTTTCTATTTATATAGTATTATGTTACTTAATATAAAATATACCCTCATGCTTTCCATTTTGTGTAAATATGATAACTTTGTTTGTGGAAGTGTGGACTACCGGCTACTCAAAGAGATGTGATTCGTTAACACATTTCACAATATGTATTAATGTTAAGTTTAGTGAAATTATATGATATATATTACATAATAATTCCACTAAAATTATATATATATATTTATCATTTAATTTCTTTCATTAAAATATGATAATAAAACAGAAACAACGTTCATGCGTATGTATGACCTAACATCTTCCTGAACAGTTTATCACATTTCATAATTCTATATTCTATATATTATTATAATACAAATATACTGAATATACATGATATTTACATCATGTATTAAATTCATGAAATCATGATATAAGTATGAGGACAAAAAATTTAACAAATTAAGGAACATACGAAAAAGTGGATATTTTCTGAAACCAAACCTTAACATGGAAGTGTTAATAAGATGGTGATATAAATCCATATATGGTATTCGATATAATAATATGATTCTATAGGATATGTATAGTAAAATTTTATTTATTATACATGGTATTTTATCAATTACCATTAGAGTTAATACTTATGGTAATGGAATTCCATTTCACATTTTATTTTGGACAGATACATTCCTTATTCACCACTCTCTTCTTTGGTGTGGCATATATACCACCCTATGAAAATTTATATTATCAATATACTTTATTTCATGATATTAAAATATTTAAAAGATGTTATTATCTCATGGGGATCATGAGTATAAATTTACTCAATCCTTAATGGGATTTCTAGTATAACTTTTATTTTCTATGAGATATATGCATTATTCACCACTTGTTTCTTTTATATGGTATATAGAATTCCCATGAATTTATTATATGATTATTATCAATAAATATACAAGTATTTACATTTACATTTTATGATATATCTTCTATGTTGTGTATGTTTCAAATGTTACCAAATATATAAAGTATTTTTGTCTCAATTTTCCTTCTTTGAGGCACATGCCATGAATTTCAAAAAACATGTATTCAAAACTATCTTAAATATATTTTTTTAAGATTATAATTTATGATAATTTTCAATGAAAATGGATTTTAATTTTTTTAATGTTTTAAAAATAATCCATTATATGTTTTCAATGTTTTTTTTGATGAAATGTTTTTCAAAACATTTTTATGCTTTAATTATAAGTTTTCATGATTCTTTCAATGAAATAGTTTTCAAAAAATTTATAATCATTTATTAAATGTTTTCAACAATTTTATGAAGAAATGGTTTTCAATTATTTTTCAAGATTTCATTGTAGGTTTTCAAAGTGACTTCAAATAAAAGGTTTTCATAGTGGTTTCCAGCTTTATATATATGTTTTAAAAGTTTTTTAAACTAAATAGTTTTCAAATGGTTTTCAAGATTTCTATATAATTTTTTATTCTGTTTTAAACGAAAAGGATTTCAAAATATTTTCCAGCTTTATTTATATTTTTTTCAATATATTTTAAATTAATTTTTTATCAAAACATTTTCATGATTTCATTATAAGTTTCTAAATTGTTTTTATATATATGGTTTTTAAAACATTTTCAATATTTTTTTAGAATTTTTCACATTTATTTTCAAATAAAATAATTTTCAAAATATTTTTAGTTTTAAAAATCATTTTCCATATAAGAAAAGATTGTTTATTTATAATTTTTTTAATATATCTTCGTAAATTATTTCCTATCTATGTTGACATCCATCAGAGTTACTCATGCCTTTTTGGGGAAATTATCCAATGGATCCATTTATATTCATTCATTTAATAGTTTATTTTTTGATTTCATGATTTTTATTAAACCTATTCCTCATTCACTAGTTATAGGTTTAAGAAACCTATTACCTTTAATAGGTTATATGGTTATGTGACATGATTCTTTTCATGGGTTATGATTTGATGAAATTATTATGAAAATTATCTATTTTCCATTGGTTATGATATAATTAAATTATTATGATTCCTATTTAATTTCATGGGTTATAATATGATGTTTATGAAACCCATCTCATTTTACAGGTGATGATAAGATGAAGTTTTTATGGTAGATGTATGTATGATTTCATCATGAGATTGGTGAGACCTATATCTCCCTCCAATACATTGGGTAACAATTTATATCTGATAAGATAATTCTGAGATTCAAGTCAATAGGATTGATCCACTATATGAAGATGGGGAAACCAGATCCACTTTGGGAATATGGGAAAACTTGATCCCTTATGGGAAGATGGGGAAATCTGATCCCTTATGGGTGGATGGGGAAACGTGTTCCACAATGGGAAAAAAGGGGAAACCTAATCCACTTTGGGAAGATGGGTAAACCTGATCCCTTACAGGGAAATGAATCTAATTAGGGACGGCAGTTTTTCTTACCGAGTAAGCATAGTCCATATGATGTTCTAGGATAAGTTCTAGAAATGCGTATTGACTTATAGGGAGTGATTTTAAAATTTTATGTGTATCCCTCAGTACCATGTCTTATTTATATGTTATTATATCATGGATTATTTTCATGATTCCCCTATGATTCCTACCTTTTTAAAAACATACCTTTATACAATGATTCATTTTTTTAATGTTTTACATGCAAGGTATGATCATATAATGTTTTGATCATGTTCTCATACCCTTATTATCATGTTTACTCTTACTAATCTAACATATTTACACTTATTGAGCATCTGATCTCACACCTTTATATATTTCATTCCCTTGGTTTTGAAGATATATTTTTGTTTTATATTTCTAAGAGGGGTTCTAATCTTGGAGAACATAGTGGGAGATAATGTAGCATACTCATGTACCTGTTTTTATGTTTCCATGTTTCCAAAGTAAATATACTAATAATTTCTTTTGGAATTTATTTGTGTGATGTTATAATTATTCTAAAAATGATGTAAGGTCAATGTATGTTAATACTAGGCTGTTATAGTTGGTTTTATAGAGAAAGTTTATTCAACTATTGGAAACTAGAATAAAAATACCTTACTGATATCCATAGGAATATTCTAATGATATATATAGGGATGACTCTAAGGATATGTTTATGTATAAGGAAATGTATAGGAAAAAATCTTGGAATTATGGTGAAGGATAAGTTGAGTGGTTTCAAAGAAATAAATCCACCTTTGGATACTACAAGTGGAAGTGGTCTATCACATATATACTTAGGTGTAACAACTCTGACATGGTGCATCGGGCCTAAATCAATTGTATCCTGGTACACAACAATGAGCCTTATTGTTACCATGGTTTTACATTCCATGGGGATATAATTTGGGAATTCAAAAACACTTTTTGATATATCATGAAGGATATTAATAGAATATGAATATGATTAAACTAATATTAACATTAGGTTTCACAGGTTAAAGAATTATGTGTCATTATTTAGAAAATATATAAGTAATTTTTCACGGTTATGGGGTTTTATTCTATTTTAAGTGTTTCTATACCTATGATTTTTTGGTCTTAGTAAATAGCATGAACTTGAAGGAACTGTGTAAACATTAAATGATTCATATATGGAAAGTATAGGTATTATAAAAATCTATTCCCTAAGTGTAAACCACATTAAGTGAATTAAATTGTTGGTATGAGTATTGGATATACTACTAATGATAAGGAGACTGAAAACAACATTTAAAAGGTACAAAATGTTCCTCTAGTATTGATTAAATTAAACACAAGAAGCATGATTAGATTAAGGTTAAGAAACCCAATGAAATTATTAATATTTGAATATATTAGAAAGTGTTATTAAGGAAAATGTTGATGAAGATTGAGTAATGGTTTAAGATTAAATTTGTATGATTGAAGAGTATATGTTTTGGAATTCAAAGATTATATTACATGAAACATTAATTATATAAGGTTATTTTGTATAAGTTTTTCATTAAGTATTCTGACGAATTTGTTAAACGATATGGATAACCTAGAATATTAATTTAATTGCATGGTTGAATTAATGGAAGGTAACCCATAACATGTTCTGAAGGAAAAGAAAACTATATTTTAAAAATATAATGAGGTGATGATGTGTATAAAGTAAATAGGAATGAATTTATGACATCATAAATAATATGGTATTTGTTTAAAAAGTGGTCTATATTTTCATGGATGATTTTTAAAACATATTGGATTCAAGTAATATATCTTGTAATATTTAGAAACTTGAAGTATATATCTTTTCGAAAAGGATTTATGGTTATTCAGGTTATTACCATGTTTTAATAGAATATATGGTGAATGTATTCTCATATCTATAATGTGAGAACCAAGAGATACTTTGTGATATATAGTGGATCAATGTTAAGATTATTTTCTTTGACCTTGTTTATAATGTTTTTTATTTTCATATTTAAAGGGTTATGAGGTTATCCATTTATATAAAATTTATGTTAAACTTAAAATTATGTTTTTGAGATTAATGTGTAATCTGACCACATGGGGACTTATGCATATTGGATAACCTTTTCTAAAAAATTTGTTTTGATGGTAACTAATGATAGATGATATATATTATCATGAATATCATGATATGTTAGTGCTTTAGGTATGAAAAAAACTAAACTTAATTTTTGGAGAAATTGGTAATGTGTAAATTGATCAAGACACAACAAAGGGTAATATTGAACTGAGTCAAGTTATTATGTATTATCCAATAAATTATTCAACTCTTAGGAAAGGATATTGAAACTAAAAAGGTTATATGAGTACCGTATTTTCTATTAAATCATATGGCCCCTTATATCATCGTAGATTTATGGCATTCTGATTATTAAAATTCTCCTAACTATTCTCTCTACCACTCCCCATCAGAACATGATGGTTCTATTTATCTCACTTTCCCATTTTTCATATTCCACCTATTTTATTTTATGTGGAAACCTAGTTATTAGTTACTTTGGGTAATCATTATGGTTTCAACTATCCCATTTTAATGGAATTTTTTGTATTCATATTTATTATGTGGGTTTCTATAAAAATAAAATTGAATTGTTAAACCTTTAATAACCCAAAAGAATTTTGAGGTTGAAATTCATTTCAAGGGGAGTATAATTTACCTACCTGAGATTTTGCGAAATATATTTTTTGAAATTAATTTATACTTTTTTATATTTTACATTTCACACAACACTAAATTTTTTTTTTGTTTTTTTAATAAATCACTACATTTGGATCGAATGAACATTATGAAACAAGTAGATTTTATTGTGGTACTTTCAACCCTATGTATTTCTTTTATTACACACAATATAGAGTCCCTATTGGATCCAAGTATATTATTTACAAGAAATAGAGTATGGTTTGTATTTGTTGTTGATACTCACATGGATGATCAGGGAGTTTTCAGGGAAAAGGATCTTATAGTTCAAGAATATAACAATTTTGATGCTGAAGCTGTTTCCTTATGTTTTCCAAAAAAATTCAAAAAACTGGTGAATAGAGAGAAGTGATTTTGGAAAAGGATGTTTCATGCAAGCATAAAGATTGGAATGCAGCACGCAATGTATTTTCCAGAATAATTTATTCAAAAATGGAAATGTAAATATTTTTGTGAATGTAATAGATTTGTGTAAAATGTGATTTCTCATGAGTTTGTTCGAAATGGGACTTGCACAGATGATACTTGTGCCCTTGGGGAAAAGTTGTGTGATGTCTTGTGCATGGTCAGAAATTGCAATAAATATGAATCTACCCTATAAATTTTAGTGTAATTCAACATGTAGAGAAATTCTGAGATCTGAATCATGCAATCAAGGACTTGTACGCATGTTGGGATTCATGTGAAAATAGAGAGTTTCACGTAAGCTTGGAGTTGTTCACTAGTGGTGAGTTGCATGTAATATTGGAGTTCCATACAAAGTGTTCCTTGAGTCTATCAAGGCCAACTGAATCTTTTGGTTTATCTGGATGAAAGAGAAGTGTTGTGAAAAAGAAAAGGGTTCCTATAAAGAAATATTTGTGTGAAAAACCTAAATCTTGCATGCATGAATATGTATTGCATGTACGAAATGAGTTGATATGCATTCAAGTTTTGGATACCCAGTTTTTTAGTTCAATTTTTTCAAGAGCATCAATTCAAGACTACAATGCAAGAAGAATCACAAGCTAGATAGAGACAAAGTCTTAAATTCAAATATATTAAATCATCCTTTATGTGGATTAAATGAGTTAGAGTTCTCCCAAATTTGTGAGACAGGGAAATCAGTGGATGTTTTCTGAGGGATGCAATGTGATAACTGTAAAATATTGTAAATGTAGTGTTCCTGGAACCGAGTGACTGTGTCTATACTTTTTTATTCCACATCTAGTAAAAAATAGTGGATTTAGGTATGAGTGATACACTATTGGAGTTTTCTCCTTAGACAAGCCCTTAGTGGCGAACAAAGTAAAATTGTTGTGTTGTCTTGATACATAGGAAATTTCTAGATACTACACATTACCATCAGATATGATTAACAGGTTTCTAAAAATATGGGAATGAGATATGTCACATGAGAAGAAAAAGATGACACCTTGATTCCCCCACCCATATCTAGGTGTTTTGTGGTCCTTCAGTCCCTTTGAAATATTATGTTGCATGACATAATGATTTTTCTATAGAATAATAATATACTATTAATATAATTTTTAGAATATCAATATAACTACTATATAACAATTTTTATGGAATTTACAAATAGTATTGAATAATTTTTTAAAAAACTATTTACACAGGTTTATAGAATTAATCTTTTGTTTATCAATTAGTATAAGTGAATGTGAGAACTATTTGAAAATAATGTAATTACTTATCAAAGAAAACTTTTTTTATATGTACAAACAGAATTTTATTTAAATAAATTAAACAAAAAACTTATGATTAATGTTTTAAATAATATATATATATATATATATAATATTTAATCTATATTTTTTATACTCATGAAATATATTTCTTAGGTATAAGATAAAAATAAATCAAATTTTATGAATTAAAAGATGTATTATTCAAAAAAAGTAGTTTTTCCAAATTTTAATGGAAAACCCATTTAAAATTTTATTTTTGACAGTTTTATAATTTTCTTTTTGACAAAATAGATTTCATTGTTGAAATTTAAGAATAAAAATTAGCTTAGGGTGAATTTTTGGTATTTTTCTTTGAAGTTTCATTTTTTGATGAATAGTGAAAACATAGAATTTTAATTTAAAAGGGGTTTTTCATATAATATATTTATAAGGTTAAATTATATTTTTAAATGGATTTAAAGTTTAATTAGATCAACTATACATGATGTAATCAAATTTTATGTCATTTTAATTAATTTCACTTTGAAATTATATATAAAAACATACCAAACTTTTGAACAATTTTAAATTAAAAACCTACAGTGTCTTCCCAGCTGCGAGATTAAATTTAAATTAAATTCTTCCAATTATATGATTGGAATTTGAGAAATGTATTTAATATTTGGTATTATAATTATTTATTTTTTATAATAATTTCAACTTAGGTTTTTAATAAAATATTAGCGAAAGTAATTAAAATTAATTACAATGATTTAAAGGGAAAATAGTTTAATAAGGGACTAAACCTTAAAATTAGGGCCCCCAATGACCTATAAAATATTGAAAAATACATTTTAATGACCTATTTATACAATATACTATCCTGTATCTAATTTTCACTATTATTGAATCCACTTTTCATACAAAAAACATTGGTGGAATTCACTTTTCGAAAATTTGCAATAATGCCACTCCTCCACCACTATAAAAAGTCACTCACCCATTCCATTAATTAAAACCTATAAGGACCATTGGATAATCCAAAATAAGATCAAATAAGCTATTAAAATCCCACCCTTTTCCTTGAATCCTCCATTTGGTCATAAATCCATCTCAGGAATCCCTTTTGTGCAAAGTATAACGAGGTAGCCAAATTATATGTAACATCCTTCCTTAAGCTCCATTATTTTATTTTCATTATCCACCACAAAAATTATTATTATTATTACTTGATTATATAATAACCTCAGTATTCTAGTTATACATATTTTATTAGTCTAATTTTTAAACCTTTAATTTCACTCACTTCTCTCTAATGGGTAACAAACATATTCTTTTTATCTACGGTGAACTACCTCCTCTAAAAGAAAGTTTTTTGTTTTTATTTTACCACATCCAATGGGTATGGAATTATGATGAACACTAAGTTTTTATATTATATTTGTGATATTTATTATTTCTTTATTCTTATTTAAAGATTATGTAAAACATACCTTTATGATTTACAATGTGTGTAACTATGATTACTTCATTTGTAAAAGTGTGGACTACCACATTCTAAAAGTGATGTGATTCATTCCCACATTACATTGATTGTATTAAAGATGAGTTTAGTGAAATTATATTATATATGTGACAAAATAATTATACTATAATTATATTATACATGTACATATATTTCACTTTCTATCTTTCTTTCAAAAATGGAAATAAAAAAGAAAACATCATTCTTGTGTACGTATGACCTAGCACCTCCAAGAACGGTGCATTCCATTTCATAATTATATATTCTATAAAATAATTTATTTAAAAAATAATGAATATAAATGATATTTATATCATGGTTTACATTTTTTAAATAATTATATAAGTATAAGGACCAAAAAATTAAACAAATTAAGGCACATGCGAAAAACAAATATATTACCTGAAGCGTAACCTTAACATGGAAGTGTTAATCGGCGGGCACTGTAGCGGTGGCAGGGAACTGTAACGGTGGCGATACTGTAGCGGGTACTGTATCAGCCGGGTTACTATTCACAGAATAGGAATTTGGCCAAAAAATTTGGGCCTACGGGCTATGTAATGGGCTGCAAGCCCACTGGGCCTTTGGGCTATGTAATGGGTCTCCCTCTACCCAGTTAAAAGAGGTCTTTGCTTTGCTTTATTAATAAAAATGAGGCTTCGGCCCCAAACTTTAAAAAAAATGGAAGTGTTAATATGAAAGTGATATTGTAACGCCCCGACCCCAGTTACCAAGAGTCGGTGCATTAATTCTTAACACTGGCATGATCACAAAAGATCAAGTCTCGAAAGACCGATTAGTTTAGTAGCCTTGGAAACACTATATACATTCATAAATGTTACATTACATCATAAAGTGAAAAATCACAATAACATAGTCTCCATAGTCCACACTTCTATCCCCTTCAGACTATCCCTGTAGGTCAGTCATAAAATATATCTTCACATCTTGGGAAAAGTAAAACATTGAAAGGGGTGAGGTTAGATTCTTAGTAAGGATAACAATATAGCGGAGGCTTTCATAAATAAACATAAAAATTTAAGGCAATGTATAAATAAAAAAATCCTTCTAAACTTGAAATTTAGAATAATATAGAAAAAGTAAAATGAAATAATTCCATTTACTTATTCACATGGATATTCTACTGGTCGAATAATCACATGCAATATCAATAACCACTTTCATAATGATGGAATGCATAATTCCAGACTATCATAACCACGTAGCCAAGGCCTCGTGCCAAGACTAAAAAAAGATTTTGTTAATGCCTTGTTCCAAGACACTAGTTTGTCTCATGAGACCTACCGATGCATCAAGGAGCTATAGCAGGCTCCACCCGTCAATTATTAATTCCAATGCATTCCTCATATGAATAGGTTTAAACATATCATAAACCTTAACATAATCGTTTCACATAAAAAATGCATAAAGGAAACATAACATTTCCACATTTTAATCAAAAGATATCAATACAACACATTGATATAATAAAAACACTTTCAAAACCATTTTCAACAGCAAAATAAAGGAAAATTGAAAATTTTTATTTATTTTTCATTTTAAAAAAAGTTATGCCTTGTAGAGGAAGCCGAAACTCAAATAATGGTCACAACGGTGGAGAAGTCATTGTCGCCGCATACGTACGATAAAAAAAATTCCTTTTTGTTATTTTAGTAAATGATTTGTATAAAAATATTCCTTTTGAATAAACGTAAAAGTCAAAGGGGTTTATACACTATATAAAAGAAAGTTGTTTATAAAACAAAATATGCCTAGATGAAAGGAGATTGAGATGAAGTTCCTTACAAAAATCATTTTTTAAATAAAATAGATCTATTATGTGTATTCACTATAAGTACACATAAATAAAGTACAATTACAAGATAGGACATAAAAATATCATAACATAATTTGAAAGTAGGAGATTAACCCAAAGAACAGAAATTGGGTTAAGAAGTTCCCTTACCTCGTGTCAGACTTGACTTGATCGTTCTTTAATATCCTGAATAATAAACTATAGTTAATTTATATTTTATTAAGAACCTTTTTCATGTTCATTATTCATTTTATATCACTTATTACCATGTTATGAACATTATGTAATTATTTAAGTTAATAACGGTCATTTTGTCGATCTTTGGTACTTGAGTCAAAAATAAACTTCTTATAATTACATGTTGTTCATGTGGTGAAATATCCATTATATCCAGAATTATATTCATGATTTATATATCATATATATCATATATATTTAGTATATACATGAATTTATAATATTACATAACATTTAGAGGTAAGAAATGAAATGCACCGTTCATGGAGACGGTAAGCCGTACATATGCATGAACGCTACATTCATTTCTATTTCGTATTTAATGGAATGAAATTATAATTATATAAAGGTATAATATAATTACAGTATAATATAATGTATAATACCATTTACTCCATCCTGTATACTTCCCAAATATGGCATTAACGATTCAAATCACTTTGAGGGGGCAGTAGTCCTCACTTCCTAAAATGAAATTATCGCATTTACCCATAATGGAAATCATAAAGGTATGCCATAAATGAAAAATACAGAATCATAAGGGAAACATAAACATAATATATATCATATATAAAAATATTGTCATCATAATGGCCACCATGAGAGGTGTTAAAGGAAGATTGAACAATCATCGTTTCGTGAGGCAGTAATTCGCCACCCACAGAAACAGTATGTTCTTTAACCATTAGACGAAGGTGTGTGTAAGTTTAAATAAAACACTTCTCATAAAAACATAAAAGTATATTTGGAATAATAGTGTTGGTACAAAATAAATAATAAAAATATTTTAGGGGGTTGGAGAAGCAAAATAAAACAAAATAACACAAGAGAAGACATTACCTTAAAATCGGGTAACTCTTTTTGATTTGAGCCAAAGGATTCCTTGGGAGGACTTCTGCCCAAAGTGAGGCTTCTAGGAGTAATATAGGTAAGTATAGAGAGTATTCGGGAATAGGTTAGCCGAGCCAAATGGCTTTGACGGTGTGAATAATGTGGTAGTGGTGGGGGCCTTTTATAAGAGGAGAGGAGGGGCACTCTTGGAAAGATTGAAATGTTACATTATTATGGAAAGATTTTCTGATTCTAAAGGACACAGAATGATATATTTCTAAGCTAAGGTGATAAGGGTTCTAAATATGCTCATCCAATAGGTTTTTGACAAGTGTAAGCCTTATATTTTACATTTTCTTTTCATTTTATTTAAATCGGTAATTAATGAGGTAATCGCTGCATCATCATGGTGTCATAGAAAATTTAATTTATTTAATGTCTAAAAATTTTAAAAAAATCACCATGATATAGGAAACCGTTTTATCTTTTCAATTAATATTTATAGTCAAAAAGTTAACTTATATAACCCCATGTAAAAATTGTTTTAGTAAAATAACACATGTTTGTGACAATTTTATTTTTACATTAAATAAAAAGTTATTAATGTCATTTTCTTACCAAAGAGGCTCCATGGGGTCCCCAAGTTGACCCATGGATTTTCTTGGTCGTCCATGACTCATCCAATAAGGGTAAGACAAGTGTATGAGTATTTTCATATTTTTATAATATCATTTTTACCTTAAATTTCACTAATTACCTTTAATTGTGATTAATTAAACTTAAAAGTTACTATTCACCAAAATATTAATTTAATCCCATTTAACCACATTTTACTTCCTAATGATAACCATGTATGTCTAATTTTTGAAAATCAAATCACAGAAGTGGTAATGTTTCATTTAAACAAAAAATCTGTTTTTTAACTACCACTTAGTGGTTTCACTATTCATCAAAAATTTAAGTTTTTCAGAACAATGCCAAAATTTCACCCTAAGATATAATTGATATTCCGAATTCAAAAATGATGCCTATTTTAAAAATTTCAAAACATATAAGTCACATTAATTAATTTTATAATTAATTCCTGCTGTCACAACAAATAGCGTGTTTTTAAGAAACAATAGATATCAAAAGATTGACAGTTGTTTATGTCCAATTTCAAAGTGAAATTAATTTTAATGACCACCATTGGATAAAATGGTAAAAATATATTCTAATTATACTTTAAAACCACTCAATAGTATAATTTATCAGTTTAAATTATTTTGATTAAAAAAGTTGTTTATAAGTGTTTTTCACTATTCATAAAAAATTGGAAGTTCTCAGAAAAATACAAAAAATTCAACATAAGCTAATTTCAATATTATGAATCCAAAAATGACATCCATTTTGAAATATAAAATATATATAATTTCAAAAAGTAGGTATTACTATTCATAATGGCTATTTTGATTGGTCGCGGTGTGTTAGAATCTCGAACTTGCGTACAATGCAAGCTATTGCATTATTGAAAGAGAAGCGTATCATGGAAGCTCGGGGTGTCACATTCTCCCCTACTTCAAGAAATTGCATCTTCGCAATTTGAAATTTTTCTTTGAAACAAAAATGTTGAAAATATAAAATACCTTTGTGGAAAACCCACATCGAAAATAAGGTTAATAAAATTTAGCCTTAATAATAGGGAATAGGAAATGAAAAAGTCACCACCAAATTATGATCTCCATAAAGAGAACATTGGTGGAAATTAGATACATATAATTGGATGAAAAACGTAAATATTTGTAGGGAGTGATTGAGGTCATCAATCACAAACAAGTGTAAAATCGAGGGCCTCAAAGCCTCAAATCTCAGTTGATTTAAAATTTTATAAGTTCAACAAAACATAAGGTATTAGGATAACAAATTTTTTTCTTTTAATATCTCTTTACTAAAGTTTAAGTATTAATTTATTCATAGAGTAAGAGATAGGTATATATATATATATTTATGCTTGAAAAGTAGAGTTTCTACCTTCAGCTAATTTCGACCACAAACTCATCTTTCACTCAAAAAGATAATAGAACTCAAAAATATTATATTTATCCAAATCGTACAAGGTTCAAAATATTAACACATACCATTTAGATTAGGAAAACTTTTTTTTAATAACCAGGGACTTCCTTTAGGCTAGTGGTAGGTAATAAAGGCATGTCGCACTATGGTTTTGGGTTCGATTCCTACAGCTTTGTCTGATGCAATGAGTTATCCCCCGGCCTACAGGTTGTCCTTTTCATAAAACTATAGAATTATAATATTCCAAAAATAATATTCAGAAATTTTTTAACCTTAAAAAATACTATCCAAAGTTCAAATTAATTCATCCAACTTTATAGTTATTCAAAATACCTCTGTCCAGACTTTCTCTAAAAAGTCTCTAAATTCCAAAATCAATTGTAACATCAGATTCCCTAAACAAAGTAATGTTTATCTTATTGTCACATACTAAAAATATGATTACCTTCATCATATTAAAACCATAATGAAAACAACAAGTACTACAGTACAATCCTTATATATATATATCACATTATCCTTATAACCATAATATAATCCTTGAGTCCAAAAGCACCAATACATTAACTATTCTACTTGAACTGTAGTAACAGCATAAGATTGTCCTTGATCCCTTGGCATTTTCTAAGGTAAGTTTCCCCGACGCTTAGGACATTCATTTTCATAATTCCCCATTTCCCTACAATTGTAGCATTCAACATTGATAGCCTCTTTCTTTCCCTTGCAATCACGAGCCTGATGACCTTTTTATCCACATTTATTAAAAACTCACATTCCTTTTAGGCAAGTACCGAGGTGATTCTTCCCACAATTATCGCATAATGGAAAATCCTTATTTCCCTTTTTCCATTTATATGTCTCTTGTTACACTATTATCTTCTTCTATTGCTTTACTTTATTGTCATAAGATTTAGAGAATTCCTTTTTTGTCTTGATAGAACATGATATAATATCTTCGTACGACGAGAAAGATTGTGAGACTAAATCTTGAAGGAGAAATTGTTTTAACCCATCAAAGAAATGATCAATCTTACTTCTTGGGTTACATATATAATCTGATGCATGGATTTCTAACCTTGTAAAGTTAGCCTCATACTTTGCGACATTCTCATCCTCCTTTTGTCTTAGACTCAGAAATTTCCATTCCATATCTTCTCGATGGTCAAGAGGGATGTATTTTTCTAGGAAAATCTCTTTGAACTCCCTCCACTACATATTTGAAACCTCATCATCATCCTTTGTGTTTTGAATCAGCGACCACCATTGATCGGCATCTCCAGTGAGGTGGTAAACTGCCATGACAACTTTATCCCTTTCGCTACTCTCCAAGGCATTGAATATTTTCTCTAAGGATTTTATCCATTTCTCAACTACTAACGGATTTGTACCCCCATTAAATGATGGAGGTTGTTGCCTCATGTAGCGGTCTAAAATTGATCCTCCGCGTTGCGGACCAGGGTGCTCCATATGAGTAATGTTATTATTCATAACCTGAGTGAGTTGTCCCAGTATGGTGATAAGATGATCAGCACCAGTTGTATCACCAGCTCCATTATAATTATCATAAGCAGGAGGGAAATCCCTACATGGAGTGCGTGTATTGATACAGTTTCCATTCCTTCCACTAGGCACCATTTCTAAACAATGTCATAAACTAGGTTAGTTTATGAATTGCAATGAATAATTCAAAAATTGAAAAATACATAATGTAAATTGAACGGTCTATGGATATAATCCATAATCATAAAAAAATTCTTTGAGGAAGTATATACTCATAAACCCTTCATAATGGTTTGTAAATAAAATGAGAATTATCCTAAGCATATCCCCCGAGAGTGTTGTAACCAAGAGTGCAGTAAGGCCCGTTGTCGTGCACCAGTTCCCGTTCGAGTCTAGCTCAAAGCGGTGTTTTCGGGTTTTACCCCTAGGTACATCTGTGCTAGAGCCTCCTCTACCTGATCGTATCCATACAGAGATTTATTTCTGGGAAAACTCACAAAATCTTTATAATACCAAGATTCTAGGAAGTTCTTCTATACTAATCCTCAAAGTCTATCTTAGGGCTATGTGCTCTTATTAGAGTTTATCTAAATCTAGCTTCCAAGGTTAGTACTAAACTGCCTCTGATACCAACTATAACACCCCGACCCCAGTTACCTAGAGTCGGTGCATTACTTCGTAACATTGGCATGATCACAAAAGATCAAGTCTCGAAATACCGATTAGTTTAGTAGCCTTGGAAACACTAGATACATTCATAAATGTTACATTACATCATAAAGTGAAAAATCACAATAACATAGTCTCCATAGTCCACACTTCTATCCCCTTCAGACTTTCAGTGTAAGTTAGTCATAAAATATTTCTTCATATCCTGGGAAAAGTAAAACATTGAAAGTGGTGAGCTCAGATGCACAGTAAGGATAACAATATACCAGAAGCTTTCATAAATAAACATAAATATTTAAGGCAATGTATAACTAAAACAAAAGCCTTCCAAATGTGAACTTTAGCATAATATGGAAAAAAGTAAAATGAAATAATTCCATTTACTTATTCACATGGATATTCTACTGGACGAATAGTCACATGAAATATCAATAAAAACTTTCATAATGATGGAATGCATAATGCCAGACTATCATAACCACGTAGCCAAAGCCTCGTGCCAAGACTACAAATAAGATTTTTTCAAGGCCTCCTGCCAAAACACTAGTTTTTCTCATGAGACCTGCCGATGCATCGATGAGCTATAGAGGGCTCCACCCGTAACTTATTAAGTCCAATGCATTCCTCATATGAATAGGTTTAAACATATCATAAACCATAACATAATCGTATCAGATAAAACATGCATAAAGGAAACATAACATTTCCATATTTCAATCACAAGATATCAATACAACACATTGATATAATAAAAACCCTTTATAAACCATTTTTAATACCAAAATAAAGGAATATTAATACTTTGTATTTATTTTTCATTTAAAAAAATGTTATGGCTTGTAGAGGAAGCCGAAACTCAAATAATGGTCACGGCGGCAGAAAAGTCAATGTCTCCGCATATGTACGATAAAAAAACATTCCTTTTTGTATTTTAGTAAACGCTTTGTATAAAAATATTTCTTTTGAATAAATGTAAAAGTCAAAGGTGTTATTAAACTATATAAATGAAAGTTGTGTATAAAACAGAATATGCCTCAATGAAAGGAGATTGAGACGAAGTCCCTTAAAAAGATCATTTTTTTAAATAAAATAGATCTATTATGTCTATTCACTATAATTACACATAAATAAAGTATAATTACAAGATAGGACATAATAATATCCTGACATAATTTGAAATTAGGAGATTAACCCAAAGAACAGAAATTGGGTTAAGAAGTTCCCTTACCTCGTGTCTGACATGACTCGATCATTCTTTAATCTCCTGAATAATAAACTAGAGTTAATTTCTATTTTCTTAAGAACCTTTTTCAAGTTAATTATTCATTATATATCAATTATTACCATGTTATTAACATTATATAATTATTTATGTTAATAACGGTCATTTTGTCGATCTTTGGTACTTGAGTCAAAAAAAACATCTTAAAATTACAAGTTTTTAATGTGGTGAAATATCCATTATATCCAAAATTATATTCATGATTTAGATATCATATATATCATATATATCCATTATATAAATGAATTTATAATATTACATAACATTTAGAGGTAAGAAATGAAATGCACCGTTCACGGAGACTGTAAGTCGTACGTACGCATGAACGCTACTTTCGTTTCTATTTCATATTTAATGGACTGAAATTATAATTATATAAAGGTATACTATAATTCCAGTATAATATAATGTATAATACCATTTACACTATCCTTTATACATCCCACATATGGAATTAACGATTCAAATCACTTTGAGGGCGCGGTAGTCCGCACTTCCTAAAATGAAATTATCACGTTTACCCATAATGGAAATCATAAAGGTATTCCATAAATGAAAAATACAGGATCATAAGGAAAACATAAACATAATATATATCATATATAAAAATAGTTTCATCATAATGGCCACCATGAGATGTGTTAAAGGAATATTGAACAATCATCGTTTCGTGAGGAAGTAATTCACCACCCACAGAAACAGTATGTTCTTTAACCCTTAGACAAAGGTGAGTGTAAGTGTAAATAAAATCCTTCCCATAAAAACATCGAAGTATAATGAGGATAATTTTATTTTTACAAAATAAAGTAATAAAATGATTTTAGGGGGTTGGAGAAGCAAAATAAAACAAAAGAACACAAGAGAAGACATTACCTTAAAATCGGGTAACTCTTTTTGATTTGAGCCAAAGGCTTCCTTGGAAAGAATTAGGCCCAATGTGAGTCTTCTAGGAGTAAGAGAGGAAAGTTTAGAGATTATTTGGGCAGAGTTTGGCCGAGCCAAATGGCTTTTATTGTGTGAATAAGGTGGTAGTGGTGGGGGAATTTTATAATAGGAGCGGAGGGGGACTCTTGGAAATATTGAGATGTTACATTATTATGAAATGATTTTCGGATTATAAAGGTCCCAAAATGATATATTTAGAAGCTAAGGTGATAAGGGTTCTACTTATGCTCATAAAATATGTTTTTTACAAGTGTAAGCCTTATATTTTAGATTGTCGTTTCATTTTATTTAAATTGTTAATTAATGAGGTAATCGCTGCATCATCATGGTGTCATAAAAATGTTAATTTATTTAATGGCTATAAATTATAAAAAAATTACCATGATTTAGGAAATCGTTTTATCTTTCCAATGAATATTTATCATCAAAAAGTTAAATTATATAACCCCATGTAATAATTGTTTTATTAAAACAACACATGTTTTTGACAATTTTATTTTTTACTTTAAATAAAAAGTTAATAATGTCATTTTCTTACCCAAATGGATACATTGGGTCCCCAAGTTGTCCCATGGATCGTAGTGGTTGGCCATGACTCATCCAATAAGGGTAGGACAAGTTTATGGGTATTTTCATATTTTTATAATATCATTTTTACCTTAAAATTCACTAATTACCTTTAATCGTGATTAATTAAACTTAAAAGATAATATTCACCAAAAAATTATTTTAATCCCATTGAAACAAATTTTACTTCATAATGACAACCATGTATGTCAGATTTTTTAAAATCAAATCACATAAGTGGTAATGTTTCATTTAAACAAAAAATCATTTTTTAACTACCACTTAGTGGTTTCACTATTCATCAAAAATTGATGTTTTTCAGAACAATGCCAAAATTTCACCCTAAGATATAATTGATATTCCGAATTAAAAAATGATGTCTATTTTAAAAAATTCCAAACAGATAAGTTTCATTAATTATTTTTATAATTAATTCCCACTGTCACAACAAATAGCGTGTTTTTAAGAAACAATATATATCAAAATATTGACAATTGTTTATGACCAATTTCAAAGTGAAATTTATTCTAATGACCACCATTGGATAAAATGGTAAAAATTTATTGTAATTATACTTTAAAACCACTCAATAGTATAATTTATCACTATAAATGATTTTTATTAAAAAAGTTGTTTTTAAGTATTTTTCTCTATTCATAAAAAATTGGAAGTTCTCAGAAAAATACCAAAAATTCAACATAGGCTAATTTCAATATTCCTAATACAAAAATGAATTCCATTTTGAAATATAAAATATATATAATTTAAAAAAGTGGGTATTACTATTCATAATGGCTATTTTGATTGGTCTCGGTGCGTTAGAATCTCGAACTTGCGTACAAGACAAGCTATTGCATTATTGAAAGAGAAGCGTATCATGGTAGCTCGGGGTGTTAGAGATATGGAGACATATATGGTATTATATAGAATAATATTTTTCTATGTTATATTTATAATAAATTTATATTTATTATAAATTACATTTGAATGAGAATAATGAGGTTCGAGACATATGGTAAGGGAGTCTAAGCTCACTTTTTATTTATGTGAGATACATTCCATATTCCCCACTTTCTTTTTTGGTGTGGAATATATACTACCATAGGACATGTTTATCATTAATAACCATTATTTATTGATATTAAACTCTTTAAATGATGTTATTATATCATGGTTATCAATATTTAAAAGTTACTCAAGTAGTAGGGGATTTCTAGTCTAACTTTTATTTCTATGAGATTTATGCCTTATTAACAATTTCTTTGGTGTGTTGTATTTAATTATCATGAATATATTATATAATTATTATCCTTACACATATTGGTATTTAAATATCAATTTTATTATATATCATTCATGAGGTTTAGTTTCAAATTTAACCAAATATATAAAGTAGTTTTGTCTCAGTTTTCTTTATTTGAGACACATGCCATAAATTGAAAAAAATCATGTTTTCAAAAATTATTTCATTTTATTTTTAAATACATTATATTATGAACATTTTCAAGGAAAAACTTTTTTAAAAATGTTTTATTAATTTTTGAATAATTATTTATATGTTTTAAAAGTGTTTTCAATGATATTGTTTTGTACCTTTTTCCATATTAATTTATATATTTTCAACATTTTCTCAAAGAAATAGTTTTAAAAAAATCATTATTTATTTATATGTTTTCAAAGATTTTTTTAAAATGTTTTCTAGAATGTATTCAAGCTTTATTTGTATGTTTTCAATGTGTTTTCAATGTAATATTTTTTAAAAAATTCACAATCCTTCTTTATAAGTTTTCATATTCTTTTCAATGAAACGTGTTTCAAAATGATTTCAATATACCTTTACATGTTTTAGAAGTGTTTTCAATGAATTTTTAGCAAAATATTTTCAATAATAATGTATTAGTTTTCAATGTTTTTTCAAAGAAATTTGTTTCAGAATGTTTTCAAGATTTCTTTTTTATGTTTTAATGTGTTTTCAAGGAAATCATTTTCAAAATGTTTTGAATCATTCTTTATATGATTTAAAATTTCATCAAAGAAATGGTTTTCAAAAGTTTTTCTATATTTATTTATAATTTTTCAAATTGGCTCTAAATAAATGGTTTCCAATCCAATTTCAATCATTATTTACTTTTGTTCAGTATTATTTTCAAATAAATTTTTTTTCAAATGGTTTCATATTTTCAATAGAATATTTCCAAGAATAATGGATAATTTCCTCATGAAATGTTTTTGACTGTTATTTCCAAATTATTTCCCATCTATGATGAAAACCATTGGTGTTAATCATGCCTTTATAATTAAATTATCCAATGGATCCATTCATATTCTTTATATGAATGGTTTATGTTTCAAGGCATGATTTTTATGAAGCCCATTTCTATTTCACTAGTTATATCTTTTTGAACTCATTACATTTAAAGTGTTATATATATATAAACCACTTATTTTCATAGATTATACTTTGATGAAATGATTATGAAGCATATTTATTTCCCATTGGTTATTATATTATTAAATTGTTATGGTACATATTTAATTTCATGGGTTATGATATGATATTTATGAAACCCATATCTTTTATGGGTCATGATGAATGTTTTCTAGCACATATATGTATGATTTTATTATGAGATGGGTGTGACATATATCTTCCTCCAAAACATTGGCTAAAAATTTATATTTTATGAAATAATGATGGGATTCAATTCAACAGGCTAGATCCACTAGGGATGATGGGGAAACCTGATCCACTATGGGAATATGGAGAAACTCGATCCACTATGGGAAGATGGGGAAGCCCGACCCACTATGGGAAGATGTGGAAAACTAATGAATTATAGGATGTTGGGGAAAACTGATTCACTATAGTAAGATAGGGAAACCAAATCCACTATGGGAAGATAGGGAAACCAAATCCATTATGGGAAGATGGGGAAACCGGATCCCATAAATGGAAAGGACTACAACTGAGGATGGTGGTGTGTTCTACCAAGTAGGTGTAGTCCCCATGTAGTGCCCTGATATTTTTTTGGCAATGTGTATTTACATATAGAAAAAGATATTACATGTTTATATGTATTCTAACATTCCATTTCTTAATCATATGTTATACTTTCACGGCTTATGCTCTTTATTCCCTCCTTATTCATTCCATGGGAATTGTTAACCATTATTCCAAGATTCATGTTTATGGTCTTTTATATGAAGGGTATGATCATCAAATTTTATGGTCATGTTCTCATAACTTTTTTATCCGGTTTATGCTTACATATCTCTCTTGTTTACACTTACTGAGCACCTAAGATCACCCCTTTTTATGTTTCCTTCCCTAGGATATGAATAAATATTTTAAGTACAATATTTCAAAGAGGGGTTCTAGTATTGGAGAACCTAGTGGTAAATAAAATTATATCACTTATGTAACAATGTTAATTTTTAGATTTTTTTAAATGAAATAAACTAATAAGATATTTGGTCATCTGTTTGTGTGACGTTTTAATTATTCTAAAAAATGCATTTATGTGTTAAGAATGGACTATTATTCAAATTTTCAAATGATAGAAAATCATTTGTAGTGAACATAATCATTACATACATTTTAAATTTTAATATTTTATAAGAATCATACACATTGAGACCTTTATCCAATAATATTTTCAAAACATCAATTATTCGTGAAAGAAATTCAATATAATTCCCAGTTTGTTTTGGTCCAGAAATAATTAATCTCAACATGATATATTTCCACTTCATAAAACATTTATAAGATAAGTTATAAATTACTAATAAAAAAACATGAATTTTTATTATTATTATGGAACCGATATGGATTTATTACATCTATAGAATGTCCATGTATTATATTTGTAAGTTAATTTCCAAAGGTAGAAATTGTTTGATAAATTTTCTTCCACTGTGGTCAATCATCAGGATGATGTACTATTCCATCACATATTTTCACATCTGAATACAATCTTCAATTTTTTACATTATTTGAAATTGAAAATAAATTCTTTATATGAGGAAGTATAGGAAGATACCAAATTTTATTACTAGGAGTCTTGGAAATTTCTAAATCATCCTTTGATTGTTTTTCAAACTATATCGTGATGTCCCAAATTTTGGAAATATTAACAAAAATACATATTATTTCCTATAAAACACTCAATCATACAGGTATGCACCTCAAAACCATTAAACATAGATTCCAAGGATTATTGTCTTTATGTATTTGTTGAAAATAGTATAGGTGAATTCAATATATAGTTGCATAATTCCAAGATGAATGTAACATTCATGCGAGTCATTATCAATCCATTAAATAATTATCAGGCCTGAAAAACCACAACATTTTCACGAAGTCCTTTTTGTATGACTGAACACTATGTTTCAGAAATTAATCTTCATCAGACTATAAATTTCATGAAATAATTATATTTTCATAGGACCCTAAACTACATGATAAGACGTCCTAACCACATGAATTTAAATTTTGTGATCCATGGTCAATTATATATGACCATAAACTACTTAGAGTAGTTAGTTATAGGTAATGTTAAAATATGTGTCTCCCTTTGAGAAAGGGACCATTCTTCATAGTCCATTTTTTTTATATTGGAGATATGAAAGCCATTATGAAATTGAGTTTTTGTTTTGAAATTGAAAATATTTACATAAAAAATGATCATTATTTTCCATTAAATAATGATACTTCACTTAATTTCTTATGATGTTTTATTTTCCCTCCTCTTACAATATAGTTGATTAATTTATCCCAAATAGCCTTCCCCACACATGATGGTGTAATTATACAGTATTATAAAACATTTTAGAAATCTTGACCTTTAGAATACTAGATCCATGTCTTTGATGTCTAAGTCAACATTTTGTAAAAAATATTTTCAAATAAATATTCTTCTCTTGGTGATGTGAAAGGCCTTAAGTAATGGACATTATCTTGGAAACCAATCACCTTGAGTCACGTTTCTCCACTTGGAAACCCAAAACATTAGGTGTATCTCCTTGGTTTCCCCTATCAAGTTAATTTTTACTAGGTTAATCAATGCATCTAAATGAACTTTCCTATGAATAAATTGTTAAAAAAAATAATTTATATTGAGAAACTATGAGACCCCTAGGGTATGTTGTTTCCTGAAATAGATTTACTTAAATTATATATGCTACTTCAAAAAATTTGGTTGTGGTTTCCCTATAACTAATGGAAAACCTATTCTCACCAGTAAACATTCCAATATCTATGATTCATAAATTTAAAGAAATTATTTTATTCATTTATGACACCATGTTAAAATGATTCAAAAATATATTTATGTTTCATTACCATATAGATTAGAAATACTATTGAGGAGGATCCAAGCCATATGAATATAAAATAAAAGAAACCTTGTTTAATGTATTGTGACCTTAAACTAAAATAATTAAACACTATCCCACAAAACATTACACAACATAGAATGGTCTATTCCAAATGGACTTATATTTTAAATTACGCATTTATATAAGATCTTTGTCTTTGTGTGAGTTCCCTTTCTTGGGAGATTTGTGGCCTATGGATATATCTGCATTCCCAAAAGTATGGTTCCCCTAAATAATGATAAAAACATCCCTTTAACAAAACAACATTTAGAATTATTTTTTTCCATGGGATACATAATGACGTATGGATGTCACATACCATAGGTAATCATATATTTTATAACCATACCTGATTCTCCCATGTGGATTAATCCTTTACTAATTCATGTCATGTTTAATCCTTTATTATATCATTAAATAACCCTTGAATTTCAATAATTCCCTCCTAAAAAAGATCTAGATCTAAATAGAGGGATCCTTCCAAGAACTATGTATGAATAGATTTATGTTTTCACACTATATTTAGTGATGTTAGATATCCTCTCTTGGGACCAGCAATAAATTTCATCATTATGAATCCCCCTTTATTATATTATCCTAAATCAAAGGTGTTTTACTCAAACCATACTACCTTATATGATGGCTCACTACTACTCATTGTTGTAAATCATTAAGAATTGGCTCCCTTTGGTCTTAGCAGTGTGAACATAAACAATATTCTTATTTTCCCCACTTGAGGTCACCTATAATAACATGGGATATACCATTTATATCAAGAGATCTCTTCCCCTTTAGTGAGGTTTCATGTCCAACAATGGGTTCCACATTCCCAAACGGTTAATTTATACCCTATCACCAAATATGTCACCTCATATTTGATCAAAGATGTATGAAATTAAACATTATCCATTATTCATCTAAACTATATAATCTTAAAATTTTAGTCCTATTGTAAGAATTTAAAATGTAAAATAAATGATACACAATTAATTTTCATGTTGAAAACTAGTAAAGGGAGACATAGAAAAAATTAAATTCTCTCATCACTAAACATTCTGTTTTTATGGTTTATGAAAATATTATAGTGTAAAAAACATCAAAAGGGACCCAATTTATTTTAAAGCTGAAAACCCATAAAGGGTGGAATATATGAATTCATGACATGGCTCATGGAGTCTCCCCCTTTCATGGATCGTGTAAAAGTTTGAGTATAGAAAAATTAAGGAATGATATATAAAGTAATTAGATGTGGAATTTTGATAAAAGACTCCCTGAGAAAAATTCATGTCTCCAGCCACTATGTCATCCCAATTATTTGTATAAGAATTATATAGTGAAAAATATTGAAAGGGAAGAAATATTTTATAGACCAAAACTTGTCCCTATAAAAACTTGTGTTTTTCTCTATAGAACCACTGGTGTAGGAAAATTTCTGATAAGCACTTTCCCCTTATATGTGATCTTATTCTATTTCCTGGGTACATTTTCATTCATGAACTTGCCACTTGTTCACATTTATAATTAACTCTATTTAATATTATAATGTACTCAATAAATATCATGTTATATACGTTCTCTTTGAGATTATGCTCAATAAATATGTTGGAATAGTGTAGCACAATCCATTTAGGATGCAATTTGGTCAAATACTGGTAGATAGATGGAATAGTAGCAGTACGGAATAATGTGGATGTATTACTATAGAATAGTTGACTTACTATATGGTGGGTTTAACAATTCATTATCAGAATTATTAGATTATTCAAGGTAGGGTATCTCTATATGAATCGTTGATTGTATCCCTATAATTTTTATTTGGTCATAATGAATTTTCTTCCTGTCTATGGATGTAAGGATCATTTCCCAAACCACATAAATATTTATTTCTTGTGATATTATTTAGTTTTTCTCCTTTTACTCTTATATGATTCATTTTTCTTTTTGTTTCTCTAGTCATTTTGGCAACAACATGGTGATGTAACCATTAGGGTGCTCGAACCCTTTTTCAATATCTATTAATATATATAACATATTCATTTATTTGATATAAAAATCACCTCCAAAAAATATGTATTGATTCAATATTATCTTCATAGAATCAAAAAACCTTGAGAATATCCACTTGGTTCACCCTTTTATATCAATTCAAAATTAGTGTGTCTGATTCCAAAAATGACTCTAGTTTTTTGTAATGAATAAATATTTTGTTTCCAACCTAACAAGTATAGGCATGTTTTTATCTTAAGGGTAATATCATTTAACACCACTTGTAATTTCTTAATTGTGTATTAGTAGTATCTCCATTATGAATGTGAACCTATTTCCACTTATCTCCATTTAATAGTGAATCATACATTATTACTTTATTATTTGAAGATTTTATAACCTATTTGGTCTATTGAATTCAAATAAAATATATATTAAACATTTTTTAATCATTCATATTTCTAGCAATGATTTTTTACATCCAACGTTTTTACCCATTCATATTTGGGTATGAATTTCCTATGAACAAAAAAATTTCAAAAGTTAGGATACTCTTATTGGAAGCCTAAATCAATTGATTTGATACATCACTCCTAGAATTGTGCATTCGTTGATTTAAGATATACCTCTTGGAAACCACAACACCTGGAGTTGATATTCTCATCTTGGAATATTCACATTGTATACATATTCCTTATTATATGAAATTTGACTACATAAAATATGGTCCATTCTAAAATCATTTAAAATCATAGAGTTTTCTTTTCAATTTGATAAGAATCCATTATATAAGATCCATATAAATGTAAGAGTTCCTAGTATATGGGATTACTATTTGAAATTGAATCTTCTTCAATAACCCTATAAATGGATGAATCCATTACAAATTATTATATGTAAAATCGTAATATACATAAATATACCATATTAAGAACTATTCATGTCTTTAATCCAATTTATATAGGTTATGTAGTGATGTTTAGACTATATTTCTCAGGACTAGCTATAATACCTCATTTGAACCCCATCCTTAGAGTTGACACATTTACCATTCTACATACTATTTTATTATTCCCTATCTCGGCAAGTTATTCATTCAGTAAATTTCATTTTATCTAACATATGAGTAAGATATATATGTATAATCTCAAATAAGAACTAATTATGTCATGATTCCTATTATTTATAGATGGATAGTAATGTATAAATCTCATATTTTAGATCCAGTTGAAAACGTCACTTTCATTCCATTACCACCACCATCCTTATATTTGGACCTACAAATTAATATTAGGTTTTTTTCTATTTACCCTACACCATGATATCAAATTACATGATTTATTTATTTCTTTTGGTCAAAATAGAAGTCTTGAGTTGATAATTTCCCTTGTCTTATTAAAATCCATGAGCATATTACTCACCTTAGTGAAACAAAAATCATAGAGTCAATTATTCCTCATGCCAATACAAACTTCTTGACTTTTAAATATGATCTTAGTGATAAAAAATAATTTAGGTGAGATCCACCTATTGATGAACATCTTTAATAGACATACTCCATGTATTATAATAAAATTCCATATATTATCTTCTAATCTAATTATTTTTGTTTCAAATGAATCTAATTCTAGGGAGGGGTGAATTTTTTGAATTTAAATATATGTATTTCACTTTTACATGATAAATGTAATATCATCCTAACTCTGATGAAATCACAATATTTCATGATGAAGGAGTATCATATTCAATAAATAAGACACAAATGGGACTTATATGTGACATATGATTTTTCACATACCAAGGGATGATTATCCTTAAAATAAATATCAATATAGTGTCATGATGGTGAGAACATCCACCTAAAAGTAGGCCATGTATTTAATCCCTTACTAAGGAAAAGGTTATCAAAAGTATAAAACTCAATTTTTAAAGGAATTTTTAACACTATATTTCCTTAAAAAATACATATATGAGTAAACACCATGTAAATAGGTGTAGTTAATTTCATAGGATTAAATTAGACATTTTATAGAAATAAAACAGACATCCAAAACAAAATTTATGGTCATTAATTTCTTTTTGTGATGGAATTTTTAATTGTCCATGTTCATGTTTGGAATCATGTTCTATGGCTCACACAATCAACCATTCATCCCTAACATCACACGCATCTCACCTCACATTCCAAGACTTCTTACTAGGATCTTAAGATAGTCAAAAACATTTATCCCTCATGGATGGGAATCTAATTTATGGTTTTCCTACAAAGATACCCCATTCCACCAATTTTACATATAAGATACCAAGTGCAGACGTGAGAACCAAGGGACTTGAGTGTTGACTTGAGTGAAAAAAACCTCCTTAATTAGATTTTTGAAGCTAAAACTAAGGATTAGGGATGGAAATGTCCATTATTAGGCCCCCTTTTTGGAACCAAATCCTTGGTGCTAGATCACCTGGGTGTCAAATCACATGGGTTGACCATAACTTGGGCGTCAACGAACATTGGCACCGATAAATTTTGAAATAGAAAACATGGCCACCTGATCACCTAGGAACTAACTACCCTAGGAACAGAGTACAATGATTTCAGATTACCTGGGTTCCATATAACCTTGTTTTTGAATTCCATGGGAATTTTTCTAATCCGAAACAAACCACCTATATGTCTGATTACTTGGGAACCAACCACACTGGGAATAGACCACTTGGGGGGTTGTATGACTTGGATACCGAATTATATGGATACTAATTAACATGGTCACTAATCACATTAGCATCAATCACATTGTGAACTGACCAATTTGGTCACCAACTAGTTATGCATCAACCACTCAGAAAAGCTTCTTACCATAGCACCACTTCACCCAAGATACCTTCTCGGGCATTCCATTTTCCCAGACCTCCATCATAGGTTCCCGCTTCACTGAAGCCTCCTACATGGGAACCCAATTCACACATTTTAACTACCTAGGATCACGAATCTACCATATCTTCCCATAATATGGGGGCCCCACCCCCTCGTATTAATTCATGATCAGTGATAGTTTGTGGTCTCTACCCATAGTCATGTTACCTCCCATTCCAACTCTAACCCCCATGAAAATTCATGATTAAAAACATGATAATTTCAGGATGGGTTAAAAATGATCTGGGTTGTGATACCTATAACCCAAACCTTACTATAAGAAAATATATCACATCAACTTTATTCTCTTGGTTTCCTCAAAAAATTTATTTCAACATACTCATCAATGTTTTCTCATAAGCCTTGAATTGAGGTTCTACAATTTTTTTCCACATATACCTTGAATTAAGTTTCTCCTCTATGTAACCAAAAGGATAAAAGTTGAGATTATCCTATTATTTTTCGAAAATTCTTTTGGTCAAAATTCTACTCTCAGTGACTAGAAATACCCTCACCAAATCAATAAGTTAGATTAAACTAAAAATGTCATATCTATACATAAGTACCCCCACCAAACCATTGATATTTACCTTTCACCTTGTAATCCAATCTATATAACATTATACTTCTTGGAATTTGAAATTGTTTCCAAACATTAAAATTAAGCATTATAGTCCCTATCACATGAACTTAAATGGTACAACTTTCCTCATTAAATGACTACAAACTAAATGGGTTCTAATTCTATTCACATGGAAATATAGGAATCACATCTCATGGGTTTGATCACAAATCAACAACATCAACAAAATATTTGAATAGGTAACCAATACCTCATAGAATGGAGATAAATTAGGGAGTGACATCTTATATAGATTTAAAATTTAGAGTAACTGAATACTTGGATCAAATTAAGGATAATATATTTCTCATGTGAAATTTCATCATAAATTCATGTTGTTAGTAAATCAACTTCACCAATAGTGTCACTAGGTGGAATTTAGAGATATGATTTAAATATATGAGTCCCAAATAATGAAATAATACCCTTAAATTGATTATATGACCCCACCCATATTCTCATTAAATTGAATTTGTCATAGTTATCACCTAATGTGATTGAAAGGGCACTCACTTTTGAAAATTGGGAGAGGTGTGTGAGACCTAAAATAACCAAAATTGGCCAATGGGGAATGGAATCCATTTGAAATAGAAATATTTTTATCATAAAGTTTCATGAAAAATATATTTTTATATTCAGGTAATGTTTATTTTTATTATGGATATAAGTTATTTGTATTGGATTTATTTTAACATGAAATACAATCATCTTTAATTTTGGTTTTTTTGGATAATTAATTCTTATGTGGGAGGGGGGTATTGTAATCTTATATGGAAAATGAATATAAACTGATTAGGTGGTTTTTTAATTAACACTCTATATTGGATTTATGGATTTATGGATTTATTATTATGTGATAGTTGGTTTAATACTCGAATGAGATTTTCGGGGTTGTCCAGTATTATGTATCTCATTATATTACCTACAACCATCAATTAGAGATATCAAATGGTTCTAAAAGATGATTGGTGTGATTTAAATGTGTTTTATTTTTCTTATATTTAGACATGATATCTATCTCCCAGAACTCATCCACTTTTAGAATACTGTATTGGATTATGGTTGTATATATTTGTTTGAACTTATATATTTTAGACGATTTTTTAGATATTGCATTTTATGTATACCCCTATTTTCACTTGAGGAAAATGTGACACCTATCATGACATTATTATTATGCCTATTCCATCCCTATGACATTCTCTTGCACATATTTCCTTTTTTTATTCTTCTTATGTGACATTAGAGAGATAATAGAGAGAGTTATTAATATGGATTCTTGGATCCAGAGGACTGCCTAACAGTTCCACTCATGCCTGTTCATCCAGAGGATTTTTCGATTAGAGATCCTGTCCATTGGGAGATAAATGGAGGATGATGGTTGATTTTGAAGGACACAAATTCTTACAATTCTAATCATCCTTCCTTCCATATTCATCTATGTTTTTGATGCAGTCATGGTATTATAATCATTTTCATATATTTTTCTTCCATTCTATGTGATATTTACTTCTATTCTCATCCCATGTGTGGATGGGTGTGTCTATCAAGGATTCTTTTATAATAAAAATCATCGTCTTGAGTTCATCCCATGTCCTAGAGCTATAAGAACTTGATCACAGAGTGTTTATATGCTCCTATGTATTTTCTTCTTTAATTATCACCTATGTTCTAAGAATACTATTATTTTTTCCATAATATTGTCATTGTTATGTGGTTTTATTACCATGTATGTTGGACCAATGTGGTCTAAATAATATTAGACACTCATGTTTTATGCTTCATAGACTATTTTTTACAATTTTGAATATTTTTTCCCCTTTTCTCTATCACCTGACTTCTCTTTTATGATTTTATTTTCTTTCATTGAATACATTAATAAACAAAAACACAGTACACCCTTATTGAGTAAGGAACCATGTTTCATGTCTATCCCCTATAAATTTTATATCACATACTTAAATCCATTATAAAATAAAATAAGTAAAATTATTACTATAAAGTATGGGGAGTTACTATAGTCAAATTAACCACACTGACACCAACTTCAAAGAGGGTTGATGAATTTCAATAATTTTCATCCCTCAAGTCTAAATTGAACTAAAATTGACTTATTTATTATTCTATATTCATTCACTCATGAAGTTTACAATTTAACAACTATTTATCATTGGATTTAATTGTGGGTATGAATACATATTTTTCCTCACTAGAATGAGATGGACCTAACACTACACTACGCAATACTTGATCCACTATTTTTTATTCCTAGGCCATAATTAGTTCACTAAAAAATATTCTTTACTTCATCAAACATTTCCCATAAGTGTTTCAGATACACCTAGGTTAATAATATATTATTTGATACATATATGGATCTTGACCACGTTAATATTAAGTTCTAACCTGAACAACTTATCTAAGAATATAATATGAATAAATTTTACAATTATTAGGGGGTAAAATTATCAACACCACCACCGAGTATATAATAATAATAATTACAACAACAATAATAGGTAATATTATTATTATTATGAATTTTATTATTATTATCATAGATATTTATCCTCTAGGAATAAACTTAGTTCATGTTAAAATATGGGGAATCGTGAAGGTCTTTAGTTCAAGTCTTTATGGCTACTTCTAAGTGTGTATTGTGTGTTTCCTTTTAAGATTTTCGTTCTACCATCCCCGATTAATTTTATTTATTATTATATATGTTTTATATATAATTTCATTATTATTCATTGTATTTGTAATTAAAAATTTATTAATAATAACTAAAGAAATGAATTTATATTTTTTTATATAATTTTCCAATTCCAACCACAATATTAAACAATAAAACTACATTTGATGTTACACAAATCTAATTTAATCAAGTTAGGTTATCTCAGATACCCATATTATAAATACCGATTATAATACCATTGAAAATAATTATTTTTCATTAATAATTTATAAATAAATATAATTTATATTCTTATAAAAATAATTAACATCATAACCACACATTACACAAAAACATTCACAAAAATAAATTTCCATTTATTTTACTTATTAGATAATATGAATTTCATTGAAAAATAAAAGATTTCTTTAAAATTGTATTAATTTAAATAATTTCATTTATTTTTTGAATAAAATAAATATAATTTATGTTTATTATTTGTTAAATTTAATATAAAATAAAAATAATTAAATGTCATGTGTAAAAAATGACATATTTTACTTCATTTATACTTATATTTTACAATATTATAATAATATAAATTTGTTCATGAAGAGTATATGAATTTGGTAAGAATAGTTATACTATTTATAATTTTATATATTAAAAAATATATCATTATATATAAAATTTATACTACCAATCAAGTAAATGGGTGTTGAAGTTGAAGCTGTGAGTTTCTCAATTGTGACCTTTTGATATGGATCATATATATTCATGGTGAAACTGTGTATTCATGTAAAATTTATTTAAGTCACATCATCACAGTCATAGAATCACTATTATCAACTATAATGTTTTGTTAAAGAATAGAATAACTGAATAAAACTAGATCCACATTGTCATAATAACTTAGGCACACATTTATGTCCACTGAGGCCGGTTTAAATGTTGGGGTTCAAGCATTACATGTGTAGGAGGTGGTACTGAACCATTATAAAATGTAATAAATGTCTTAGGTTAATGCCCATATGCAACATGCATTATATTTGTCTCAGGTAGCCAATCCAAACAACTGAACATTAATAAATGAGGATAAAATTATATAAACATGCATTCATGAACATCCATCATATATCACAAAGGTCCCAAAAGGAACAAACTGTATAAAAGTAAGAAAAACCATTCCAAAAACATATGCATGTGTTTGAAAACACTAGTAGATATTTGGGATTTAGTGGTTTCTAAATATGGATCCCAAAACTATTTTGGAAGAATAAAAGACATCTTTTGATGGTCACTATGCCTCCATGGTATGCTAGGTTAGAAAAAATGTATTTCTGACCATCACTAGTTGTCTCTTCCTTTTTCAATACCCATAAGAGGCTTCAAATCTGGTTCTTATTTTAAAAAATATTCATCATTGGGGGTCACCATATGCAATCAAGAATAAATATTTTTAGTTAAATTAATAATATAAATTAAATAAATATGGCATCAAACTAATGTATAACAAAAAATATAACCCATAGTTAATAATTGAGTAAAAAAACACATTTAATTTCATATATTTAATGCATTCACCATCAATATTAAATATAAAAAAATATATCCCAAAATATAAACCATTACATACTAAAAATTATATGACCCCAAAAACCAACATTTTCATTTTCCAAATGGTCAAAATAATTCACCAATACTATCTCTCCCAAGACTGCTAGACCACTTTTAAACCATAAAATTTTTATACAGACCTCTATAAATAAAAATAATAGTCTTGTCAATTTAGGTTTCGATGTCCTTTTTAATTATGTAGTAAGGTATGTATTCATGAGAATTAAGCACATTTGATTTAGTGATGATCTAGAGGACAACCTTTCTCTCAATGGATACATCTAATATTAAATGAATGATGTAAATTCTAGTTTATGTTGTGATTTTTTATAGACCTGTTCCATAATATTAATAGAATATATGAAAATAACATATAATATTAACAAGTTATCAATCATATTTGAAGTGTAATATATGAAAAAAATCATCATTCTTATTCTGATTAGCATTCTGAATACCATTTTTTCAATATATAGGAACTTCTAGAATTGGAGATTTTGTAATCCCATAATGGAATTCAATGCAGAGAGTGGTGCGGTGGTATATAAGTTAGGGTGTTTGGAACTAGGTAGAAATACACCATCAAATAAATACATATAGTGACCTAGGATTTATATACATGGATATTACATCATTTTAGATGAATATTCATTATTTTAAAAAAACATACCTGAGGATCATAATAGTTTAGTATAATGGGACCTTGAAAAAAAATCTTCTATCCTTATTAAAGATCTTAAAAATCTCCAAGGGATATCTCCACCATTAGTACTTATACCAACAACTTTTATTCATAACCTAGGGAAGGAAACATGAGGAAGGGGTAAGCTATGATTCCCATTAAGGTTAAATAAATGAAATGTGTAAGAATAACATGAACAAAAGGGTCTATAGTTGATCATAACATATAAATACACTGAAATTTCAAGGAAAATGTTTTCATAAATACTTTGGAATTCTACGAGTCTGCTGAATCTGATGGTGCCTATTTATGTGGCCCGATGTGCCTGAAATCGATTTCTGAAGTTTTTTTTAGGTATGTTCACTAAACGTATGTGCGGGTGTTTTTATATTTTGAGCTGGTGTTCATAATTGAAATTTGATGGCACCGATTAGCTCACAACACTAGTATTCGCTTAAGGGGACCTTTACCGCAGTTGTGTTTGCCCGGGGGGAGAAGTTTTCTTTTGGGGATTAATAAAAAAGGTAAATACAATTTTTCTGCACAATTTTATTTATGTTGGGTGGTTATTTCCTAGATGGAGAAGTTAGAGGTGGGGCCCACACCCACATAACCTCCCATGAGAGGATAATGTGAGGTGGGTCCCTCACGATCCCCTAACCAATCAACTTCTCTTAAACTATCCATTAACTGCCCTTCTTTGAATTTTGAACTCTTTACCCCCATTTTGAAACTCTTGTAATTTCCATGAATTAATGAGGCCACCTCATCTCTCCTAAATTATGCCAACCCAATTAATTAATGCCTACTTTAATTAACTTGGGTGTCAACAACTTTTTTTAATTGTTTTGAATTGCATGGAAATTCTAATATAATGGGAAGCCTTATTAAAATATTAGCCTTGGAAAAATGTTAGGTGGGAGGAAATCCCTAGAGAATTAGAAGAATGTGTTCCTCTCTTGACGAAGAACACCGTTCTTCAATGAAGAACATGAAGGAATTATCCAAAGACTCTTCCTCCAACAAGGACGGGACGACACCATTCTTCTGCGATGCCCGACTACCACGACCCTCAACTTTCGTGGCTCGACGACATGAGACGTCAACTATGAGGTTGGGGGATTACTTCAATTTTAATTGAATAAAATTGTTCTTCATTCTTCGTTGAAACCGTGTTTTATCTTCGGTCATATGATACCGCCTAACGCGGAGGGAGCGGGCTGAATGAACATGGTCCAATGACCCTCCATTGATCCTTGTTTTATTTTGTTCGATAAGGTGACAGAAGATGTGGCAGTGAGAGAAGAGGACCGTGACACCGGGTGCCTCATGAAGAGGGAAGGACCGCGACCCGCAACCACGGGCCGCTCGGCTAACAAACAACCGGCTGGCTAAAGCCGGACAGACTGAAGAGACCGCAGTGCCACAAGGGGCGCCACACTGTGGATGACCACGACCCGTGTTCTTCAGGCCGCTTCGGTGGAAAGTCGGTCGGTCACCTACCAGCCAGGTTGATGGAGGCTGTGGCACCCGTAGGTGCGGTGTGGAAGGAATGCGGCCCGCCCGTGCGGGCCGCTGGCGTCGGGGAGACCAGCCAGCATCGACCGGCCAGACAGGAGGGTGGCTCTACTCAGTGTCGCTAGTTTGGGAAGTCAAGGGGCCACCCCCCCCCCCCCCCCCCCCGCACCAGCTCGGCCAGCTGGCCCATCTGCGGCTCACCGTGGGCCAGGCCGGGCCGCCATCCCTGGGAAGGGTCGTGCCCCAGCATGCTGGGGCACGCATTATCGGGCCGGGCCAACCCCTTAGCTGGGTCAGACCCGCCAAGCCAGAACAATTCGACCCACCAGCCCACCAGGCTTGACGGGCCTGGTCCGTTTCACTTAAATGCGACTAACATTACCACCGTGCGTCTGATCGACACGCCGTATACGGATCTGGGATCCTCGTGATGAGACTGTCCTTTTTCGATACTCTAAGTGAGTTTATGATGACTTTGGAAAATGGCCTGTTATTGAACGAGCGTATATCTAACCGGGTATCTGGAACAAAAATGCTAATAACTCTCCCACCAGGCGTCTGATTGACGCGCCGTCTATCGCGTTGGGTTTCTTTTGACGAGGCAGAACTTCAAGGTACATAAACTCTGGACTTTGTGATAGTTGATGTATCGAACCCTTTTCATGAGGAGCATACCCTCTCAAAATCGAGCATGTTGTGTGCTGGAACCCTAGAGTTGGATGCGTCTACAACGACTACCGTACTAGAATCCTCCGTGGGTTTAACGATGACGACAACTGTACTGGAATCCTCTGTGGGTTTGATAGTGATGAATACTATTCTTGTATCCTATGTGGTTCTGATAGATTAAATTCTATACTAGTATCCTACGTTGGTCCGACAGAGTAGCTGGTCTAGGATCATACGTGGGTCTGACAGCTTAGCTGGTCTAGTAACCTACATGGGTCTGACAGCTTAGATGAACCAGTGACTACATCTGATCATCTTTATCGCTATACGAAATATGTATACCTGTGTGAGATGAGTCTTGACTTTCAATCATTATCATCGATGTGATTGACATGCATTCATGTGTGGACTGAGTTGTTCATGGGCTCGAGAGTTGGAGCTGAACATTGATTAATAACATAGGTATATGTATGGGCATATAACCAAGTAGTGTTGGTTGATACTTCGTGATTGTATCTTTCTTCTGTGGTTTATCCTTCACGGATTCAGGGAGACATTTGGGGGTCTCAGGGTCTCTCATGAGTATCGTACACTCACCCCTGCATGGGCTGTGCCCACACTACATTGTGTTGGATCCAGACGATGGACATCACTGATCGAGGTAGAGGCTTGTGGAGCTGGATCGTACCCGAAGGTGGACCACTTGGTGGTATATACACGGATCAGGCAGTCGGACTTGAGGTACTGAGGATGCCATCTATATCCACCCTTAAGGTGGGATTCTTGGAGGACAACTCAGTGTTTGCTGTTTTAATTTACTGCAGTTGTACTAGATTTTCAGTTGTACTATACTTTACAGTTGGGTTTGTATATTGGCCCATTTACTTTTCCGCACTTACTTTTGTATTCAATATTACTAAGTTCTTACATCTGTTCCATACTCCACTGTGATTGTTTACTTTTATAAAGGCAATGCCTTCCATTTTTATTGGGATTTACGCCTTTGGTGCTAGTCGCCATCCCCTGGCCTATGGAAGGAGGGCTTGGGGTAGTCAGGACATGGGCCCCGAGGACGGGTCGTGACAAATTGGTATTAGAGGAGTCGGTTATACCACAGAACTCATGACTCTGATCATTTTTTTTCTGTGAAGCAATAGTGTTAAGAGTTTTGAGTGGGGTTTTTAGTCCAGGGAGTCCAGTGTTGGTGCGGTGGACGACATATCCATACACCAGGGCCCTGACCTCTGTTTTTTGAATCAGTGCATGAAAACATTGATTGAGTGTGTTTTTCCTTTGAAATGTTTTTTTTTGATTACTTTGTGTCAGCTCACCAGGTATACTGTTTGACCATGGTGCACCTGTTTCTTTTTAGGATGGCCCCACAAAGGCAGTCAGCTAGGGTTCCGAGTTACGTATGACATGGTATCCCACCGAGCGATGAGGCCTTAGTACAGGACCCCATCACAGTGAAGGCATCGGCGATACCCCTACCCATTGGGCCACTGATACCACCAACGCCAGCAGCAGAGAGTGCACGCCTCCTGAGTGCGTTTCATGAGTTTCAGTGATAGAGGACGCCCTGGTTCCACGGAGAGATGGACCCACAGGCATCTGAGAATTGGCTGGAGGCTATCTTCAGAGTTTCCAGATTGGTAGTGACACCAGCCAACAATATGGTGATCCTTGTCATGAGTCTCCTACACATAGCAGCAAGTATTTGTGGATATTGATGATCCAGGTGCATGATGAGGCTTCTTTAATCTGGACATACTTCGAGAGTCTTTTCCACTCAGAGTTTGTTCCATCCACCCTTCATGCAGTGCAGATTCATGAGTTTCTTCATCTGTGACATGGCATCATGATAATAGCTCAATACTCATCAAGGTTCACTGACCTCTCGCGATACTCAATAGATATGGAGTGGGACCCATTATTTAGGGCCCAAACCTTTGATCAGGGAATCAGACATGATATCAGGGCTTCGATGATCTCCCTCAGCATTCCGAAGTAGGTGGGAGTATTGGAGAGATCCCTTCTTGTGGAGAGTTTTATTGTTGATTCGAAACCAGCGGCGAGACCCACCGCAGGGCGACACATAGCAGATTCTTCTGCAGCGGGCAGTAGACAGTTGACGCAGAAGTCCAAGTGGACCAGGCCATCAGGAGAGTGACCTCCAGATACAGGTTCAGTTGTGCAGGGCACCCGAAAAAGAGCCAGTTATATGAGGAGCAGGCAGTGTTATGCATGCGGCGGGCAGGGTCACGTGGCTCGAGACTGTCCAAACCACCATGCAGATGACCAGTAGATTGTAGAGGGACCTCCTAAACATAGGCAGATGTTCGAGCGTGGTGGTCCATTGGGAGTAGGCAGACGAGGCAGGGGATCTGGTCGAGCAGCGGGTGGTGGACGATGTTTCAAGGCTCTACCACCACTACCACGAGGAGGTCCACCCCGACCACAAGATGCTGGACGACAAAGGCAGACTCAACTCCAGCCAATCGAGGCCTACAACCACAGTGCACCTGATATGATTCTAGGAACTATCTATATCTACTTCACCCTTGCTGTAGTACTTATAGACATAGGTGCAAGTTATTATTTTATTTCTGTTGACCTTGTTCGGAGCTTGGAGATTCTGATGGAGCCGTTAGCTCGATCCATAATACTATATACTCCTACAGGAGCAGACTCAGTGATTATGCACTAGTTCTGGCAGTGTGAGCTTACTCTAGAAGGCGAGAGCATCAGTTGGAATATTCTTGTATCAGCATTGAGGCCTTACGACATCATCTTGGGTATGGAATGGCTTTCTACAGTTAATGCTCAAATCGAATGTATTAGGAGCAAAGTGCAGTGTGTCCACACGGATGGGAGCATGTTCACCAACACCAGCGAGAAAGGAGCCTTTGCAGCACGTGATGGACTCACGCAGAGGATAGGGAAGCTGATCACAGATCAGTTGGCTAGTCTCATCCTCGGAGCAGTTGATGTGCAGAGTCCGAGTTTTTCTGTTGTGGTGGATCTGTATACAGATGTTTTTCCAGATGAATTTATAGGACCACATCCTTGAAGAGAGGTATAATTCTACATAGACATGTACCCTGGGAAATCACCAATATCTACGCAAGAATATCGGATGGCTCCCACCGAGCTTCGTGAGTTAGGGGTACAGCTGGAGGACTTGCAGGGGAAGAGATTTATCAAACCCAGTGTCTCGCCCTAGGCTTCTCTGATTTTTTTTCCAAGAAGAAACATGGGATCTTACGACTATGTGTTGACTACCGTCACCTAAATCAGGTGACCGTGAATAAAAAGTACCCACTCTTGAGGATTGAAGACCTCTTTTATCAGCTCAAGGGAGCATGATTGTTCTCGAAGATAGACCTCAGGTTAGGCTATCACCAGCTCTAAGTTCAGGACGAGGATGTGCAGAAGAAGTCATTCAGGTGTCGGTATGTCCACTAAGATTTCATGGTTATACCCTTCGGTTTAACCAATGCTCCAGAAGAATTCATGAGTATCAAGAAAAGGATCTTCCAGCCTTACCTCGATAGATTTGTCATAGTTTTCACCGATGACATACTGATTTACTTGAAAATTGAGGAGGTGCACGTTTACCGTTTGCGGGTAGTACTGGACACACCCCGAGAGAACCAGCTTTATGGTAAGCTCCCAAAGTTCCAGTTCTATATTCGAGAGGTTTACTTCTTGGGACACGTCATCTCAGAGGCTGGGGTAGCAATGGATCTAATGGAGAGTGAGGCAGTACTTTTGTGGGAGCCACCCAGGAGTGTGATGGAAGTGCGGAGTTTCCTGGGTATGGCTGGATACTATCAGAGATTTGTGCCAGAATTATCTAGAGTTTCAGTGCCCTATTTCATCCTTGATGAAGAAGGGGGAACTCTTCGTGTGGTCATATAGATGTCAGCAGAGATTTCAGAAGCTGAGATAGAGATTTACTAGTGCGCCCATCTTGAGGCTGCCGGAGGAGGGCGTAGGGTACATAGTCTAATACGACGCATCAGGGACCGGAATCGTGTGTGTCCTGATACAGGAGTGAGTAGTGATCGTATATAGTTCGCAGTAGTTGAGGCACCACAAGTAGAACTACCCTACCCTTGACCTGGAGTTAGCAGTAGTGGTCTACGCCTTGATGATGTGGTGGCACTATCTGATGGGCGAGCTCTTTACAGTCTACTCTGACCACCAGAGTATCAGTTATATCTTCTCCTAGAAGGACTTGAACCTGAGACAGTAGTGATGACTCGAGTTCCTCCAGGACTATGACTTTGAGATAGTCTATAATCCTGGAAAAGGGAATTTTGTAGCAGATGCTCTTAATAGGAGATCAGGCATTCAGCTGCTAGGAGAGGCGACAGAGCAGCTGGCCGCGTTGTAGATATCCTTTGTGGATATAGATGGAGCAGCCTTTCTTTAGTCTCTCACCGTCACTCCTCCACTTCATCAATGAGTCAGGGAGGCATAGTGTGGGGACGGTGACTGTGAGACGTGATGTACTCAGATATCCATAGGGTAGACACCTGATGGATTTTTTGTAGGAGAGGAGCACGTCATCCTCTTCCGATGATGTACCATGGTACCAGTTGCATTACAGGAGGAGGTGCTGATGGAGTTTCACACATCCCATCTAGCGATACATCCAGGGGTGGCAAAAATTTATCCGGACCTCAGATGATAGCACTGGTGGCCAGGTAGGAAGAAGGTTGTAGCAGAGTTTGTATCACGATGCCTCATTTGTCAGCAAGTGAAGGCAGAGCACCAGGTACCAGTAGTCTTGGTACATCCCTTAAAGATCCTAGAATGGACGTGGGACAAGATATCCAGGGATTTAATGACGGGTCTTCCACGTACATCTAGAGGACATGACTCTATCTGGGTGATCGTAGACTGACTCACCATGTCATCCCCCTTCCTACCGATCAGAGAGCAAGGCTCAGTAGAGAGCCTGGGAGGCCTCTATGTTCAAGAGATCATGTGGATTCATGGTGTTATATCATATATCGTTTCCGATCGAGATGCATGATTCACTTCTCAGTTATGGAGGGGGTTATAGGAGGCTTTTGGGACGCATCTATGTCTGAGCACGACCTTCCATCCTCAGATGGAGGTCCAGATTGAGAGGACCATTCTGAATCTCAAGGAAATGCTCCGTGAATGTGTCCTCAAATTTTTTCGTAGCTGGTAGGATCACTTAACCTTTGTGGAGTTTTAGTAAAACATCATTTACCACTCCACCATAGGGATGACGCCTTACGAGGCACTGTAGGGCTGACCTTTCAGGTCACCTCTGTGTTGGACTGACCCAAGGGAGTCAGCACATGTAGGACCAGATATGGCTAAGGCTGCGATGGAGAAGGTGTAGATCATACCGAAGTGGATGAAGACAACACAGAGCAGACAGAAGTCCTATGATGATAGGAGATGGAGACCACTAGAGTTTGAGGATGGAAACCAAGTCTTTCTACAGGTCTCACCTCGACGAGGTCTACAGAGATTTGGTCAGGGTGGAAAGTTACCTCCATGCTTCATCGGACCCTTCTAGGTCCTTAGTAGAGTAGGCGAGGTGTCTTACCACATTGCCCTTCCACCTCAGATACATCAGGTGCACGACGTCTTCCACGTATCTCAGTTTAGGAGATACATGCATGACCTGACCCACATCATCGAACACGGGGAGCTGGACATCGATGAAGGGGTGATATTCACAGAGGTCCCGATGGAGATCGAGGATCGACATGAGCAGGTCCTACATGGACATTCGATTCCTCTAGTGCACATTCACCGACAGCACGAGAACCTCCTGGAGAGCACGTGGCAGTGGGAGGCTCAAATGCGTGCTCCATACCCTCATTTGTTTCCCTATTGTGTGGTGTAGCTTTACGGGGATATAAATCCCTAAGGTGGGGGTAATGTAAAAACCTGTAAATTTCATGGAATTTTTTTACTTAAATACTTTGAAATTTTACGAGTCCGTGGTTTCTGACGGTGCATGATTCCAAGGCCCGGTGTGCCCGAAATCAATTTCTAAATTTTTTTTGGGTACAATCAGTAAACGTACATGCGAGTTTTTCTATCTTTTAAACCGGTTTTCAGAATTGAAATCCTAGGGCAGTGATTAACTCACAACACCGGTATTTTCTTAAGGGGACCTTTACCACAGTTGCGTTTTCTCAGGGGGGGGGGGAGTTTTTTATGGGAATTAATAAAAAAGTTAAATAAAATTTTTGTGCACAATATTATTTATCTGGGGTGGTTATTTCCTAAAGGAGAAGTTATAGGTAGGCCCTATAGACACATAACCTCCCTTGAGAGGATAATGTGAGGTGGGGCCCACATGGGCCCCTAAACTTTCAATTTCCCTTAAACTCTCCATTAATTCCCCTTTTTTGAAATTTGAACTCTTCACCCCCCATTTTGAATCTCTTGGAATTCCCATGAATTAATGAGGCCACCTCTTCTATCATAAATTATGCCAACCCAAATAATTAATGCCTATAATAACTAACATGGGTGTCAGTAATTATTTTTGAATTGTTTTGAATTGCATGGAAATTATAATATAATGGGAAGGATTATTAAAATATTTTCCTTAGAAAATATTTCTGTGGGAGGAAATCTATGGAGAAATAGAAGAATGTGTTCCTATCTTGACGAAGAACACTATTCTTCAATGAAGAACGTGAAGGACTTCTCTAACGACTCTTCCTCCAACGTTGATGGAACGACATCTTTCTTCCACGATGCATGAGTACCGCGATTCTCATCTTCTGCGGCTCGACGACGTGTGACGTCAACTACGTGGTTGGAGGATTGATTCAATTTTAATTGAATAAAACTTTTCTTCGTTCTTCGTTGAAACCATGCTTTATCATTGGTCATATTATACAGCCTAACATGGATGGTGTGGGCCGATCGAACATGATCCGACGACCCTTCATTGATCATCATTTTATTTAGATGGAGACGGTGATGGAAGAGGTGGCGGTGACCAAAGAGGACCACAACATTGGGTGCCCCGTGAAGAGGGAAAGACCGTGACCCGCAACCGCGGGCCGCTCGGCCGATGAAGAATTGGCGGGCTAAAGCTGGCCGGACTTAAGAGACCGTAGTGCCACAAGGGGCGCCATACTGTGGAGGACCGTGGCCCGCGTTCGGCGGGCCGCTTTGGTGGCGAGCCCTCCGGACAGAAGGGCGGCGCTGCTCGGCGCTGCCGGTTTGGGAAGTCTCCCCCCCACCCCGCACCGGCTTGGCCTGCTAGCCGAGCCACATCCAGCCGCGGGCTAGGCCACGCCTTGCCGGGCAAGGCCATGACAGCCGGGCCAGGCCACGACAGCCAGGCCGAGCCACACCCATGCGCGGCCACGCCACCTACCACAGGCTGGGCCAGGCCACACATTATCGGGCCGGGCCAACCCCTTAGTCGGGTCGGACCCACTGAGCCAAAATGGGCCGATCCACCAGCCCACCGGGCTTGACTATCGTTGCCCGTTTCTCTTAAATACGAATAACTTTACGACCGTGCGTCTGATCGACGCGCTGTCTGCGGCACTGGGATCCTCACGACGAGACAGTCCTTTTGAGATACTCTACGTTAGTTTTGAATGACTTTGGAAAATGGCTAGGTATGGAACAATCATATTTTCAACAGGGCCCCTCGAATGAAAATGCTAATAACTCTCAGACCGGGCGTCCGATTGACGTGTCGCCTATCGCGTTTGGTTTCATTTGATGAGACAGAACTTCGGGGTACATCAAATCTGGACTTTGTGATATTTGATGTATCAAACCCTTGGCTCTAGGAGTGGACCCTCCGGGAATCGAGGGTGATGTGTGTGGGAATCCTAGAGCTTTTGTGACTGCAACGACTACCGTACTGGAATCCGCCATGGGCTCGACGGCGACGACAACTGTACTGGAATCCCCCATGGGTTCGACAATGATGACTACTATTCTTGTATCCTACGTGGGTCCGACACTTTTACTTTTGTACTAGTATCCTACGTGGGTCCGACAGAGTAGAAGGTATAGTATCCTACATGGGTATGACTGCTTAGCTGGTCTAGTATCCTACGTGTGTCCATAAACTTAGATGAATTAGAGACTACATCTGATCATCTCTATCGCTATAAGAAAGATATATACCTATGTGAGTTGAGTCTTGACTTTCAATCGTTATCATCGATGTGATTGACTTGCTTTCTTGTATGGACTGATTTGTGCCTGGGCTCGAGAGTTGGAGCTGGACTGTGATTGATAAATTAGGTATATGTATGGGAATATAACTAAGTAGAGTTGATTGATACTTTATGATTGTATGTTTCTTCTGTGGTTTATCCTTCATGGATTTTGGGATACCTTTGGGGTCTTTGGGCCCCTACTGAGTATCGTATACTCACCCCTACACGGTTTATGCCCTCACTACGTTTTTTTGGATGCAGTCGACAGATATCACTTATCGAGGTAGAGGCTTGTGGAGCTGGATGGTACCCGGAGGTGGACCACTTGGAAAGACATACATGGAGTGGACGGTTGGACTTGAGGTACTGAGGCGGCTATATGCACCCACCCTTTAGGTGGGATTCCCGGAGGTCAACTTAGTGGTTGCTGTTTTACTTTACTGCAATTGTACTAGATTTTCAGTTGTATTGTACTTTACAATTGGGTTTGTATACTAGCCCATTTGATTTTCAACACTTACTTTTGTATTCAATATTACTTATTTCTTACTTATGTTGAATACTCTTTTGTGTTTGTTAACTTTTATAAAGGAAATGTCTTCCCTTTTTATCGGGATTTACGCCTTTGGTGCTAGTCGCTAGCCCCTGGCCTATGGAAGGTAGGCTTGGGGTAGTCATGACACTAGCCCTGAGGATGGGTCCCGACATAACATTTGAAGATCATACCCTATATATTTGGGATCATAATATATGTTGGTAGTTCATAAGTCATGGATCTTAAGATAATTAAAAGAATAATTCTTGAAATAATTACTTAGGAATAAGACATTGAATTTGTGGCATGCACATTGGTTTATAACTTTGTAAACCTGTATAAGTATAAACATGTTCACTCATTAAGATAAGTACATGGAATCAAACCCCCTCATCATATTATGTACAAAAAACTAGGTTGATACATAAAATCCTGACCATGTAATCTAGTCAATGAATAATATTACGGACATGAAACAAGTTCCATCCATAACATTGTGAACAAGTAATGTGGTTCAAAAATAACATTGTGAACATTTAATCAGGTTCAATTATAAACTTATGAACATGTGACTCGGTCCATGTGTAATAGTTTGAACATATAACAAGGTTCACTTATAACATTGTGAACATATAATCATGTTTACACAGAACATTTATACTCATGAGTCTTCCATAGTTTTCCAATGAATTGGAGGGAGATATAGGTCCCACCAATATAATAATAAAATCATTGAAACATGTTCTACAAGATAATAACACATTCATCATATCATGACCTATAAAAAGAAATAGTTTTTATAAACATCAAATCAAAACCCATGAATTAAAATGGGCATCATTAAAATTCCATCCCATAATAACCTATGGAATAGAGAAACGTTTCATAACCATTTCATCAAATCATAACCCATAAAAAAAAGTGTGTATCAAAATCTTATAACCCATGGAATAAAAATATTTGTCATAAAATTTATTCCTTCAAAACACAATCCATCCAAGAAAGAATATGAATGGAACAATTGGTTGATTTCCAAGAATAGGTTGATTAAATTCAACATATATCATATTATACACATATTAACACTTTAAGGATAATTTGAAACAATTTTTCAGGGAAAATGTCATTTCTTCTTTAGAGAATCATTTTTAAAGAATAAAACTGTTTTGAAATCAATTTCCTTTGAAAACACTTTGAAAGATTATAAAGAAGGATTGAAATTTTTTTGAAAACATTTTTACTTGAAAATATATGAATTAAGTTTGAAATTTTTTTATAATAATATCATTGATAATAATTTAAAAAAATTAATTAAAAACTAATCTTTAAAAAATGAAATAAAATCTTCAAAGAAATAATGGTAGGTAAATCTGTATAAATTGTACGTGGTAAAAGGGAATTAATTTTTCATGGTAAAATGGTTAGAAAATTACTTGTTCAGAAATAGGCAATAATATTCCACTGAATATATTGGTTAAATTCAAAAAGAGTAAAAATTTATTTTAAATATTACAGGATAATGGTAGAATAATTTTGGAACCCTTTTTATAAAACATAGATTTCTGGATGAATAGAGGGTAAAGTCAGGATTTTTTAACAACACATTATTCACTATATTATGTATCAAAGAGTATAAATATGGTAAAAGTGAATTATATATCATGAATGAATAGATATTAATAAAATTCATGACTGTTCTTGGGAGATGGATCATAAAATTTCATCACGTGAATGATAAACATAAACAATCTCTAAAAGCAATGAGATTGTCTCAATAAGAACTTATAACATGATAAATTGGGATCACACACTCAATATAGGAAAATGAAATGAAATTATGAATATAATATAATTTAAGGAAGTAAATTCTTGGTATACCATGTAAAATTGAAGTATATACACCTCTAATGAGAATTTAGGTTCATAACAAAACATGAGTCTCCAAGAAGGAAGATTGAGACACAAATATTTACAGATTTTGGTAACATTTGAAACCTAAACACCATGAAAGAAGGATCATACAATGGTTATGTTAAAACACGTGAATTTAAGTATAATATACATATATTTCAATCATAATAATTACATAAACCATATAAATGGAAAGGGTGGAAAAAAATCATGTATCTCATATAAATAAAAATTGAGATTGAGTCCCCATTCCTTGTGTCTTGAATCTCATCGTAGTAATTCAGAACACCTATATAATAAATATAAAATTATTATAAATTAGTTAAATAACCATATTATTCAATATAACACTATATTTTTATTTATTACTTCCATATATTACCCTCTTTTTAAATATCTTATGTTTTGGTTTCTCTTCGGTTAATATTTTCTTTATTCTTTGCATGTGTATTAATTTGTTATATCGTTAGTCGTTATACATATATCATGATTCCAGAATGTAAAACATGATATAAATATCAATTATATCAATTATATTTATATTATAATAAAATATATAATATATATGTTTGAAATGGAATACACTGTTCATAGAGACGGTAAGTTATATGTATGCCTGAATGTTGTTTTGGTTTTTATTATCGTATTGAAAGAAAGAAAGAAAATAAAATATATGTATATAATTTAATTAAATTGGATTTATAATGTTATATATATCATATATGTTCATGAAACACATCCTTAATACATTCCATGCAATGTGTTAATGAATCACATTGCTATGATGGGGCAGTAGTCCACACTTAAATAAAATTATCATATTGACACCAAATGGACGATAAAAAATTTATGTTGTAAAAAATAATAAAGAATCATAAATAAACGATAATCATAATATATAATATATATAAATATATTTTTTATCATAATTTTTACAATGAGAGGTGGTAATAAAAATTGAACAATCATCGTTTTGTGAGGCAGAAGTTCACCGTAAACATAAATAGTACGTTCATTACCCAATATATAAAGGTGTGTGAATGTGTAGATCTAACCCATAGAATAATAAATATTTTTATTTTGAGTATACTAGTTTTTGATACAATCATGGAATAAATATATTTTATGGGGTGGTGAAGAAACTTAAAACAAAGGAGCTTGAGAAAAGGTGTTACCTCTTAATCGGGTAACTCCTTTTGGTTTGTGCCAAAATGCTTCATTAGAAGACTTTATACAAAAATTGAGGCCTCAATAGGAAATTTAATAATTTTTGAATGTATATCATGATGATATTGTCCTAAAAAAAGTGGTTTGATATTTGTTATGAAATGGGAGAGGTGGAGGGATTTTATTGTGAAGGAGGAGTGACATTCTTGTAAATATTTGAACAGATAATTCCACCCATGTTTTTTATTTTTAAAATGGATATAGTTATAAAAAGTTAATAAAATGGATTATAGGGTTTAAATATGGATTTAAAATGGATTTTGGACAAGTTTATAAGTCTTTTTGGGCCTTAAAGGTTTGGTTTAGTCCCTTATTAAGCTTAATTTAACCGTAATTGATTTAATTAATTTTAATCACCTTCACTAATATTTTGGGTATAAAAAAATTAACCATAATAGAAATTATATATTATTATGATTAAAAATATGTAATCCATTTTTTCAAATTCTAATAACATAAGTAGAAGAAATTAATTTCAAATTAACCCCGTTAACGGGAAAAAAATGCTAGTTTTTAACATAAAATGATCAAAATTTGTTATGTTTTTATATCCCATTTAATTGTAAAATTGGTTCAAATGACTAAAATTAGATTAATTTAAAATGTTATTATATTTTTAAACTTTTAAACCAATTTAAAAATAATTTTACATTACAAATAAATTAAATGAAAAATACGTTCTAAATTAATATCTAATAGTTTTAACTCTTCATTATAAAAATTAAACCTTATAGAAAAATATCAAAGCCTATAACTTAGGAGTGTCAAAACAGTTGTGTAAGAAGACTTATTGTTGTGTACTCGATTACCTCAAGATAGGCTCGAAACATTTTTTTGGAGTTATTACCTCTAGGTACATCTGTACTAAATCCACATCCACTTTTAGCATCCAGAAAAATCTGTATTTCGAGGAAACCACTCACTTAATAATTTACCAAAATTCCAAGGCATTTTCCAATAAGTTAACGCATCCTTGTGGTTATCCATAGAGACATATTCTGAAATATACTTTGAAATATAACTTAAGATATTACTAATGTATTATCATTAATGTTTCCAAAAGTTGACTAAACCTTTCCTTTGATACCATCTATAGAAACCCATGTTATATATACATGGATATTCAATCATTTTAGACAAATATTCGGTACATTAAAAAAATACATATCTTAGGACAATAATAGTTTAGTTTCCTTGGAAAATTGGAAACAAAATATTCTATCCCGGTGAAAGATCTTCAACATATCCCATAAAGATCACCACCTTTAAGACTTCAACCTAAAACCTTTGTTCATAACCTAAGGGTGGAAATATAAGAAAGAGGTGAGCATAGATGCTCAGTAAATGTGAATAAAGTAAATCTATAAGTATAACCTGAACAAAAGGGTTTAGAACATGAGAATAAAATTTTGAGAACATACCCTACATATTAGAGACTATAATAAATATTGGATGTTCATAATATATAGATCATTAGAAAATTAAGATCATAAGTCATGAAATCATATAATAGGAAAAGGACCTAGAATTTGTGGCATGTACATTGGTTTATAACATTGTGAACCTTTATAAATATAAACTTCATCACTTATTTAGTTAATGACGTAGAATCAGACCCCTAGATCATGTTATGGACAAGAAACTAGTTCTACATATAACATTGTGAATGTGTAATCAGGTTCACACATAACCTTATGGATATGAAACTAGGTCCATGTATAACATTGTGAATATGTAATCAGGTTCACACATAACATTGTTGAAGTTCCAAAGTATTTAATAACAATTGAGAAGGAAGGGGGGTTGAATCAGCTGTCCACGTTTTCTAAGTTTCAATTATTTTATGAACATGACCCATGACACCTATTCATATTTATTTATGTATCAAATTTTTGTAAATACTCATGCATTAAAAAGTAGAAAATCAAGTAAAGAGCATATGATTTACAAGGTTCAACCTCATTTTTAGAACCTACATCATAGCCATAGCCACTCTCATGGGTCTATAGAAATCCACAATTAAGAAAAAGTTAATAAAACTTGTGCCAAACCCCTATTAGACACCTCCTATATCTCTATATGTGTGATTATAATGACTCCCATTAGTTTAAAATGTTTTCATATTAGAAATTGATCCAAAAAAGAATTATGTCTCTATTGAATATGATCCAAATTTTTTTTGTCTGAATCCTCAATCCAATTTAGATGGATCCAATTTTCTCAATACAATGATACAGGTTTTTATTCTCTCAAAATAGTGATTTTTTATTATATATTATATTTTTCTTAGTATTATGATTCTAGATTCGATTCTCAGAATAGGATATTGTTGGGTCCAGGTTCTGATTCTACTAGTAAGATGATTGAATAAAATAAATTTATTCTCAATCTTAAAAAATAAAGAGTCTTATATAATTATAAATAAAATTATTCTATAATTAGTTGGGAACATTCACTTATAATTCTCTAGCACACAATATTTTTCATGTATGTGAATGTTGTGAATGAAAAAAATGTCCTGAGGAAATATTTATAGGCATCTCAAAAAAAGGAGGGAAACTTGGAAACATTCCCATGTTCCCCAAATATAAAAATCTCTAAACTTATCTCACAAATAAAACATTGACATTTAATTCCTCCAACCTTGTTCTATTTCATTAAGATTTACACAAAAAAAATTTATATTTTCCCACTTTAATTCATCATATCTTCACAACTTATTAAGATATGGTTTTTTTCTCATCATCATTATCATTTCTTTCTTTCTCATCCCATTACTATATTTTTCTTCCACATCTCATTGTGATCTGTTTCTTTCTCAGATCATTATGATCAATTTGTTTCTCTTATTGTTTCAATATTTTTCACTCCCATCTCATCACAATATTTTTATTTCTCAGTATTATTTTCCTAGTACAAATATCTCAATGTGAAAATCTATGTACCAAAATTCTAGTATAAAAATACGAGTATGAAAATATTAGTATGATTTTCCTAGTATGAAAATTTTTGTACAAAAATATGAGTTTGGAAATATGATTATGAAAATACGAGTACAAAAATATGAGTACAAAAATATTAGTACAATTTTCCCAGTATTAAAATATGAGTACAAAAATCTCAATATGATTTTCCTTGTATGAAAAAATCAGTATGATTATTTCCTTTCTTAGGCTCAAACAAATATTTTTATTTATCATCATATTACGATGTAATTACCATTATGATGTAAACCCCATTATGATGGAAATCACATTTTGAAGATCTAAAATTATTAAAAAATCTCCAAAAAATCATCAAAGAATTATATAATGAGTGTTTTCGTGATTTTTGATAAGTAAATGATCAAAAAAGCATCGTATGATTTTTTAGAAGCAATGAATACCTTATAAATCATAACTTAACTTTATTCTTTCAAAACTATTAATAAAATTTAATCTTTCTATAATTAATTTATTAATTAAATTATTTTCAATTTCATACTGATGGACTCAAATAAGATAATGTTTCTGATCAATAACTTTATCTTCCTGACTTCATCTATGTCTACTATACCTTAATATGAAAACATGGGTCTGGAAACCTGTGTATATAAAATAAACTCATTATGATGTACTGGGTTCAATTCCTAAAAAACAAAATCATTCTTTTAAAAAGAGAGTTAGTTTCCAAAAAAATTAAAAAAACCCTATGAAGCTTCTTCAATCTCACCCATTTGACTTACCGAAACCCCTCATTAACAATATTCTATCTCTGAGAATTTTTTACCAGTCAACATTTTTTTAATTTTCTCAAAACATTTCCTTTATAAAAAGAGAGTGTCATGACACAAAAATACTAGATAAAGTAATTTTTTTGAAGAAATTCCATCCCTTAGTGGTATGAAAATTTTGAGTCCCTATAAAGATAAAATCTACATCAATTTTATCATTTAATTCACATTTCTATTTCTCTCCCCCATTATATTATAGACACAAAATAAGATTCATTTATGAATATATGTAAAAAACATCATACAAGGTAAAACTTTATGCTTTATCTCCAACTTTTTCAACACAATCCAATGCATGGTGGGTGTATTTACTTGTGAGGTTTAAGAGTACATGGTTAGAGGTTGAACATTATGTTTCAGCCTCAATTCCACAAAACTTTCTTTCAGCATTGATTTGGTAAATATATCAAAAATCTAAATCTTTTTTGAAATGTTTTCCAAAAAAACATCTCCAAAAGAAAATTTCTTTTTTATAATGTAAAACATGATATCATTGTGTTTTGATCATGAATAATGGATAATATTTTTATAAAGATCAATTTCACTCTGATTATCACAATGTATCTTCAACAGTTTAGATAATTTCACTTTAAAATAATTCAACTAAACTTTCATCCACAACATTTGAGTAAAAGGTTGATTAATTGTAACATATTTATATTTAGTTGTGCTAAAATATACTGAACTTTGTTTCTTACAATTAGAATCACACAATATTCACCTATGAAAAATTTTCCTCTCATAGTTGATTTTCTATAATTACAATCATCATCGTAATCATCATTAGTATAACCATGAAACATCATATCGATATTTCTATTATATAACCACCAATATGAATTTGTTCCTTTAACATATCTAATAATTCTCTATACTTCCCACATATTTTATTTGTTTGGATTACTTTGATACCTGGAAGAGAAAGTCACATCATAAACAATAGTAGGACTTGAGGCTGTAAGGTAATGTAGACTTCCTATCTTCTTCCAAAATTATTTTTGATGCACACATGATCTGGATTCATTTGTACTTAATATTTTGGTCAGTAAAATAATATTTGAAACTTATTTGGATTCTTCTCTCCCAAATTTTTTCAACAATTCCCTTGTATACGTTTCATGGGATAAGAAAATATATTTTTTATTTTGTTGAACTTGTAAGAAAGGGATGAATGTTAGTTCTCCCAACATTATAATTTCAAAATTCTTCTTCATCTCCTTAGAAAATATTTTAAAACATATTCGTGATCTTTATAAAAAAATTATATCATCCACATAAAAAATTACAACTTGAGCTCCGGAGTCAAAATCCTTAACATTTAAGATTCTATCAACATTTACTTCAGAAAATTTCAATATTCTAAAAACATTTCCATGTTTAGAATAACGGTAATGTATAGATACTTTCATTCCATAAAAAACGTAATTCAATTTAAAAAATTAGGGTTCATCCTCATCTGATAAACATTGTAAATCCGATGTAAGGACACATAAAGACAAATTTTGATAGCTTCTAGGCTTGTAATGGGGGGAAATATTTCATCATTATCCACATCTTTAAACTATGAATATCCTATATAAACATGTCTTTATTTATTTCTTACAACTTATCCTTGTTCAATTAATTTGTTTATATAAAACCACTTGGTTTCGATAACATTTTTATTTTCAAGATGTGAAACAAGTTCATATATTCCATTATTTTCCATCTAAACCCACTCTTCATTCCTAGAATCATCCAATTCTCAATGTTTAATAGATTCTGAAACTGTTTCTTGTTCAAATTTTGAGATAATTAAAGTCTGATTATTTAATCTCAACTTTATACTTGTCTAAACTGGAGCCTTTTGAATCACCATAATGTTTTCATATTTTACATTTTTTGTAAGGTAATAATTTTTAAATTTTCCTTCCCATGTATAATTTCATCATCACACGATTTCTCAGAGCCTTGATAAGAATGTTTTGAATTACTTTCACCATTATTGGAACTCTCCAGTTTATCCTCCATAGCATTCTCAACAACTTTTTTTAATTAACATTGATTTTGAATTACAACTTAATCGTATGAGTCCACCAACTTTGGTAAATCTTTTTTCCAACATTTGTATCATCTTCCATTTTTTGAATAACCAATAAAATTTTCTTCCTCATATTTCTAATAAAAAATTCCCAAATATAGTTTTTTTATTTTGAGAAAACATGGACATCCAAAAACATTGAAGTATTTAAATGAATGTTTTTTTATTATAAAACATTTCCTAAGGAGTCATGTTAGTTTCATGTCTCAGTAAGAATATATTTTGAACCTGTACATCAGTACTAATAGCTTATCTCCAATATAATTTTGAATGGTTTTATTCAACTAACACACTTATTTAAATTTCCACCAATATTCTATTCTTTATTTCTGCTACACTATTTTTTTGTGGAGTATAAGGAGAACTATACTGATGTTTGATATCATTCCATTTTAGATAAGGTTCAAAATTATTGATTATGAATTAATTACAATTTTATGTTCTTAACTTCTTTATAGAGACCCCCATTTCTTTCTCAACATCATTTTAGAATAATTTTAACATTTCAATAGCCTACGAGTGGTGCTTCATAAACATGATGTTTGCTATCTGACTGAAATCATAAATAGATGTGATAAATTATAAATCTACTTTTTTATTGATGTATCATATTCCCACATAAATCAGAATCAATAACTTCGAGTGGTATTTTAGATTAAATCTCAACTCTCTTATAAATTTTTTTAGTCATCTTAACATTCTAGAAAGTAATACAAACATATTCATCTCTTCTTTTCAATTCCGAAAAATTATGAACAACATCAACTTTACAAATCTTATTCACGTTTTTTAAGGTGGAAAAGTCTTTGGTTCCATAATTGTTTTTCAAATTCATCACTGAAGTAGCAGGAGTAATTGAATTCTCCTATTTGAAATAGATTACCACTAGTTCTTTCTCCTTTGGCAATAATGTTTCCATATATCAGACTTGTGAGGATACAAAAAATATTTTATAATATCAAATTGATTTCCATAATCACAATATTGAGATACACTATATATGTTATGTTTTATACCATCACCAAATAAAACATTATTAGATTTCCACTTTTCGGCTTCAATCTCAACGGTTCTGATACATCTGATATTTAAGTAACAATTATTATCAAAGGTAACCGCTCCACCATCTGGAATTTCAATATGTTTCATGATTTGTATATAGCCCGTAATATGTGAAGAGAAACCACTAACATTTATTCATGTCTTTTTTCTATTACTTTCTTTCAAAGTTGATTTGACAACAAAATATATTTCCTAAACATTATTTTTTTAGCTTTACATTCTTTTCATTCAAAATTAACTTTTTCTAGATAGAGTGTCATACATCATTCGGAATGATGAATATCATGATCACATATTCCAAAAACAACTTCTGGAAATTCAAATAGAATTCTTCTTAGAATGTTTCTAACATATTGAGAATTCAGTTTTTTTCACGTTTCTGTAAGTTATAATATCTTCTCATTCTACATTCATTATTTCATTCACTTTTCAAAAACCAACTCCTATGTAAGGATAGGTTGTTCCAAAAATTATAATCCCAATGGTCATAGATTCTAAAAAACTAGTAATAACCATGAAATATTGATTTTATATTGAAATAAGATCTTTATCTATTGAAACTATTCTGAGTTTGTTAACTTCTTTCATCTCTAACATACTCTGGATTTGGACAATCATTTCATTTGTGTGTGTTTTCTAATTTTGTGGATTTAATAGGATTATCACATCTTATATACACCTAATATTTCCAAATAATTTTTTTGGAACATGAAATGTTAATAGAATCAGATGGCACATTATTTCCTGTAGGAGAATATTTCACATGATTCTCATATTGAGCCTTCTCAACAACATTAGAAGTATCAACTTTTACTTCAAAAGATTTGTTGTTGTTTTTATTCATCTTCGTAAATGTTATTTTAGAAATAAGAAGTTTTTATTGATACTTATTAACTTATTCTTCCTTAGATTGGAGCTACATACTAAGATAGTCAATCATCTTTCCATATTCAACAATTCTATTTTTTTATTTAAAATATCCTTGATGTATTCTTCATCATATAAGATAATATCTCTTCTTCCTTAACAAAATCCTTGAAAATATTTATTTATAACTATAATTTATTTTATGAGTGTTTTTTTCTAAATTCATGGAACAATTTCTATTTTTATTAGATACTCATGATCATATTATTCACCCCATTCTTCAGTCTCTAAGGAATATTTTATTTTCTCATCTTTTGAAATAAAGATTATGAATTTTTTTGATGTTTTATCTTCAAAATAATTGTTTTAAGTTGATTTAGATTCATCTTTCTTACTCAACATAATTATTTTGTTTCTACTAAACATTTCCTTATATCTTTTGGAATACTTTTCTTCTTTGACAATTTTCTTCCACTTATTCCATCGAGGTTTTCCATCAAAATCAACTCGATATTCTCCAAATTCCATCATGTGGAAATTTATAGAAAAGTGTCTAATTCCACCACACTCAAAATATTTGAGAGTAAGTTTACCTCCCTAATTGTCTCTTACTTTTTGATAGTTCTTTGATATAAGAGATATTCTATTTTAATTCAACTTATCATCCTAGTTATATTTGGATTTACAAGGATCAGCATCTTCAAAACCTTGAATTTTAAACTTTCTATTTTCTCAAAAACACATTTTATTTTTCATATTCTTTTTAAAGAGTCAATAATTTCCTATTTCATATTAAATAAGAAATTTATTCAATTATTTAATAGATAATTTTTTTTATCTTTTAAAGAATAAATTTTAGAACTAACTATGTCCGAAATGTTTCTCATAAGTTTTTTCATAATTGTAGAATATTAAAAGAAATATATAAATCCACTGATGTTGAAATTTTTTTAATTTAATCTGGTGAAGTATTAATCAATTTCTTTATCATATCATAATTTGATGAATTCATACTTACTATGCCAGATTTGTATCTTTGCTTCCACAACTTTTGTATTCCCTTCAAAAACACTTTCCATATTGTCGCACATAATTTTTGTGACCCAACACCTTCTCATAAAAATTCCATAATAAGGACATAAGGATTTCATTTATATACATTCTACCAACTTCTATATTTTTATTATCTTCAAACATCATAAGAGTATCTTTTTCAGTAGGTGGAAAACCAATAATAGCAACATCCACAACTTTATGGCAATGAGATAAGAGATAAATAATCAACCTATTTTTCCATCCATAATAATTTTTCCCTCAAATGCATGAATTTATATTTATTGATATGATTGATATTATCCCTGATAAGGATTCAATAAGACAACCTTCCCTATAATACCAATTGATATTCCAATGGATCAAATAATAAATATGAATGGGGGAGGGGGTTGAAATAGTTGTTCAATTTTTAAAAGTTTCAATTATTTTGAGAACATAACCCCTGAAAACTATTATGATTTATTTCTTTATAATATTTTAGTAAATACTCATGTATGAAAAGGTATTAAATCAAGTAAAGTGCATAATATTTACAATCTTCAACCTCAGTGTGAGAACCTATATACATTCTATAGCTACTCTTGTGGGTCTATTGAAATACACTGTTACAAAGAATTGAATAAAATATGTGAGAAATCCTATTAGAAAACTTCTATCTCCTGAAAAGAATTATTATACTGATTCCCATCAGTTTAAAATGTTTTCTTACAAAACAACTGATCTAAAAAAAGAATCAATATTTTGTTGAATTTTTCCACAATTTTGTATTCTGGATCCTCAGACCAATTTGTTTGGATCAAATTTTTTCAATACAATGATTCTGTATTTTGCTTCTATCAAAACAATGATGCTAGATTATGGATCAAATTTTTCTATGTATGATTATTCTATATCTGATTCTCTAAAGAATATAATACTAGTTCCTGGATCTGATTCTATAAGTATGAAGATTCAATAAAATGAATTAATTATCAATATGTAAAACTGAAAATTATACTAGAATGCTCAATAAAACTCTACTTCAATTAGATGAGAACTTTTACAAAAAATTCCCCAGTTCTCTACCTTTTGTTCATATATGAATGTTGGGAATGAACAAATGATATCAGGAAGTATTTTTAGGAGACTCAATAAAACCAAAGGTGGGAATCCTGGAAACATTCCCATCATCCCCAATTCTCAAAATCTCTAAAAATATATCACATTAAGAATATAAACATTAAATTCTTTAAACCTCCTTAGATTTCTCCATTGTCAATAAATTCTTCAAACCACTTTAAAATTCTTCAAACCTCTTTAGAATACATTGTGGCCTTTGAATTCTTCAAACCTCCCCTCATTACGATATTTTTCTTTCTCAAATCATTACGATATGTTTCTTTCCCAACTCATTATGATCAGTTTCATTCACATATCATTATGATCATTTTCTTTATTATATAATTTCAATATATTTATTTCTCAATATGTTTTCCATAGTATGAAAATCCCAATACAAAAATCCCAAAACAATACATCCCGGTACAAAAATTTGAGTATGAAAATATCTGAATGATTTTCCTAGTACAAAAATCATAGAAAACAAATATTATTATGAAAATATGAGTACAAATATTTGAGTAAAAAATTATCAGTATGATTTTCTCAGTATGAATATCTATGTAAAAAAAATTGAGTATAAAAATATTACTATGAAAATATCAGTACGATTTTCCCAGTATGAAAATTTGATTATGAAAATCTCAGTATGATTTTATCGATACAAAAAACACAGTAGGAATTTATTCATCCTTAGGATCAGCAATATCTTTTTCTTTATCATATAATTATGGAATAATTCCCAATATGATTGAAATTACATTATAATGGAAATATCATTTCGAAAATCTGAAATTATTCAAACCTCTCCACCATTTTTTCAAAGGATTTTATCATGACTATTTTTATGATTTGTGAGAAATTATTAATTAGAAAAGTATATAATGATTTATTTAGAAAGTAGAAATACGTTCTAACTCCTCACATCACTTTATTTTTTCAAAACTCTTCACTAACTTCAATATTTCTTTGATTATTTAGAAATCAATTATTTTTAATGTCATGTTGATAAACCTAAATACGATAAAGTGTATGATAAAAAACATCATCTTATTGACTTCATCTGTGTCTGATGCATCTCAATTTGAAAACCTAGTTCTAGAAACTTGTGTTTTTAAAATAAACTCATTACGGCGAACTGGGTCTCATTCCAAGAAAACAAAAATATTTTTTACAAAGAGATTTAGTGGTCAAAAAAATATTATTAAAACAAAACATCATAAAGGTTCTTCTATTATGAACATGTAAATAGGTTCACACATAAATATATGGACATGAAATCAGGTCTACTCATAACATGTTGAACACATAATATGGTTCACTCACTACATGGTGAACATGTAACCAGGTTCACGTATAAACATATGGACATGCATCTAGGTCCATACATGACATTGTGAAAATGTAATCTGGTTCACACATAACATTTATACTCATGCATCATCTATAGTTAACTAAGGAATTGGAGGGGGATATAGGTCCCAAAAAGCACATAATAAAATCATTCATACGTGTGCCACAACATAATAATAGTTTCATCATATCATGAACCATAAAATGATATAGGTTCTATTAACATCAAATCACAACCCATGAAATTTAATTTTTATCATTAACATTTCATCCCGTAATAACCTATAGAAAAGTGATAGGTTTCATAACCATTTCATAAGTTAATATCACATGAAAATAAGTGTGTTTCAAAATCATATAACCTGTCAAAAAGAAACAAATGTCATATGAATTATTCCTTCAAAACATAAACCATTCAATAAAGAATATGAATGGAACCTTTGGTTAATTTCCTAGAATGAATTTATTAACATAAATATATGTTATCATAGATATAAAATAACATGGAAAGATATTTTGAAAAAATTTCCTAACAAAAATATCCTTTCTTCTTTGAATAAGTCTTTTTAAAGGATAAATTTTTATTGAAATACATTTTCTTTGAAAAAACATTGATAAAGTATAAAGAAATCTTGAAAATGTTTTGAATTTATTTTTTACTTGAAAATAAACGAATGGATTTTTTAATTTTTTATGAAAACCATATCATTTAAATACATTAAAAACATATTCCTAAAAAATAACCGTTGAAAAATTCAATAGAAGCATTAATGAAATGAAGGTGGGTAAATCTGTACATGTCGTACGAGGTAAAAGGGAATTTCTTTTGAATGGTAAAAGGGTAGAAATTAACATGTTCAAAAAGAGAAAACAATATTCCTTTGAAGAGATTGGTAAAATATAGAAACGTAAAAATTTATTTTAAATATAATAGGATAATGGTACAATATTCTTAGAACTCGTTTTAGAAAACATTGATTTTTGACCGAAGAGAGGCTAATGATCGGCATTATTAGAAACGAATTATTAACTAAATTATGTTCCAAAGAGTTGAAATATCATACTAGTATATTAATATATCACGAAGAACCAGAGGAGAATAAAATTCATGAGTGTTATTGAGATATGGACCATAATATTTCATCAATATAATCATAAACATAAACAATCTCAAAAAGTGATGATACTTTCTAAATAAACTCCTATAAACTGGTAAATTGGGATCGTACTCTCCATGTATGAAGATAAAATTACATAAAGCATAAAATATCATTGAAGGAATGAAATTCACGTCATTACATGTAAAATGTAATTATTGACCCCTCAATGGAGAATTCAAGTGCACAACAAAACACGAGTCTCAAAGAAGGCTTATTGAGACAAAACTATTTTACCAATTAGGTAATTTTTCCAAGAAAGACCACATGAAAGAAAGATCATAAAATTGATATGTTAATACCCATAAATTTATGTATAAGGCAAATAAAATTCAATCATGGGAAGTAAATAAACCCCCCAAAAAAGAAAAATTGTCGAACATAGAACGTATCTCACAGAAATAAAAAGTAAGAAGAAATCCGCTTACATTATGTCTTGAATCTTGTCCTACTGATTAGAAATACATGTATAATAAATATAAATTTATTATTAATATTTTACAGAACAATATTAATATATATAATACCATATATGGTTTTATTATGACCTTATATTACTTAATTGTCAATAATATTATGTTAAGGTTTCACTTCTTGTAATATTTTCCTTATTCTTTGCACATGGATTAATTTATTATATCATTGGTCATATTACTTATATAATGATTCCAGAATGTAAAACATGATATAAATATCATTTATATCAACAATATTTATATTATTATAAATAATATAATATAAATGGTTGAAATGGAAGACACCGTTCATGGATATGGTAAGCCGTACTTATGCATGAACGTTGTTTCCATTTTTAATGTCATATTGAAAGAAAGAAATAAAATGAAATGTATTTATATATTTATATAATATCATTAATGAAGCATTATAATGTTATATATATCACATAATTTTACTAATCCCATCCTTAATACGTTTCTTGTATTGTGTGAATGAATTACATCTCTTTGAGGGGTTTTATTCCACACTTCCTCAAACAAAGTTTTCGTATTTACACAAAATGTAAAGTAAAAAATATATGTGTTTTAAAAATGAATAAATAATCTTAAATACATAATATATAAAATAATATATATATATATATATATATCATCATAATGACCGCCATAAGAGGTAGTAAGTAATATTAAACAATCATCATTTTGTGAGGTGAAAGGTCATCACAAAAAGAAATATGTTCCTTACCCATTAGATAGAGTTATCTGTATGTGTATGTAAAAACATTAGCATAAAAACATCCTATTATATTTATAATAGTTTTTTATACAATTATTGAATAAAGTTAGTGTAGGGGTGGAGAGGGAAAATAAAATAAATATGGTTGAGATAAGGTGTAACCTCTTAATCAGGTAACTCATTTTGGTTTACACCAAAAACATTCATTGAAAGCCTCAGTGACCAAATAGAGGCTTACAATAGAAGGGTAGGTATGTTTGAAAGTGTATTGGGAAGATTATTTCAGATCCTAAGTGACTTGAGATGTGTGAATAAGAGGGATAGGTGGTGGCCATTTCTAGGGAAGTAGGAGTTTCACTCTTGAAAATATTCAAAGAGATAATTCCATCCACGTTTTTCATCCTACAAGTGGATTCAATAATGATACAATGTATATCCATTAGGGTATAAGGTATTAATATTTCAATAAAATGGATTTTTTTCAAGGTTATAGGCTTTTTTGGGCCTTAAGGTTATGGTTTAGTCCCTTATTATGGTTATTTTAACCTTAATCGATGTAATTAATTTTAATCAATTTGGCTAATATTATTGGTAAAAAAATTACTTTTTTAATATTAGAAATTATAATTTATGATTATTACACATATGGAATCCTTTTTTAAAAATTATAGTCACAGAAGGAGAATAAATTAATTTAACATTAATCCCACAGATGAGACAACACCGCATGTTTTTAATGTAAAAAATGGCCAAAATATTGCTATGTTTTTATATCCAATTTGAATGTGAAATTTATTCCATTGATCTAAATTAGACTAATTTATAAAATTATTATATAAATTACCATTGAAACTAATTTAAAATATAATTTAACTTTATAAATAAAATATATGGAAAAGCAATTTTGTATTAAAATCCATTATTTTCAACTATTCATTAAAAATTCAAACCTTATAGAAAAATTTCAAAAAAATAATCCTAACCAAATTTTTTTGATTAATATATAATTTTGAAGTTTATTTTTACTTATTAAATCTATTAAATATCCAAAACTTAGATTTATAATGGTTTCTCCATTAAAAGTTTGAGAATCTACCTTAATTAAAAAAATAGCTTTTAAGCCTGAATTTTGGTTTCTTCTTATCTTATGTCTGTCAAATATATTGGGTGAATATGAAAAATATTTTATAGAATATATAATGTAAATATTAGATTAATATCATCCAATAATTTTAATTAATTTAATTTATTAGGTTAAAATATCTTTGGACTATAAAAAAACAATATTGTTTTTATATTTAATCGGTTTTCATATTCATTTATATTTAATTGCTAACCTATAAATTCATTTTATATATTTTTAAACCATATATATTTATTCATAAATTAGTTAATACTATCCATAACCAATAATTTAATGGCTCTTTTATATCTTATTATTTTGAATAATAAAATTTTAAAGATATAATATTGTTTGGTAAAAATCGATCATGCTTGTTACGCATGTTGCCGAGGAAAGTCATTGTTGTGTGTAATGAAAGATACCATAGATGTTTTTTATAGAGTATGATAAAATTTATGTTTTTTAGTGCACAATTAACCTTTTTTGCAGATAATGAAATCCTAATTGAGTGCATTAATATAAAATAAACTATTTTTAGTGTCTCCTGTAATGAAAATTATCAAAAATAGAAAATAAATTTGTAAAAAGTAATTCTCAAAATATCTGGGTCTTACAATTCATGACTCTAGAAGGTGGATTATATGTAATAGAATCTATTAATATTCAATGGATGTGTATGATTAATGAGATGTGTAATATTAATCACGAGTGAATAATTTAGAGATCTCATTATATAGAAAGATTATGATTTATGTTGGTGCTTACCTTTGACCATGAGGATTGATTCCCATGAAAATAAATTCAAGTGGTCATTCTTTTTCTCATGATTAGAAGTTGGTGAAAATGACTAATTTTCTTTTTTATTTATGACTTTTTCAATAAATATCTAGGAACTATTTATTTTTTGTTGAACTAGTTGGGATGATAATATTTTATTTCACTTAATAAATATTTCTAGCATTCCCCCCATGGAGTGCGACTAAATACGAATCACATAATTATTTATTATTTATTATTTTTTTATTTTATAATTGTATAATAAATATATTTTTTTATAAATATTTTTTTATTTTAAATAATATTTTTTTGGGATAGACGCTGAGTTATAAAAGGATTCCAAGCCTCAAGGAGGCTTGGTTATGATATAATAAAAATATTAATATATTATTTCATGTGCATGTTGTTTTTCAAAAATAATGAGATACCACATGAATGAATTCTTAGATCGAAAATCTAATACCAACATTAAATCTGAGATTTTGGTTTTACCCCAAGCACAAAATAAACTTTTTTCCCCTTGGGTGTTTAGCTTGAGCGTCATCATTGGCTGAATAATAATTAAATATATTATTAAATATATTTATTTTTTAATTAATCATGAACATAAACCCTACTATAAATAAATATTTTTATAGAGAATACATAGGTTTATCTACACGGCCCTAGGAATTTAGAGAGAGAACATGGAGGAGGATTCTTGGATGGTCAATGCCAAATTGTGGTTTGACAATCAATATATCAATAGTTCTTGTGCATCTCACCAATGACTATTACATATGACTTCTCATCATTAGGGATTAATCCAAAACTAATGTAGGGTTTTTTTTCAATGGTTTTATTTTCTTCTTATTATCCCCGTATGATAATGAATGTACTCCACAAATAGATTGATTCATGGGTCGATCATGTTTTGCAGTTTCTGGTTTATCTTTATATGGTTAGGAATTGAAGATATTTTTTATTTAATATTTAATAATTCTATATGAATAATTATAATGAAAACTAATCTATGCCAACAAAAACTATGGCTTAGTTTCAATCCTCCTTTTCCCTTTTTTTTATTTTTTTCCATCATTCAGTGTCTTTTAATCAACGTCATTCTGTTTGGTTAGTTGTTTTTGATAATGATCAATGGATGATGATTGTGAAATCATTAAATGGAATAATGAATCATCACTTAATGATATGTTAGGAATAAATGGAATGATCATTGTGTGACAGTGATCATGGTAGATCGATAGTTAGATTAGAGACCCATGGTTTGTAGTTTATTAATTTGATGGAAGCACAATGTTAAGGGAAATGAATCCTGATAAAATTGGATAGCTGAAATCTGGCCACTGATTATGTAAAGTCTTAGTCAACCCTAATCCACGATTTTCAGGAGAGATTGGTAACCAAATAGAATGAGGTGGAAGAAATAGTGTAATTTCATGGGAAATAATTGGTTTCTAGAAATCCTGATATACATAGTGTGTATTCTAAAAAAATACATTCTATGAGGAATACTGTTTGGGAAGCTAGTTTTTTAGAGCAGTGAAATATAAAACATTGGGCGGGACCTCCTATATATCATGAAACAAGTGTTAATGGCTCAAATTGAACCCTAAGGTTAATTTATAATAGACATGACCAATCATACCTGCACAATAATAGTAAACAAGTACAACCATATACTAAGACACGATCTAGGTACTCAAACATGACCATATTACATAGGCATAACTGTTGAAAATGAGAATATACATGGGTTGGTTCAGCCGTAGTAGAACACATTGTGGGCTCCTCATAAATTCCGTATACTTTTTTCAGGGCATGTTGAGGCCGACCATCTCTTCAATATAGACCATTTTTTGTTTTTTATGTTCCCTTAGTCCATCTCTGTGAGGGTATCGTGAGGAATTATGTCTACAGAATGGTATTATGATACCCTATAAGTTATTTGTCTCAAATAGAGATTGGAAATCCCTCCATGTTTCTGGGGGAGTGATCCTCTATCATTTATTATTCTTCCATGGGTAGGTTTTGATGAATTATCATGACCAACATAAACAGGTGATTAATCTACTACTTAGTGGGTAATTCTAGATAGGTCCTAGTATACCCTAGAGGCCCAAGATGAGATCCCCTATCGAAGTATCATGTTCTTCAAAGTTAAAGAAATTAATTATATTATGAGGTTTGACAAGAAAAAAATCAAATTAGAACCATAATTGATAGAATGAGTCATGGAGTGAGTTATCTAAGACGATAATTACATTGAAGCATCATGGTGAATCCCATAGATGATAGTATGGATGAGACCTCTTTGATACTTGTTTCTTATCATGAGTATATCTAGGTTTTGTTATTTTAGTATCCTATATTCTTATTTACATATCATTGTGGGTATGCGATTAATACTTCTTGATTTTTTATGTTTGGTGATCTTAGGGTGTCTTACTTGGTATTTGTATACTCAACCTTGGATAGGTTTTCCCACAATTGTAATGTCTTATGTAGAAGATAGAACAGATGATAGAGTCCTAGGAGGACCATGTGTTAGAATATTATAGTAGATCAAGATGGGATGTGGTATATACCAAGTTCTGCATTTTATAGTAGTCTCTTCCTTACCATGCATTAAACACCCTACCCCTAACAACAATACATAAGCTAGAGTATGTACCAATACTAATACATTATAGAGTAATGGTAGTGAAGTAAAAATATGACCTCTATAAAGGGAGGATCTACACTTGTATTCCTATTTTAATCCTTAAATCATGACCTATGATTATATTTTTATGTTGTTCTCAACATATGGAAAACCGAGTACCTATTAATTTCTCACACAAGTACACATATGCACACACACATATAAGGAAATGTTTTTGAAGAATTTAGGGTCCCAATGAATCATAAAATAGATATATAATTAGTTTTATCCAATTAGGATATCTTCTGACCTATCCCTTGGGATAGGGGAATGGGTATAATGATTCATGTAATGTTTATCCCCCCAACCAATAACTAATATGATGATTTATGACACAAATCATATCCAAAATATCCAACTTTTATGTAACTAAGAGTGTTCCTTCTCAATCTAGAACACCAAAATATATATATACACATTATACAAGTTTAGGTATGAATATTAAATAATTAGAAAAAATCCATGAAGTGTTTAACATTTTCATAAAGTAACTTCATTAATTAATAATTTTAAAAAAATAATGGAAAACTATGGAGTTGTAAATTCACATATATAAATTCATTATGAATCATAAATAAGTAGTAAGTAAGATAAAAAATTAGGATGTAAATAAAAGATGATTATATTAAAATATCAAATGATTACCATGTCATATGAAATAAAAATTTCAATAGAAAACTCTACCCATGTAAAAATTTAGGAAAATTCATTATTAGCAAAAACCCATAGTGATCATTTAGGTACACTCAACCCTATCACATTTCTTGGATAAAACTCTATGAATCAGAAATGGGAGGGGGACTATGCATACCAATTTAATTGAAAATTATATCTAAGGGATCTTGGTATAATTACCAATCTTCCACTTGAACATTTAGTTCAGTCTAGATGTAATGGGGAATTTGATATAGGGAAGTTTTTAATATAGAATTTGAAATTGTGGGAGGAAATTAAGGTAACACTTTGATATTTTTCAAGGTAAACTCACATAACAACTTAACTATATTGAAATTGTGGATAAAGAGTGACCAAAATTGAATAATATTTTGAGAGTGGTAGTTACACCCATTTGTTTGAGAAAAGAGTAAATGAGGGGATTAATGTCGATTCATGACTAAGACAGATTAGAAGAGAGATTTCATGAATGATTAAATCACCATAAACCAAGGAAAAAGAGAGATCCAATTAGAGATAAAGAGAGAATAAGAAGTGGTTTAGATAGAATAAATCGGGTGGAAAAGAGGTTGATTTCACAAAACCATGATGTTAGTCTTAATTCTAGGTTAAAAATTTATAAAATTGAAATTTTTTAGACTTAAAAACAACTTAGATGGCCCCAACAGAACTCAGTTGGAAACCCAGTGATACTCCAGTGAAAAAGGAAATAACCACTTCTATCCCCTTCCAATTTTATGATCATCTTCCACTAGAACATCTTCGATAGATCTACTATTAGGTATAACTCTCTCCCTATAACTCATTTTCTTGTAATAGTCTCTGACCCCTATCAAGCCCCTTAAATACTTTATAATTATCAAAAATCAATTGAAAATTGAATCTAAATTCCCAATCTAATGAGATAACTCACCTATATAGTTTAGAGTCTTTATAACCTAACTAATAACTAGCTTCTTATGACTAAGAATATTATAGTAGATTAATTAAAAAATAATCTCGTCCTTAAGATATTCATTCCAAATTCCCTCTCACATTTCTCATCATGGAGCTTAAAACAAACCGGCTTGGGATTTAATATGAATTGGTGACCAATAGGATCTAATACTGAATCGATGGGAATTTTCTATCCCCACAGGCTGAAGATACAAGATAGGACATCAAATTATAATACATGCAAGAAGATTAACCCTTAAATTAGTGTTTATGTTGAGTGTATTTTCCCCAAATAACATTAGCACGAATCACTATATAATGGATGTCCAGGACAAAATCACATGTATAGAAAATAAATAAATAGGTGATAGATATAAACAAATAAAGAAGATATAATCTATCATCTCACTCTCCAAATACACTCCATATATATAATCATCCAACATTGTCTATCCTTGGCCACAAAAATATCTATAAACCTTCAACCATAAAAAGCATAAGAAAAGAATATGTGAAAAAGCTAATGAACTAATAAAACTATGAACTAAAGAATTTGAATTTTGTTTCCATGTGACTCGAGGTCACTATCCTTCCAAATCTCAGACCTTACCCCATGTGTCAAATAAGAACCTAAAAAATGCGACTTAATGTAAGGAACCATCCTTATTACACACAAACAATCTTGAATTTAGTCAATAAAACACTTCCTTTTACATTGATAATATTTTCATGTTTATAGAATTAGTGAATTAGGACAAAAAATTCATAACATTACACATTGTTACAGAGTTGATACCATAAAAACAGTTTCCATTTTTATAAAAAAATATAAAATATTAAAATATAAAACCAGACTCCTTGACAATTCATCAACATTTAACGTGTCTTCCTTCCTTGAATTTCACATCCATTAACCTGTGAAAAATCATTTACAATCGTTGCATGAGCACAAAAGCTCAGTAAGGGATGGAAAAGAAGGAAAAATCACATTAGTCCATGAATACTCATAATGTATGAAAACATTTTCAAAAGACATGATTTTCACCCATATATACTTACTTCGTGTAACATGGGATTTAAACAATATCAAAATAAACATGAGAACAAAAATATAATCATAAATGTATCATGGGGCATTACCTACATAATCTTGTAACCATCTTGCCTACCTTAAAATTTGTAACCCTCACGGCTACCTTACTTCGTGTAACCATTGCAGTTACACTTGGAGTAACCATACGACCGACCTCCAACTTACTCCTAAACAATGAATGGGAGGGAAATATAGTTCCCATGCTTCATCATAAATAATTTACCAAGAACAGAAACATAATCATACAACATGAATAATTCCATAAAAACATTGCTTTGGAATTTCATAAAACCGAATTTAAAAAGAGGATTTTTAAAGAAAACCCCATTATAAATATCATACAATTGAAGAGAGACTTAATATAGTGGATGGAGTATGTATATATACTGTAAATACACATAATTAAACATAATATAAACAGAAACCATCACACAAACAATTTAAATAGCACATAAATAATGAAGTAGAATGTTAACCCAAAGATTGGAAATCGGGTTAAGAATTCACTTACCTTGGGTTTGTCTTACTTCAAACTTGTTTAAAAATCCTGTATAATGTTTAAAAGAGTATAATTAATATTTTAAAAAAACATTTTCATATTGATAACATCTTATATGATCATTTAATAAAATCTTTTCACCCTTAATTATTAGTATTTTCCCCCATGCACTGTTTTTGGTTGATTTCTTTAATTGATTTCTATGATTGGTTCATGGTGGAAATTATTGTCGATTGGAAGCGAAACTCCAGAATCAGAATGGTTTAGTATTTTTATATAACTAGTTTCATAAATTATTCCATTTATCATTTTGAATTATTACATGAGGATGATTCAAAAGTTAGAACATTAATGATGTTTGTTTAGATCCTTTTAGAGGTTCTTTGATAATAACAACCTTGTTTTGTCTTATAAATTAGAACCATGAGTAAAAAAGAATTCCAGAACCATGGGCGAGTCATATAACATATATTATAACCTGGTTAAACCATATAAATGGTTTCATGACCAGTATTTAAAGAATTAATAGATTTTTAAATCACATCGTCCACGATGTTGGTAATTCGACCACAACAGACAATATTTTTTATTCTATAAATAATTGAGAGAGGAGAAGAAGAATGATTAGTAATTTTTCATAAACACAATAAAATCCATATTATACATGATTTATGGATATTTCATGCCTCTTGGGTTAGGAGATATGAAGAAATAATAAGGAAAGAACTCAAATTAAAAGAATAATTATGAAATCGCTTACAAAAATTCGGCAGCCCAACGACTATGCAACAGAATTTTTGAAAACATTAAGAAGAGATGGGACAAGGGTAACCCATTCAGAAATGATTCATAATACAGAATAGATCAATAATAATAAGTAAATAATAACATGGTATGGAAACATGAAAGATATACCACATAAAAGATAACTTGAATGGAAAAAGAAAGAAATTGAAACTTTTCTTACCTTGTAGTGTAACCATTAGAACATGACAGTTGAGACCTTAGGGGATTCAGGAATCCTTGGGAGGACTACTATGAACATAAGGAGTACCTAGTTTCATTTAGGAGGAATTTGTATTGCATTTAATGGAGGAATGGGTTGGTAGTTATAGGGAAAGTAAGAGAATATGTTAATAATTCTCAAGGGACACCTCATGAGTGGTATTTACAAAACCATGGGCTTTCAAATGGTAATTTAGCAAGGTATAAGCAACTTGGGACACCTCACACCTTATTTAACTATACAAAAGTCTACCATATTTATGACATCATTATTATATCATTAATGATGTCATTAACACATCGAAACTAAAAACTGTATTTTTTACTATTCACTGAAAATCAAATGTTTCAGAAAAATTCCCAAATTCACCCTAACCATTTATCGACGTGTAGATTTCTAAAATGAAGTCCATTTTTTGAAAATAATTTTCCAAATTTCATTAATTTAATATTTAAATAAAAGCATACTTAATTCAAAAATTAAAAATTCTAACTATGTATCAACTTAGAAATCATAAAGAAAAATTATCCTAGATGCTATTATCTTAAATCCTTAAAAAAATAATATATTAATAAAATTTACTATTAATTAGGGTCATATCACTATTCATATTACTATTTATAACGGTATGTTACTATTCACCAAAAAAACAAGTTGGTTCTAATATACTCCAAATAACATACTGAACACAATTGTAGATAACAGTTTCTTGAAATTCAAACATAGAAGTGGAAAAATTATGTTAAAAGGCTATTTATAAATTTCTACATAAAAAAATCAATGAATTTCTATTTATTTTTAGAAAAAACGTGGGGTGTTACATTATCCCCACCTTCTTGAAATTGCATCCGTGAAATTTTATTTACTTATTAAACAACTGGGGGTAATTTTCTCTCATAGCATTTTCAGACTCCCATGTTACTTCTTCAACCATATGGTTTCTCCACAAAACCATTACCTGGTGGATTGCCTTATTCCGCAATACCTATTACCTTCGATCAAGAATCTTAACTTGTTTCTCTTCATAAGAAAGGTTCTCTTCCAACTGAACAGCTTCAGGGCTCAAGACATGTGATGAATCTGTCACATACTTCCCCAACATCGAAACATGAAAAACATTGTGTACTTGAAACAAGCTCGGAGGAAAAGCTACGCGGTATGCAACTTTTCTAACTGTCTCCATGATTTAAAAAGGATCGATGAACTATGCGCTTAGGTTTTCTTTCTTACCAAAACATATCGCACTTTTACATGGAGATATTTTATGGAAAACATGGTCACCTACCTCGAAAGAGATGTCCTTACTTATGTTATCTGCATTAATTTTCTGCCTGCTCTGAGCTGTCCTCATGTGCTGCTGGATCATCCTCACTTTCTTAGCCACTTCTTCAACTAATTATGGTACCATAAACTTTCATTCACCGACATTATCCCAAAACACTATAGTCTGACACTGCTTCCCATACAAGGCCTCAAAATCTACCATCTAAATACTGGAATGTAAACTATTTTTATAATAAAACTCAACTAATGAAAGATGTTGATCCAAAGTTCCCTGATAGTCCATTGAAAAATCTCGAAGCATATCTTTTAGAGTTTGAATTGTTCGTTCTGATGGCCAATCTGATTGAGGATGAGAAGCTGTACTGAAATTTAACTCTGTGCCCAATGACTTCGGAAGTCCCTTCCAAAAGTTAGAAGTGATCCTAGGATCTCAGTCAGATACAATGGAAAGAGGAACTCCATGTAACATGAAAATATCCTTGAGGTTCAATCGAGAATGATTATCCAAAGACATTGTATATTGAATAGAAGAAAAATGTGCAGAATTTGTTATCTGGTAAACAATAACCCATATCCCATTGTTACCTTGAGAATTCATTGGTAGTGCCACCACATAGTCCATTGATACATTCTCCCATTTCCACCCTGGCACTAGCAAAGGCTGATGCTTCCCCTTAGGTAACTACCGCTCTGCTTTAACCTGATGACTCGTCAAACATCTCATGGTAAAATCAACAATATATCTTTTCATTCCATCCCACAAATATTATTCCCAAAGGTCTCTGTACATCTTAGTACTTCCAGGATGAATAGAAAATGGAGAACTATGAGCTTCACACAACAATTCTTTCTTCAACTGGGAATAACAAGGCAGACACAACTTTTTATCAAATCTTAAAACACAATATTTATCAAGATTAAATTCTGGAAACTTACCCATTTAATCAAATTCTACCTTCTTCTTTAGCTCATGGTATTCCGTCTGTGCTTTCTTAATTCAGTCTGACAACAAAGACTACACTGAAACCTGAAACAAAACAGATGTATTCCCTACACCAACAATTTCTAAGACAAAATTCATCAAATCGTTAATCAAGGGTTCATTTTCCAAAAAATAGCATGGTTAATGATGCATGATGTTTCCGACTTATGGATTATGCTACTTTGTTTGCTTTTCTAGGATGGTAATTAATCGTGAAGTCATAATCCTTTATCAGTTCTAGACATCCTCTTTGCCTCATATTTAATTCCTTCTGAGTGAATATATAATTTATACTTTTATGGTCAATATATATTTGGAATTTGGTTCCGTATAGATGATGCCTCAATATTTTCAATGCAAAAACCACAGCTGTCAATTTCAAATCACGTGTGGGATAATTTAGCTCATGAGGTTTAAGTTGCCTCAAAGCATAGGCAATTACCTGATCATTTTCAATGAAAACACAACCAAGTCCCTTCAAAGAAGCATCATTATAGATGAAAAATTCACCATTCCATGAAGGAGAGGCCAAAACTGGAGCATTCACCAATCTCTTCTTCAGTTCCTGCAAACAAACACCGCAATCCTCTATCCAAACAAATTTAACCTCTTCCCATGATAACTTAGTTATCGGGATAGATAACCATGGAATGTTCTTAACACACTGTCGGTAATTACTTGCTAAGCCCAGAAAACTACTAATCTCTGTAACATTTGTGGGTCTTTTCCATTCATCATCTACTTTTGTTTTGGAAGGATCAAGTGTTATTCCATCATTATTTACAATGTTCCCAAGAAAAGAAATCTATTCCAACCAAAAATGACTCTTTCTGAATTTTCCATATAGTTCCTTTTCATTTAATGTTTGAAAACAACACTTGGATGTTTTCCATGCTCCTCTTTATTTTTTAAAAATACCTGAATGTCATCAATAAATACCACCACAAACTTATCCATGAACTCATGAAATACTCAATTCATATGATTCCTGAATACATCAGGTGCATTAGTTAATCCAAATGGCATAACAACAAATTCATAATGCCCATATCTAGTACGAAAGGATATTTTTGGGATGTCATTCACCTTCACCTTCAGCTGATGGAATCTGGATCTCAAGTCAATCTTGGAAAAGTACTGAGCTCCCTGGAGCTGATAAAAAAGTCATCAATATGAGGAATATGATACTTGTTTTTAACAGTGATGTTATTCAATGCTCTATAATAAATTAAAAGTCTCATGGAATCATCTTTATTTTCAACAAACAAAATAGGAGCTCCTCATGGTGAAGTGCTAGGTTGAATGCAGCCTTTTTCAAGTAAGTCTTGAATCTTATTTTTCAATTAAAGGTTTTCTATGGGAGTTATACGATATGGGGGTTTTGAAATTGTCTTAGCATCAGGAACTAAGTCAATTGTGAATTAGACTTCTCGATTATATATAACACTGGGTAACTCATTAGGAAAGACATCACAGTATTCATTTACCTCTGGAACATCATTAATTTGAATAATTCCATTGTTTTCAACAATATGATCAAGATAACTTTTATTTCCATCTTTCAATAGTTTCTCAGCATCTGGATATGTTATCAATTCTATGGGTTAATTCTTGTATACGAATAGAAACTCTTTCTGAAAGACAACTTCATTAGCTCTACAGTCAATCTTAATATGATAATCAGAAATCCAGTCCATCCCCAAAATAACACCAAACATGACTAAGGGTAAAACAATGAGGTTTGAAGGCAAAGTCTTTCACAGACCATAATAGAAAAATTCTTATAATTTTATTTTCTATAACATTTCCCCTGGTGTTTTAACAACAAGCTCGGGTTATATTTGTTGAGGTGATATTTTCAATTTACAAGAGAATTTCTCAGATATGAAGGAATTTTTAGACCCCGTATCAAACAAAACTTTTGAAAAATTTGAGTGAACAAACAAAGTACCTGATACAACATAATTGGATGGCCCTACATCAGATGGCATAGTCGTAAATGATCTCACTACACCTTTCTGTTTGGAGTCTGGCTTTTTTGCATCATTCGGATCTCTCTTTGGGAAGACATTTTCATAATGACCCACCTCACCACATTTAAAACACTTTACAGTTTGCTTATCAGGAAAAGTCTTTGGATCATTTTAGTTACAATATTGGGCCATATGTCCAAACATAAAACATTTAAATCTCTTCCTAGTTTTACTAAGACATTCCCCAGGGTTCTTCCTACCATACTATTTAAAAAATAGATATTGGATTTTCATACCATCAGATTTCATTGGTTGATTCTTACCCATTGCATTCCAACTAGACCTCTTCTTCTCTTTGTTTCCAAAATGCACATGATCATCAGCAAACTCCATCTCTACCCTCTAAACAAATCAGACCAGTTTCTCATAACTTTTGAATTCACAAGAGGCCAACGCCCTTCAATACCTTGGCTTCAATCCTGAGTAAAAGCATCTGATTTTTCTATCAAGATCCAGAATAAGATTTGGAGCATACCTCACCTGTCGGGTGAAGTTCACTTCATACACAGCCACCGAATCTTCCTACTTCTGTTTCAATTCAAGGAATTTATTCTCCATTCTATGTCGAACCACCTTAGGAAAATATTTTTCAATGAAAATACTTTTAAATTCATCCCAATATAAGGCATCAAAATACACTCTACGCCTGACATTCCATACCATTTTCCACCACTGATTAGCTTCCCCTTCAAAATGATAATTGGAAAGACTTACCTTTTCATTGTCTGAATATACCATAACATTGAATATCTTTTCAAGGTATTTGATCCATCCTTCAGCTGCTACTGGGTCAGAAGATCCATTGAATGGAGGAGGATGTTTTCTCATAAAATGTTCCACCACTATTATGTTCAGTTGTGGTACCTCTATTGGTTCTCTTGAATGGATTCCACCACCAATTATTGCCTATGTTAGCTGATCCATTACAATCACAAACTAATTGGTTCCAATCCCTACCATTCCGGGCTGTAGTTCCAGAAGGATCTCATTCTGTCAGGGTCTCTCCACTTCAGTGTCTTTGGTCATTCTACGGACAACCATTCTGAACAAACATGTGTTAGATGAAGCAAAATTTTAATCATTAAATTCTATAACATTTCATAAACATGTAGTGAAAATCATTTATGGTATTCTTTTATCATCACCCTAACCCCTAAAGTTATCTAAACCATCCTTTGATACCAACTATATGGACCCAACCTTATTACATACATAAATCTTGAATTTAGTCAAGAAAACAATTACTTTTACATTGAGGATGTTTTCATGTTTATATCTTTAGAGAATTAGGAAAAAACATTCATAACATTACACATTGTTATATAGTGGATACCATAAAAATAGTTTCCATTTTTGTTTCTAAATATGAAACATTAAAACTTAAAACAAGACTCCATGACAATTCTTCGACATTTAACGTGTCTTTGTTCTTTGTGTTACACATCCATTAACCTGTGAACAATCATTTAAAAACTTGGGATGATCACAAATCTCAATAAGGGATTGAAAATAAGGAAAAATCACATTAGTCCATGAATACTCATAACGTATGAAAAACATTTTCAAAAGACATGACTTTCACCCACATATAATTACTTCGTGTAACATGAGATTTACAAAATATCCAAACAAACATGAGAACATAAATATAATCATAAAGTTATCTTGGGGAATTACTTACATAATCTTGTAACCATCTTGGCTACCTTAAAATTTGTAACCCTTATGACTACCTTACTTCGTATAACCATCGTAGTTACACTTGGACTAACCATACGGCCGACTTCCAAGTTACTCATACCCAATGAATTGGAGGGAAATATTGGTCCCAACCTTCATCATAAATAATTTTCAAAGAACCAAAAAATAATCATACAACATGAATAATTCAATAAAAATATTTCCTTGGAATTTCGTAAAACCGAATTTGAAAAGAGTATTTTTAAAGAAAATCCCCATATAAATATCATACAATTGAAGAGATATTTAATAGAGTGGATGGAGTGTGTATATATACTGTAAATACACATAATTAAACATAATATAAACAGAACCCATCACACAAACAATTTAAATAGCACATAAATAATGAATTAGAAGGTTAACCCAATGAATGGAAATTGGGTTAAGAATTCCCTTACCTTGGGTTTGTATTACTTCCAACTTGTTTAAACCTTTTTTATAATGGTTAAAATAGTTTTCTTAATATTTAAAGAAACATGTTCATGTTTATAACATCTTATATGATCATTTAATAACATCTTTTCAACCTTAATGGTTAGTATTTTTCCCCTTGCACTGTTTTTGGTTGAATCCTTTACATGATTTCTATGATTGGTTGATAGTAGAAATTCTTTTCGATTGGAAGTGAAACTCCAGAATTGTAATGGAGTAGTATATTCATATAAATAGTAACATAATTTATTCCATTTATCATTTTTAATTCTTACATGAGGATGATTCAAAAGTTATAACATTAATGATGTTCGTTTAGATCCTTTTATGGTTCTTTGATAATAACAACATCGTTTTCTCTTATAAATTACAACCATGAGTAAAAAAGAATTCCAGAACCATGGGTGGGTCATAAAACATATATTATAACCTGTTTCAACTATATAAATGGTATCAAGACCAGTCTTGAAAGAATTATAGGCTTTTGAAATCACATCATCCACGATGTTAGTAATTCGACACAAACAGACAATGTTTTTTATTCCTTAAATAAGTGGGAGAGGAGAAGAATAAAGACGATTAATTTAACATAAAAATGATAAAATCCAGAGTATACATGATTTATGGATATTTAATTCCTCTTGGGTAAGGAGATATGAAGAAATAATAAGGAAATAACTCAAATTAAAAGAATAATTGTGAAATCGCTTACAAATATTCGGTATCCCAAAGAATGTGCGATAGGGTTATAGAAAAGAATAAGAAGAGTGGAGAAAAGGGAAACTCATCCATAAATGATTCATAATACAGAATATATCAATAATAATAAATATATAAAAACATGGTATGGAAACTTGAAAGATATACCACAAAAAAGAGAACTTGAATGGAAAATGAAAGAAATTGAAAATTCTCTTACCTTGTAGAGTAACCTTTAGAACGTGAAGGATGGGACCTTGGGGGATTGTGGAAGCCTTTTTAGAACTAATATTAAGGTAAGTAGGCCAGAGATTCTTTGAGGAGGAATTGGTAATGAAGTTAATGGAGGAATGGTTTGGTATTTATAGGGAATGTAAGGGAATATTTTAATAATTTTCAAGGGACACCTCATGAGTGGTATTTACCAAACCATGGGATTTCCCATGGTATTTTATCATCATATAATACACATGGGACACCTCACACCTTATTTAACTATAAACAAGTCTACCATATTTATTACATCATTATTATATCATTAATGACGTCATTAAAACACCAAAATGAAAAACTGTATTTTTTTACTATTCATCGAAAAATCAAATGTTTCAGAAAAATTCCCAAAATTCACCCTAACCATTTATCGACGTGTATATTTCAAAAATGAAGTCCATTTTTTGAAAATAATTTTCTAAATATTATTAATTTAATATTTAAATAAAATCATACTTAATTCAAAAATTAACATTTCTAAATATGTAACTACTTCTATATCATAATGAAAAATTAATCTAGATGCTATTATCTAAAAGCCTTAATAAATTAAAATAATTATAAAATTTAATATTAATTTGGGTCATATCATGATTAATATTACTATTCATAAGTGTCTGTTACTATTCACCAAAAACACAAGTTGGTTCTAATAGACTCCAAATAACATACTGAACACAATTACAGATGACAGTTTGTTTAAATTCAAAACATAGTAGTGGAAAAATTATGTTAAAAGGATAGTTATAAATATCTACTTAAAAAATTCCATGAATTTGTATTTATTTTTAGAAAAAACTTGGGGTGTTACACTTAATCCGCAAACACAGAGTGGTGTGGGTTGGGTGTGATATCAATGACCCAATTGGTGAGCACCACATAGACCCTGATTTTCTTTTCCAAAATAAAATTTATATATTCTAGTTTGAAATATATTTATAAAATGATAACTTTTATTATCATTTTGGAACCAAACTCATAAATACATTTTCCATTGAAATGAAACAAAATCCTTTTGTATATCCATTTTAAAACTGACATTGTTAATCATTTTTTTAAAACAACCCAAGTAAACCATACCACATTTAAATTATTCTTCTAGTATCACTTTAAAACAACACATAACACTGAGTCCCAATAAAGTATTAATATAACTTTAATGAAACACATAAACATGCATAGATAATTAACAATTGAAGTGAAGAAAAAAGTAACCAAGGAGGATAAATAAGGAAAATACATTATAAAAACAACATCAACCATAAGATCAATAATGGGTAATGAATAGTATGAAACATAAAAATCATTAATCCAATGTGCAATGAATGATCTTTGACCTATAGGTTTTTTTGTAATCATAACTCATTATAAGGAATAGTAGGAATATTGAAATGATCATCCAAAACATTCCTTGGGGTATAGTGAAGAAATATTTAAAATTCACCCTAACAAAAATCATTCATAAGACGAGGGAATCAACCCTATTTTTACCCACCAATATTTAATCTCCCATGTTCTAATGAATAAAAATCATTATATACATCATCAATAAATACCCTAAAATAATTGTTTATGTAAAAAACATATCCTCATTCATTAAAACCACTTTAAAGGATCTCTTATAAAATAATCATTTTTCTCAATGATATTTTATGAAAATTTAATTAACAAAATATATTTTAAAATAACAAAAAATCCATTTAAAATAATATTTCAATAGTACTTTGTAAAAACCAAATCTAACATTGAGATTAATCTTCAGAGAATTCAATTTTAATAGTTATACAAACATGCATTTTCAAAAATATATTTACAAGAATTTCTCAAAAACACGTAGTGACATATTCTCTTATGGATATTTGAATATATATATATATAATCATTCATATGTTTAGAAACATATATCATAAAATTAAATGATCATAGTATCATTTATTGGTGTATCATTTAAGGGAAAAAATTAGTATAGTAAATTATTAAAGTAGAGGAACCCAAGATATTTTACCACATTTTTCTTACATAATTTAATAATAAATATTTAAAGTATTCCAAATAACTTCCAGATACCCAAAAACCCTTAAAAACTCCTAAAAATATTTTATTACTCAATATCATATATTATTTTTAAGTGTAGACCGAAAGAATAACTGAATTTTAAGAAACTCCATTTCAAAATTAATTTTATTCTCTTCAAAACATTGAATGACACACATATTTAATTTTAATAAAGAAAATTAGATTTTAAAATTTTAAAGGGTCAATTTAAAATGCCTAATTATATGTGGTATGTTAAATAAAATCCAAAGCGTGAAACCCCCTACCCAGATTATGTATAGATGAAGTGAAACCTCCAATAATGGATAGTAGAAGGCTCTTAGAGAAGATCACACAACCTAGGAACACAAGTCATATGATTTTAGAACTGAAAACCCCATCTAGGGTTTTAATGAATCACATATCATAAATGGTAGATAGAAAAATTGAGAGAGAGAAAGTGAGTGAGAAGGAGGGATGGAGGGATGGAGGGAGAGAAAGGGAGAGGAAGGGAGAGGAAAGAGGAGGATGATAAGATGCGGAGGAATAAATTGGACTATTTTCATCTTAAACTACATGATAAATCACTTGATGGTGGATTCCAAAGAGAGGATATTTCCCTGGTGGTGCTGAGTCTTGTGTGCAATGGATTGGATGGATTTTTGGTAACTTCTGAATTTTTTATTTAATAATGGGTTGGCCATGTTATTATCTAAATAGTATTCCTTTAACTGAAAAAATATCGGCACCCCACAAGATTAGATCAAATAATTTGGGAAAGTGTACACCAACTATAAAAAATATCTTTGTCAATTATAGACCAAATTTTTATGGTATCCGCACGGTCAGTACTAATCGAGTGATGGATCAAAATTTTAAAACATATTTAAAAATTTAATGTAATTACCCCAAAACACCTAAAAAAATTAAAAAATTAAGAAAAATAATTAATAAAAAAATACAAAATTCATGGAGTAACAAATAAACACATGATTCCACTTCACTTGAAATAGATGAATAAACATCCATCATGACACCTTCTCCCTTCATTTGAAAATACATATTGGATGCTTTATATCATAAAAATTTACTTGTAGATCAACATCGTCATATCAAATCACATGTAAAGGGTCAAGAATATACCTCTTTATATAGAATATAATAAATTTATTATGCAAGATGTTAAAAATGGGAGGTAAATAATTATGATAATTCACTTCCTAACTAATGCTAGTATCTCAAAATGTTTGACAAAGAAAGGAGTAAGCCTCCAATATTTTACCAATAATTAATAACCAAACATTTGAATGATTCAAATAAAAAAATGATCAACTAATTAAAATTCCATGTGCCTCTTTATATAATATATATGGGATTTTTAAATACATTGAGAGGTTAAAAGAAACATCTAAGTAATTTTTACTTAAACATACATCACTAATACAATACCTTGTCAAATCATAGGTTACTTTCCAATTTATTTATAGAATAATGGAGAAAAAAATTTCAAAAACATAAAGCCTCATATAATGATATCTAAATAAAATATTTAGGACTATTGTTGTGGGGTAATTCCACACAAGAGATTTGAGTATCCCAAGATCCACTAAAATAATGAATTCATGCTCAAATAATTTGTTCCAATATACAAATTTTATTCTTAAACTGTCTATTGTTTTCTGGATAAAAATATGTAATCACATTTACTTTTGAGACTAAATACTATTATAATATTTTATTGATCCTAGATGTAAACCTTGTATCTCTCTCATTTATGATACTATCCATGAGTTTATGAAATTCTATATCCTACCTTATATATATATATTATCAATATCATCAACTGGGGAGGATTCTTTAATATACAAAAAATGTGTTACCTAAGTCATATGATCCAGAACTACATATATCATGTCTTGACCACTCAACATTTCTCGTAGGTGTTGGTGTTAAGAACAAAATTAGTTCTTTAGTTGGTGAATAACTGTAATGGTTTGGTTGATTCGATAGATCATTTGAAATATTTTACATGACATAAACACTTTTTCTGATAAAAACATCATTGAAAATTAACTACGTCAAAAACCCAGAACACATATATGATCTTTACACATTAAATTTATAATTAGTTTATTAATAATAAGAAGAAAAATTTTACCTCATAATGGAACTTTCTTCACATATGATGTTGATCAGATGAACCAGGTTTTTGATTACCATCGTTGCAATGTAATAATCCATGTGTTAAATCCATATAATGATGATCCACATGTGACCCTTTGACTATCGAGAAACATAATTTGATTTCTAGATTCTAGTATATTGAATCAATTTTCTTTTATTGTTTATGTTTTCCACTTTTATTTCCTTATATCTTGAAGGAATATATATATAACTTCTTGTTGTTAAGAGTAAGAGAGGAGTGGGAATGAAGAAAAAAAATTTGTGTGTGTAATTATTCTCCATTCTCTATTAACCATACACAACAAACATAACGGTCTACTTATTGAGATTAGGATTAGGTTAGAAATATTATTTATTTTCATATTGGGAATTAAAAAAAATATAATCCTTAAAAATCCAATGATATATAAAAATATTTATTATATTTTATGTCGTGTGCTAACTCATGAAATGATAAATATTATTTATTGGATTTTAAATAAATATTCATCATCATACACAGTCTTGGTACACTCCATCTTCTTTAAAAATATTAAAAACATGAATAAATATGTAATTAAATATTTAATTTATCAATAAAATAAATTTTTTATTCACAACCTATTGAATAAATATTTTTAAAATATTAAATAAATAAATTATTTATTAATTAATAAATAAAAATTGAAAAATATTATTCCTCAGTCATGAGATGATGATGATTTTTTATAATTAAATTCAAATTGAATTTAATCAGTATCTAATGAAACACATATTGTGTGACCCACATGGATTATTAGTTATTAGCATTAGGCAGAATTTCATAAAGCCCAAGATTATTGTCTAGAAATTGGTCAAGGAACCCAAAAGAAAGAAAATAATGTTGCAATGTCAACAACCACATATGAACTCTCATTGAGTAATATAACTACTTTATCTTAACATCTCATTAAAAAAGATGAATATATGTGTCATCAATCAACATGATTGATATGTCTTTATTTTTGTCTCTCAAGTAAACATGTCATTACTCTATAGACATGGAATTTAATGGGATTATTCTATTATATTAAATGGGATGAGATATCAATTTCCGTAAAGATGTGAGAGAAAAATCCTACCTTGACATATCCATTAATAACAAGTCATTATTGACACACCCAACATACCCTACTTTCGGAAAACATAGAGAATTATAGTTTTGGTTAGTAAATCTAAGTACGTGAGTCAGGACATGAATAAATAACAATTGTAAATTCTAATGACCATTACATAATCTCGAATATAATAATATATGATGACACCAAAACATGTAAAATTCGTACTGAAATGTATTTTATCATAATATTCTGTCTTAGAGATTACGAAGTGTAAATTTAATGATAATTAGCCAAATCCTCTTATGATTAACATCACCTAACCGTCTATATACTATGTCTCCAGTTATTGTATTTTATCAAATAATAGAATTATATTTAATAATATTTTCCTGGAACTTTGAGGTTTTCATCGTAGAGGGGGACTGCTGTAACCTTATTATTACATAATATACCCTAGGGAAATATTACATTAAATTTATGAATAATAAGTAATAATTTTAAATCATATGATTTATTAGTATAAAAATGATTGAGTAAACATTTATTCAAAGTACAGTCAGTTTTTTATATAACCCAAACTCTATAAAAACTCCCACATAGACTATATCCAATGTCCCATGAATTTTATTATTCTAGACCTCACTTGATAATCATGTTTTTAATAAGTCACAGATTTAGTCTATGCGTAAAATACATTGCATCCCATTGAAATTCTTATCCCTGAAACATAACCTCTCATAAAAAAATCCATCAAGAGAGAATACTTCTAAAACATATGATTTCTTCATTGTCGTGACTTTAAATATTTTTCAAGACGTACCACTATAGTATTATAACAATAGAGAGTGATCAAAAATATATCTCAAATAATGATGAAAATATATTAAACTAAGTTATATATCCTATAGTTTCTTTAGCTACATCAACAACCACAATTTTCTCATAAATTCATATAGAATTTATGACCACAACCATCTTCGATCTCTTCAATTTCCTATCACCTCTATTAATTGTGAAGATGTATCTCGTCTATGATTAAAAATCATATCGATATGTTTGGAAACTATCATAAGAATTTCTCAAAATACTAGTTCCTAAAATCCTTTATAGACTATGAAAATAACCTTAGTTTACCACATATACTTATAGATCATCTTGAATGAAATCCAATAATGGTAACCTAGGTTAGCTTGATATCCTCCTACTGTGCTCAAGGCATAGGAAATTTCTATTTGATTATATAGCATAATATTCATAAGAGACCCAATTACTGACTCATGTGATATAATTTTTAATATTTTTCTATCCTTGTTTATCTAAGGATATATTTTCATAGAATGATGAATTCCATGTGAAATTGGAAACAATCATCTTTTTTATTTTTCCACCCCGAACCTATTAAATATCTTCTCAATATATACACCTTAAATTAAGCAAAATAGTCTCCTAGATCAATCATGATATATCTCGATCCCAAAAAATATATGTCTCTTTGCCAAATTATGTATTGAATAAGTACTCATTCAACTAGTCTTTAATAGACTGTAAGATTTGTATTTCATTTCGAATAAGTAATACTTCATCAAAATGATCTATTAGGAAAATGACCAATCTCCTACTAAACAACTAATAGGAATAAGGCTCACATTAATTATTTTTAAAACCAAATTCCATTATGTTCTCATCATATATAATATTTAATGACCTTGTTTTTTTATTTAACTAATAAATGGATTTTTATATTTTCAAACCTTTTTAGAATCTTTTGGAGGAACAACCCTTCATTTTGTGTCATATAGACTTCTTCTCTATGTTTCCTCAAGAATAATGGATGTTTTGAAATCCATTTTAAAAATATGAATGTCATGTAAGGATTCAATTGAATTTATAATTATGATTTATTTCAATATAGAAACTGGTGACAATGTTTCATTTTTGTTAATGGATTGAAATTGTTTAAGCCACTTTTAAAATTCATTTTATATAGGTACTTACTTGATCATGCATTTCCAGCTTCTTCTTGAATACTAATTTTAAACCAATGGGCATTATATATAATATAGGATTTACCCAAATCAATATTTGGTTTTTGTATATGGAATCTATTTCATAATTCATGGATTCTTGCCACATGGAAACATCAGTTCTAATTTTTGTTTACATTTAGGCTAAAGTATTTTTATTATTAACTAAAAATGAGTCGCCAACATTTGTTACTAGAGAATGCATCATTTTATTCCTAAAACATCTTTTTTACAACTAAACAGTACTTTTGTTTCGGAAACATCTTCTTCCAGGTGAATTTTTTGAATTTATTCCAATTCCAAATCTTGTGTACCGTGATCCTAAAATTCAAAAATGTATAGCTTTACCCCATAATATCTTTTATAGATGTGCTCTCTATAAAGGAATATGGAATGTATTTCCACTCTTACATTTTTTTGAGGGTTCGTATAGGAAATATCCTATTATTTTATTAGGTTATCCAATAATGGTATACTCTGTTCCTTAGGTTTTAAGTTTGTTACCAGAAAAGGACTTATTAGATGATTCATAACTGCAAACATATAATCATGATAACACATTTTAAAGAACTAGAAATTCCGTGGATTTTCTTTCTTAAATACATGGTACTTTTACGAGTCTGCAAAAATTTATGGCGCTTGATTTTGGGGCCCGGTGTGCCTGGAATCAATTTTTGAAGTTTTTTTTGGGTACGTTCAGTAAACGTACGAGTGGGATTTTATAACTTTTGAACTGGTTCATGGAACTGAAATAAGAGGGCACCATTGAACTCATATCTACAGTATTTTCTTAAAATGACTTTCACTTCGATGGCAGATGTTCAAGAATAAAGGTTAGTTTTTGGATTTTTATAATAAAATAATAAAATAATTTGTACAAATGTTTATTTTATTTTATGTTTTCATGTCTGTTATTGTTTCTTAAAACCTCCACTTGGTAGTTGGATGTGGGAACACCACACCCTAACCACCCATGAATGGTTATAGTGGTGGGGCCCACCCGAATTTAACCTCCCACGAGAGGTTACGACGTGGGGACCACTTGAGACCATAACCTCTCTATTAAATAAGATGGGTGGGGACCACTCGACCCCTATTAATGGGAGGAGAGATTAACCTCTCAACTCACCCTCATTAATGAGGGAGGGCCTCTCCACCTTTCCCTTTAATTAAATGGAGCCAACCCCCTTTAATTAATGTGTCAGCCTTTTGAATTAAATAAGAGGATCCTTTTTAATTTATTGCTTTCTTTTTGAAATACGTGCCAACATTAAACAAATAGAAAATATATTATTTCATGGCCACATTTCATTCTGTTGGAAGAAGAGGATTAAGAGATTATTGGGGAAAGCTCCCAATGAAGAAACATTCTTCCATCAAAAAACAAAGAATGCGTTCTTCCAAAGAAGAATGTTGGCGATGATTCTTCTTTGTATTATACCTTAGACACCGACCAACCTACCCTCTTCAATGTTATCAACAAGCCGAAACAACTCGAGATTTGAGATGTGCAGAAGACGTGACGAACAACGACCAGTGAATCAAAGGTAGGGGTTTATTAATTGGTGAAGTTGTACCATTTTCTTACCTTCATCAACGAATAATAAGGGATTGTTGTGGATGTATTTTTTATCATCTTCTTCTCTTGATGAGCCAACTGATATCTCCCTAAAAACGGAGGGTGTGGTCCAACCTATCATGGCCCGACATCCTCCATTGATTTCTATCTTCTTATGATGTTCTACGGCATAGAGACGTATCAACGACGAGGTGACGGAGGCTGAAACGAAAAAGGCCATGCTATCTGGGGCCTCCCGGCACCCTGCCCGATGCCCCAGCGGCATGCCCCGCACCCTGTGGGAACCCCCGCGGCCTGTCCCCCCCCCATGGCCTGCCTGGCCCCCTGCCGACGCCCCTTTCGCCTCCCATCACCCTACCCAGGACCCCCGTGGCCTTCCCGACACCCTGCCTGCACCCCCATGGCCTCCCCGTACCCTGCCCGGCACCCTGCCAGTGCCCCTGCGACCTCTTGATTCCCTGACGTGCCCTGGACGGCGCCCCCGCGGCCTGCCTGACGCCCTGCCGACGCACCCGCGGCCTGCCCGGCGCCCAGCTGCAGCCTTCCCGGCCGCCCCCAGCTGACCTCAGTGCACACCACCCTGAACCGGCCACCCCGAGTCAGCCTCCGTGCGACCATCATGCTCCCAGCTGAGCCAGCAGTCCGGCTCCCTCGCACCCTCCAGGCTGGGCCGCACCCTCACAACGATCCTGGCCGAACCTAAGGGGCTGATCCGCACAAAGGGCGGGGTGAGACCCATCGATTTTGACCAGGTCGACCAAGACCGGGTCGGCCCTGACTAGGTTGGGCGATGTCGGTACGACCGGGTCGGACCGGACTAGAGCCCTCTACTGAACCATTATATACATTGTCCATAATTATGGCACCAAACGACCGTTGGAAGAACCGTCAGTGGTGATGGTTTTCATGGAGCTCAACGACCTCTTTGTTTATTCCCCATCAGAGTTTGGCGTATTTTTGAGTTACGGTCAGGTTGGTACATAAACAAATCCAACCAGTCCCCTAGGACTAAAAGGCTAATAACTCACAGACCGGGTGTCCGTTTGATGCATCATGAGTTACATTGAGTCATCTTCGACATGGCTGACCATTGAGATACTTCTACATGAGACTTCCTGACTTTTGAAGTATCGACCAGTATCTTGTGAGGCAGATATTATAGAGACGAGCAAAAATGTGTGCAAGAACCTAGTAGCTGGCTGAGACATGACGACAGCTGATCGATTCGACTTGGAGTGATTCGACTATCCTAGTGGGGAGTGCCTTAGTGTGAGCGCGACAAACCCCCGGTGGGAGGGCCTCTGTGTCAGCACGACAGACCCAAGGTACTCGACATGTGGAGTACCTCAGTAGCCTACAAGGGGGATCACCTATCTATTAGAGGAGCATATCCATGGTGGGGAGCGCCTCTGTGTGAGCGCAGAAGATCCACAATACTCAACAGGAGGAGTTCCTCAGCAGTCCATGTTAGTGGGAAGCACCTCTATGTCATGCGGCAGGCCCACTGTACTTGATAGAGATGGAGTTCTCCTACAGCCAAGGGTTCAGATTGATACTACCCCTAGAATAAAATCCAAGTTGATCTAATTCATTGAATTTTGGGTTTTCCTCATGATTGAGATGAGTTACTAGATATGTTAGGTATATTTATGGGCATATACCTATGTAATGGTTATCCATTGATTTCATACTTTGTGGTTTATACTTGTTGGATTTTTTGAGACCTTGAGGGTCTCAGGGTCCCTACTGTGTGTCGATATACTCACCCTTGCACGGGTTATGCTTGCACCTCATTATATCGATTACAGATGATGGGCAGCGTTGACCGAGGTAGAGAGTAGCAGGACTGGATGTTACCCGTAGGTGGACCACTCGGTAAGATGGTACACAGAGGCGATGGACGGACATGAGTGATGATGATTCCATATTTAGCGACCCTTCAGGTAGGAACCCTGGAGAATGACCTAGTAGCTTCTTTACTTTTCTTCAGTTCTAATTTTTTTCCTTGTAGTTTTAGTTTCGTTGTACTTTACAGCTGGGCTAGTATTTCCAGCCCCTTTTACTTTCCAAAACTTCTTTTGTATATAGTTTTACTTTGTGTTTTGCTTCGAGTTGTGTACTCTGATGCATTTGTTTATAGTTATAAAGGCAATGCCTTCCCAGTTTAGGGATTTACACCTTTGGTGCTAGTCATCAGATCCTGGCCAATTGAAGGAGGGCTTGGGGTAGTCATGATATAGGCCCCGGGGGGTAGGTTGTGACAAATTGGTATAAGAGTAGTCAGTTCTACCACAGAACTTAAAACTCTAATATTTATTTTCTATGAAGAAATAGTGTTAATGGTATTAAGTGTGTTTTTCAGTTCAGGGTGTCTAGTGTTGGTTCAAGCGGTAGACGTATCCATACACCAGGACCTTGAATTCTGATTTCTGACTCAGTGCACGAAAACACTGATTACGTTTGTTTTTCAAAAAGTTTTCTTTAAGTCAACTCAAACAGGTCAGCTCACCAGGTATAATGTTTTGATCGTGTCACAATTGTATCTTTTAGGATGCCTCCATGCGGATGACCAGTTAGAGGCCCAAAAGTCATATGCACTGATAGCCCATCGAGTGAAGAGTCCTCGGTGCAGGGCCCTTTACCAGCGGAGTCCCTAGTGGTACTACATCCCATTTGGCCACTGATGACACTAACCAAAACAGCAGATGATGCACTCCACTTGAACGCACTGCATGAGTTCCAGCACCAGAGTCCACTCAGGATCAGGGGAGAGATGGACCCACAGACATCTGAGGATTGGCTGGAGGCTGTGGTGAGAGTCTTCAGGCTAGTTGGGACACAAGAAGGCTTCATGGTGATCCTTGTCTTGATTCTCCTTCAAGAAGTAGCATGAAAATGGTGGAGCCTGATTCTTTTGGTTCATGATGAGGCAACACTACTATGGGCAGACTTCGAGAGCCTGTTTTGGGAAAAGTTTGTCCAAGCCACTCTCTACGCAGTACAGATAAAGGAGCTACTATATCTACAACAGGGTAACATGACGGTGGCGTAGTACTCAGTGAGTTTCACCAACCTCTCACACTACTCCACATATATGGTGCAAGACCCTTTATTTAGGGCCCTTATATTCGAACAGGGGCTCAGACAAAAGATTAGAGCATCGATGATCTCACTCAGCATTCGGACATAGGCAGATGTGTTAGAGAGAGCCCTCCTAGTGGAGAGTTTTCGTGCTGAGAAGTCTCAAGCAGCGAGACCCACCACTAGTCGACATGAACCATAGTCTTATGCATTTGGTGGTAGACAGATGACGTAGGGGTCCAAGAGGACCAGATACATGGGTGGATGACTACAGGACACATGATCTTTTGTGCGGGGCACCCGGGGCAGAGACAAACATTCCAGGAGAGGGTAGTGTTACTCATGTGGCAGGCATGGTCACATGGCTTGTGACTATCTGAACCTCCATTCAGATGATCACCAAATAGTTGAGGGGCCTCCCAGGCAGAGGTAGAGGTTTGAATGAGGTGGTCTGCAGGGAGGAGGCGGACGTGGAAGAGGAGCTGGACGTGCAGTTGGTGGTGGACGATGTTACGAGGTATTACCACCACCACCACCAGGAGGTCCTCCCAGACTGTAGGGAGCATGTGGACAGGGGAGATCTTAGCTCTAGGAATCTGAGGCCTATGATCACGGATCTTCAGAGATAATTCAAGGTACGTTATGTGTCTACTCTACCTTAGATATAGTTCTTATAGAAATAGGTGACAATAAATCTTTCATTGCCACATCCCTCGTTTGGACCTCGGAGATTCCGAAGGAGCCGTTAGTTCGATCCTTATGGCTAGAGAATATTATGGGAGCTGATTAGATGATTACGCACTGGTTCCGTCAATACGAGCTTACACTAGGAGGCGATAGCTTCTTCTGGGATCTTCTAGAAGCACCATCGAGGCCTTAAGACGTCATCTTGGGTATGGACTTGTTATCTACAACTATGCTCAGATAGACTGTATTGGGAATAATGTGCGGTGTGTCAGCATGGAGTGTACCAGGTTCACCTTTACCGGTGAGAATGGATCCTTTGCAGTGTAGGACGGACTTACTCAGATGAGGGTGCAGTCGATCACTCATCAGTTTGCTGCCCATACCCTCGGAGTAGTAAATGTGGAGAGTCCGAGCTATCCTATAGTAGTGGACCAGTATGCAGATTTTTTCCCTGACGATGTACCATTACAACCTCTTCGTAGAGAAGTGGACTTCCACCTTGACCTGTACCCCGAGACATCACCAATATCTACACCTACATATCAGATGGATCCTGCTGAGCTTCGTGAGTTGAGAGTACAACTGGAGGACTTGCAAGGAAAATTATTCATCTAACCCTGTATTTCTTTATAGGTGTCTTCGATTATATTTTCCAAAAAGGAAGATGGAATATCGAGGCTTTGTGTCAACTACTACTGCCTGAACCAGGTGATCGTGAAGAACAAGTACCCACTCCCGTGGATTGGAGACCTCTTTGATCAGCTGAAGTGAGCACAATGGTTCTCGAAGATAGACCTTAGATCAGTATATCACCAGCTCAGAGTTCAATATGAGTATGTACAGAAAATGGCCTTCAGGTGTCGGTATGGACAATACAAGTTATTGTTTATGGATTTTGGCATAATAAATACACCAGCAGTGTTTATGGGACTCAGGAACAGGATCTTCCAGCCATACCTCGATCTCTTTGTCGTAGTCTTCATTGAAGACATTCTGATCTACTCGACTACTGAGGAGGAGCATGCCTACCATTTTTGGGTAGTACTGGACACACTCTGAGAGAAATATCTTTATGGTAATCTCTTGAAGTTACAATTTTGGATTCGAGAGGTTCACTTCTTCCGACACGCCATCTCGGAGGCTGGAGTTGCAGTGGATCCAACGAAGATTGAGGCGGTACTTTCTTGGGTGCCACCCAAGAGTGTGAAGGAGGTATGGAGTTTTCTGGGTTTGGCTGCACACAATCAATGGTTCATTACAAACATCTCTAGAGTTTCAGAACCAATATCATCCTTGACAAAGAAGGGTAAACCCTTCGTGTGGTCAGAGAGATGCCTGCAGAGCTTTCAAGAGCTGAGGTAGAGGCTGACTAGTTCCCCCATCTTGAGACTTCCAGAGGAAGGCGTAGGGTACATAATTTTCTATGATGCATCAGGGAACTAACTTGTGTGTGTCGTGATCTAGGAGTGAGAAGTGATCACATATGTTTCTTGGTAGCTAAGACAACTTGAGTAGGACTATGCTACCCACAACCTAGATTTAGCATCCGTGGTCTTTTCCTTGAAGATGTGGCGACACTATCTGATGGCGGAGTGTTTTACCGTGTACTCTGATCACAAGAGTCTCAGGTATATCCTCTCTCAGAAGGAACTGAACCTGAGACAACAATGTTGTATTGAGTTCATCTAGGATAATGACTTTGAGATAGTCTATACTCCTGGAATGAGGAACATTTTTGCAGATTCTCTCAGTAGGGGATCTGGTATACATCTGCTCGATGAGGCGACAGAGCAGCTTGCTACCTTACAGATATCCTTTCTGGATAGAGACGGAGCCAACATCTTATAGTCTCTTATGGTCACTACCCTACTCTTTTAGAGAGTCATAGAAGCACAACATGGGGATGATGAATGTGAGACACGACGTGCTCAGATATACACAGGGCAGACACCTGATGGATTTTTTGAAGGTGGGGAGCACGTCATCCTCTTCAGAGGACGTACCTTGGTACGAGTGGAACTTCATGAGGAAGTGTTGAGGGATTTTCACACATCCCCGCTAGTGGTACATACAAGAGTGGTGAAGATGTACCAGGACCTTCGACGATAGCACTGGAGGCCAGGTATGAAGAAGGTAGTAGCAGAGTTTGTCTCACGGTACCTCACTTGTCAGCAAGTGAAGGCGGGGCACCAGGTACCAGTAGGCTTGGTAAAACTTTAATAGGTCCCTGAGTGGAAGTGGGATGGGATGTCCATGGACTTCGTGATAGGTCTTACACATACATCTAGGGGTCACAATTCTATTTGGTTGATCATCGACCAACTCACCAAGTCAGTCCACTTCCTACATACCAAAGAGCAGTGTTTGGTGGAGATTTTGGGACGCCTCTATGTGAAGGAGATTGTGCAGCTATATGGAGTACCTTCTTCTATTGTCTCTGAGTGTGACACATGGTATACTTCTCAGTTATGGAAGGGGTTTTATAAGGATTTTGAGACACAGCTAAGTCTGAGCACTACCTTCCATCCCCAGACAGATGTTCAGAATGAGTGGACCATTTAGACCCTCAAGGACATGCTTCGTGTTTGTGACCTTGACTTCGGTTGTAGCTGGTAGGATCACTTTCCTTTGGTGTATTTTTCTTAAAACAATATATATCACTCATCCTTAGGTATGGAACCTTTTGAGGACTTGTACGGGTGACCTTGCAGATCACCCTTGTGCTAGACTGACCCAGGAGAGTCAGCACTAGGGGGACCATAGATGGTACGAGGTACTACGGAGAAGGTGTATATCATCCAGGATCAGATGAAGATTGCATAGAGAATGCATAAGTCATATGATGACATGATATGGAGACATATGGAGTTCGAGGATGGCGACCACTTCATTCTACGAGTCTCACCTTGACGAGGCCTACAATGATTTGGATGAGGCGGAAAGTTATCTCTGAGATTCAATGGTCCTTTTACGGCCGTTAGAAGAGTTGGAGAGGTGTCATACTGCTTGTCTCTTCATCCGCATTTTCACTAGGTGCACGAAGTCTTCCACGTATCTCAGTTGAGGAGATACGTGCATGACCCTTATCACATCATCGACCATGGGGAGATGGACACCGATGATGGGGAAACAATCAAAGAGGATTCAATGGAGATTGAGGATCGATAGGAGAGGGTCCTAAGTTGACAGTAGATATCTCTGGTGCACGTATAATGGAAGCACGGGAACCTCCAGGAGAGCACATAGGAGTGGGTGGCTCAGATCTGTGCTCAGTACCCCCATATGTTCCCATAGTTCTAGTTATAGCTTATGGGGATGTAATGCCTTGAGGTTGGTAGAATGTAATGACCCAGAAATTCAGTGGAATTTTTTTTCTTAAATACATGGGACTTTTATGAGATTTTGAAAATTTACAGAGCTTGATTTTGAGGCCCGGTGTGCCCAGAATCAATTTATGATGTTTCGTTTGGGTATGTTCAGTAAAGGTGCGAGGGGGATTTTATAAATTTTGAACCGGTGATCAGAACTGAAATCTGAGGGCACAGTTGAACTCGTAGAGTTGGTATTCTCTTAAGAAGACATTCACTTCAATGATAGATAGTTTAGAATAAAAGTTAGTTTTTTGTTTTTTATAAAAAATAAAAAATATAATGAAGTTTACAACACTTTATTTTATTTTAAGCTGCCATGTGTGTGATTGTTGGATAAAACCTCCACATGGGAGTTAGAGGTCGGACCACCACACCCTAACCTCCCATGATGGGTTATGGTGGTGGGGCCCACTCGAATTTAACCTCCAACGAGAGGTTTCGACGTGGGGACCACCGGAGAACATAACCTCTCATTTAAATAATATGGGTGGGGACCACCCGACCTCTATTAATGGGAGGAGAGCATAACATGTCAACTCTCCATCATTAATGAGGGTGATCTTCTCCACATTTACCATTAATTAAATAGAGCCAACCCCCTTTAATTAATGTTCCAACCTCTTGAATTAATTTGGAGGAGCATTTTTAATTTAATGCTTCCTTTTTGAATTGCGTGCCAACAATAAAATAATAGAAAATCTATTATTTCATGGGCACATGTCATTTTGTTGGACGAAGAGGATTAGTGGATTATTGGGGAATGCTCCCAATGAAGAACCATTCTTCCATCGAAGAATGAAGAACACGTTCTTCCAACGAAGAATACCAAAGATGATTCTTCTTTATCTTCTATCACAGTCACCTACCGACCTACCCTCTGTAACGTCATCAACAAGCCAACCCAGCTCGGGATTTGAGATGTGTGGAGGATGTGACGAACAATGACTGGTGAATCAAAGGTATGGGTTTATTACTTGTTGAAGTTTTACCTTTTTCATACCTTCATCAAAGGATAATAAGGGATTGTTGCAGATGTATATTTGATCATAGTCTTCTCATGATGAGCCAAATGATATCTCCCTAAACCCAGAGGGTGTGGGCCAACCTAACATGGCCTGACATCCTTCATGGATTTCTATATACATGTGACATTCTAAGGCATGGATACGTATCAACAACGAGGTGATGGAGGCGGTAACGACAAAGGCCGCACTACCCGTGGCCTCTCGGCGCCCTGCAGCGCCCTGCCCGGTGCCCCTACGGCCTGCCCGGTGCCCTACCGGCACCCCCAAGACCTCTCAGAGCCCTTCCGCGCTATGTCCAGTGCCCCCGTGGCCAGCCTGGCGCCCTGCCGATGCCCCTACGGCCTCCCGGCACTCTACCGCACCCTTCCCAATCCCCGCCGCGGCCTGCCCGACGCCTTGCCGGTGCCCCCACGGCCTCCCGGTGCCCTGCCGTGGCCTACCCGGCCACCCCCAAGCCAGCCTTCGCGCGCGCCGCCCCGAACCAGCTACCTTCAAGCCGGCCTCTGCATGACCCATTCTCTCCCAGCCGAGCTAGCATTCCGGCTCCATCACGCCCTCCGGTCCGGGTTGCACCTTTGCAACACTCCAGGACAAACTGGCCCCAAGCCCGGGCAAAACCACTCTCACAGTCCGCTAGGCCAAGACCAGGGGACCGGGCCGAACATAACAGGCTGACCAGCCCAACGGGCCTGGTCAGACACAACGAGTTTGACCAAGTTGACCCAGACCGGGTCGACCCAGACTGGGTTGGGCTGAGTCAGTTCGATCGGGTCGGACCGGACCCAGGCCCTTTACTGACTCATTACTTTGGCCATAAATTTGGCACCGAACGACCGTTTTAAAAACCATCAGTGGACCTGGTTCTCATGGTGCTCAAAAGTATCTTTGAGTATACACCACCAGTGTTCGGGGTATTTTTTAGTGACAGTCTAGTAGGTACGTACACAAATCCAAATGGGCCCCTGTGACTAAAATGATAATAACTCATAGATCGGGGGCCTGTTTGACACGATGTCAGTAGCATTGAGACCTCTTCGAGATGGTATACCTTTGAGATAGTTCTACATGGGAAATTGTGATATTTGGAGTATCGACCAGTAGCTTGTGATGTGGATCTTCTGGAGACGAGATGACATTTGTGCGGTAACCTTGTAGTTGGCTGAGACTTGATGATGACTGATCGATTAGACTTAGAGTTGTTCGACTAGCCTAGTGGGGAGTGCCTCTGTGTGAGCGGGGAAGACCCACAGTGGGGAGTGCCTCTGTGTGAGTGCGACATACACACAGTAGTCGACATGTAGAGTACCTCAGAAGGATATGAGGGGGAGCACCTCTATGTGAGCGCAAAAGACCCACGGTGGGGAGCACCAATGTGTGAGCATAGCAGATCCATAGTACTTGACTGGAGGAGTACCTCAGTAGACCATGTTAGTGGGAAGCTCCTCTGTGTGACGCGGTAGGCCCACTTTTCTCGACATAGAAGAAGTTATCCAGCAGCTAAGTGTTCAGATTGATACTACCCCAAGAATAAAATCCTGGTTGAGTTGAGTCATTGACTTTTGTGTTTTCCTCATGGTTGAGATGGGTTACTAGATAACATAGGTATATGTATGGGAATATACTTCAGTAATGGTTATTAATTGATTTCATACTTTTTGGTTTATCTTTGTTAGATTGTGTGAGACCTTGAGGTTCTCTAGGTCCTACTGAGTATCGATATACTCACCCATGCACGGGCTATGCCCGCACCTCGTTGTGTTTGTTGCAAACAACGAACAACGCAGTCTGCGGCAGAGAGTAGTAGGACTGGACAATACCTAGAGGTGGACCACTCAGTGTGATGGTACACAGATGAGACAGATAGATGGGAGTGCTGAGGAGGCCATCTGTACCTACCCTTTAGGTAGGAAGCCCGCAGGACAACCTAGTAGATACTTTACATTTCTTCAGATGTACTTGTTTGTTTTTTGTACTTTTAATATCATTGTACTTTACAGTTGTGCTTGTATTTATGGCCCCTTTTAATTTCCATCACATCTTTTGTATACAGTTTTGCTACTATTTTTCTTCCAGTTGTGTACTTTGAGGTGTTGTTTTACAGTTATAAAGGCAATGCCTTCCCCGTTTAAGGATTTACACCTATTGTGCTAGTCACCAGCCCCTGACCTATGGAAGGCGGGATTGGGGTAGTCATGATATGGGCCCCAGGGGATGGGTCGTGACACACATTTATTTCATTCCATAATTTGTATGATATAACTTCTACCACATTATTTGGTACCTGGTCTAGTATTTTTGTTTTTGTTTGTAACACATGTTCCAAATAGGATAATATAAGACTCACAAGACTTATCATTGATCTCACTATGTCTAAAAATATTTATAACTTTATTTATCTTATACTATTACACTGATGCGTGTAATAAGGATTTTGATGAGATAAATCCAAAAATCCAATAAATAATTCATGAAGTCTTGATGAATATATTTTCCACCACATTCTTATTAGTGTTTCTTAATCTTTTAACATATCCGTTTCTAAACTTCACTACTTTATTCTTTGAATATCTCAATGTAATTGTTTTCGACGCTTTCTCCGGGGCGCGCACATCCGTCTGTGAGGACACGTAGCTGTTGCCCCGCATTCCCTCTTTCCAAAGGCGAGCGGCATTCGTTCCTTGTTCAGGGACATCTGCTCCTTGATTGAAACGGGATGATGGGATGTCGGTTCTTCCTTATGCGGATTCCTCCTCAGAACTTGTCACCTAGTCCGGGTCTCCCTCATAGATTTAATACACTGTTCATGAATCTCATTCTCCTCGGTGCCATATCTTCATAGACGCCAGTTAATTACACTACTTCTTCAAGACTTTCCATTGGGTCTTGACATGGTAGCGACCTTCGGTCAGAGTAGACGACAACATTAGGCATGTCGGGGCATCTCCGGGTGTGTGGACATAGGTGAACCTGTATTCTTCCTCATAAGAGGGCATCTCAAAGGTGCAAAACCTGAGGCATGTATCTGAGGTTTTCCTTAGCTTCTTGTGTTTAACACAGGGTATGTTGCAAGATTAACGTCTAGTAGAGACGGTTACACCAAAGGCGTGTCATCCGAGGTTTTCCTCAGGTATCTCATGTTTATCACGAGGTAGGCCGCGAGTTTAACGTCTTGCGGAAATGGAATGAGGGTGATCAGAACGTCCCATAGAGACAGATCGATGGTGGTGTGCCCCATAGAGGTGAGATGTCACACCGTAATGGCTGATCTGAAAACCACTGAGGGTGGATCAGGGGAAGTGCACCCCAGGATGGGGTACACCACAGATTACCATTGGTTGGGATTGAACCTCTTGGAGGTTTCCTACGTACCCTATGTAGAGGATAGGGATCAAAACCCACGTAGTTCGAAGGGGTGATGAATCAGGGTGTACACAGAGGACAACGACCCGAAGGTATGTTGGGGCTTACAAGTGGAAAGCGGCCCATGCGCCGTTAGGAGCAGCGAGGAGGTGGATGGAATGATCCCACCGGGATGTGGCAGCCCGGGTGAGAATCAGGATGGGTGATGGATGGATGAGTGAAGTGGAGGGGGAATGAAATGGGACCATCGCAGGGGCGACAGTGAAGTTGGGCATGAGCCTTGAAGAGGCTTCCTACGTATCCCCGTGGCAGGGAATAAAAGTCTGTGTAGTTCGGGATGGTGCCGGTGAACCGACGTGAAGGTGGACCTTGGCCCGATGGATGTCGTCAGAGAACCAACGTAAAGGTGGACCTTGGTCCGATGCGTCAGCGAACCGACGTGATGGTAGACCTTGGTCCAATGGGTATTGTCAGTGAACCGACGTGAATAAATAATGTGTGGGCTTGAACCTCAGTAAGGCTTCCTACGTACCATGCCTTGAAATGGATCAAAGACCTCATAGTTCAAGGGGTTTCATCGGTGAAATGATGTGAAAGTAGACCCAGGTGTCCACTAGTGGTGGGCTTCAACCTTGTGAAGGCTTCCTACGTACCATGCCTTGACATGGAACAAAGTCCTTATAGTTCAGAAGGGCTTTGTCGGCGAACTGACGTGAAAGTAGACCCGGGGGTCCACTAGTGGTGGTCTTGAACCATGGGAAGGTTTCCTACGTACCATGCCTTAACATGGATCAAAGTCCTCGTAGTTCAAAGGATTGATGGAATACAGTTTAACGTCATACGGGACGGTAGTGAACCCTGACGTGAATAAACGACGGGCGGTGGGATTGAACCTCGTGGAGGCTTCTTATGTACCAGGCCTTGGCATGGATCAAAGTCCTCGTAGTTTGGAATGGTCACAATGGCTTGCCGTCAGATTGGGATATAGTTTAACGTCATGTTGGACGAGAGCAACCCCTGATGTGAATGAACGACAGGCGATGGGCTTAAACCTTGTGGAGGCTTCCTACGTACCATGCCTTGTCATGGATCAAAGTCCACGTAGTTCAGAATGGCGGTGGGTGTCGGTGAACCAATGTAAATGAGGGACCTTGGTCTGATGGGAGATGGGATTGAACCTCTGGGAGTCTTCCTACGTACCATGCCTAGACATGGATCAAAGACCTCATAGTTCGGGTGAAAATGGGGGGCTTGGAAAACCGACAAGGAGATGGTCTGGGCCAATGATTGTTGGGCTTGAACCTCAGGAAGGCTTCCTACGTACCATGCCTTGACACGGATCAAAGTCCTCGTAGTTCGGTGGTCACAATGGCTTGCCATCAGACTGAAATGTAGTTTAACGTCATGTTGGACGCAAATGGGACTCGATGTGAATTGGATGACTGGTGGGCTTGAACCTCGTGGAGGCTTCCTACGTACCAGGCCTTGACATGGATCAAAGACCTTGTAGTTCAAATGGGTGTGTAGTTTAATGTCATGCAGGACAAGGGCATACAGTTTAACGTCATGCTGGATGAGGGCATGCAGTTTAACGTCATGCAAGACGAGGGCATGCACATTAACGTCATGTTGGACGAGGGCATGCAGTTTAACGTCATGCTGGAGGAGGGCATGCATTTTAACGTCATTCTGGACGAGGGCATGCATTTTAACGTCATGCTGGACGAGGGCATGAAGTTTAACGTCATGCTGGATGAGGTCATGCAGTTTAACGTCATGCTGGACGGAGGCATGCAGTTTAACGTCATGCTGGACGTGGTCATGCAGTTTAACATCATGTTGGATGAGGGAATACAGTTTAACATCATGCTGGACGAAGGTATTGTCATGGAAACTGCCAACTCTAAGCCCACGTGAGTCATGCTCGGTGTGAGAAACAAGAGGCAGCAAGTACCTGACGATCACACCGCGAAGGGTGCGTCCGTGAGAAGCGAAGAGGGGCTTACGCGTTAGGCGGCCCATTGGTGATGGGACTTACTTTAGGATGGAGGCCCAAAGAAAAGGATGACGATGGTTTCGGGCTAGAGCCTTGAAGAGGCTTCCTACGTATCCCTGTGGCAGGGAATCAAAGTCCACGTAGTTCTCCTGAAGACAACTTACCGCCGATTGGGGTTTTCAACGGCTTACCGCTGGATTGGGTGTGAATGGCTTACCGCTGGATAAGGATGTGAACGGCTAACCGCTAAATGGGGTCACAACGGCTTACCGCTGGATTAGGTCACAACGACTTACCGCTGGAAAAGGATGTGAATGGCTTACCGCTAAATGGGGTCACAACGGCTTACTGCTGGATTGGGTCACAACGTCTTACCACTGGAAAAGGATGTCAATAGATTACTGCTGTATAGGATCACAACGGCTTACCGCTGATTGGGATCACAACAGTGGATGGGGCTTAGGCGAGGAAGCTGCCCGGGTGCTGCTATGGAGCGGAAATGGTGAATGGGGCTAAAGCAGGGAAGCTACCCCGGTGCCGCTATGGACCGGCAATGGTGAATGGGGCTTACGCAGGGAAGATGCCCGGGTGCCGCTAGGGAGCGGCAATGGTGCAAGGGGCTTACACTAGGATGCTGCCCAGGTGCCGCTATGGAGCGGCACTGATGAATGGGGCTTACGCGAGGAAGCTGCCCAGGTGACGCTATGGAGCGGCAATGGTGAATGGGGCTTACGCCAGGAAGCTGCCCGAGTGCTGCTATAGAGCGACAGTGGTGAATGGGGCTTACGCAAGGAAGCTTCCCGAGTGCCGCTATGGAGCGACAGTGGTTAATGGGGCTTACGCTTGGAAGCTGCCCGGGTGTCGCTATAGAGCGGAAATGGTGAATGGGGCTTACGCTAGGAAGCTGCCCGGGTGCCGCTAGGGAGCGGAAATGGTGCATGGGGCTTACGCTAGGAAGCTGCCGCGGTGCTGCTAGGGAGCGGCAATGGTGCATGGGCCTTACGCTAGGAAGATTCCCAGGTGCCGCTATGGAGCGACACTGGTGAATGGGACTTACGCTAGGAAGCTTCCCGGGTGCCGCTATGGAGCGGCAATGGTGAATGGGGCTTATGCAAAAAAAGCTTCCAGGGTGCCGCTTTAGAGTGACAATGGTGAATGGGGCTTACGTAGGGAAGCTGCCCAGGTGCCCCTAAGGAGCGGCAATCGTGAATGGGGCTTACGCAGGGAAGCTGCGCAGGTGCCCTAAGGAGCGGCAATCGTGGATGGGGCTTATGCTAGGAAGCTGCCCGTATTGTCCTCCTCATGTCTGGCCATGAGGGTATCCCAACTCACTGGTGAATTGAGGCCCTCACCTGTGCACTAGTGCACAAGAGGGATAATGCCAAGGGGCGTTGGAATTATGCCATTGTAATCATGGCATTAGGCATCTTATGCTTGGAGCATAAGGCATCTCTTATTTGGAGCAAGAGGCATCCTATGTTTGGAACATAGGGATTACTTCAGTTTAGAGTCATGTAGAAAGGGCTGTTGGCATCTCATGCTAGGAGCATAAGGCATCTCTCGTATAGGGCAATAGGCATCCTATGTTTGGAACATAGGGATTACTATAGTTTAGAGTCATGTAGAAAGTACTGTTGGCATCTCATGCTTGGAGCATGAGTCATCTCTTGTTTGGAGCAAGAGGCATCCTATGTTTGGAACATAGGGAGAATACTACAGTTTAGATTCATGTAGGTAGGACTGTTGGCTTCTTATTCTAGGAGCATAAGGCATCTCTCGTATGGGGCAAGATGCATCCTATGTTTGGAACATAGGGATTACTACAGTTTAGAGTCATGTAGAAAGGACTGTTGGGATCTTATGCTTAGAGCACAAGGAATCTCCTGTTTGGAACAAAGGGCATCCTATGTTTGGAACATAAGGATTACTACAGTTTAGAGTCATGTAGAGAGGACTGTTAGGCAGAAGGTGCCTAGAAATGGTTGGTGTTGGGACTTACGCAAGGGCGGCCCTTTCTGGTTCAACCTGGCGTAGGAGCCATGTGATTGGGAATGGAGGAGTTGCCTGAGGAATGGTCTGACTCATGGTACTCGGGGAATTGATGATGAGAACCGCAACTCACAACATAGGAAATGAACCAAGAGGAATACATCAACTCAAGGTGTTTCGTGGTGTGTGGAGGAGTGTCTCAAATCATGGTGTTCCATAGGTGGAAGGTGGGAGTGCATAAGGGCGCAATGGGAAATCCCGGCATCCCGGACCAAAAAGTTCGCGGTGCGAGTCTCTATTTTTCATGGGGGTCTGTGACTGTAGTGAAGGGACCGGCCCGGAGGGCCGGGATCGAAGCCCGACACTGACCCCGAGCGGCGGTGTAGGGGCGCAGCCCCCGCGGTATGGACCGGTGGGTGCAAATTTAGGATCCTTGCAAAGGATAGGTCTTCACGAAGTAGCTTCGCGGAGCATGGCCTCACGAAGCAATCGTCTCTCGCGGATCAAAGGGGTCTCGTGGAGCAAAGGGGTATCGCGGAGCAAAGGACTCTCGCGGAGCAAAGGCCTCTCGCAGAGCAAAGGGCTCTCGCAGAGCAAAGGGCTCTCGCGAAGCTTGGTCTCACGGAGCAGGATCATGGAGCATTGGCTCGCGGAGCATGGACTCACGGAGGATGGTCTCGCGGAGCAGGATCACAGAGCATTGGCTTGCAGAGCATGGACTCACGGAGCCTCGGCATGTGAAGCAGCAATGCAAAGGAAGCTGCTCGCAAAGCATGGCCTCGCGGAGCCACAATGCGGAGCTCCGCTCGGCCACCCAAGGGGGCGAAGTGGCTGTTGCCGTCCTTCTGGAGAAGGGGGTGAGATGGGTATTTATAGGCAAGGGTCGCCGCGAAGCCGAACTCTTGCGCCGCCTCAGGTGCTTTGCGGCGCACTCGCAAATGTTAAATCCGCTCGTGGAGAGGTACCGCCTGCGGAGCTTCGCGGCGGGCTCGTGAACGTCAAATCCGTTCGCGGAGAGTTACCGCCTACGGAGAATCGTGTTGGGTCTTTGCGGTGCATCGCGAATGTCTAACAGGTTCGCAGAGCTTCCTTCCTCATTGCTTCGCGGTGGCGCTCCGTGATCACGGAGGGGGGCTTCGCAAATGGGCTTCGCGAACCAGATTTCCAGCCAAACTTCAAACTTCCATAACTCATAATCTGTAACTCTGTTCGTGCCCTACGACCTTCCAAATTGAAGCATGCGAAATGTATTACGATCTTGGATCATGTATGGATAAATTTGGAAAATTTTGGGGATGCGTTTTTCGGGGTCTATAGTCATCAAACATATACTTATTAAGTAGATATATCTATATCTTCTAAAATCATCACCAAAAGTTAGGAAGTATGAGTACCTTAACATTACTTCAACTGTAAATGGTCTCCCACATCAGTATGAACTAATTGATGAATATATTTATCCCTTTAACATTTCCTACTAATTAGGGATTTGGTCATTTTATTCATGTAAACATGCATGACATACGCTAAATTTTTTTTACATCAAAAGAATCTAAATATATAATTTTTTGTAATGTTTTCAAATTATTTTCATTTACAAGATGAAACTAGTGATACCACAGTTTGGTAAGGGATGCACCTAGTGAATAAGTTTCATTATTTATTTCCATTACTTGTTTCAAGTAATCCCACACATAAAGAACATTATTTAAATGTTCCTTACCATAACAAATGATATATTTATAAAATAATAAATACTTATTCCTACACTTGAAAATAAATCCATATATATCATATTTAGATATATAAATAATGAGTTTAGTAAAATATGGTACAAAATAAAAACCCTTTAAAACTAAAATAATTTCTTTCAATAACATGAGGTGGTAGTCCCGGATAGCCACACCAACTAGTTTAGCTCCACTGGATGATAAAATATCTACCTCCCCTTAATCAATCTTACTGTATCAAATTGGTTCCTATATTTGAATACATATTTTAGTACCATAGGCTATATCTAATACACAAATTATCAAAATATATAAATTGAAATTCAATAAAAAATACACTTGAAGCTTCCCCTCACATCTCTGGCTAGGAGCATTTTTTATTCCAATGACCCTTCTTTCCACATGTATGACAAATATCACCCTACTCCTTTTCTTTTAAATTGATATAATTTTTTCCTAGATAAGAATTACAAAGCATAATTTGGATTATATACTTATGTGTGGACTTTCTATTTATCCACCATAAGTAAAAGTGGTTTTTTCCACTCTATATCTTTATATACGTGGAAAAGAAGAGTCATTAGATAAAAAGAGACTTCTCAATGTTGTTTATATTAAAATGGACAAAAAACTATAGTATCTATGAGGATGTGATGAAATAATGAAATTAGAGCATAGTTCATTAGGATATTTGAACCCTATAAGCTCTAGAAACTAAATGTAGATAATGAACTTGACTATGTGAGTTCTAACTGGCACACCCTCTCCACGTTTTCTATAAAAGAGTTACTTGGATATCTTAAGACAATATTTTTTTCTATGTCCGATTATAGACCACAGATATACAAAATATTTCTATAAGAATCCATATTTTATAGAGAATTCATGAGTTTAATAGACATATATGAAATAATCAATCATTAAACATAATATTAATTTTTTTCATCACTTGCATTCTTAGAAGGAAAATTGGGTATTTAAGATTCTATAATGTAAGATTTCTATTCATGGTACAACACAAAAAAATGCATTTGAACCATTCTTAGACGTTACTACCTGTGAAGTGATGGTCTTTCTTCAATATTGATCACAATGATATTATGGATGAAAAACATTCCATTTATTTTGAAATTTAAAATAGAATATTATTAATAATTTTCGTGATTATAATTTATAAAATAAATAAATAATTTTATTAAGTATCCCACTATTTTATCAATTCCAAAATTCCATCAACATTGGTTAAGGACTTTGTAGTTCGTAGAACTTTATAGTGGCAAGGATCCATATGACACATCGCATAACCCCAATGAGGGTTGGTTGAGCTATTTAAAGGTATTCAGATGGGATAGTCTTTTTCAACTATGGGATTACAACTACTTGATATATTAAATGAAATCCTCAATCCTAAAATGATGACATGGATTTTCTCAAAACATTCCACCAAGTTACATCATGTTTAGAATGGGATAATTTTCTTGATGTAAGATGGTTAAATCAACCCATAACCTTCATAAGTATGATATGATAAAAGTATGTATCCCTACGAGGGTTGGTCAAACACTTAGGTCAATGGAATTCAGTCTTAATAAAGTAGTGGATAACTATGTTAGACATAATATTTAGTTGAGAGATTTTTTATATTATGTGTAACATTATATAGTTTTATATTTTACATATATTTTTATTATTTAGTTAATCATATTTAGGAGAATAACCATGTTTGATAAAAAAAATAAATGAGAATCCATTTATTTATATTCCAACTTTTTATTTGAATTACTCTATTTATGTTATCATGATCTTGCATCCATAAAATAAATAGTGCATAATATAAAAATAAATAAACGACTCAATCATGAGATTATACAGCACCAGATTTGTTGAGTAGAATATAAATAAACCAATATCCTAGGGGTAAAACTCATTGTACTAGTCTTGACCTGAGTTGCACTATGTATCACCAAAGTTGGTAGTATCATTATTCCATATTGAATCTCCTCCACACACATTGGGATACATAATTTATTACTGGTATTTATAATTCAGGTGCAGGTGAGAGGAACCAAAGCATTGGTCAAGGGGAGTTACATAAATATCCTTGGACATGTAGGTCCAACATAATAATTGAAGGAGGGATGACACACAGACTTCCATTTTAATTTAATTATTAATAATTTCAAAACCATTAAATAAATTAATTTAAATAATGCAAGCTCATACACATGTATTTTTAAGGCTCATGATTAGTTATACATAGGCAACAATTACGTAATGTTAAACTCAATAAAATTCATTTATATTCATTATTAATTATTAATAGAAACACACTTACATTAATTTATTAATTTCATTTTATCTTAATGGCCATATGAATTCTATAAGAGATACAATCCAAAAAGGAATTCATTGGAAATAAATGGTAGAACCAATAATTATAGATAATTAAAATAAATTAATTGAGAATTTATTAATTCTTTAAAACATTATTAAAATTTCAAACACAACGAGTTCCAATCAATATAATATGGTTTTAATGGTGTAATTATTTATTAAATGTAATTTAATTATGTCCTTTATTTGTACAATAGATGGTTTTTACCTAGGAGATATGTGTTGTGTACCATGATTTTTGTTTACCTAGGTTACATGCCTAAAGATTTGCTATGTACCTCAGCTAGACTACACAACATGTCCATTCAATATAGACACCGTATATCACTCATGTTGTGTGTCCTCGCAACCTAAAATAGTCATGGAATGTTCTTTAGGCATGGGACTGCACGATATGTATACCATCTATACGTTGTGTATTTCTCAAATCATGTGTCCTCTTAATTTACTGAACGCATCGACACGCACTTCAGATGTGGGACATAATTATGTACATGTCATGTACACTTGTTGCATGTCATTTATTTTAGTACTACTAATGTTTTCAGTATCTCCATAATTTAATCATGTATTTGACCACAAAATTTTCATTAATTTAACTGCTAAAACACACAGAATACATCTTTTTATGCTAGCTACATGGTATGTAATCAGACAATATGTGTTCCATGTTGGCTCATTTTACACATGGTGTGAAATATATGCACCATGTGTAGTAACTTCTAAGAGTGTCTTGAATCCCATGAAACCTCTAGGTGCATTTTACTTGGGTAAATGATATGTACCCTGGATACACACTGTGTAATCCCATGAAATCCAGCCAAAATCATTTGCACTTCCTGATGGAATCTCTGATCATTCATCATTTTATCTTAGTTATTTAAGAAAAATAAAACACGAACAATGATAATTAAAATGAAAAGATAATTTTAGTTTAAATTGGACTAAAGAATGGATTATTATTGAAATTAAAATAAAAAACTATTGGTAATATAGAGAAAAAATATAATAACTAATTGTAAATACTAAACATGGCCACTTTGATTCCACATGTAGTTTCCAAGTGCAGCAGAAGTACCTTGATGGGGTAAAAACCATAATGGTTTTATATATGTGATTGATCATTATCAAGAATTTATATCACATGAACACAATAGAAAATGAATTTTTTCCACTAAATATTGACTTAGAGGGGAACCTAATTCCCTTGGAGGATCATTTCATGTTAAATTTTTAATTAATTTATTTATGATCATAAGAAAAGATATGCCTCATATAGGATCTTTCTTCATAGATGATGTTGATCATTGAAAAAAAATTCTATATTACCTTTATTGTGATATAATTATTCAATTATTGAATCTCTGTAGTCGTGATCCACATGTTCTCTAATGATCTCGGAGCAACACCGATTGATTTTCAAGAGCTCTCATAGAGTATCAATTAGCTAAAATTGTCCTTGTTTATCACATTTATTTCTTTCGATATTAAAGGATTCTCTCAACCACTACATGTTCTCAAGAGAATGAGAGGTGTTTAAAAGGGGAGATAATTATATTAGGCATAATGATTCTCATGTATCGATTAATTAAAAACAATAAGAATAAATTCCTATTTATAGAGGTGTATTTTGTGTTAAAAGTATTATTTAATTATTTACTAACCCTTAAAATAATAGTATTATTCTTAACAAACTCTATTCTAGATAATATTAATAATATTATTTTATGGAATGTGCTAACTCATCACAATGATAAATATTATTTATCATTTTAAATATAAATATTAATTAATAGACACATTCTTGGTCCACTAAAAATCCTTGACATTTATAGAATACATGGATAAATTTTTCACTAAATACTTCATTCATCATTAAAATAAATATTCTTTTCACAGTCCAGTGAATAAATATTTATTAAATAATTATGAAACTAAATAAATTATTAGTTAATGGATAAATAATTTATTACCTTATGAATATTATAGATCAGTAAAAAATAAATAAAATTATTTCTTGGTCTTGAGAATGAAATTTATTCTAATAGTTAAATTAAAATACAATTTCATCATGATCAATGATAACACATTATGTGTGACCCTCTAAGATTCTTTCTTGTAGGCATTAAATGGTGTTTTCTAATTTCCAAGATCACTATTTAGAAATGGGTCAAGGCACCCAAGAGAAGGATCTTAATGTCACATCATCGAAAATCAGAAACGAATGATCACATTGTAATATAATCCTTTTATCTTAATATATCATCAATAAATTTTCACATTCGTGTCATTGATCTATATGAAAAATACCTCTTTATTTGACTCTAAAAAATAAACACATATTTACACCTTTTCCATTTAATTTACGAATACTATTCTATTCCAATAGAAGGGTTGATATATCAACTTCCATAATGAAATATCTTATAAAACCTTCCCCGACATATTTATTAATAAAATTTCATTGATGATGCACTAAATAAACCCTAATTCCCATGAACATCTGAAAAACATTATTTTTGTTTGTAAATATTTGTGTGTGAGTCTTGATATGAATTAATAGTAATCTTAATGTCTAAGGACTGTTACAGATGCTAGAATATAAGAATATACGATGACACTCAAACATGTACAATTAGTACTTATTGTTATGCTCTCATAATATCCCATATTGGAGATTACTAATTGTCAACTTCACGAGAAGAATATTTATCCACTTACGAGTAATCACACATAATATTCTATATACTATATTTTCAATCATAATACTCTATTAAACCATTGAACTATATTTAAGATTATTGTCATTGAAATTCATTGTTAGCATCTTAGTGGAGGACAGCTATAACCTTATCAATAAGACGAATACCCTATGAAAATATTACATTAAATCTATGAAGAACAATAATCAATATGTAAATTTTTTTTTAATATTCAAATATTTTCATATAAATGTAATAAAAGTATAATTGATTTGTTCAAGAATTCCAACTCCAATGGTAGTTTAGTTATGAGGATTATAGTGATCTCATTTCTCTCCCATTATAATAATGGGAGTAGTTGAAGATTTTTTTTTGGAATTGATACTCTACTATTAGTAGATAAAGGGTAGGGAATCTAACATCATGCCCTAAGATATCTTTTTTTATACTAACATAAAAAAAATTATAAATTAATTATTGAAATTTGATGATCAAATCCATGAAAATATCATAAAAATAATGGAATTGAAATTTTATTTTTAAAGTTCTTTGACACTTTTGGTAAATTTAGCTTAAAATTATTATTTATTTAATGTAATTCATTCAATTGATTAATTTTATTTTACCAGAAACATAAAAAAAGGGGTTTATAATTTTTGGGTAAAGGAGTGAACCTTATATATTAGCACCAGATGTTATGTAAGATATAATGGGTAACTGTACATGGTAAAATATATGAAACCATACTCCAAAATTGATATAATAGATGTGTTACTTAACCATAGAGGAGAAATGAGATCATATATAAGATTTAATCAATGGATATAATTTTTATCGAATAAAAATTCCTTTGTGTATAAGAGAAATGTCCCATATGTATTATTTAACTCCATAGTTGAACTAGTACATAAAAAATTAAACTAGAAATATAAGATATTCAAAATGATACATAAGATTAATTTCCTTTTTTATTGTAATGAAAAATCACGTTTTGTGTGAATAAATGATGAATACCATAGTTTTATTGGGATTATAGCATATAGTCACAAAAATTCATCATATTAACCTTTCCAAATCATATTATATTTATTATTAACACCTATGTTCCAAGAACTATTTGATATTAACTTCAATTGTGGTCCACAACTTTTTATGCCACCTTAAAATAGAATAAACACATAATTTTGATTCTTTTACACGATTAATATCATAATTTAAAAAGAAAATTTAGGTTCAATCAAAAATAAGAACTCTCCATTCTCATTTTCTACCCAAATTAGGATATAATCATCCAAATCTCCCATATGTCATATATCTTAAAATTACAGGAGATAGTTATCATGTAAAATAATTTTTAAGATAAAAAAATTATGTATTGAGATTAAATGGGGAAATCCCTAGATCTTGGTTGATCCACCTCAAATATTTCAACAGATTTAAGTCATGGAACTTATTTTCACATTTCCAAGCCTATTTTAAGAATAAATGTGGCTTAAAAGATATATAACGGGAAGATGAATTCACTATAGTCGGGGTTACCCTCAAAGAATTAGGATAAAATTCTATAGTCTTTTTACTAGAATTTTAATTTCATTCTATGTTTATCAGTGATCATTTAACCTCCCTATATTTTACATTTTAAAAATAGTGATCTATCAAGATATTACTAGTGGAGGTATTATAAATCAACGGTCACCACCTGGATGGAGGAAAATAATTTTAGATTCTATACATAATTGAACTATTTATCCTATGTTTGAAACGTAGAGGAAATGGGTGATCGAGAAAATGTGGGGGTTTTAGGGCTTCAAAATTATCTTTACCACAATTCCATTAATGTAATAAAATAGAGTTTTGCTCCCAATTCATGAATTACTGATGTAAAATGGGATAATAACCTAGACTAGCTTATGGAATCTTAATTGTGATCCATTTACGCATTGATATATGCACTCTCAATCAATATCCTCGCCTCTGTAATTTTTATAGATAATGGTTGGAGAAGTACATAGATGTCTTGGGTGTATTGATCATTTATATAATTTGTAAAATTTATGTGTATATAACTGACTGGTACCAAAAAATATTTTAGAAAAATGGAAGCAAAGTTAGCGAGATAGTGGAGGATTAGTTATGTTGAATTCATGGGTGTCTACATTCTTCAGGCAGTAATTTTATTTTTCATTAAAATTACATATTTTATTGAGATTTCAGGAAACCACCACCCCTAATTTAAATAATTTAACTATAATATTAAAAAACTAAAAAATATAAATAATTTAAAGGTGAAATAAGTGAATTATTTGACTCCTCATAAACAAAATCATTGTCAAACCCCGGTCTACACTCATAGGGGATCTTTTAAATTGTAATTGATGATAAAAACCATTCAAAAAGTTTTTATGACCATAAATTATTGGATATTTTGTTGAAAAAACCATATAGTCACACTTTGGTTATTTAATACTTGTGAATACGATTCATGTTATTTTAAAAATTCAAATAAAATGGTTGTTAATTTATTCACACACTATAATTTTATTGAAATAGTGGCACGTTTTTCCCAAAAAATTATAAAATTTCATGTAACTATTTTACATACAATGATATTTATTGAATTAATTAGATAGATAAGAATATATAATTGCTCGTAGTACTATGAATCTATTGTTAAAGATTTTGGTGATCCTTCAAAACACATTCTATAATTTCAACATATAGATGAAGAACTTGAGAATATTCAATTCCCATCATTTTGAAAGAACAAATCCAAGATGCTATGACCACACCTAACGTAAAACCACTAAATAAACATCCCCAGTATATAAATTGTGTAATTAAATAGAAACATGGGATGGAATTTGAAACACTTCATGGATAAAGAAAAACTCAGGACTCTATTTTTCCTTGCTTTTTATAAGAATTATTTGAAAAATCGTACACTCTATTATGGTAAATTGAATTAATAAATTCTAATGTTTGAGCTTGTGTATAAGTAATATGAGTCCAAATAATTAATGGAAATGACAGAGGATATGTTTTATGATATATTTGTGTGATATACTGGTTCATATTAGGATGATGGTACCATGTTTGACATAATTTAATATTCATTTTTGAACCAAAACAAGAATAGAATCCACATATTTTCGTAAAGTTTCATCACTAATAGCTACCAATACTCTAGTAAAATTGTAATAGGATAACCCATTCATCAACCTCAAACCTCAAAATTTTCATAAGTGATACAATACCATAGATGAGGACATTTAGCACTATATTCATTTGGATCTCCATGTATAGTTCAAGGAAAAGTGAATTAGTATAAAAAATATGTGGTGGTTTCTACCATATAAGGAAAATCCCTATTTATATTGTGTAAAAAAGCAATTAAATCCCCTCTTGGGATATTAAAAATATATTATCCACTTAGTGTTTCAAATAACGTTTTCTTTCCCCTTATCTTTCATTTCAATTTTTATTTATTTGCAATAATGTTTCTATATTTTATTTTTTACGTAAAATATCTGAAGTGGAAAAAAAATTACATGGAACTATAAAATAAGTAAAACATATTGAGAAGAAACTCAATTCAAGATAACCATTAAGTTATACCACTCTATTACATTATTTGTTCTTCTAAATATCAAATTTTGTGTGAAAATTTTTTATGATCATATTAAAACCTAATAATTAGTTGGTAAATGGGTTTTTGTTGGGGTGAAATACCATTTTTTTCTTACATGGTTTTTTATCTTATTTTTTCTTAATCATTTTTTAGAGAATCATTGATACTAAAACAAATACCTTGGAAAATCCAAATTATCATAATATTTTTTGAAAATCTTATTATTTTGAGAATATAATTATTTAAATGAATGTTGCTAATTTATTTAATCTATAAATTTGAATTTAATAATATAATGAACATTGATCGAATTTGAAACCAATGTGCACACTTTTTATCTAATATCAAACTCACTTAACCGATAGGTGAATAATATTTTTGAACAAATTATTACATATGAATTATTTCTTGAGAGTATTAACCCATAACATGTGACCTAGAACAATCAATTTTTTTATATTTAAAATATATTAGAGATTATGAGATGTGTGAAAAAAATGAGGAATAATTTTATAAAGCACAAATGAAATAACAACCTCTGTTGAGAATTTCATTCCATCAACCAATTCGAGATCCCTTATAAGACATGGATATCCTATTAAGTAGATACATTATAATCTTAAAATCCAAAAAAACATAATCCTAAAATATTTTAATGATTACATGATACAAATGTTTAAGGTAAAGTTATATTTAATGTGATTCATTGGAGGTTTGTTTCAATGTTGGAAATATGATTAGGGGATCCATCAATTTTTGGGTAAAAATTATCACAACACTCATTATAGCACATTGTTTCTATCATTCAATATATGAAAATAATAATTAATCTATAAAAACTGTAACATAAATAAATTAACACACAAACAAAATAAATAATTTGAAGAATCATTCACTATCATTTCCTAGTATGTGAAATAACATTATAAAAGGGAATTGTAGGGATTACCGAATAAGTGGAATTAAAATGAATTAGGAAAATTTAATTAGTTTTAAAATTGTATAAATGATACAGTTTTCTTAGAATAGTCAAGATTAATATTTTCATTAGTTTTATCTTCTAAACCAATCAATTTAACCCATATAATATCGCACATCAATGACCCTATTATTGATAAATTATTTGGAATCTATGAAGTGTACATAGTAAAATGGAGGAAAACCTATGAAAATTGTAGAATACTTGAGAATGAGGAAATTCTCTTCTACAATTCCTTGATTAATGTGATATACAGTTCTACGAAGGTAGGTATAAACTCGAGGTAGTCACTTGAGTTTTTTTCTTAGTGGGGACACCTCCCGATCAGATGGTGGTCCTAGCCATGATTCATATTCAAGGATCAGCAGGATGTTGGTGGATCTTGGTGATACAGTCGAATGATGATGTGACACTCACATGGGAGGAGTTCAAATGACCATTGAGGGAAAAATTTTACCCAACAATGTTGAGGTTATTCTGTACCCAAGAGCTTCTACAGGTTCAACGGGTCATCATGATAATGGAGGAGTTTGCTGTGAGGTTCATAGAAATGTCACTGTACTCTCTGTACATGGTATGAGAGTAGTTTTTTATAGATCTAACCTCAGAGAATGGATACTACCATGAGATCAGGGAATTGGTGGTTCAGATGAGTATTCCTACCAATGTTGGTGTAATGGTGCGAGCCGTAGCCGTCGAGAGTTTTCTTGGTGAGGAACATATGGATATGACTCATAGCAGTGGTCACGAGACATATGCATCTACAGGAGCTAGAGGAAGACATGTGATGGGGTCTGGGAATAGGATGCATACCCATGCTAGAACTAAGACGTGTGGGATTGTGGTGTATGAGGAGTACTAATGAATATATCAGCTATAAGAGAAGTGGTGTTATACATGTAATCACCAAGGGAATCTTACTGAAGATTTCCCGACCCACTGTTCCATTTAGAGAAAGTTAGCTGACGACCCCCCTTGGTAGAGATCGTTCATGGAGAAAGGAGTTTCGTAGAATGGTGGGAGAGGAAAAGGAGCTGGGAGAGTAGCAGTTAGTCCACGCCAGGCTCACAGAGCTAGAGGTCATGGGTGAGTACAACTGCATGTGTTCATGGATTATGAACCAGAGAATCCAAGTGAGATCTGAGGTAAAACCTATGTCTTTTATATTGTTTTCATATTTATGGTAACATGTTCTAGTTTTTCTCCTTCTTCCGTGAGCTTTGTTAGAGACTTAGAGGTTCTGGTCAAACTGTAGACTTGACCCTCATTCTTAGAGACTCATATAGAAGGAGACCCAATGATCACACACTAGCTCAGATAGTGTGACCCATCTCTTGGAGATGAGAGTTGTAGTTCAGATCTCTTATTCATAGTTTCTAGGTTTTAGGATGACATTCTTGGTATGAAAAACTATCGTTCATGCTGATATTTGTTGTTTTAGGAAAATGGTGTGGTAGTGTTTCTATTTTAACAAATTGTGTAACAGTTGGAGGTTCTAGATAGAGGGTCAAATTAGACACACAGTGTTCTCATGGGAATCCATATTTCGTTCATAGATCCCCCTTTTTGGGAAGGCTGTTACACAATTTATCCAAGGGTTGAGGTGAACTGTCAGGTTCTGTTAGTATTTGTGTTAGGTTAGCAGCGAGGTGAGATCCTAGATCCCTTTCTAGCAGATGGATCGTGGTGAATGGTGCTTTCCCACTTGTTATAGATAAAGATACATGTGTCTATTTTGGCACAATGTTGTAATGGAATAATATGGACATGATAGTGGTTAATATAGATGGCTACTCCAAGTGTGTGCTTGTAAGCAACATAGAGACCCTTGGTGAGCTCGATGGTGTGGGAGTCTAGAAGAGAGATATATTTTCCACCATTTAGTGTAGGCCTTTTCTTTTTAGGGATGAAAATCCTTAATTTGGGGAGAATCTAAGGACCTACAATTTTTCCTGAATTTATTTTTAGATATTACATGGGAAAATTCGAAGACTAGGCACTGAGATGGCATGCAATTCTGAGGACCGGTGTGCCTAGAATGGTCTGTCTAAAAATGATAGGATTTTAAATAGTCTGCATGATTTTGTTTCTTGAAAATGTAGAGTAAATATCAGATGGATGCCCGGATCAGAGATTTGAGGTCACTGTTGTGATCAAAATGGTAGGTTAACCCTAGGCGTGACATAACATTGGTTGGTGGGGGACAAATGTGTAAAGCATTTTTTGGGACGTGAATATAAATAAAATAGTTAAATTATTTTATTTTCAAATCCTATAACACATAAATGGTAATTCAGATTGGAAATGTGAGAGTTCCATTGAGCTTGTGAGGGTGTTCTTCCCTTAGGTGGGGCCTAAATTTTACTGGAATAGGTCAAGGGTGAATGTTTGTTTTTAGGCATGAACGTCATTAAAATATTTAATAAAAATATTTCTTTTTGACATTCCATAGTGATGCAGCGATGCTTGAATTCCATGATGAGATGGCCTATTTCCTTTAAAAAATGAATTAATGTGGTGATTCTTTAAGAATAGCAATGCGGTAACACTAAAATATGTTTCTTCATTTAATGGCTTGGCAGGGGTATGAGATTAGACTGAAACTCCGTGAGAAATTATTTGGGAGCTCGAGAGAATAAAAGCACTGGTGAAACCTTCCATTGGAAAAATGATGATGAACAATGGTGAACAAAGATGAAACTTAGGATCCAAGTGGATCGAACTGGGATGAACACGACACATATTGGATAGATGATTCTTCATCATCAACGATCGATCTAATCCTGTTGACTTGCTATATTTGGTTTTCTATCCTTATAAATAAATTGATTTAGTAGATCATTTTTCATTCTTCTATTTATGCATTGTGGGAGCCTTGGCATGTTCCTATTAATTGGAATCTCAATTATTTATGTTTTTTTTCTAACCATGGGATACCCATTCCTGATCAACTGGAAAAACATATTGGCCTCAATCCATAAATCTTTATTATTGGTGTTTTCACCAACCGTTCTTCACATTCTTCATCTATAGACCATAGGGTCAGGATTCAACATTAGCAGGGCAGGTTTGAGTGTGATCTAACCCCCGAACTCATTTTATTAACATGAATGACATGTGTATCGATGGTTTGGGGATAAATTGATAAACTAGAATTATGGTGTTTGGTGAATGGATCATATCAGCAGTGTGGCTGCGTTTTTGTGATCGGATGTGGTTTAGGATCATGTTGACAATCTCCATTTTTCCTGGTTGGTGGAAATGACAACTTGCAGCGTGACATAGTCAGTTTTGAATGAAGGTTGTGTCTAACATTCCATAACAAAGGCTTCTCAAAATTTACATGGTGATGGACAGATTCAGATATCCAACAGGGAGGTTGAATGTGGTCAATGTGACGAGGGAAAATATTGTTATCGTTAAAAATAATAATAATTGCGATTTAAAAAAATGAAATGATGAATCGTTATTATTATTATATTAATATAATAATAATAATTGTGATGTAAAATATGAGTGAGGGGTTAATAATATTAAATGGATTTTATCTAATGGGGGTTATTATTATTATTTATAATATTAAAAATTTGAGGAATTGATGAATTGTGAAAATAATTGAATACACCCCAAAGGAGGGTCCTTGTACCCTATGAATTTTAAGGAGGGGGTGAGATCCAACATATCTTCTAAATTATGGTTCATACAATAATCAAAGTAACAATAATATTATAAATATTATTATGAGAGGGTACAATGGATTTGAATGGGAGATAGAATGTGGATTTACCCTTGTGGCGTGTGATGTGCACCAATTTAAAGGGCGGAGTTTGAGAAAGCCCCATTAAAGAAATCATTGACTTTTTTAATAATAATAATAATAATATTATAATATTATAATTATTTTGGGTGTCCAACAGAAATAGAGTGGTAACTCTTTCATGAAATGTTAGATCGACTAACCATTTACGGGAAACATTACCATGAACATGAGATGGTCATTTTAAGACCGATGTAGGATACTTTTATTCAGACTTGTGCCTCCGGTCAAAAAAACAAACATAATAATAAAATTATTATTATTTCAGGATCTTGTATCTGACATATCTCTCTCATACGATATTAGAATGGCAATCTTTCTATGACACTGAAACCATGAAATTAATATAGATATTCCATGACCAATTTCGGGTATTTAGATCATGATCGAAGCATAGGCCCCACGAAGCCAGGTTTAGGTGTGTTGATGTGATATGATGTTTTTACAAGGTGTCCATTTTGGAATAATGAATAGTCTAACTCTTTCATTTTTTCATAAGGATCACAGTGGACCTTATTGTAGAGTAGGTACACCCCTATCAGATCCAGTTACAGGGAGCGGGTCCTCTACCTATATATTCAGTACTCCCCTATTGGACTAGGGTGTGGGTACTATATAAATGACATATAAAATGAGTAGGTACTTCTCTACTCAGTACAGTGTGGGTCCTCTTTTATAAGAGTCAGTACTCCCCTCTCATTACAGGGTGTGGGCCCTCCATATGCATTGCTCCGACAGAGTCAGTACTCCACTATCATTCCATGTTGTGGGTCCTCCATACACCTAAGAACAAGATGATGCGTAAGATACAAATGGTAATTGTTAATGATATAGAAGACTAACTCATCCCCAGAAAGTAACACATAAGATGTTTTTCATTATCGTAGAGGGTAAATGAGCTTATATGTGTGATTTTATCCAAGAATTCTTGTGTGAAAAAAGTAAAATTATTTTTCTCATAAGATAAATGGCCCATACATTATATTTAAATCTATGGATCCACTAAAATATAAGGAATTCATCAAGTTATGTAATATATACAACGAGATACATATGATATATTTTCTTTTCTACTCAGAAAAATGTAATGCTACATCTTAATAAATAATAAATCATAAAGGTTGTGTATGATTAAATTTCAATGTGGCAAGATTAGATTAGGTGAATTAAGTTTCACCACATGATACATAATATTAACTCTGGTGAGCCAAGATCTATGTGATAAAAACTTCATCAGGGAATAATGAATTTCTAGGATATCTCATGTTAGAATAAACGAAGAATTTTAATGCTCACATGTGATTAAAATTAGATTTTCATTAAAAAATCATTGTATAGATAGATTTTTAAAATTCATATTTTCCTTGTCTTTAAAAATAGGGTAATGGTCATTAAAAGATCCCACATGGAATCCATCAAGTAATAATAGGAGTTAGTAATCATGTGGTGGAATTTGGAAGCTATAAATATTTAAGTAATTTACTAATATGGAAGACCCCAACCTCTTGGTAAATTCATGTGGAATTTATCAAGATAAGGAGGTCACGTCACTAATGTACACATGATCAAGAGTTAGCTAGGAGACTATGTATAAGTAGAAATATAATTCATTATATTAGGGGTTCCCCATAAGTGATTATAATGATATATATTTTTATTATAATTCTAATTGTATTATATATACATATATGTCTGTGTATACTCTCTCACTTTTCCATTTTTTAGAAATGTTCTCCCACTATATCTCTAATGGGGAGAGGATATAATAAGGGTCCCCACTTAGATAAAACCAAATGATTTTAGTGTCAACTCACCTCTACCTTTTGAATTTTTTATTTTAATCTTATATGGATTTAGTAATCGACAAGATGAGGTGTCTTACATGACTTCACACAACACTTTACTACATTTCCATTCTCATTATAAAATTTATTTTCTATCCCACTACTTTAGTAGTTCATCGATAATGGAATAAATAGATTGTGTTGTGATTGGAATCATGGTTGTGATCAATTGATGTAATGATGTATTCACTTTCGATTGAGGATATCCTCTTTATCTATTTTGGAGACAATAGTGGGAAAAGTACTCATAGGTATTGGGTATGATGTTTGTTCTCACAAATTATGTAGTATGTGTGTATGTGACTAATAGGTATAACATAGAGAGATAATATTAGGATGAAAGGGGAGTGATACAATAAACGATCATTTATGTTGAATCTAAGGGTTTATGGGTTTCCCCTAAATTCATTATAATGTTGATATTTTCATTATATATTTACAAAACTACCACTACCCCCCACTCACATTCTTTCTTTTACTTATTATACTTACAAAAATAATAAGTTTAAGAGATAGTGAGGAAAATTATTGTAACTTAAGAGATAAAGCCATTGTCATATACCTATTTACACTCATGGGGGATATTTAATGTTAAAATTTATGATCAAAACCCTTTGAAAAGCTTCCCCCATGATATACCAGGGAACTAAATTTGGAAGTGGATGTCGGAAGACATCTTTGGGATTCCAGGATGCATATCCAATAGTGAAGCATGATATAATTTCATTGTGAATTAACATCTGATAGTTGGAACGACTAGTTCCCTATGGATATATAAGAAGTATTATGAGTCCAATAACTAGACATAAAGAATCTCCCCACTAACAGATCTCCCTCAAATAATGGTATAATCTGGATCTATCATTTTTGAATCCATGACCTACACCATGGGAGAATATGAAAGGTCAGTATGGAATAATTTCATCCCTATATGATTATAAACCATATATAGGAGAAGATAATCCATAAGTGGAATTGATAAATAATCATCATTATATTTTATTAGTTTTTGTGGGTGATTATTTTGACTAGTGGAATAAATGAAAAAAGTTCCATTAAGAGGAGTATAATGAATATCAAAAACAAAATATCAAAATATATTTCAACCAATATAATTTACTAATATTGAATTCTTACTGAAAAAATATGTATTCAAAAATTTTAGGTATGAAAACTCTACAATTCACTGCATGTATTGGAAATTACTTTATAACAACAAATTATTAACAATGATTTCCAATTTAAGTCCATGGGTATGGTAGTTCTGTCTACATTGTTATAATTTTCTAGGAATGTATGCTACCTCTCAATAATACTACATAAGAATGCATCTACATATCATTGAATATTAATCTCAATATTCTTGAAAGCTAACACCAGGATGAGGTTCCATAAGAATATCAGCTAAATCTAGTCAATCATTTACCTTATAAAAGGATTAATCACATTTATTTGATAAGAGAAAATTTTCTTCCTTCTTATTTAATGTTTTCATGGGGGTGTAAATTTTTAAAAATTCATGAATAAAGTGGTGATAATGCCCCAAAAGTCCAAGAAATCATCAAACCATGAATATGGTCATTGGGAAATTTCATGAAATCATTGACTTGACATTCACAGGATCCATGACATTACCAATTATTAATATATCATGAACATGGAATTTATCCTTTCGAATTAAGAAAGATATTTTACATATATTATCATAGGGATAATGTTCCCATTGGGTTTCCATAATGAAACCAATACATATTTCATTTTCAATAGGAGATCTAGAGTACATGGGGATTTCATTCAGAAATACTACCATGGAAGTGTTTAAAATAAATGAATAATCCTATTCATTTAGGCCCTAAAAATAATATGATACTTTTTATTCCAAAAATAATGTCTAAATATTAAAAATCACTATACTAGATTTTGAAATATATCTTAGGAATATCCTCCATCAAAATTCAAAATTATTGGTACAATAAGTGAAAGTTAATATTTTAAAGCTACCTCGCCCCTTTTAATTTATCAAATACATCATCAATTCTAGCCAGAGGGTAATGCTTCTTTATTGTAACCCAATTCCACTTATAATAGTCTACACATAAGTGAAGACTCCCATTGTATTTCATAGTGAAAATAACTAGATTGACCAAATGATATTTGAATAGTCATACAACATAATATATCATCAATATCCTCCAACAAAACCATTAGTTAACTCAATTTTGTCAGAGCCTTATGATATTAATGTATATAAATTGATTTCATTCAAAAAATTATGTTTATAGAAAATTCCACACCCCTATTGAAATAAAACCTTTAAATTAATTTGCAACCACATTAGGGTATACTTATACATTGTAGATAATACATTACCATCATTGTAATCCACTAACATGCAAACAAGATCAAACAAACCTATTGTGATCTATTATACCTGTCCCTAATTAAGACATACTCAACTATCATGTAACTCATACTCTACAGAGAGCGTGTATTGAATACTATAAGGGGATAAAAACGAAACTATACTATTATAATAGTTAATGAAGGATAAAAATTGAGTTTTCATGTCTATTTATATAATCATATTAGAGGATTTTATATTATGAACCATGAGATTCAAGTGATTCTATAACGATTCCCCTACCTACACATTGGTTAGAAAAGTTCATGTTTGTTCAATCCTATTAGAAAAAATGTATCAATAATCATATTTTAAGTTATGGTTTCCAGTTTAATTTTTATAGTAAAATTATTTCCACATAAATAATGGAATTTGAATCACATGTATCAAATAGAGCACATAATAACATAGAATATATAAGGTTAATACCTATAATAGTATAAGGCTTGGTTGTAATGTCAAATATAGGCTAATTTTAGTACATACAAATAAATCAACCTATTATAATCCTTGAGAGGAAAATACAAAACCCAAAACTGTAATTCTACTAATCCGATTTTATTTTCATGTCGAATACCATGGAAAGATCTAATAAAAAATAGTCAATATCCAAAAACAAAATAGTATAATTGATTCCAATGATACTTGGGTCAGTTGAAGACACTTTCCAACTCTTTTTTCTATACCCCGTCTATATAGACACTGAATGTGGCCATACATTCGTTATAATTTAAATAAATTCAAATCAAATAAACAATAAGGATTTATTTTATGACAATAAAACAAATTCATGCATAAATATTACATATTATTATCAAAAAATCCATTACATATCAATATGATCTATGTTATTAAATGAATTTTTTAGTGTCTTTGAAAACATGGATACATAAAAGAATAGTACATAAATGTTCTATATCATTTACACTTATGTTTTTCACAACTAGAACCCTTATTAGACATAACAATCCTAAATCCATTCACCATAACCAGGGGACCGGAAACATAAGAATGTGTGATCTCATATGCCCAATAAGAGTAGACATATGAGATATTGACTACTGATTATAAATGATCCTTTGATAAGAATAAGGGAATAATAACATCAGATTAAAAATATTAAATCACACTATCAATTCATATATAATAATCATGAAACATGAAATAAAGTATTATTAATAAAAATACATAATACATAAGAGTTTAGAGTAAAAAATAATCAATCATGACCCATGAGAAAATATGATAAGCGTAAGATATAAGTATTTTTCATTCAAATAATAATCAAAACTCATATCATAGTGGAAATAGTTTCATAATTTAAATTCTTATACAGTGCTTTCAAACATTCTCTTAAGAGTAACTTCTATCTATATAACTCAATCATCTATTAAAAGTTTATTAATCTCATCATCTCTTATGAGTTTATTAACTTTTTCATCATTAAAAATGTGTTTGAGGGATACAATTATCTAAAAAATCCTTAGATTAGAATGTAACCTCCCATCCATGTTTGATAACAAATCCACCCATCCAATAATAAAAATCCATTCATATGTATTACAAAATACAATGAAACAGTTATCATTACATCAAAGCTAAATCCATAGAACAAATGGGTTTCAATTTTTTTTATCATTATAATAATAAACCATATAGAAAAATAATAAATATAGTAACATTAAATTATATCCCTATTAAATCATAAGAAAAAACAAATGATGTTTTTATAGATGAGAAATACCTTTAAAATTCCACTCGAACATTTATTATGGAAAAAACATTTTCATTTTGAAATACCATATTTAAAAAATAAAAATTTCCAAAAATTTAAGGAAAAAATATTTTTAAAAATAATATAGTAAAATTATAAAATAATATTAAACAAAAAGTGTATTCATGATGTCTGGGAAATCCATTCATACAGTGTATGTTAAAACACAAATTACTTTCACATTTTCGGTAAAAAGTGAGAAGTATATCATTCAGAAAATTACATGAATCTTCTATTAAATTCTTGTATGAAATAATAAACATGGTTAACAATTAATTTAATAATTTTTTTATCAGTAATTGTTTTTTGAAAATGATCTAAATAAAATATATAAAAGAAATAAAAGATTGCCGACTGATGAGAAAAAATAAGTTGGTTTTTCATAAAAATATTATTTTTATCTTTTGAATAATAATAGATAGGAAAATGAAAGGAATGCATGTAATATATATAAATAAATATAGGGGAATAAAATAAATAATTTTTTTGAGAGATATATATCAAATAATTTTATCATCTAAAATTTAAGCATAAACAGTCATGATTAAAAAAATAGATTATAACATAAAAACTATTCCATTTTGTAAATTTCTGAATCATAACCAACATGAAAGAAATAAATTCAAATGAAAATTTCAACATTATTAAAATAAGGATATTAATTATATGAAATATAAATGTGGAATTAGATACACCTTATAAAATAATATATGAGTTTAACATCAAATATGTCTAAATGAAACCAAATTGAGATGGAGAACCCTTATAACTTAAGTAATTTTTGAAAAAAAATTCATTTGTTGCATGAAACCCTAATGGTTATATAAATAAATTGATTTAATCTATGAATTATTCCAAAAAAAATTCTTGGGTAGTATATAAACCATAAAAATAATAAATTACTGCATAATGTTAAAACATTTCTCATTGAAGTGAAACTGAGACAAAACACTTACAATATGTACGACTTAATTCGTAAGCTATCTAAACTCATGTAAAAAATATATTTATTTTTATTTCAAAGTAGAATAATATTAATAAATATAATATCCTAAAATATCAATTTATATCATTTCCATTCCTTTTTGTTAATAATTCCCTTTTAATGTTTTTATTTTAGGTGTTCTAGGCTTTATTTTTCATATATGTTTTTGTAAGAAAGTTATAGTTCATAAACTATGATCATTATGATACCATATAAAAAATGTTAATAATGATATAAATACCATATATATTCATTATATACATATTTATTTCCATTCATATTATGTGGTGATAAAAAATGAATTAAATCACTTCAATCTGAAGGTAAACATCAGTACTGTTTCCACTTTTCAATAGATGGAATGAAAAAAATGTTAAATGATAATTGAACATTAATTAATCATTATAATATAATAAATATAATTTATTCCCATTAAATATATCATTTTTTCGTCCATTTAATGAAAATATGATAAACAAATCACATCGCTTCATGGAGGTGGTAGTCCACACGAACAAACAAGAGATATTATTTTTTACCAATGGATTAGATTGAAATAAGTAAAATTGGACATTATAATTATATAATAATAATTATTATATAAATATTATATATAAAAATTAAATAAAAAATTATGACATTCCATTAATGATCATGATGGAAAATTAATCATATTGTTGCCTGGAGGCGGCTGTCCACACGTATGCACCAATGATATTTTTATTTTTCAATTGATGGAGAAGGGGTGGAAAATGAACATCCAATAATAATAATAAAATATAATTATTATTATTATACAATATTAATCATATTTTATTCATAAAATAGGTTTAAATAATGTTTAAAAAAGAAATAAAACTAATAGATATTTGTGTATTTTCATACGTCTTCTTTGAGAGACCTCCTTTGGACGACCCCCTATGTGTTGAAAGTTTAGTAGTAAGAGAGGAAAATAATATATATGATAATGGTACGTATTATAGGATGGTTTTAGTGGTTATTTTATGATATAGAAGGCTCAAATGGTGTGAAAATGGGTGGGGGGAAAGGTTCCATTTTATATGTGAGGGGAAGCACATAAATGGAAATTCATAAAATATTTCATTGATATATGGTCACTCTCTTCGGAAAACGGATCAAAATAAGTAGGGATAAAACTTTATGATAGTATAATGTTATAATATATTCATTAAATAATTATTATATTCGTTTTTGTGGAAATCATACCCAAAACGCTTGGTTTATACCATCGGTAAACCCGTTATAAGCTCAACGGTGCAGAAACACTTTTACTATTTTAACTATTCAATATAAAATAAAACTATGTTTAAAATATTATATTTTATTAATTTATATTATTAAAAATATTTATTACATTTTAAAAGATCTAATTTCAATAATTTTTCTAATATAATTTTAAATAAGCATGGAACCTACAATGAAAAACCGTTTTAGGAAAATAAATATTTTACCATAAAACATAATTTAATTAAATTAATTTCATTGTATAATTACTAAATAAATATTTGAATATATGATTGAAAATTTAATCAATACAGTTAATTAAAACCATTAATAAGTAAATTTTAAATTAATTTATTAAGTTAAAACACATTTCTCTCATAAAAACATTTATCTAAAAAATGTGTTTTAATTCAAAAATAAACTTATATAAAAATATATTATAATGATATTTATTATATAATTAATTATATCTGTTATAAATAAAGGTGAATTATTTTAATTATATATAAAATTAAAAAAATGGACCTTTTTCTTGAAGATAAATAATAGTTTTTATAAAGAACATTATTTTTCATAATTCGTTAAAAATTAAATTTTGTTAGAAAAATAGTAAAAATTTGCCCTAATATATGATTTACAATATTTTCTCAAAAAAGATTTTAATTTACAATATTAAATTTTTTTAATGTATATATATTAATTATAATTTCCATTACTGTAAAAGGAAACAATAACTATTTTTGAATAAGATACATTTTTGAAGTATAAAAAGATTTTAGAAAAAATCGAGAAATTATTTATATTCATTAATAAATACATTTATATTACATAAAACATATATACATATTTTTAATAATGCAGTTGTTACTATTCGTACCATCCAATTTCATGGCTAGCTTATAACAGTTTACTATACTACAGTTCATGTAGACATGAGGTTGCATGTAAGGGAAGTTATCGAACAATTGAAATTTATTTATCAAAAAATAATATATTCTAAAATATTGGGGTGTCAAATTATCTCTTATTAAAAAAAATTCAACCCAAAATTATTTCTCTTGATAATCAAAGGTATGATATTTTGAAATTTCTTTACTGAAAACCCATATTGTTCAAAGGTACAACAAAACTTCCCTTGATGAGAGAAATTGGGAAACATAACATTTACCAAAAATAAGAAATTATTAGATTTGAAAATAATGAGAACATTATTGGTAATTAATAATGTGGAGATAGTGGAAAAATATAATTTATATATAATAACATATAGTGTTAGAGAATAGGGGAATGAGAATATTAATAACTAAAAATCCATAAACCATTAATGGGTGAAAATGACTGTCAACTACTCAGAAATAAATTTAAAAATGAAAAAAAATTTCATTTTCAAGATTATTTTTCCTAGAGTTGAAGAATTATTTTTCCATAAAATATAAAAATATATAATTACTTTATTTATTTATTTTTTATAAAAATAATTTTATTCTCTTTTTTACTCAATCACACTTTAATCAAATAAATTAATATTTAAGATTAATTTTTCATGATTGATGCACTAAAATTAACATTTCATAAATCATAAGTTTTATAAAAGAATGAATAATCTTTCCTTTTATCCATATATATTTACTAAAACTAAATTTTTTAGAAAATTTTATTGAATATGGAGAAATCTTCATATGATGAAATAATATATTAATATCTTTAACCTCAATAATAACACCAAATGTTCAATTTAAACCATTACATAAAGAGTTAATCTTAAAACTCTTCCTAAATATGTCTGAAAAAAATTTAAAACCCACAAAAATAGAAAATTTTGATCACATATTTTCTAAGATCAACTTTAAAACTTGTACCTAAAAAATATAAAGTATCTTTTAATGTCACATACAATAATTTGAATACATTGATCATGAACACTCTTAAAACATACTAATAACCTAAATTAGTATGAAACCTTAATGAAAACATATATTCTTAAAAAAACCAACATTATACTTTTTCCTCAAACAAAGCCATAGGCTATATAATATATTCCACAAATACAAAAATTTAGTAAATTTCATCAAATAATAACTAAATTTCTTTGTCCTAAAATAATTATTCAATTTTGGGGTCACTAATGTTATCCAATTTACAATATCAGTATCAATAATCTATTTATCCCAAATAAACATTATTATCTTAACCACATGAACACATTTAGTGATATTTATACCTAAATCATGTGTTTCATAAAAATATAAGCTTACACTAAATCACTTTTCTATGTCATCGATATCATTGTATATATTCATGAAAATATTTAACAAAAAACTATTACAAAATAATCATTAGATATTTAATGATTTTTTGACAAAAATATCATGAATAATATAGATATACAACATAATTATCAAATCCAGATACATAAACACTTCATTTATTCAATTTGAATGATTATAATTTTCCATTCCTTTCTTTGGTCATGTATTTATCCCTTGCATTAGGGAATTGGATTGGATAATTACCAAGTTCCCCATAAATAGTAAATTTAACTAAAAATGATACCTTAGGATATATTTTAATTCCCTAGAATAGAATATTCAATTTTCTCTAAAAATTACTGTCTCTTTGTATTTATTTTCCACACATAAAATATCTTCTTGTTACTTTATACATTTACTTGGGCTATTCTTCCCACATTATTAACAAATAAGAAGTTGAATATTATTTCCTTCGTAACATTCATGAAACATCAATTTTATATTAATAATTTTATTTATAAACTCACCTATTTTCAGGTTTTTAATCATATAATACGATTTCTAGCTAGGCATAATCATATGATTTTTCATTCTATCTTACATATCATTTAGTTTTCTATCAGGAAAATCATTTCATTTTCCACCAAATTCAGTGTTAACATCATTTTTATAGCTTTCAACCGTTAACTAGAAACAAAATAATAATATGAGAAATAGTAACGAGTAATAATATAATCATGAAAATCTATCTATATGATGTCTAAACCATAAAACCTGCTATGAAACTGATGACAAGTTAGGCTTAACTTGGGTCATCCATGGTCATATTCTTTTCAAATCATTTATAATAGTTTATATTGAAAATTTAAATTAACACTAGTATATCCCCTAGGAGTTTCAATCTTGGTGCATGGTAAGGGGAAATTCATCAAGCACTAGAATAATGTTTGATAAATAATTAAACAAATCTTTTTTGGGTTATTATCCATAGATTGAATTTTTCTAAAAATATATCCAATTGTAGCAACTCGAAAGGTATTTATTTTCTTAGGGAAACCACACAACTTTCCATACAATAACTTTTGATGTTATGTTATATGTATAATTATCATAAGGGTTTTTGCCAAAATTTTCTCATTCTTGTTTCTAAAAAATGACTAAACCTTATCAGATATCATCTGTGGAGACCCAAAAAGTTCCATACATAAATATTAAATATCATTACTAGAAGCAAAACTTACATATCAATATGATCCATGACAGAACCAAAAATAGTTATTTTATTTTGAAACATGGATACATAAAAAAATAGTAAATGAATGGTCTATATCATTTCCCATTATGTTGTTCACAACTAGAAACCTCATTAAACACAACATACTTAAGACATTGATCCATAACTCTGGGAAGGGAAACATAATAAATAGTGATATCAAATGCTCAATAAGGGTAAAAAAGTGATATTGGTCAATGATAATAACTGTGGTTATGATAATCATAATAGTATGATAACATAACTTTAAAAATAGAAAATAATATAAAAAAATTCATAGATCATAATCATTAAACATTATATAAAAATAATAAATCAAAATTAATAAGACATAAGAGTGTTGTATAATTAATAATCATTAATTATCCATGAGAACATATCATACACACAATAAATAAGTTTGTTCCATTCAAATAATAATATAAAATCACTTCCAAAATCATGTTTCACTCCCAATATTATCATTCAAAAAAATTACCATGATGGAAATTCCTACCTAAACGTCTCCAAAATTCTATTAGGAGTAAATTTTATCAAGTAATCTCCAACATCCCAAATGATTTTATATACTCCATTATATATTTATAGTATATCAACTCTTTAATCATCACATAATTAATTGGATGGAAAAAAGCGACCCACGCATCATTGTTTTACAATATAAAATCCAATAAATTTTTAATAATGGTACCACTCATCACATAATTAAAATTCATTCATATTTATAAAAAAATATTATAAAAACATTTATTATTATGTAAAACATAAACCGTTGAATGAAAATGATGTTCATAAAAATTTTATCGTTATAAAAATAAACCGTATAGAGAAATAATAAATATGGTAACATTGGTTCTTATCCCCCTTAAATCATAAAAAAATCAAATGATATTGATTTAGATGAAAATACCATTAAAATATCATGGGAACATTTCCTGTTGAAAATTCCCATATCATTTTGAAATCACTTTTTTAAAATCTAAATTTTTAAAAAATATTGTGGATAAATTTATTTTTTAAAATGAATAACAAAAATTATAAAGGAATATTCATGTAAAAGAGTATTCATGAGAGAGAGGAATTTTACTCATTTGGTGTATGTAAACACAATAATTTGTTTCACATATTAAATTAAAATTTTAAATTATCCTTTTTGGAAAATATCTAGAATTTTCCAAGAATTGTTTTATAAAAAATAGGAAATGTGTAAATCTTATTTTAATGAAAATATGTAGAATAGTAATAAAATTCTTCAAATAATTTTAAATACAATAGACACATAGAAGAAAATATCCCCGACCAAAGAGAGAAATCAAGCCAGTTTTCCTTAAAAACATTCTTTCAGTCTCTTGAGTATTTAAATAGAGTAAAATGAAATGAAAAATATAATCTCTATAAAAATGATGGGATTATAAAATAAAAAATATTTTTGAGTGATATATCATTTAATTTCATCATGAGATATTTAATCATAAACAAACATCGTAAAAAATAATATTTTAACATAAAACCCTTACCCTATTGAAAACATTTGAATCATAAACACCATGAAAGAAAGAACATAAAATGAAAATATAAATATCATTAACATAATTATATTAATTATAAAACATATCAATGGGTTAATATATGCACCTCATCATATAAGATAGATGTATAACACCAAACATATATTAATGAAACAAAACTAAGATGAAGAACCCTAACAACATTAGTATTTTTTGAGAAATGTCATTGGTGGCTTTAAAAAAATATGGTTCTATAAATTACATAAATTAAATCATTTATTATACAAAAATAAATTAATTGGAAGTATATACACCATATAAATTAGAAATTGGTGTATAATTTTAAAACATTTCTCAATGAAGAAATCAAGATAAAACCCTTACCTTATATCAACTTTATCTGTAAGGATCCTAAATTATTTTATAAAAAATTTATATTTAATATAATTATATATAAGTATCATATTAATAAATATAATATCATATATTATCCACTTATATGATTTTAATTCTAGTTTTTTATCAATTATTTAGTAAAGACTTCATTTCATGCAAGGATTGCTTCATTTTTCAAGTATATTTGAGTTCAAAAGTTATGGTACTTTCATAGTGATCATGGTTACTCAATATCTAGAATCTTAAAAATGATATAAACAAAATATATATTCCTTATATATATATATAAAACCATTGATATTAAGTGGTGTTGAAAAATGAATTTAATCACTTTATGGAGACGACAATTCATACATACACATGGGAGGTGTTTCCACTTTTCGATGGATGGAAAAAATAAATATAAATGATAATTTACATTAAAATAAATTTTATTATATAAAAAATATTGTATATTTTTATAAAATATAACAGTTTTACCATCCGGGTAAAATAGAAAAGATATAAAAATCACATCTCTTCTTGAAGGTAGCTATCCACACATACACACGAGTGAAGTTTTTATTTACCAATGGATATTATGGTAATAAGGGAGATATGTTATTAGAATTAAATAATAATAAATATTTCATCAATATCATATATAAACATTAAATACATCATTATAACGTCTTATTAATGATGATGACATAAAATGAATCCTATAGCAACATGGAGGTGGTAGTCCACACGTACACAAGAGTGATAATTTTATTTCAAATTTGATGGATAAGGGGTGTAAAATGGTTGTGTAATCATATTTTTATTATACTAAATTATTTATTTTTTTATTAAATAGTTTAATATATGTTTTAAAAATAAATAAAATTGAAAGATCATGGTTAATATTTATATATCTTCTTTGAGATACCACTTTTGGGATACACCCTAAGCCTTCAATGATTGGTCTTAAAAGAATACTATAAGGCATTAGATGAATGAAATGATTATAATAATTTTTTTATAAGGTATTTTCCTACTTATAGGGAAAAAATTATGCGAATAATGGAGGAGGAGAGGTGACATATTATAAGTAAGGGGAGAGACAGAAAAGAAATTTCTTATAATATTTTAATTATATATAATACCCTTCATGGGAATGTGGATACAAATTAACAGTCATTCAAATTTTTTATGTAATAATTAGAAAGGTTTGTTTGAAATTCCTAAACTTATCTCATAGTTTAACCCCCCTAAACACATTTTAACATTAACTGTAGTATCAAATGTTTTCTATTTTTCAATTAATTATGAAATACATTATGTTTAAACAATTACTTTATAATAATTATTATTATTTAAGATATGCAGTCCATTTTTCATATTCAACTTCAATAAGTTGATGAATTTAATTTTAAGTAATCTTTTTTCCATAATGAAAACCTATTTCAGAAAAATACAACAATAGATATAAAACATAATTAACTCACATTCCCTTCCTTGTAAAATCAATAAAAATAATATTGAAATATATTATTTAATATAAAAAATATAAAATTTCTTATAACCATTAATACAGAGATATTAATTTATTCTATCAAGATAAAAACACATTGCACTCTTAAAAATAGTTTTTAGAAAAATGTGTTTATAATCCAAAAAATAAACTCATACCGAAATTAAATATATTTATTATTATTATTTAATTAATTATATAAAGTTTAATTTATTTATACATATGTTACAAAAAAATAAAATTAAAAACATAATGGGAGTTTTACTTGAAAATAAATTTTATTTAAAAACTGTTTTTTCACTGGTCCCCGAAAAATAAATTTATTTTAAAACAAATCCTAAAAACTCACCCTATGATAATATTCATATGATTATTCAAAATGATATTAATTTCCTAATATAAAATATCTAATAATAGATGAAAATAATAATTATGTTTGTCTCTCTAAAATGAAATAAAAACCATTTTGGAATAAATAATTTTTTACGTATAAAATGATTATACTAAAAATCATATAATTATTTTTTATGATTTATTCAAACAAAATTAATTATGTAAAACCTGTAAACATATTTTTCATAATATGGTTATTATAATTCATACCATTCAATTTAATTTCCATCTTATAATGGTTTACTATATCAAATTACATATTGGATCACCATTTCATGTAAGCTAAGTTATCATACATAGATAATTTTTAAATATAAAAAAATATTCTTAAATATTGGGTCGTTACTGTTTTGGCTAGTTAATTTTCAATAAATTAAATACATAATAGATCATCAATATCTTGGTGATGAGGGTATACCCCCACCCATCCTTACCCAATGAGAATGACTATAACTAATCTCCTCTTACATTTTCTTCTAAATACTTTTAGAGCCATCCCATAGGGTTTGAATATATTAAATACTATATAATGAGTCTTTAGAGGGTCCTTAAGACCCAGATAAAAATTTATTACATTAGATTCATAATTCTAGAGCAAATATTGATTTAATTATATAAATTAATTAAATTGTGAATCATATTTCATGACTAATATAAGACATTTTTAGATATTCCTAAACACTTTTCCCATCACCTGATGATGGGTATCGTGATAAATTTTTTAAGGAAAGGTTCTATATACATTTTCTATGTTATTCACTTGTTTATCATTACCTAATGAAATATATCCCACCTTATATGTTTCTATAATTATTGTATGAATTTGTAAACATGAATTCAATATTTTTAAGGTGTTTTAGTGCATTTAAAAAATCATTTGGAGATGGTTAATCCAATCACTTACCTCTTGAGGGGATACATCAACCTAAAATGTAAAAAGATTGTTTCACTAAAAATTTCCCATAGAATTGAAATCAATAATATCCTTTTATGAATAACATTACCATGTATATAATGAAAAATATTAATACCCTATAAATTATATAAGATAACTAGAGGTTGAATCAGTGGTGCCTTATTATCTTCCCTTTATTGGTCAACAGTGGGATGTCTTTTAGATGAGAATCTCTAGAATATATTTTATAATGATATGAATAAATTTTTTACAAAATATAACAATCCTAAATCTTATTTACAATTTCTAGGAAATTCAAAGACACATCAGTCTCTCCCACACATTCATTTATTATATATATTTTCATTTTTGTACAATTTATAATTCATTTAAAAATAGTTTCACATGCTCATAGGATCATGTAAAAAATGTAAAGGTATACATTTTATATAACATAAAAGAAATAATTTAATGAAACCATCAACTAGGGGAATCAAATACTATACCATATTAATTTATTCATTAACTTCAATTTTTTATAAAAAATAATTTATTTATTTTTAATATTTTGGTTAATTTGAGTAATCAACTAATTCATTAAATAACATGATAAATAACCACAGGTAAAGAGAAATCATAACATGTTATCCTAATACTTCATATCTACTAACACCTAGTATGATACATGTTCCAGTAGTATTATGGAATAAATCAATTAAAAATGAAATGAGGGGATGTGGAATTACATATTTCTCATGAAAACTCAAGATTCCAAAATAATTATATTGTCAATGATTATTTATGCGAAACATAGTAAATATTGAAAGTCATATTCTATTATTTTCTATCATGTACCATACCCAAGGGGCCTTAGTGTGCTCTGATACCGATTTATAACATCTTTACCCAAATAATAGAATCAAAATCATGAAACATATTCATAATACATTAGGATAACCTCCTAATCATAAGAGAATGGTGTAAATACTGACGGATAATCATTGCATTTTCGGGAGGTGTATTTACCCAATTCGAAAAATGAAATAAATATCTAATGTATGTACCTATACATGGAATCAACTATCTCAGCCTTAGGTATTCAGGTCATTTTAAAACCATCCATAAAAGCAGATGAAAATATATGACCTAGTGGAAAAACAATATAAAATGATCATGCATCATATGTCAATGAGGACCCAAAAGAATCAAAAATTATACAAGTGAGACAAATAAATACAAAATACCTTATATTAATAATTATTTAAGAAGAAATTTTCCTAATGTCCCTGAGTGGTGATCCCATTAATGAATTATCCCCAAAAATTCATTAGGGACAACCTACATCTATATAGACTATCCACACATAAACTCCCAAAAACCATCATTTTTTCTCCATCCTCTATACGTATAAACAAATCTCATTTTTTGGTTCCCTTACTATACATGGATCATGAATACAAGGGTCTCTACTTGTCTTGATAGGGGACCATATAGGGAATGAGTTTGAAAACATAGTAGGTGGTCACTACCCCATCTTAAACAACCCATCATAGGATAGAGTTTATGCCGAGAACTACGAAATGAAATAACAATGGTAGATATGTTGAAATATATCACAAAAATTGTTTACCCATGTAGGTTGGAATACAACGATAACCAGCTATCAAGGGAGGGTCCATATATACATAATAACTTCAACAATCAAATCTGGATCTAAGGTGATATTTTTAGGCTATGTCCTAGGGGAGGACAAACTACTACATACACATATGAGTAGACATGTGTAAAAACATCTGAGTCCAAGAGATACATCATTATAGAGATATTAGTATTCCAATAAACTCTTGTAAATCTATCAATTCACCCTAAAGAATAGGGGAATGTGTATAATGAGTTGGGGAGTTATAAACTCATTATGACCATCAACTTGTATAATGATTTTGGGCTTAGCGCCTATAGAAAATATCCTATATGTACACCATTATCTGGGTTATTGATTAATACATGATAATGTAATATATATTCACATTATAAAATTTCATGTATGACTATAAAAAAATTAGAAACCAATCTTGAAAAGTTTATAATATATGGCTTGTGAGTTCACTAAGAAACAATTTTAAGAAATAATCTGTAGTGGAAAAAGTAGTGAATTCACATCTAAAAATTCATGAACAATGATTAAGTATTAATAATAATTCAAAAAATTAAATTTAAATTACAAGTAAAATGATTACAACAATGATAATTCACATGAAAATAATATTTGTAATAAAACAATCCTTTCCCATGTGGAGATTTATAAAAAAATTATCATCCCAAACCCTTGGTCATTATTTATGTTCACTCAACACCAGACTCTTTATTGGATCAATATATATGAATAAGAATAAAATTGGTTGCATTCCTACGAATTTATATATATAGTAACTATTTGGGGAATGACCTATATGATCAATCCCCCACATGAACCTTTATCTCAATCTTTATGAAATAAGGAATTAAGGATTGGGTTATTATTAATATAGAATATGATATCCTGGGAGGATATTATGGTAATACCAAGTTATTAATTAATATATTAACATATAACAACCAAATTTTATGGAAATTGGGGAGAAATAATGATCCAACTAGCCTTATATTTAGATATTGAAGGATACATAAACTTCTTGGAAAATAGAGGAAGGACGAGGATTAATAAAAAGTCATGACCTTACCTTTATATAAGAGATATCCCATGATTAGTTAGATCGTTGAGGACTAAGGAATAATAAATATTCTATTAGTGAGAATGAGTGAATAGTTAGATCTTGATTGGGTGTAAAATAAGGAATGATGGGAAACTTTTACAAGACCATCTTCATTTTATGATTAATTTTATGTTAAATATTAAAAAAATTTCAATTTCCCACTTAGAAATTCCCAACAGTCCCCACAATATTTTCATTGGATAACCAACAAAGAATCAAGGTAGATAAAATAGTCTTGTCAAACCTCACTATGATTTTGGTGGACTCCCATCAAAACTATAGTGGGATTAATGATACTAGAAAATATTTTCCTTCTCTTTCTCATTTTCCCAAAAAATTATCTGACCTGTAACAAGCTCCCTAAAACCTATAATGTAACATACCAACCTGAAATCCACTAATCATATGCTCTGATCCAGTTCACCATAAGACCTCAAAAATGAATCCTCATATTCTAGAGGCTTCTGACTAGTAGTGGGGGTCTAATGGTGAAACTGTGAGGAGACTATACCCCCTATGTGAGAGTATACAACCAAAAGTAAATAACTATACACATAAGAAAATAGAAAGAAAAATAATAAATAAACTAAAAATAAACATGTTGTAATAAAATGAAATTTCAGGAATAGCCTTAAAATCCATGTCTTATATACAACAATGATCTCTTTTGATGCCGAAAAAAGCCCGCAACTCTTGGAGGAAGTTTCAGAATGACGAAGCGAAGTCATATTCGGAATCAGAGGCCCAATCTAAAGGCCTGGGAAGTGGTGCGCGAAATAAAGGAGGATCCGCGTGCAAAAATTTTCTGCGCGCAAAGTGCTCCCGAGATTCGCGGAATTGGACCGGTGAGGCACGCAATCCTGTCGCGGAAAACTGCGCGCGCCACCTAGATTCCGCGCCGGAGGTCGCCTATAAAAGTAAGGTGACCCCGAATGGTTTGGGGGTTGAGGAATCCGAAACGACTCTCGTGCGCGCAATTCGGCTCGCCCCGCGTGAAAGCTGACATCCAGGTAATCCCAAATTCCACGCAACCTTGCCCCGGAGTTCACCTTTGCGCGAAACTCCACCGGCTTCAGTGAATTTTCCCCTTCCCCCAGTTTCCCCACTTGCGCGAAATCCCTGGTTTGCGTGTGGAATACCCTACCGTGCGTGCAATACCCTACGCGAAATTCCCTCTTCGCACACAATTCCGTTGCTCCTTTTGCGCGTCGTCTCGGTGTTTTGCGCGCAAATCGTCCCTTTTGCACACTCAGAGCCGAGGACCCCTCACCTTGACGCCCCTTGGCTTCCCCCTGCACCGGCACCTGATGTCTCCCCTGCCGGGCATGCGCGCCATCCGTTGTTTTCCTGCATGGACTTCCAGGCTCATCTGAAATAACCTCAAGGTCCCTTGGGTCGTGCTTCCCATTGCATTGCTTTTCCTTATGCTTCTCCGCATAGGCATGCTAACGGCTATTACTTCTTCGCATAGCCACGCTAACGTAGACCCCCCGGTGGTTTTCCCTGTGGCCCCCCTTCACCACGGCCTTGCCGATGCCTTCCCTTCCACAAGGGGTAGAGGGCGTTGGGCATGTAAGCCCTAGGGGTGTGGAGAAAACCCACCTCGTCCAATCTGCATGATGTTAAACTGCTAAGCACCTCGTCCTTAACACAAGACGTTAAACTATGGTCTGACCCCGTGCATCTCACGCAGGGTCCCCCTAGCTCGGAAATTTTTTACGCCCACTCGTCTCCACGATAATGGACTCTACCCCACATGGAATGAAATCCTCCTTGTCAGAGTGGAGTTTGTCCGTGGGGGAAAGGGCTTCCTTAGAGCGTAAGCCCCTAACCTTTCGTACAGATGATTGCACCCATGCATCTCCATACATCCCCCCTGCCAACGCCAGTGGAGTCTTTCCCACTGCGCTTTGTCGCACCACGGGCCTCCACCCTGGATTAAGCCCTGACACCAAGGGCCGCTAACCACGCGTAAGACCCTATTTCATCTTTGGGCCGCTCAATGCGTAAGCCCCATTCCGCTTCTCACGGACGCACCCTTCGCGACGTGATCGTCTGGTCCCTGGTGCCTCTTGTTTCCCACACTGAGCATGACTCACATGGGCTTAGAGCTCACATCGACCATGAACTCCTCCAAGGGCCACCTCAGAGCGTAAGCCCCATCCCAACAAACTACGTGGACTTTGATCCGTGCTAACGCATAGTACATAGGAAGCCTCCACGAGGTTCAAGACCACCACCCGGTCACCCCAACCTCTCCATGTCGGTCCCCTGACCACCTTGGGCTGCCTCAGAGTGTAATCCCCAAATCTCCCATCCCGCATGACATTAAACTGTATCCCGTCCCGCATGATGTTAAACTGTATCGCGTCCCGCATGACGTTAAACTGTATCGCGTCCTGCATGACGTTAAACTGTATTCCGTCCCGCATGACGTTAAACTATATCCCCCCTCTTGGGCCATCTCAGAATGTAAGCCCCATGCTTAACCCCACCATCCATCCTGATCCTTACCCGGGCCGCCACATCCCGGTGAGATCATGCCAACCTTTCCCAGTCCATGTTTTATGGGAGGCCGCCCACGTGCTGGCCCCAACATCGGTGTTCCCCCTAGGGGCCCTTTAACCCGATCTGTCGCCGCAAGACGTTAAACTCGCGACATACCCCATGTTAAACATGGGAAGCTGAGGAAAACCTCAGATGGAACATGTTCCCCGCGTTCGATGTGGGATGCCTCGGGCTTCCGCGCCCTCGAGAAGCCCTGTGATGAGGGACCAAAGACAGACATGCCGACGATGCCCCAACGTGACCATTCTCCTCACCGCAGGTTGCTGTCCCGACAAGACCCCTTGGAGCATCTTGACGGAATCAGTGTAATTAACTGGCGTCCATGTGGATATGGAAACAAGATTGAGCTTCAAGAATCCGTCTTAAATCTTTGAGGGAGACCCAGACTAGGTGATGAGCTCCGAGGAGGAATCCACGAAAGTAAGAACCGACATCCCATCATCCCGGTTTCGATCAAGGAGCAGACGTACCTGAATAAGGAACGGATGCCGCCTGCCTTTGGAAAGCGGGAATGTGGGGCCACAAGCAGCACACCCTCCCCCAGCGGATGAATGCGCGTGCCCCAGCGAAAGAGTCGGAAACAAAAAATGGTGAACCCGACGTGAAGCTCTTCTCCTCAACACGTGGAATGGTAGCCGTTGGAGCATCAGAATAATAGCATGTCACCAGGTCCGGGTAACCCTCACCGGGACGCGAACCCGCCAGGGGTCGAGGCCATCAGGACGTTGACTACTCCGTTCTGTGACGTCGTCAGCATGGTTCCCTCTCGCCGACTGTTGAAGACGGAATGATGTTGGGCCTTGGTTGTTGATCTCCTTTCCTGTTGATACTAATGGGTTCATCTCCCTGCTTCTAGGAATCAGATCACTGCATTCGAAGATCGATCGCAACCTACCCACCGGCTCAGGGGCAGGGGAAGTGCCTACGCGGCTACCCCGCGCGGTCCCGCCTATCCCACAGTCGCTCTGACATCGACCGCCGTAACAGCCAGGCGCTTGTGCCCCCTCTCCCCGTCAGAAATCATCCAACGGAGGGTGATCAATAACCTGGTTCGTAGGTATGAAGAGGAAGGGATCATCCCCACCAGGGGCATGGCCCACTTGGATTTAGAGGCGGCCATTCCTCACCACCATCGCCGCCCTCGAGGGCCGCGCAGGGAGCCGCCACTCCCCACGCCGACGTTCAACCGCTTCGGGAGCCTATCCCAGGAGCGCTGTGACACATCCCTCCCCTACGCCAATGAGGTGGGAGATGTCCGGGTCTACCCGATCGGCAATCCATCACAGGGGTTACCGGCAAGAACCCCCTCCAGGCTGCGTCGACGCTGCCGCCCGACTCCCCAAGCCGAGGAGCAGGCAGTCTTTATGCCCGCACTGCCAGCCCCAACCCATCTGACTCGACGCCAGCATCGGGCGCGAGTGGGGGAGAATGCCCATCCTGGGGCACCAGCATCAGCAACCATTGTGGCCCCAGCCACTGCTGACTCTTGTTCCCAGATCCCTGCACATGTTGAGCATGGGCAGCCGCATGCCCGACTGGGATCGAAACCCCGACCACCCTGCAGGCAGGTTGGGTCGAATCTCCCAGTCGCGGACATTGGCAATGGCCACTGCGGACCAATCCGAGGCAGTGTCGCTCACCATGAAGGCTCATCCCGTGCCACCGATCTGGGAAGCCGAAGGATTATTCGCGATGGCTATGCTTCGGGTACGACTCCTTCCAGCACTCACTGCATGGGGTATGAGGTCACTCCCCCTACCGCCGGTCGCGAGCATGGAGCCGTTGTGTATCCAGTAACCCACTCACATGGAGGTCCTCCCCATGTACCTTTCGACATCTGTCCCGGTGCTTCTCGCACCCCAGCCTTCGGTCCCCTCTACCCCAGCTCTATTGTGGCCGGGGGACCTGATAACGGAATTCGTCCTTACCTTGAGGAACTACCCAGGGGCAGGAAGCCCGGGCGTCGTCGCCGTCGAAGGAATGTCAGGGGAGTCCGGACGAGAATCAGACCAGTCCGTTTCTCGGATTCTGAGGTAGAGTACGACTCGACGATAGAACCTCTCCCCCAACCTTTCAAGTTGAGGGCAGGGATGGGGACGTGGCGCGTCAGTCTCATACTCCCCGAATGCAAGATCCGTATGATTCCCTCCTCCCTTCGAAGGTATATCCAGGAGGACGAAGAATTTTCATACCTCTAGGGATCAGGCCCGCAGTTGCCGCTGATCTCCTCAGAAGCACCTCCCGCCCTTGTTAGGGAGGATGAGGAACCTTTCTGGGGACCGACGGAAGGATCACGAGGAGACACACCCTCAGCGAGCACCGATGTTGTGACAGGAGGCCCATCCACCGACCCATCCTATCGCGACGTGGCGGCCAGGGCACTGCAACCTCGGGAGGATGACCCGGGGATCGGCGGCCAATTGGCCTGTTCACCGTATTCCCCGCCGGCCAGCCCACCGCCCCGATGGCCCGCCTCAGCGCCATTTCCAATTCCCCGACTTTCCTCAGTGGACGAGCAGGGCCGGCATGTTCTGGACCCCGAGCCAGAGCCGTGGAGATTCTGGACCGTTCTTGCAGCGGGCCACTTCCCTGAGAAGTTTTGTTCGGTCGCAGAATCGGGTTTTGATGTTCCAGAGTCACTCACCTGGAGAGAGTTTGAATGCTTCCACCAGATTCTTCGGGTGACTCACTCCCACCTCCGTCACCAGCTAGCGCCTTATCCCGTGAACCAAGCACATCTCGAGGAGATTGGTGAGAAGTGCCGCCGGGTTGACCTAGCAGCACTACCCGCGGTCCGACACCCCGAGTCGCCAGGCCTCCATGAGGCCCTTCAGCAACAATGCGTCCAGAGATTTCAAGTACTCCACAGAGTTATTGAGGAGGCCACCCCCATGTGCATATCCGCTGGTGGGGGCAGTATGCTGCTCTCCTCTTCTGTGCGATCTGCCGGCAGCCCGATCCACTGGGCAGCCCTGATGGAACGTCGCCAAGGGCAGTAGCAGTCAATATGGCCGAACCTTCAGATGGGGGAAACATTGTGGAGCCCCTTGACGGGGACTCACCCCCCGAGGACAGGCTGCTGCTGGACCCATCTGGGAGGATTAATCGCCAACAGAGGTGCCTTCTAGGCCTTCCTGTACCCATGGAGGCACTGGCGCTGAGCCGAAACATCGACAAGGGTAAAGAGACCGTCGGGTCTGTCAAACTCACCGACCCATCTGCCTTAGTGTAGAAGGCAGAGGAAGATCCCGAGAAGGCCACGCTGCGCCAACAGCTAGCTGAGCAAAAAAGGCTGGTTGATGAGCTCCTGGCCAAATTCATTGCAGAGCGATGGCCTATCTACGGCAACCCCAGACCAGGACAGTAGGGGCAGGAGCATCTACCCCTTGCTGAGATCCCCTCGGGAAACTGTGAATGTGTTGTGTTCTCCGATAGGGGAGACACTGCAGACCATGACAAGAGGGTGCGATATGTTTCACTGAACCCTCCCGAGCAGCGAGGAAACCTGGGAGACCCTGCTCAGTTTCGTCCCGCTGCTCCGACAGTCGCTCCGCCAGCTGCCCCCCGAGCCGCTGAGCGCAACCATCGTATCGAAGAGCCTGGCAATGCACTTGTGGTTAGAGATCCCCGTTAGGACATGAATCCGTCTCTGGATGATCTGATGGAAGTACTCATCGCTCGCTTGGAGGCCCTGGAAACTCGGCAGGTGGTGATCCCACCGGATGGCAAGCCGTACCCTGCATGGGTGGATGACATGCCGACCCCACCAGGATTTGGGAATCCCACTTTTCCCCCTTTAACGGGACCGAAGACCCGCCACAGCACTTGGACCACTTCTACTCGAGGTGCGGGACTATGTTGGGGACTCCGGCGCAGCAGGAGGCTACCAAGCTTCGGTGCTTCGTTCAGACGCTGGAGGGACCATCGTTCGTTTGGTACAACCAGCTTCCTGTTGGATTAGTGACTAGCTGGGAGGGGCTTCGTCGACAATTCCTCTACCAGTTCAGATACACAACCTGGAAGAAGAACAATGCAGACCTTTTCAGGTGCATGCAAAGGCCCGTTGAGCGAGTCGTGGACTTCGTCGTCCGGTGGAAGGGGCTCACGTAATCCCTTGACATGCCACTAAATCAGGAGCAATTACTGACAATGTGTGTGTGGAATGTCAAGGCGGAGTTGGTTCCTTCCCTGATCACACAGAATTACCCTGGAGGGTTTCGGGACTTCTCGGACAAGGCTCAGCGCCTCGAAGAAGCCCTGCAACAGGCCATCCATGCACGTCCGCTGCCTCCTGTGATCTCTACAAGGAGAGCCACCAGAGTCGAGCTCACTGCTGTGGTGCAGATAGAGGCCCCAAGATAGCTAGAGTTGCTGCCGGTGAGGCCAGCTGAGTAGGCTCATAGGGGTCCACCCCCACAGCCTCCGGCCCAGCAGCGATCGCCTCAAAATCGGCAGGCGCCTCCGCGTAACGCACCGCCACCACATAGGTGAGGTAATCCTGCTCCGCCTCCTCGGCCTGGTCCTCTGGTCCCTAGCCATGGCCAGTCCCCAAGGGTCCCCTTTCCAGGTAGAAGGAATCGGGCTTACTCATTTGATGAGGCCCAGGTCCCCGGTTATTTCCGTAGCACCTTGGAGTAGAGGATCGTGTGGCTTCCTGAGTGCCGGAATCCAGAAGAGGTGTGTCTCGCGGATCGCCCTGACTACTGCCCTTATCATCGATTCCTGGGACACACCATCCAACAATGCTATATGTTCAAGGACTGGCTCCAAGACCAGATTGACAACAACATAGTCAGGTTGGGCCTAGCCCCGGCACAGGTGGCAGATGTCTTCGTGGGATCAGATGACAGTAGTGATGACGGGGACGGGTGGGAACAGGTTTCCGACCGTGGGTCCCAGAAGTATAACGATTGGATGGCCCGCAAGACGGTCGCCTGTTCCCATGGCATCATCTGTGCCCGCCTGGACCGGCCAAAGCCCTCAGAATCCGCGAGCGCCGCTTCGACCTCGTCCTCCCAGCCTACTTCTTCCTAGAAGAGTAGGTGGCGACGCAAGAAGAAAGAACGCACCCTGCCATTGCCGTCATCTTCTTGCACACATGGCAATTTCATGCCCCCGGGAATGGGGATCCCTCTGAGACCTCGTCCGTTAATGGATGACTCCTCGAACGAGAGCCTGGGGTACGCTTCGGTTAACACCGTAGAGTTGGTAAATCCCTTTTTGGCTCCCGACGACGAGGATCGCTGGGTGAATCTCCCAGAGAGCCTGGGGTACGCTTCGGTTAACACCGTAGAGTTGGTAAATCCCTTCGTGGCTCCCGACGACGAGGGGCACCGGGTGAATCTCCCCGAGAGCCCGGGGTACGCTTCGGTTGACACTGTAAAGTTGGTAAATCCCTTAGTGGCTTCCGACGATGAGGAGCGCCAGGTGAATTTCCCCGAGAGCCTGGGGTACATGTCGGTTAACACCGTAGAGTTGGTAAATCCCTTCGTGGCTCCTGACGACGAGGAGCGCCGGGTGAATCTCCCCGAGAGCCCGGGGTACGCTTCGGTTAACACCGTAGAGTTCGTAAATCCCTTTGTGGCTCCCGACGATGAGGAGCGCCGGGTGAATCTACCCCAGAGCCCGGGGTACGCTTCGGTTAACACCATAGAGTTGGTAAATCCCTTCGTTGCTCCCGACAACGAGGAGCATCGGGTGAATCCCCCCAATGTCCCCAGCCGTCGTCAACGTCGATGGAGCCGTGGATACGTGAATCGCCGGGGCACGGTAGTCGTCACCTCCAGTCAAGCCGTGCGCGCTACCAAGACTAGGCAGCAAGCCTAGTATTGGGAGCAACACTCGCAGCTCCCTCATCCGGTGACAACAGGTTCCCTTCCACCACCATTCGTGTTGCTGGATCGGGCGGAATCGCCTTACCCACGTCGCAACCAGCCCAGCCCTGCTACTGGCCGACTACGGCCTTCCGGTCCTAGCATGGTAGCCACCTCCTGGGCTTCAGCTAGTGAATAACAGGATGTGCCTAGTACCAGTCAGTCACCGGTCCTGCCAGCAGGGCCCGTCATGCCCCCAATCGTAGAGCGACCTCCTATAAGCAGAAGCTCGCGTTTGGCGCGAAAGTATGATGTCCTGAAGCATCTGGTCAACATTCCGACTAGGCTTTCCATCCTTGAGGCCCTCCGCCTGTCGTCTGAAATGTGTGAGGCGCTCGCCAAGGCTCTGAGGAGCCCCCTCCAGATTGAAACAGAGGTAGCGGCTGTGGAAGCCTTCCACACCGAGGTGATTGAGGACGCCAAATGTCATGCGGTTATCTCATTCTCTAGTGAAGATGAAGACCCTCCCATACAGGGGAACATCTGCCCGCTGTACATCACCGGCCAGTTCAATGGCGTGGAGGTCCGTCGCTGTCTTGTCAACACGGGTTCTAGGATTAACTTGATCCCAACTCGGACAATACGAAAACTGGGGTTGTCCGAGGATGATTTAACTCCCTCTGACCTCAGAATCCAGGGGTATGACAGGACCGAGGAAACTCCACTCGACAAGATTCGTCTAAAGACCCAGTTTGGCGACTTAATTGCCGATACTGAATTCATGGTTGTCTCTCAGGACACTGCCTATAACGCGTTGATGGGCATGTCGTGGCTCCATCTTCACACAGCGGTTCCCTCATCATACCATCAGTGCCTCAAATACTCCCTTAAGGGTCGAGTGGGTGTGCTCCAAGGAGATGCATCCCCGTTTTCCTCTTGTGAAGCTCGTTACCTGGACACAGAGTATTATAAGAGCAAGGACAAGCAGATCTCGGCAGGTGAGGTTGAGCCTGCCACTTTCGCGAGTGATCCCTAGGCAGGTTTGGATGACGCATATGTCTTCCCAATCCATCGGTTGGAGGCCACAACTCCCGATATGGTAGAGTGCTTTGTTTTCTCGGGTACCAGAGGAATGCATATTTCTAGGTCTAAGCGACGGCGGGAAATCACCTCGTACTCTTACACCAACCAGGCCTGGGTGATCCCCGAGCCTCCTACCCCCGTACGATATCGGGACGTTGGGCTTATGGCAATGGCAGTGTGTCATACGTGCATGTTTCGCCGAGCTGGGATCGATCGGCTCAGGCCAACGCAACACCACTACTTCGATGTCGTAAAGCGTGGCCCCTTGGGCCGCAGGCCGGATGGGATTGGATCAACCTCCTTTGTCGCTACGGTCTCCGCGGTGCATGAACCTCCCGTCGTGACGACCGCGGCCGCCCAAGCCGGTGCTAGCTCCCCATTAGGGTCGAGCAGCCCCAAAATGGCTCCCCCCATGGACGATCTTTCCCCAAGAGTAGAAGATGCCATGGAAGATGCTCCTCCTGCCTTTGAGGAGGGCATCTCTTCCACGATTGACGAGCTCGTACAGGTGAACCTCGGTAGCGAGGCGGACCCGAGACCCACATTGGTCAGCGCCTCTATGCCTCCCGAGGAACGGAAACGGTATAGAGACTTCCTCAAATAGCACCGTTATGTGTTTTCCTGGAGTTATGAAGAGATGTCGGGACTAGATCCCCAGGTAGCCGTCCACCGCCTTGGCCTCCCAGCAAACCATCGCGGGTTCAAGAAGCCTCCCAGAAAAATGCACCCCTTTAACGGTGCCATGGTTGAGGCTGAAGCTGATAAGCTCATTAAGGCCAACTTCGTCCGGGAAGTCCAGTACCCCAGGTGGCTAGCCAACATTGTGCCCGTCAGGGAGAAGAACGGGCAGATCAGGGTCTGAATCGACTTCCACGATCTTAATCACCACTGTCCGAAGGATGACTTTCCCCTTCCCATGACAGAGTTGTTGATCGATGCAATAGCTGGGTTCTATGCCCTCTCTTTCATGGATGGGTACTCCGGGTATAACCAAATCCGGATGGCCCCCGAGGATAAATAGTACACTACCTTCAGCGCCGAGACCATGCACCGCATATTCAAGCCGATCCTCGGGACACTTGTGGAGTGCTATATAGATGACCCGGTGGTCAAATATCATCAGCGCCGAGACCATCTCAGAGACCTTGAGAAAGTGTTCGGTTTGATCCGTTCCCGTCACGTGAAGATGAACCCGTTGAAGTGTGCCTTCGGGGTCACCTCTGGAAAGTTTCTTGGCTTCATTGTCAGGAATAGAGGTATTGAGATCGATCCCGAGAAGATCAAGGACATCAGTCAGATGCCTCCCCCGAGTAATATTCGGGAGCTTCGAGGCCTCCAAGGCCACTTAGCCTATATACGCTGATTCCTTGCGAATATGGCCGGAAAGTGTAAGCCCTTCTCTCAGCTCATGAAGAAAGGCACCGCCTATGGGTGGGATGAAGAGTGCTAGACCTCTTTTGAGGAAATCAAGCAGTATCTGCTTCAACCTCCGGTCCTGATGCCACCCATTTCTGGAAGACCGCTGGTCCTTTACGTGACCGCCCTGGAGTGATCCCTCAGCACCCTTCTCGCCCAGAAAAACAACGAGGGAACAGATTATAGCCTCTACTACCTCAGCCGTATACTCCTCGACGCGGAGATTAGATATTCTCCCATCGTGAAGAGCTACCTGGCGCTTGTATTGGCCGTACAGAAATTGCGGCACTACTTGCAGCACCATGAGGTACAGTTGGTCTCTTGGGTAGACCCGTTGAAATACATCCTGAGTCGGCCTATGTTGACCGGCCGATTGGCATACTGGGTGGTGATCCTCCAGCAGTTCGACATTAGGTTTGTATCTCAGAAGGCCCTCAAAGGACATGCATTGGTAGACTTCTTGGCTGCTCATCCAACCTCTACGGACCAGCCGCTGGATGTGGGATTTCCTGATGAGGCAATCCTCTCAGTCAATCACGCCACCCCATGCTGGAAGATTCACTTTGATGGAACCTCCTGAAGCCCTACCGGTAGAAGGCTCAAGGATCCTAGGCTTAACAGAGTGGGCCTGGGTATCATCTTCATCACCCCGGAGCAAGCCGTGTTTCCATATTCTTTCTTATTGTCAGAGGGTTGCACCAACAATGAGGTAGAATATCATTCCCTCATCACTGGCCTCGAGTTGGCTCTGGAGATTAACGTACCCCACCTGTATATAAAAGGGGACTCTGAGCTAGTCCTCAAGTAGGTTAACGGTGACTACGCTGTCAGGAAGCCAGAACTCATGCCGTTGCTGGAGTGCACCCTCCATATAATGGCTAACTTCCCCTCCCGAACAGATGTCGTTCACGATCCCCGGTCACAGAATAGTCGAGCAGATGCTTTGGCCAGCCTGGCCACATCACTCGCGGAGCCCGAACAGGATGGCCTAAACATCCACGTGGCGCACTGAAGATTCATTACTCCTGTTATCCCGGAGGGCGGTCATGGCCCGTGGGTGAACCATCTCACCACTGGTTCCCCCATGTCGGGATCCCCCAGGGTTCCAGGCGTGGTGATCGAGACAGTCGCTGACTGGAGGACACCCATGGTTGAATATCTCCGGCACGACAATCTTCCGATGGACCGAGCGGAGTGGGAACGAATCTGGCGCCATGTGCCACAGTTCACCCTTCAAAGCGGTCCCAGTCGTGAGCATCTCCTCTACAGGCACAGGTTTGATGCTGTTCTCCTCCATTGTCTTCATGGAGTTGAGATCCCACAGGTCATGCAGGAAGTGCACGCTGGCTCCTGTGGCGCCCACCAGGCCGGGTCGAAGTTGTCCCACCAGATTCGGAGACTGGGATACTTCTGTCCCTGCATGATCCACGACTGCATCGAGTACGCCAAGGGTCTGGGGTTTGGATGTCGTAGGGCCCTACCCGCCGGTGACGGCCCACCAGTGCCGGTTCATCTTAACTGCCACAGATTTCTTCACAAAGTGGGCAGAGGCAGCCCCTCTTAGGAAAGTCAAGGCTGGTTCTATCGCCGACTTCGTGAGTTCCAATATCATTCACCGATTTGGAATACCTCATGCTATCCTCACAGAAAACAGAACCGACTTCCGGGCGGCCGAGCTGAAGAGATTGTATGCCAAGTACAACATTTGTTTAAACCACACCTCCTGCTATCATGTGCAGGAGAATGGACAGATTGAGGCGTTTAACAAAACCCTCTCTAACATTCTGCAAAAAGTGGTTGGTCAGAATGGGAAGTGTTGGCCGGACAAGCTCCCCAACGCCGTTTGGGCTTATTGGATGACGACTCGCAATTCCACCCAGGTGACCCCGTATTCCCTGGTGTACGGAGCTGAGGCCGTCCTTCCCATCGAGGTCCAACTGCCCTCATTGCGCACGGCGGTCTACGACCAGCAAGCGCCGGCCAGAGTTGCCGAGATATTTCTAGCCGAATTGGAAGCACTGGACGAAAGTAGTCTTCGCGCTCTACATTACCTGGAAAGGCATCAGAGCAGGATGGCTCGAGCTTTCGATAAAAAGGTTCGCCTCCGCTCCTTCCTGCAAGGTGACCTGGTGTTGTCTCTCAGAGCGCCATTGATTCCTAGCAGGAAACCACCCAAGTTGGAGCCCAAGTGGGAGAGACCTTTTATTGTCCACAAGGTCAATCCCAATGTTGCGTATTCCCTGGTTACTATGGATGGGGAGCGTATCACTCCTCCCATCAACACCAGGTTCCTCAAGAAGTACTTTGCCTAAACTGTTGGTCCTACATGACCTTCAACTGTACGCTCCAGCATGACCTTAAACTGTATGGTCTAGCACGACCTTAAACTACACTCTGCCCTACATCTGGGCTCTCCATGGTCCGAGTTCTAAGACCTAAAACTAAGATCTATATTCTGTCCAACATGACGATAAACTGTATTGTCAAGAACTACGTGTGGCTTTATTACCATCCTAATGGGATATGTAGGACCGCCTGGACACCTAGATTTCAGTTCCAACCCCATCTCTTAAGAGATCCCACGATCTCCCGGTGCCCAGGGTGTTTGGCATTACGCCCCCTATTTTTCCCAAGGATCCGCCATCTCTTGGCCGCTCTCGAACTGAGCCCTCTGACCCTTTCCAGTGGTCTGCTGATGTGCTCAAAGCACTCTGGTCTAGAACTTGGAGTGCCAGATTCGACTTAGGCAAGTTCCATCCACTTTCCAACCGTTGTGTTCCCCTTCATTCGGGCCCCCTCCATCTTTCATACCCAGAGGGACCCCCATGAATGGTTTGGATACAACGCCCAATGGCTCTCCTACCGTCATGGGGCAACGCCCCCGAGGGTTTCAGACAACAAATTGATACAAATCCCGCGTTGCGAACATGGTCAGCTGTTGATGCTCATTTGTTTGTCCCCATGGCTAACACGATAGGATGTTGTGTTGCGAACATGGTCAATAGTGGTCCTCAGTCGTTATGCTGGTTCCCCAGGCCCTGAATGTTGGTGGCATGGTTCATGTCATTTTCCACCCCACCATGCCAAGGTGGAGTCTCGACACTGCTTGTACTAACCCTCGGTACACCCCCGCACATCAGACAGACCGAGCTACGTAATGGTGTCTCTCGGGGCTCCCACGGTCTGAGCGCTAGAGTATGTGCTTGGGTCTCTTCCTTGCGGATCGTGTGAAGCATGACCTTCGCCCTCTTAGGGGAATGAGGATTCACCCAGACACTGCGTATTGGGCTCGACAGAGCTGGGAGCTAGCATCTGCTGCCCCTCCCTGATTGTTGAACCCTCGTAGGCTCCTTTTCCCAAGGCTCCTCTCTCGGTTGGTCCAAACCTTATGACCCTAAACTATGTTGTTGGTCCAAACCATATGACCCTAAACTGTATTGTTGGTCCAAACCATATGACCTTAAACTGTGTTGTTGGTCCAAACCATGTGACCTTAAACTGTGCTGTTGGTCCAAACCATATGACGTTAAACTGTGGTGTTGGTCCAAACCATATGATATTAAACTGTGTAGTTGGTCCAAACCATATGTCCTTAAACTGTGTTGTTCGTCCAAACCATATGACCTTAAACTGTGTTGTTGGTCCAAGCCTTATGACCCTAAACTGTGTTATTGGTCCAAACCTTATGACCCTAAACTGTGTTGTTGGTCCAAACCATATGACCTTAAACTGTGTTGTTGGTCCAAACTATATGACCTTAAACTGTGCTGTTGTTCCTACCACACGACCCTAAACTGTGATTTATCATCCTGGCCGCACGATGAAAAACGACACTGCATTATGGTGACCTCGCTGAAGAGGACATCACTTTGGGTATTGGTTTTATGCCATACCAATTGTCAACGCCTATCACGGCTTGATGCTTGTGGCGACACCATGGCCTGCTACTCTGGGCTTGTCGCTTCACAACACAAAAACCACTCACCTTAAAGGACAAACAAGATTTATCAAATTCCGCTTCTTTCAGTGCAAGGGCCACGCCCGCACTCCACCTTTTCCTTTGGCACTGGTATCTTACCATGTCACTTTCAAAACTACGTGTGGCTTGATTATCATCCTTATGAGATACGTAGGAACTCTTGGTTAACTTCCCTGTGGGTCCATCCTACCTCCGTGTTCAGTCCCTTGACTCGATCGTTTCCTCGGAGAGCACATGTTAAGTAGGCCTTAGGTCCTCCTTCACGTCGGGTTTTGTAACCGCCTATCCGTGTGTCCGTTTCTCCCCCTTCCCTCATGGTCCGAGCTCTATGACCAAAAACTAAGATCCTCATGGTACGAGCTCTAAGACCTAAAACTATGATCCTCATGGTCCGAGCTCTAAGACCTAAAAATAAGATCCTCATGGTCCGAGCTCTAAGACCTAAAACTAAGATCCTCATGGTCCGAGCTCTAAGACCTAAAACTAAGATCCTCATGGTCCGAGCTCTAAGGCCTAAAACTAAGATCCTCATGGTCCGATCTCTATGACCTAAAACTAATATCCTCATGGTCTGAGCTCTAAGACCTAAAACTAAGATCCTCATGGTCCGAGCTCTAAGACCTAAAACTAAGATCCATATTCCGTCCCGCATGACGTTAAACTGTATTCCGTCCTGCGTGATGTTAAACTGTATTTCGTCCAGCGTGACATTAAACTACATTTTCAGAACTACGTGGGCTTGATTCTCATCCTTATGAGATACGTAGGACCGCACGGACATTTCGTCTTGGGTCCATCCCCAGGGATAGCTGAACATCGTCCTTCTTTATTGTCGACCCCTCGGCCCGACTTCATGAGAAATGGTGTCATCAGGATATCTACCCCGAGCATGTTCGGGATGCCCCATTGTAATAATGGGAAGCGGCAGTTCTCTCACCAAATAGGTCCTGCCTGGAAATTTGGACGACCCGTGATCAGGTTGGTACGTCCGCCTAATGTGCCTTTGCCCTGGTGGCGCAATATCGAGAGTGTTGGACTCTGTTCGAACAAGCCACCACTCCACCTCTCGCGCTTTGCGTTCCCCCCTTATTCGGACCCTCGTTTCCTTTCGCGTTTGACGGGACCCCCTAATAGTATGGATGCTCGACCTATGGTCCGCCTACTGTCCTGGGCCAATATTCTGGAGAACTGGCCATGTTTGACGGGACCCTCTAACAGTTTGGATGATCGACCTATGGTCTGCCTACTGTCCTGGGCCAACGTTCCGGAAAACTGACCAACGATATTTGACTTAGGCCCCGTGTTGCGAACATGGTCAGCGGTCATCCCTCATTTATTGTCCTCCCATTCCGGGCCAACTTGATATGGATGCTGTGTTTCCACCAAGGTTGACAGTTATCCTCCATGGTTGTGCCCCATTGGGTTCCGAATTTGGGCAGCGTGATGCACCCTTTCTCTCCACCCCCCTGTGTTCGGATGGATTTCAATGCCCCCGGCATTGCCCCACTCATGTGTTAAGACACATTGAGAAGTCGACACATCAATCGGCCTGGGGTCTCTTCAAAAGTCTAGGCCCGATTTTTGACGCCTGAAGCTTGGTCAATGCCCCACAGTTGAACGGAATGATGGTACGAGCACCTCTTGCTTCTTGCGTTGGGAATGTCCCACAGGAGCCTGGGGGTGAGTTGTTATTCATTTCGAGGCTATGGTTGAGCGCATTAAACCAAGGGTACAAAAGAGTGGATTTGGCCATACATTGGATTGAGACGATGAGCAGTACAAGCAAAAGTTCATGTGATGGCAAAAACAAAGCCCTCAGGGTTTAGCGTGCTGAAGCGATCTTTCCAGCGCAGCTACCCGCTGGCTGGTAGCCTCCAGGGCTTCTTTTCACTCTTCCAAGACTCTCTCCTCATCAGCCACCACAGAGCGTAGCTCATCAGCCCCAGCTTATGCCTGCACCCACTCGCTTCGAAACACGGTCATCTAGTGACTCGCCCCCACCAGTTGTTCCTGGGCATCAGCCAGCTGGGCGGTCAGTTGCTCCACTTTCTCAGAGCATGTTGCGATGAAGACTTCATTGTCGGCCGCCTGCCCTTCGAGGTGCCAGACTTCTTGCTCCTCCCTCAGTAGCGCTTGAGCGCTCGTCAATCCTTCCTGGCACTGGGAAATGTCGGTGTGCCGGCTGCTCTCGCGCATCTTCTCGGCCATGTAATCACAGACCGTTAGATGAAGGCGCTGAGCATCAGCCCCTCCGGCGCACAGGAATTGCATCCAGGTCTGGAGTGATCCCATCCGCCTCAGCCAACCGGACTGGGGCTGCCTGAGAAAGCGCTGGATACACTTCCACCCCTTGCGCCTTGTCATCCGGCTCTCCTCGGCTACCTCTGAGTCTGAGTCATCAATCTCCTCAGGGTCAGCAGGTCGGTATATGGGGAAGGCCGCCAGCAGATCGGTAGCAGGATCCACCCCAGGGATGTCTTCATGAGGAATAGAATCCTCGACGTCTGAGCGATCTTCCCTCGCCCCAGCAGCAATGAAACCTCCACTAGCTTCCGACCGTGTTCCAGGAACAGCGCCGCTGATGTCCGCCGCCCTCTGTTCATCTATTTTCGGGGTCGAATCAATGTAGAGAGCATATCCCAAGCGAGGTGGTATGTCCGCCGCTGGTCCACTCGCGGATGGCCCGGGCTCCGCAGCCCGATGTGCCTCCAGTGTTGAGATCACTGCGTGGGGCATACGCTGGTTAGACCTGACACCAAGCACCAGTAGTGAAGCGTGAGACTTACAGGAATCCAGAGCATCGGTCCCCAGTGTTCCGGCCACTGCAGGAGCCGCCATAAGGGGAGACCCCTCTGCGCTGGTTAATTCAATGATGGGTGTCGGATCCCCATCGTGTCCCACTTGTTCCTCTCTGCCTTCCTCTGGTGGGGACGCCCATCCACCGCTCAGTTTCTCCTGAGTAAGATTGAGAAGTGAGTTCGAAGTTGGAAAGTATAATGGATGAATGAGGGAAATGAATGAAGGCAGAGGCAAACCTCTAGAATCTCGGTTATGTCAAGATCAGAGTCGGAAATCTCGCCGCTCTTTCGGAGACTCCTTGGTAGGTCTCCCCTTGCGAATCCTCACCTTCGGGATCCCCTTCTTCATCTCCTCCCTCGCCTTTGTCCTATCCGGTTTCCTCCTCCCCCTCCGGCTCTTCATCACTGTCGCCTTCTCCCGGCGGCATCGCTTCCGGATCATGCTCCAGGCCGAGCATCACTTTCACTAGGAAAGTTGGCTCCGCATGCCGCCCCCTTTGGCATTCGTATGCATCCATGGACGTCACATAAGCATGCCGCCGATGGAAATTTACTCGGTCTGTAATCTGAACGATCCCGACCTCCGACAATTGGATCCCATTCTGCATTATCTTCTGCCAGATGGCTTCGACGCTCAGCGATTTCCACAGGGTCATCCAGTCCAACCATAGTGCCGGGAAAATTGCATCTTGGGAAGGTTCAAGCAGATATCATATCTGCTTCCCAGGTTGTTCCCTGGCCGCCTCATGTGACCCACCTACAGGTAACGAGGACATGGAGGCACCATGTGATGTCCTCGCTGCTGAAGTCCCGACCTGCGCAAGCCTCGCTGCCTGACGCTCCCTTGGTTCTCCCCTTCTGACGGCACCTTCCCTTCTTTCCCGTCGCCCTGTTTCCGTCCGAGCAACCTTGAGATGCCGGACGCGCTTGCGTAATAGCCCCTCAGGGTATGCAATGGTCTAGTTTTCGGCATATTCGGTTGCTAGGCCGACATCGACCCCGGTGGGAGGGAGAGTAACAATGTCTCCAGAGCCGAAGGTGGTAAACATCAACCACATCTGGCACAGGACGCATGGATTCTTCTCCTGCCAGACAACCATGAATACCTGCTTCGGCATTCGCTGGAGGTACCCGAACTGCCTGGCGAATCGGGATGGTATGTACGGCTCGCAGATCACCTTCCCATCGATCCGAGCCACGAGTACCCCGCCCCGAATGCTCTGGAAGTATTCCTGTTGTTCCAGAGTGCCTCGCCCGTTGTCCACCAGCTGGCCAACCAGGGTGGGAAACGGGCTGAAGTTGAAGTTGGCATGGTTACCAATGCAGATCCTCACGCCCTCCTCATTGAGCATCAATGGCGCCACCCCTGAAATGTTTAGCAAGGACGTTAGCATGCCATTTCATGGAGGACGGACGGCGTTTGGGAAAGTATACCCACCGAGATGAGCCGCCACCCAGCCATGGAAGATCTGGAAGGGACCATAGACCCTCCGAGGCGACCCCCCTCGTGAGATGCGCCCCAGAATGGTATACAGCTTGGCCAGCATGGGGACGCCCAAGTTGAACCATTTGTTGGTGGCCATGGAGCTCGCCATCACCAAAGTCGCTGGACGGATGCCCATCCTCACGTCCCGCACCGGCAGGAGCCACCCGCTCAGGAAGGCGGCAAGGAACCCGGCATACCGGATGTTCGGGTCCCGAGCCTCAATGATGTGGTAGCCCCTTGATTGGTATTGCCCTTCCTCTAGGGTCTTCCAGTATGACCCGTCTTTGCTCCTCTGAGTCACCGTTGGGCACCGTTTGCCCCGTCCCGGCATCTTGACGGCGAGATCCTTCTCAAGGAACAGGCTGAACCAGCCCTTGTAGGTGATGTCCTTCAGGATATCCTTGACCCCCAGCCTCTCCTTGGCCAACTGCAGCAGGTGACACGTCAGCATCGACATCAACGACCTGTCTCCCCATGTGTTATTTGGAGGAACGAACTTGTTGTATTGGTAACCCTCCAGTGGGATACCGCCGATGCAGTGAACGTCCCAAAGACTGATGTCGACTTCCCCATGATGAAGGTGGAACGTGTTGGTGTCGGGAGACCACCGGGTGAATATCTCTTGTCCGAGTTCAGGCTGATGGTGGAAATGGAACGGCGATGTCCATAACGCCTCGAACAGGCCGATATACCGTATTTCGTCTCCGAAATCGTCACAGGTATGGAGAACCCAGAACGCCCAGGCCCATTCGCTGGTGAAGTTACCCCCAGACCGCAGGTCCCAATCCTTTAGCCAGCACTTCGTATCGTCCGTGATGCTCTGACGGAACGTGCTCGCGTAGAGGGCAGGAGAATCCTCCGCCACAGGCTCGTCCCAAGTAATGGTCCTAGTCCTCGGGTTCAGGACATATACATCCATGTGTCTATTTTCCCTGGCAGGAAGGCCGTTGTTGGTGATGTTGTAGCTAGGAAGTTCATCCTCCTGAGTCACCCAGGATCGTGGTGTGTCCACCTCGAAACCCGGCAGTGGTACCTCCTCCAGGATTCCAAAATTCTAGAGTGGGAGGTTGTCCGACAAGGGATATGGCTTTTGGGCTGGAGTCAGTAGATTGAACAAGGTGAGATTGTTGGAGACGATCACCTTGGCACCATATACCTCCTCGTTCGCCGCCATTTCTATCCTACGGGCAGCGGCTTCCCCCTCATCGACTCGGTTTGCAGCCATCTCTAATTTTTCGGGAGTTGGGTGAAATCAGGATGCAGTGCGCGGAATCGGAGTGTTCAGCGCACAATCTGGCTGAGTTGCGCGAAATCCTGGAGTTGAGCGCGCAATCGGCACGCTAAGCGCGGAAGATCCCGGTTTGGTGCGAAATCACGGCAAAATTTCGAAGGAATTCCGCGCTGCCAGTGCGTTATTACGCGCAGCCGGGGAGAGATTTCGCGCACGAGAGCGGTAAGCTTATCGCACGGAAAAAGCAGAAGTACAGATCTGGGACCCAGCGCCCATTTTTATAGGCGAGGCCAGGGTTCCGTGCCGCGTGGAAAGAATATTTTGCGCGCGTCCGTAGGTTTTGCGCGCCCCGTCAGATTTTTTGCGCGCAGCTTGATCAGGAGACGTAGCATTTTGGCGTTTCGGCATTTCCCTTGGAATCCGATCGTTGAGACCTCTCGCAGATACAATTCCAAGGTGGGGCATTTTTCGATGCCGAAAAAATCTCACAAATCCTGGAGGAAGTTTCGGAATGATGATGTGAAGTCATATTCGGAATCAGAGGCCCGATCTGGAGGCCCGGGAAGTGGTGCACGAAATAAAGGAGGATCCGCGCGCAAAAATGTTCTGCACGCGAAGTGCTCCCGGGATTCGTGGAATTGGACCAGTGAGGCACGCAATAATTACGCGCCCCGTTTCTTCGTGGTGAGATTTTGCACGCAAACGGTTCCCAGTGCGGCAAACTGCGCGCGCTGCCTGGATTCCGTGCCGGAGGTCGCCTATAAATATAAGGTGACCTCGAACGGTTTGGGGGTTGATGAATCCGAAGCGACTCTCATGCATGCAATTCGGCTACCCCCGTGCGAAAGATGACATCCAGGTAATCCCTAATTCCGTTCAACCTTTCCCCGGAGTTCTCCTTTGCACGCAACTCCACCGGCTTCAGTGAATTTTCCCCTTCCCCCGGTTTCCCCACTTGCGCGCAATCCCTGGTTTGCGCGCGCAATACCCCGCTATGCGCGCAATACCCTGCGCGTAATTCCCTCTTCGCGTGCAATTCCGTTGCTCCTATTGCGCGCCGTCTCGGTGTTTTGCGCAAAAATCATCCCTTTTGCGCGCTCAGAGCCGAGGACCCCTCACCTTGACGCCCCTTGGCTGCACCCTGCACCGGCACCTGATGTCTCCCCTGCCGGGCATGCGCGCCATGCGTTGTTTTCCAGTACGGCCTTCTACGCTCGTACGAAGTAACCTCAAGGTCCCTTGGGCCGTGTTTCCCGTTGTATTTCTTTGTATTATGCTTCTCCGCATAGGCACGCTAACGGATATTGCTTCTTCGCATATCCACACTAACGTGGACCCCCGGTGGTTTGCCCTGTGCCCCCCCTTCACCACGGCCTTGACGATGCCTTCCCATCCACAAGGGGTAGAGGGCGTTGGGCATGTAAGCCCTAGGGGTGTGGAGAAAACCCACCTCATCCAAGCTGCATGATGTTAAACTGCTAAGCACCTCGTCCTTAACACAATACGATAAACTGTGGTCCGACCCCGTGCTTCGCACGCAGGGTCCCCCCAGCTCGGACATTTTTTACGCCCACGCGTCTCCATAGGAATGGACTCTTCCTCACATGGAATGAGATCCTCCTTGTCGGAGCGGCGTTTGTCCGCAGGGGAAAGGTATGCCTCAGAGCGTAAGCCCCGAACCTTTCGTACAGATGATTGCACCTGTGCATCTCCGTACTTCCCCCCAGCCAAGGCCAGTGGAGTCTTTACCACTACACTTTTTCACACCACGGGCCTCCACCCTGGAGTAAGCCCCGACACCAAGGGCCTCTAACCACGCGTAAGCCCCTATTTCCTCTTTCGGCTGCTCAAAGCCTAAGCCCCATTCCGCTTCTCACGGACGCGCCCTTCGCGACGTGATCGTCTGGTCCCTGGTGCATCTTTTTTCCCACACCGAGCATGACTCATATGCGCTTAGAGCGCGCATCGACCATGACCTCCTCCATGGGCCACCTCAGAGCGTAAGCCCCATCCCAGCGAAATCTGTGGATTTTGATCCATGCTAACGCATGGTACGTAGGAAGCCTCCACGAGGTTCAAGCCTACCACCCGGTCACCCCGACCTCTCTATGTCGGTCCCATGACCACCTTGGGCCGCCTCAGAGCGTAAGCCCCAAATCTCCCACCCCGCATGACTTTAAACTGTATCCCATCCCACATGACGTTAAACTGTATACCGTCCCGCATGACGTTAAACTATATCGCGTCCCGCATGACATTAAACTGTATTGCGTCCTGCAAGACATTAAAATGTATTCCGTCCCGCATGACGTTAAACTGTATCCCCCCTCTTGGGCCATCTCAGAACGTAAGTCCTATGCTTCACCCCACCATCCATCATGATCCATACCCCGGCCGCCACATCCCAGTGAGATCATGCCACCCTTTCCAACTCCATGTTTTACGGGAGGCCGCCCACGTGCTGGCCCCAACATCGGTGTTCCCCCTAGGGACCCTTTAACCCGATCCGTCGCCGCAATATGTTAAACTCACGACATACACCGTGTTAAACATGGGAAGCTGAGGAAAGCCTCAGATGGCACATGTTCCCCGTGTTCGATGTGGGATGCCTCGGGCTTCCGCGCCCTCGAGAAGCCCTGTGATGAGGGACCAAAGACAGACATGCCGACGATGCCCCAATGTGACCATTCTCCTCACCATAGGTTTCTGTCCCGACAAGACCCCTTGGAGCATCTTGACAGAAGTAGTGTAATTAACTGGCGTCCATGTAGATATGGAACCAGGAATTACCTTCAAAAATGCATCTTAAATATTTGAGGGAGACCCGGACTAGGTGACGAGCTCCGAGGAGGAATCCATGGAAGGAAGAACCGACATCCCATCATCCCGGTTTTGATCAAAGAGAAGACGTACCTGAACAAGGAACGGATGTCGCCCGCCTTTGGAAAGCGGGAATGCGTGGCCACAAGCAGCGCTCCCTCCCCCGGCAGATGGACGCGCACGCCCCCGACGAAAGCGTCGGAAACAATCTCCAAATGGGTTGATCCCATGTACAAGAAATAAATAACTGAAAAGTAAATACAACAGCCTATACAACCAACTCCATTCCATAACACATACCCGATCTCCAATACCATACCTATCTACTCCAGCATAACCAGTCAACTCCACATGAGTATCCCACTCAACCATGCAATCTAGGGCCTCCAACCTATCCATCTTTCTTCTATTTCCAACCAGAAAATAGACAAAAGTTTTGTACAAACACCAAGGCTCATGTACATGGGTGAGAAATAAATCTCATTAGGCCACCCCCAATGGTGAACCAATAAATTTCTTCAATATGTTAATTATTTTCCAATATGGTTATCCTAGATAATATACAACTGGAAAAAAATATAAATAAACAACCATAAATCTATAGGTCCAAGACCTCAACCAACCATAACATCTTTGGCCAATGCCCAAATATCTCTAGGAACATCTCGAGGACAATGAATCCTAAAAAACCAGTGGGATCCATACCAATGGAATCCACAATTAACCAGATAATTCTAGGAATTGATCCTATGATATTACATTCCCCCATGATACCAATCTAAGTCATCCAACACCATGTACTCATAACCAGACAATTTCTTATACATGGAACCTCACCACATCTGTTCCCATTACCACACAAGAGTACCACAAAACCCAGACCATTAATTTCACATCTTTATCAAGTATCATAACCACAGTACATGAATCATCAGTCTATCCCCTAAGCCATATTTATCATATAAACAATGTTTGGTGCATCAGTCCGTCATCATAACCATATATATCAAATCAATCATGTCTGAAGCATCAGTATGACATATTAACCAATAATATAGATCATCGGTCTACCATCCATGCCAGTTGGTAATCAATCGATTCCTAAAGCTTCAGTCTATAGAACAATCCCTCAAGTATAATATCAGTTTCTGGAGACTCAATCAGACACCCAATTAGTAGTGTACTTTATATTTTCATAACCTTAGTATAGAAACCATAAAATAGGTGGGGCCCAGAGAATTAGTGTATTCCAAACCCAAGGATAAGGAGCCTCATTACAACTTCATTGTTCCACAGGGAATGAAATTAATTTTAATAACCTTGGTCTAGTGCATTATTCATGATTTATACTATCAGTTTATAGAGCCTCAGTCTCACACCGTCTCAGTAGTATACCTTATATGCCTGTAACCTCAGTAAGCACCAAACCTCATACATGTGACATCACATTCACTGTACTCAATAGTTTAAAATAGAGTTCCTAGATCCTCAATACAACAATCAAACCCAAAAAACTATTGGCATCGATATAGATACACAATACAATAATCTTGATCATTGATACCTAAAACTATACATGTGAATCATCTATCCCACACTCTCTACTATCAAAACCCTTACCAAAAAACTAGTTTCCAAAACATGGAACCCCATCAAAAAAATTCCCCATGGTGGGGTTGTGATAAAGGTCTCAAACTCAAAAAATAAAATTATTAAAATGATTGTCTATATGTCTATCTCAGCCAATAACAAATTATCCCACATGTACATAAATCATTCTGGGTCACAAGTAACACCCATAAATGAAACACATAATGAAAATCTCCTATTACAAGTTGTCTTATCAATTGGGCCCACACTGGACCTTTTGGACCCACCCATAAACTGAGGCATCCCTTATTGGATTCTCAAAACTAACACTCATTAAAATTCATCATCTATAAAATCTAGTAACAACCAAGCTCTCAGGCTGATCCCTAACACAAGAAACATCCAACGTGTCCCTCAATGACCTCAAACAAATCCTTAATCAACGACATGAAAACAATGCATCTAAATTAAATCACATTCTATGCAAGAATTCTCAACCAAAAACCACAACATATAATGATCAGTTAACCAGGAACCTTCCCTCTATGATAATCATCAAGAGTACCTTAGACTCAACTCAGCACCACAACGACAAACTTCTATAACAACACTCCTATCGTGTCAACTAAGATCCAAAAGCTTCATCCATCATGATCCTCAAATGTAAAATCTGAACAACAACTGCTCTAACCACATGTCACTAGTCCCAATAAGAATGGAAAACTATGATCATCCCATGGGTACTTCACAAATCATATATTCTAGTATTCATCCAAGAAACCTAATGCAAAACACCATAATATGCTCATTCTAGATCAAACACTGAGCTCAAAACCCTCACCCATGTCTCCTAGCATAAAAAACAACCCAATGAAGGATTTTGAATCCAAAACTAATGGAATTACTCATTATAAAAGCAAATATTCCTAAAAAACATTTAAATGACCAATATATTTCAAAACGATACCACCATTATGATCTACGTGGAGGATCCCTCAGAATGGACTACCCCCATGCCTAATTCTGACTTCAAGGGAAAAAAGACCCAAAACCTCTAACATGGAAAATTTTCATGGAATGTAATTGAGATTAAATTGTGTGTACTATAATCTCTCATTATAGACATTCACTTTTACATTACTAGAGAAATATGGGGTCTGACTATGTAAAACTACATGGTGTTTACTTTCCAAAAACATTATTTCTCTGTTCTTTTTCACATTTCCAAACACATGACCATGTACTACTACACAACATGTACTCAGAGTACACAACATGTACTTATAAAAATTCCACATTCCCCAAATAGTAATAACACATGGTGTGTATTCATAGAACCACACCCCGTGTTGTCAAAATATCCAAATGAGAAATCCTTGCAACTCCCCCGAAACCCTGATTTTTTCCAAAAAATCATAGATAGACCCTTAAGGGGTTTCTAGTTACCATAATAAGGCAGTAAAACTTAAAAATAACAAATATATGGGTTTAGGGGAATGAAACACATAAATTGTCCAATGTTTTGGTGTAAACACTGAATATTTGAGTTAAAACTACTATTGGAAGCTATTCTGCCTCGATCCAATCCCAATCTATGCTCAAGATGATGTCTAGTAGAATATCACCCCTCTTACCCTCTTAGTCAAGTAATCAAATTTGAAGAAGAAGACAAAATTTTCTACTAACATGCATGGTAACCCCAAATGGGGGGGGGTCTTTTATTTTATTTTATTTATTTAATTAACTAATCCCCCATTTAACACCCATCCTGAGTCTCAAAACTTGAATCAAGTTTATACATCTCATTGAAAATAACCCCATTAAAAAAACAGAGTCAGAATCTCAATTTGAAATTCCATTCAAAAGATAAATCCAACTGAAACAAAACAACTAATATAATATTTAATTAATTTAATATTAAATATTGGGCCAAAACTCCAACATCTCGTAATTCCACCCAAATCATATACTAGGGTAAATGCCCCTTTCAAGGACCAACACATTGGTTATAAACATTATTCGATGAAATATTATAAGGTAAAATTACCATTTTCCACCTCATTGCTACTTGAGAAAAAAAATTAAATATATTCTAAAATTTCAAAAACCATAAAAATATGATCTATACAACCTCCCAACCATAAAACATCTCTTCCTCGAGAAGATCCATTGTTCTTCTTAAAAAAATATTGACCAAAAAATAGTCCTAAAAACATGATCGGTTTGTTTTTTCTACCTAAAGACACCAACTAAACTTATCTATAGAACTCAGAAGAGATGGAATACAACCTAAAAAATGAAAGACCACTTTTTTCAACCACTAACAAACCACTAGAACAATTCATAGACACACTCTTCCATCTCGATACGTCACATCATCGTTTAAATCACTTCATCAAACTCATGGTGCTCCTCACCATAGAAATTAATCCACATTAATCGATTCTGATCCATGATGCATCCCATAATGAATGTTTCCTTTCAATCACATTCTAAATTGTCCACAACCCATTCGACATGGCCTCAAAATATCCTCTCCCCTACCCACACAAGGCTCACACCACCATACCCGATCTGGTACCCCCACCAAATGATTTTCCCCATTGCAACATCATAACAAACAACGTTTTACCCAAAACATACCCCAAACACAACCAAACCTCAGAGATGGACTTGGTAATCTCCCTCCGACTAGAGCAACAAAACCAAAAAGCTACTATTTTCCATTATAGACATATAATAATGGAACCCATGGAATTTATAAATGTTTGATCCATCACTAGGACCTCTGTCACAGAAATCCAATGGTTATCTCTCCACCATATGGCCTCACACACACCACTCCATGATAAAAAACTTCCTTGAGGCCCCTTATCAACCCATGGAACTATCTATATAGCATGGAAGGAAGCTGATTATTTCTTAGAATACTCAGGGTGATATCATTATATTGGAAATGATCATATCTAAACTGGGAGTATTCTATGTTTTCCTCAAAGAATACCATCACAACCTAATCTATTATAGAACATCATAGTTCCATCTCAAGTCCTCGGGTCACCCTGTCAACAAGAATATCATCAAAACTGCAATGATACTCAACCCACTCATGGCTACTATCCAAATATAGAACCTCAAACGTACACTCCCATAATGTCTGATTCACAAACCAAATGATATAGAACATCACTAATTCTTGCATATCTATGTTTCCTCTATCACATAACCATTAATCACCCTTGTTAAATCCAAATATAGAACCCAATCTTACTCTAATGATCCACTTCATAGAAAAACTAAACACACAAGACATATCCAAGAAAACTATTGCACATTCTGTTCTCACGATCAAACCCAAACCTCTAGGATTAACTCACCTGCATATCCATTTCCTAGGAAAGGTACCTTAAAGAACCTTCCCTCGCAAACCCAAATAGAAGATAGAAATAGTATCATATAATAACATCTGGAAAAAAAGTATCTATAAAACCCATCAGAACCCTTCATGTGCCAATTTCAAGAGTCCAAAACACCCATTTGTGCCTCAGATGCCTATATTATCTCAAAACTCGATCTACCCCTCTTGTAGGTCACCCTATAAAGACAAACATATGTGACTCCCTAAACCAGAGTAACATTAGAGGGTCCATTAGGCTCTCCCACCTATCCCTACAGGTCAAGTCTCACATCATCTAATGAGGTATCACCACCAAGTTCTACTTCAACCCTTAAAGGACTCAAATTATAGAGAAAAGACATGAATCCATATTATAATCACATATCATAAACAAGACAAAACACTCATCTCTTGGATCCCACACTATTAAGATTTCATACACCACCCCGCTACCCACAACATTGGAGACCGTCCTCTCTGATCATCTGCATATCAAACTGATACTTGGTGGACCCAAACATACTACCAACCTAAAAACATTATACAGGGTTTCCATAGATCAACACATATACTATAGTATCACACCAAGTTCACTACACAAACTGCACACAAACCCACACCAGTGTTTCTACCACATAGCATCTCACCGTACAACAAAAAAACCTACCATCCAAAGAAAATCTGTGAAATCGCACACTAGAAGGCCTCAAATGTATAGAAGATATCTTCCTATCAGGATGCATGAGAATCAACTCACCTCTATAGGATAAGATTTAAATGAAACTCACAGGACTCTTGAAAATGGGCCAAGAGGTTGAAATCCACTATAAATTGTAAAATCCAAAAAACATGTGCATCTCTCGAAGAGAAAATCATAAACAACCATAACATCACAAATAGGAAAAAGAAATCACTGTCCTTCATAACATGGACTTCCTATTGGAATAGGTTTTCACGACTCATTAGTCTAATATCCATTAAAATATCAAAAACATTCCTATATCTCATGTCTACCAAACCCCAAATAGTGAAATAACAAGAATGAAATTCATATGATACGACATTGTAATGGTTATTCCTAGTGACCACTAAATCAGTGCTCTGAACCGTTTTTCCACAAGACATCAAGCGTGCCTCCTCATTCAGTAGAGGCTGCTGAAAACCAACATGGGTCTAATGGTAAAACGGCCAGGAGACTTTACCTCATATCATATTGCACAACAAGAATTAAATAACCAAACACTTACATAAATGATAATGTATAAGAATAAATAAACTTGAACTAAACATGTTGTAATAAAATCAAACTAAAATAAAGGCCCTAATAAACATGTCATAGATAAAACCATGATTACCCATAGAGCCTATCTGATGTACAAAAAATAAACAACTAAAAAGTAAATACAACATTCCCTACATCAAACTTTTGGGTTGTAAAGCATACACATTCTCCAATACCTATCAAGCAACTCTAGCTCTACCATTCGACTCCAAAAGAGAATCCCACCCAACTATAAAATCCAGGGAATCCACCCTATCTATTGTACATCTGTTACCTACCAAAAAATAGTCAAAATGTTTGTACACACGCTGAGATTCCCATACTAGGGTGAGAAATAAATCCCATTAGGCCACCATCAATGGTGAACCTAACAACTTCTTCTATAAGTTCATTCTCAAGAAATATGGTCGACCTAGAAAATATACAATTGAAAAAAATATATAAATAATAAACCATCGATCCTTAGGTCCACTTAATAAATCAACAAAACCTGATTCAGCCAATGCCGGAATATATCTGAGAACGTCTTGAGGATCGTGCATCCTAAACGGCTTTTGGGATCTATACCCATGGCATCCACAACCAACCTGAAAAAACCAGGAACCAATCCCATGATTGTCCTTTCACCAAGGATACTAATCTAAGTCATCCCATACCATGTACACCTAACTATACAATTTTACATACATGGAACCTTGACACATCTATTCCCATTACACACAAGAGTACTACCAATCCCAAACCTTCAGTATGACATTTATCTCATGTTTGATAAGCATATTACACAAATAATCATTCTATCCCATAATCAATATATATCATATAAACCATGATTGAAGTAAATGTCCAACATTATAACTGTGTATATCAAATCAACAATTCCTAGACCATGAGTTTGAAATCTTAACCATGGATGTAGAGAAGTAGTCCAACATCTATCCTAGATGTCAAACCATTAATTCCTAGAGCCTATGTCTATAGAACTATCCCCTAATTACACTATTAGTGTCTAGAGACTTAGTCTAACACCCTATTAGTAATATAATTCCTTTACCCGGAACCTCAGTCTAGAAACCATAACATCGGTGGGGCCCAAAAAATCGTTATACCCAAACCCAAGGAGAAGGAGCCTCAATTGAACCTCTTTATTCCACATGGATTGTTATTAATGCCAAGAGACTAGGTCTGAAGCACTATTCATGATTTAAAATATCAGTGTCTAGAAACTCAGTTTGACACTGTCTTAGTAGAAAACAACATGTTCCCGGACCCTCAATCAGCACCAAACCACATACATGTCACGTCACATTCACTATACTCAACAATATAAAATATAGTGTTCGGATCCTCAATTGATCAATCATACCATAAAAGGTATAAAAATCAATACATAGCCTCTTTACAATAATCCCAATAATGGATATCTAGAACCATACCTCTGGATCATCTGTCCAGCTCTCTCTTACCTCACAACCCTTAACAAAACAACTGGATTCCAAAACATGGAAACCCATCGAAATAAAATTTCAATGTGGGGGTAATAAAGGTCACAAACTCAACAAACCAAAACATAGCTGCAACTTTCTATACATCCAACTCATCTAGTGACATCTTAGACCATTGGATCATATATCATCCTGGGTCCTATGGAACACCCGTATCTGATCCACATAATCTATCGCTCCTACTCTGGGTAGTCCTATCAATCAGGAATGCACATGACCCTCTAGATCCACACATAAACCAAGGAATCCCTTTTGGATACTCAGAACTAACACTATGAAATAGTCATCCTATCTAAAGTCTAGTAACCACCAAATTCTTTGTCCAAGCCCTAACATAAGAAACATTCTCAAGTGTCCCTCAATGGCCTCCACCTAATCATTGACCAACTACATTCCACCAAGGCATCTAAAATCAATCCAATTTCACACAGGCATTCTCAACCATCAACCAAAGCATATAATGATTAGTTAAGAAGGATCCTACTCTCCAAGGAAATCATCAAGAGTGCCTCACGATCAACTCATCACCACAACAAAAATCATCCATAAACACTATTCTAAGGTGTCAAACATGCTCCAAAAGCTCCATCCACCTTGATCCTAAAATGTAGGATCTAATCCTCAACTTATATAACCTAAAGTCATTTATCTCGATGTGAATGGTCAACCAAGATCATCCCATATATACTGCTAAAATCATGTCTTCCATTATTCATCCACGAAACCTCATTCAATGCACCATGGTACGCTAATTATAGATCAAACACTGAGCTCATAACCCTCACCCAGGTCTCCCATCTAAAAACCCAACCCACTGAAGGACTCTGAATCCAAAATACAATGAAATACCTCTTATGAACCAAAATTTATCTAAAAAACTTTTACATGACTTCTATATGTCAAAAGGATCTCACCATTGCGATCTATAGGGAAAACACTCAGAATGAAATACTCACACACCCAATTATGACTTATAGGGAAAAATTACCAAACGCCTCTAAGATGGAAAAGTACATGGAATGTAATTTAGAGTATAGGTAATTTAGTATAATCCATCCTCTTATCCATGTACATTTACAAGGCCAAATCATCATGGGGTATTCCTATGTAAAACTACACGGCATATACATTTCAAAAACCATATTTTCATGTTCTTATTCACATGGTTGGACAAATAACCATATACTAATGCGGAATGTTTACTCATATTAAACAATATAAAATTCTAAAAAATTATTCTTCCGCAAAATGTAATAACACACATTGTGTGTTCATATAACCACATGTCATGTTGTTGGGATTTTTGAATGGGAAATTCCTATAAATCCACCGAAATCCCCACTTTCCCCAAACAAGAATAGATCAACCCCATGGGGAATCTAGAAACCATAATAAGATAGTAAAACATAAAAAACAATATTAGGGGATCATGGAATAAAAAATATATATTGGCCTACCACGTGACACAAATGCTGAAGCTTTGTGTTCAAATTCACTTCAGGATGCTGTTACACCTCAATTTGCTCGCGATCAACACCAAGGCTAAAGCAAGATGGTATCTCCCCACTTCTTACCATCTTAATTTACCAATCATGTGTGAGGGATAATATCCTATCCTCTAATTACATGCATGGGAACCCAAAAAGGGGGGGACTCTTTTATTTTTATTAATTTTTAAATTAATTAATAAGCTATTTAACACTCATCCTGAGTCTCAGAACCTGAAGCAAGTTTATACCTCTCCTAGGAAATAACCCCATCTCAAACACAAATTCAGGGTCAGAATATCAATATGATGATCCATTAAAAATATACATCCATCCAAAACTAACCAACTAATTTAATATTAAATTAATTAAATATTAAATATTGGTCTAAAACTCCAACTACTCAGAATTCCACCAAATGCTTATACAATGGTAAACAACCAATTCTGGGACCAATAGAGTGGTCAGAGAAATTATATGAGGCCATATTCTATGTTTAAATGAAAATTTTACTCCTCATTCCTACCCATGGAAAAAAATATAAATATCTTTTCAAATTTCAAAATCCAAAAAACAAAGATTTCTACATGTAAAATCCATCGATGATTGAACATTAAATCCAAATCTAAACTGATGACTCACCTATATAGTCCAAGGTATTTACATATAATATCTTAATATGATATTTTTTCTAGAAAGAAAAATTATGAAACTTAGAAGAACCATACATCAATATTTCATCATTAAGATGAAATGTCTGGAATCATGAATATAAATGATCACACATTCACTATGACATGACATTGATTTTTTTAAACAATATCTCTCATTTTACGTATGTATTTTTAATACCTTGTGAGGGGATTGAAAATTTTTTGAGTGATGAGTTATGATTTTTCAACCTAAGAGTAAAATGGGATCAAAAAATCTTTATCACCAAAAGTCATTGGATGAAATATTTATTTTTCTGATTTAGTTTATTCCATGATGATTCCTCCTCTTATAAAGATTTATTATATTATAATAAATCTAAAATGAATCGCTTAAAATATTTTTAAAATGAATGATAATTATATTGTTCATTTTTTTTAATTTTAGTACTCCAATTATATTATGTTTCAAATGATAATCACTCCAAGAAAACTCCATCAAATAATTACCCCAACCAAGATAATAAAAAACATGAAAAAAAATTCAATATTTCAAATCAGATATATAATAACCAATGTGGAATAAAATTTAAAAAATTCTAATAAAATATCTTAATAGTATATTAATTAAAAATAATAAAAAAAGTATCATAAACGTAACCAAAAAAATAAAAAATTTAAATCATTTCAACTTCAAAATAAGAAATTTTAAATTTTAAATAATTATATTTCAAATAAACTAAATTTAATCAAACCTCATGAATAATCCCATCATGCTTTTTGAACATGATTTATCTTGTTTTTTGAATAAGGGACATCCTCACAAAAAAGTTTAAAATTAAAAGGAAATAATTTAACATGTATTTTCAATATAATTATAAGATAAAATAAAGTAAAATTTCCCATATAATTTAACATTATAGAATTTTGTAACTATAACAGTTGAAATTATTTCCATTATAAATCTATGAAAATAATTTCTCCAATACTTTACTCTTTATTGATGTCAATAGTTCGATATAAATATATGTTTTCAATTAAAAATAACATTTTAAGTGCATCTATCCAATATGTAGAAATTATAAATGAGAATTCACTTTGGTGCACACATATTTGATTAATGTTGCCCTATTTTCAATTGTAAATCTAATGTTATGTCATTCCCTATTTGAAAATGATACGTACAATATAAAATTAAAATTAAACATAATATAAAACTATTCAAATAATCAAATATACATGTCTAGTTTGTTGTGAAAATTCACCCACTCATCACCATGTATATAGCATATCGGGCATGTTTAAAACACTTTTGGGGAAAACACACAACATCCAATTTCACTAATATAATTATAATTTAATGTGAGTGGATTTTTAGTTATTAAAAATAATACATTAAGAAATAAATGTTCAATACCCTACAAGATAAAAAAATATCCAACACTAAATTTCATTATTTGAAATATTTTATAAATATATATTACTCTTTCTATATCATTCATTATCATCATTATTCTTGAAATATGTTATGGGTAAAATATATATATTAATATGTCGTATCATATTAAAAAAAGTGTATAATGTTATCTAATAAAAATCCAACATAATTATGAACGTTCATTAGTTTAAATAAATTAAAATAATTGAAAGAAATATGATAATTGACTTACAAGGATAATATTAACATCATGTTGATTCCTAAAAAAATCAAAATACAATCTCCATGATATCTCTTATTTAAAATCATCACAGCCATTTCACACCCAAATATGTTAGCATCCATTGGAATCTCATAAAATCTCATCAATAAATATGAATATGTTGATAAATTATAAAGTCCAGAAGTAGCAGTGTCTAAATATATAGTATCATTTAAATGTTGTTGTATAACTAGAATAGATTAAACCATTAACGTATTATTATAAAAAATATAGTAAATTATTTAAATATTAATTTTTTTAAAAATTAACAGTAATATGAATTAGAGGAAATTATCTATACATATCTCAGTTGAAATTTGTCATAAAAGTAAAGGTTGAGAAAATAAAAAATCCCAAATACTTTTTCCAACTCTGGTGATCTCATTTGACATAATCAGGACTCTTATTGATCTATTTATAATATCATGAATTATGACTCTAAGCCGGTCCATCTCTTTAAAATGATGTTGAGCGATATCCCCAATATAAAATGTATTCTCATATTAAAAAAATATGATACTTGGGATCATCAATATATAACACATTAAATATTGGAATTTGTAGAGGGGGATATGTATAATAGGGATATATAGGTTGAGGTGGAGGAGTATGATAAGTATATGATGGTGGAGGAGTGGGATCTGCAGCCTGAAACTATCATTATATGTCTATAAACAATTGTTATACCTATAAAAACCAAGGATATATATATATATATATTAAAACATTTTTTTAAAATTAATTTTATTAAATAAAAAAGAAACGAATGACCATAAAGGTATAGCTCCATTTAATCTTGGAAACAGAATCATTTTTTTCATAAGTGAACTACTTCAACACCCACTAAGTTATTCATAACTGTCACACTTTTTTAGAAAACTCATACATAATAAATTTCTTCATAATGTGGGGAATGGAAATTAAGAAAGGGTGAGTTCAAATTATCAGTAAGGGTAAATAATGAGTTATATATAAACATAACATGAGCACAAGGGTATTAGAATAGATTACTAACATTTGAAAATTACACCCTGTATATTAGAGACCATTATCTTGAGTAATGGGAAAAGGGGTTATAATTCATGAGACATGAATCATAAGGGAATAAAATAACATGTTCTATGATATAATTTTAGTGATATAAGACTTGGACTTGTTGCATACATATAATCATAGAAAATCATTTCATTACAAGTTCAAGGCTCAATAAAGTTACTATAATAGTGGAATGGGTTCACTCCCCAAACAATCATAGTATTCAAGGTTCAATCCTTATAATATCATAATGGGAAGATTGTCTTACTAAAATGGGTTCACTCCCCATTATAGTTATTTTAATCTCATGAGATATCAATATTTACCTAAATCATTAGAGTGATATATGAGCCTCACTCATCATAAAATATAAATCATACACATTTGCACCAAGATATAATTAAACAATAATAATATTAGAACCCATGAAATGAAATGGGTTTAATAATCATTCATAATAACATATATTATTTAAAGTAAAAACATTTTATAATCGTTTAATCATTTTATCAAATAAAATCCCATGTAAAAAAGAAGTTGTATTATATATATTTTTTCATCTTGTAAGCCATCGAAGAGAAATTAGTTTCACAAAAGTATTTTTCACCAAAAACATAATTAATACACTGAGATAATAAAGAAGTATTCATTTGATCATATCCAGAGTAAATATTATGTGACATTAATGAATTTAATCATATATAGAAAATGAATTTGAAAGAAAAATAAATTGGAACATTTCTTGAGGAAAATATCCCTTCATTGAGAATAAAAATTATTATAATTAATAATTAATAAAATATTAAGGTTTCTATTTTCATTTAAGATAAAATATAAAAACATATTTATTAATCTTTAAAATAAATTAATTTTCATGTTTTTACGAAATATTTTTATGTTGTACACATAAAAGTAAATATTGCCTTTATATTTTTAGTAAAATCCAAATAATGCTTGTTTTGGAAAACTACAAGGAGATTCCTTTCAGAAAAAATTTCGAAAAATCAAAACATTGATAAAAAATTAGTAAATAATTTGGATAATTTTGAAAATAAAATTTGAAATTATTTTTTCAAAAAATGGTTTCGGATGAAAAATGGATTTTCGACTGAAGAGAGAAATAAAGATGACTTCTCTTAAAAACATTATTTTTGTATCTTGAGTGAATAAAGAGAGGAAAATAAAGGGAAAATATTTAATCTAATTAAATAACCATAGGATAAAAAAATTCATGAGTTTATTTAGGGATTTATCATAAGATTTTATCATCGGAATCATAATCATAAAAAAATAATCATAATTGATGAGATTATAACAAACTACCTTTACCAATTTCATACGCATTGAATCATAAGTTCCATTAATGATAAACATAATATTAAAAATAAATTATCATTAAATAGATATATTAATTAAATATAATTTTAAATTATTTGTATATATTCCTTATCAAGGAATATAGGTTCAAAACCTGACACATGTCTCAAAGAAGAAATATTGGCAGAAAACTCCCTTACCTTAAGTCTCAAATTCCTTCATACATGTTCAAAAATCCTATATAATATATATATATATATATATATATTAAATAATCATAACTAAATATATCATACAATATATTATTTACATATGACCTTTTATTAACAATTCTATGTTAAAGTCATGTTCCGTGCAATAATTTCTTTGTTTTTCATGAATGTTTTTATTTGTTATTTTTCATACTATTAATTTTATAATTACACCATAATATAAAAAAAATTAGTTATTATATAAATATATTATAAATTCATTACATATTTATTTATATTAATCTATTATTGATAGATATAGAAAATGAAATACACTGTTCATGGAAACAGTAGGCCATATGTACGCATGAACGTTGTTTCAATTTACTAGACGGATAATAAAAATAAATTTAAATAATATATTAACATTAGAAAATAATATTTATGTATATATGTAATATATTTCACATAAATTAATTAAATTTTTCCCTTATTACCTTCCATGTAAAATGTATGTGACAAATAGATCACATCGCTTCATGGGGTGGTAGTCCGCTGTACACACAGACGACGTTATCATAATCTTTATGGAATAGAAAATTATAAAAGTATATATGATAATATAATAAAAACTTATATTTATTTTAAAAAAACATATATATATATATATATACATTATATACATCATCAAACCAAATTATGAGATGTTTTGATTAAACATATTCCGCATTGGTTTGTGAGTTGGTAGCCTGTTATACACACAGGCACCGTTATCATTTCCCATTTGAGGGAAGATGATATTGATGATATTACGGTTTTTAACATAAAAACATGTTAGCATATAGAATATATTAATTATATTATAACAGTTTTTTCGTAAAAATAATCAAGGGATATGGAGTAATAAATAAAACAAAAAAACTCATTGAAAAACATTACCTCTTCTTTTGGTAACCTCCTTGGTTTTGAACCAAAAACCATACAAGGATGAATTAATGATAAAAGAAAGGATTATATGATGATTGAATGTAATTAAGTGAGGTATTATTTACAGTATTATCTATATAAGGGGTTTTGATGTGTGAATAGTATAAAAGAGGTAGTTCCATTTTTTATGTGAGGTGGTGATACACTTGTAATTTTCGAAAACAAAATGTGTAACCACATTTTTCACATTTAAAAAGGATAAAAATGGACCAATATCATTCATATACTATATAAGGTCTATATATGTTCATAAAATTGGTTTTGGAAAAGTATTTTGTCATATTAGAACTAATGTTTTTTGTTTGACTCCCTATAAACCCATTTTTACCTTAATCGTGATAAATACTTTTATTATATTATCTAATAAGTATTGTATAAAATTAATTCTACCACATTAGATAATATTAATTATGAATTTTCAAAATATGAAATAAATTTTTTAAAATTAAATTCACATAAGTTTACAATTTTAATTTAAAATTAAACCCACAGTCATGATGAGAAATGTGTTTTCCAAATAGATAATGTTCAAAATATTAGAATGGTTTTATATAAAAATTCCATTTTTAAATGATTAAAATAACTTAAATAAGATTAATATATATATAATTGAAATAGTTTTTGCTTTAAAACCATATTAACACAAAAATTAACCTTTTAAATTATTGAAATAAAAATATAGTTTTCAATAAAAACCAGTATATTGAACTATTAATTTAAAAATTAATATTTTTCTAAAAATACAAAAAATTAAACCAAAGATAATTTCATTAAAATTAATTAAAAATTATTTATATTTTTGAAATTAATTTTATAAAATTCAAAAAAAAAAATTAATTTATTATTTTACACAAAAAAATTAAAAAATATTTTTTGAGAGAATAATATTTTCATAACAAATAAAGACATAACCCAAAATTATGTAATTTTTAATCAATCATGATTCCTTATATAAAACAATAATAATTAATATTTTAAATCTTATAATTCCAATTCATGATTCCATGTTTCATGGACAAGTAATAATAATTGTGTTTAAATAATAATATTAATAATTTGTTATGGTATGTTAAAACTTGGTGTTGCATGTGACACACTCTTTTGAAGAAATTTAATTTATTCAATAGAAACTCGAAAACTCTTGGTGTTACATTCTACCACCTTTAATATTAATATATCCCTTGAAGTTACATCACTTTGTTACAAATAACTGAGGATTGTTCTTCCTCATTACTTCCTTAGTTTCCCACATAACATCCTCAAACTGTTTGTTTCTCCATAAAACTTTGATTGAGTGACGGGTCTTGATTCATAAAAACATATCAGTATGATGTAGAGTATCAATAAGTTGTTTCTCATAATAAATATCATTTTTCTATTGTATGTCCTCTGATTTTAGTATATGTTAATGGTCATGTACTTTCTTATTTAGGAGAGATACAATGAACACATTGTGGACATGAGAGAGGTTTGGTGGAAGCACCAACCAATATGCTATAATCCTGATAAAATCAAGAATTTTATAGGGAACAATATACCTAAGGTTTCATTTCCCCTTATTCAAAAATATTATAACCTTCTTCCATTGAGAAATTCTAACTAACAACTCTTCACTAACATCAAATTACAGATCATGCTAGTGATTAGAAACATAATTTTTTTGTTGAATTTCTTCCACCCATATGTTTTGTGGATTAGAACTAACCTTCTATGCCATTTCTTTAGATATCTCAAGTCCTAATAGATTTTTTATCCAAATTCATTCCAATATTTTGGATATCTACACTTATTTCCATTGAAGGATTCATAAGGAGTCATTTTAATATTCATGTGAAATATATTATCATATAAACACTCAACTAGAAAAAGGTGCTGATCTCAACCACATTCAAATACATTTAACAAGACTTCACCATATAATCTCAGGTTTTAATTTTAATCTCTAACTAACCATCTATCCATGGTTGTTATAGAGTGTTGAAAATATACTATGTATCAATATTTTGTTTTTATCTTCACCAGAACATTGAGGTAAAACTATGATCTAGATTAAATACAATTGAATTTGTTACTTCATATGAACCTACCACTTCCTAAATGTATATCGTATATAGATAATTCAGAGTGAAATATTATCTTATTGTTATGAATTGTTCTATCTGTTTATAATGATCTACTAAAACCCATACATTATTAATCCCTTTAGACATTTAGTGGAGTCCAATGAAAAAAATCCTTGTTGATTTTTTCCATTTCCATTATAGTATAGTTAATTAATGTAACATCCACATCGAAATTTTTCTATCTATATAAATTACTAAAATAGTAAAAACCATGAAAAAAACTATTTGATATATCTCTTCATTCCATACTAGTATAAATACTATTTCAAATCACTATAAATCATCAATTTTCTTGATGAATAGATAAAGAATAACTATGACCTTACACAAACAACTCCATTAAATATGGTGTGTAAGGATCAAATACATGGTTTCTAAACTTATCATTATAGCCTGATCAAGGTTAAACTCAAGAGAATTTTTAACCTTATTTTCCATCCCTATGTCATCATTATTCACCACTTTAATCTTCACATAGAGTGATAGTTGAAAATTCAATTGAGAAAAATATGATTTCTATTATTCCTTCAGTATTACCTTATCTATCATTTGAACATCTAGAAATAATGGATATTTTTTATCAATATCATGGATATCGTATCATGATCCGTTATACTCAAAGAATTAGCCACATATTTTACATTCTAAGGGTTTAAATGAAAATTTTAATAATGATCATTAATCGTCTCATAACATACAATCTTACAAATATTCAAATCGTTAAGTGTGAAAATATATTTTAAATTTTTTGATCATTATATATATCAAACTTTTAACAATAAATATAATTCCTATATATATTTAAAAAAATAATCCAAATAACTCCAAATCATGAGTTGGGTAATTTTTCTTAAAAACCTTCAATTTTCATGAGGCTTAATATATAACCATGTAATTCTGAAGAAGAACACATCCCATTCCATTTTTGGATGCATCATAAAATATTAAACACCCTAATATATTAATGGGTAATATAATCGTAGGTTTACTAACTAATATTATCTTCAATTACATCATATTTTCCTAACACTTATATGTCCAGATGGACTTCTCTCCCTTTTGAGTTAACTCGATGAGTGGATTAGATAGTCTAGAAAAATTTTCCATATACCATCAACAACATCCATATAAATAAAGAAAACCTCAAATCTTAGTTACCTAAGTTGGTCTGTACTGATATTCAATAGCCTCTATCTTTGATATTTCTAATGATATACCCTCTCTTGAGATTATATGGCCCAAAAATGAAATTGTTTGGCATCTAAATTTCATAATTTGTAAATTTTTCATAAAATTATCTATTTTCAGAATATTCAGTATTATCCCCATGTGATATTCATGCTCTTACAAGATCATTTAATATAACATGATATCATCAATAAAGACTACTACGAAATGATCAAGGTAATCAGTAAATACTCCATTCATTAAATTTATGATGATAGCATGGGAATTAGTAAGAATTAATGAGATCATTATATATTCATATTTTTTATAGCTTGTATGGAATGTTGTATTGGGTATATCCTCATTATTGACCCAAAATTGATGTTATCCCAAATTAATTCAATTCATAGAAATGTATTGAGATCTATATAATTGACTAAACAAGTCATCAATACGACGTAGGGGATCCATTCTCTTGATATCGATATTGTTCAACTCTATATAATTAATGAAAAGTCACATAGATCCATAATTCTTTTTGAATAAGACAATGGGTACACCCTAAGGTGAATAACATGGATGAATAAATACAGTTTCAATATTCTCATGAAATTTATCATTAAATTCATGCAACATAATCAGGTCCATTCTATAGTAAATCTTTGAAATAGGTGTTTCACCTAGTATGAGTCATATCGAGAACATAACATCACATTTTGGTGGATGTCTAGGATATACTTTTGGAAATATATAAATAAAATCACACAAAATAGGCATATCATTGATCTTGGGTTTCCCCAACCATCTATGATAAACACCCCGCATTATTAGGAATCAATACCCATATAATGGATGTGATTTCCTTTGGAAATTCATATTAGTAATTTCACTGATAAATGATCATTGGTTAGTTTGTAATATCAAATTTGACTTCCCTTCCTCATAAATTAATGTGGGATTTATATGAAGGATTCCAATATATGCCTAAGACAAGTATAAATTTAACCAAAGGAAGAATGAAAATATTTACAGGAAGAACATTCCCACATATTCCAATCATAAAGTAATTGTATAGATGAGATGTCATCATCACAAAATTAGTGGTTTTCACTACCAATTCTATATCTAATTATTTGGGGGGAATCCTAATACCCTTAAAAAATTTATTATATATGAATGAATGGGTATATATATATATATATTCAATAAGACATTATCAGTTCTATTGTTAAAGGTAAGTGTAAATTTTCCCACATCATTGTCACACCCTTCATCATAAATAGTAATCAAATAAGAAATCCCATTATCCCTTTGATTAAGATGACGTTGAGGTCAGTCATCATCATTAGCCTTTATATTTGGGAACCATTTATAATTATTCCCATACTCCATAAATTTGAAACACTGGAGTGTGGGTGGATAATTCTATGAATCTTTCTTTTTATTTTCATCATTATACATCCTTTTCCTATCACTGCATTAGTTTCTTTCCTAATAAACTTCCTTTCCACATAAAAAAAATTATTAGTCCCCTTATAACAATTACTCCATCTCCTTCCTACACATTGAGCATAAAGGAAATATCCACTTATTCTTCCCATGAGTTTTATATTTTCCTTTAAATTCCATATTTATTTTCTTATCAAATCCACGATATGTATATATTACTCCAACATCCATTTCAACCTTGATAACACATCGAAAAATCTATTCATAGCTACTGAAGTCTCATATGGATAAATCCTTTCAAAAACATGGTTTTAAGAAGTTAAGAATCTGTTAACCATACTTTTAGATTAGATGATAATTCTAGAAGTGTGCCTTGAAAGTCTTGTAATATTTTCCCCATAGATACCAATTGATTCATCATCCTTTTTTATTATCTCAAGAAACTCTATCTTCATCCTCATAAAAAGAATATAAGGAATGAAATATTGAAAAATATGTTATTGAACTCATCATAATACATGGAGTCAAATTAATCTTGTTGCATTATATTCCTGATATGAACCCAACATTAATCAACTTTAGCTTCTAAATGGTACGTAGACAAAATAAATTTCTCATGATCTGGATACTGGAGGAAAGAAAATAAATTTTCAATGGTTACAATACATTTATCAACAACTAGTAAATCAGAAGACCTACTAAAATATGGTGTACATTTCCTCATAAAGGACTCCACATATTTTTCCCTCCATTAATTGTTTGGATGTCCATAATGATAAATATATTTTAAATTTATTTTAGTATAACAATGATATTTTGAATTTTATCTCCCATAATATTCTTTTACTCTGGAGGAAAATAGTTTCATTTAACATTTCCTTAATCATTATCATTGCTTCTTTAAGAACTGTCCATTGACTAAAACCAATAAAAATAACATGAGAAAAACTAATCCTAGTGAAAACCACATAATCATAAAAAAATAATTCCATATGTGTACATAAATAATATTTTATTTAAATATATGAAACCATATGTCTAAAATAAGTCATCCATGATCATAATATGTTCAAATAATTTATGATGGTTCAAAAAGTACATGTGATTTATAAAAATCATATCCCTAGGTATTTTCAAACTATGTGTGTATTAAGGCTCATTATCATGTACTAGGTAACGTATAATTAAATATTTATGTTCCTTTTTTCATAGTAATTACAACAATGTACATTTCTTCTAGAACCACAACCACATGTATTATCTTGAAAAGTATGTATATCTTGGTTAACCACATAATCTATTCCTAACCAAAACATTAGATAATTACCCAATAATTAATATTATCCTAATGGTTCTCACCTGATTTTTCTCCTCTTAGTTTTCAAAATATAATTAAACCTATCCTATGATACCAACTATAGTGACCCAGTATTTTCATACATAGATATTAAATCCTTTTTTGATGAAAACTCATTATATTACAAAAACACACACCTTTGGATCATAAAGATATAGTTACTTTTGTAATTTAGAAACATAATTAATGAGATCACGTGATCACTACATTATCTCCCACTAATTTTTTATAACATTCACCCCTATAAGAAAAATCATACATAATACATGTATTCACAATAGGTCAATGGGATAGAACTGAATGAGGATAATGGAGCTACTGGGGATGATAAAATGTATGTTGATTTGGGCATGTAGTAGGGTTACCTAAAGTGGCACAATCACTTTGAATGATTTCCTAATTATTATCCAGTTCGAGAGTTCAATAAATAGCTTATCTAGCCCTCTATGGAAGGGAAGAAGGTGCCTTGGAACAGGTACAATGATGACTAATATTTCTATTTTGTCCATGAAATATAGAATCATGGTTAGTATTCTATGATTCCAAGACTAAGGATATGTATGATCCAAATGGGTATTATTATAGAGAGAAAGGATTACTCATATTTTCCACCTCTAATGGAGATGAGATGAGAAAATATGTTGAAATACAAGATGATAGATAGTAATACCCACCTTTTACCCAAGGCTTCATATCAGCAGTGGATGTTAGGTGATGTTCTTGATCAATACTTGTAATTTCATTTGATCTTGAAAGAAAGATGGTTGATTTGGTTCTGTCACGTAATGTTACTAAATAAGAACTTGATAGAATGATGGGGAGGTCATTTAAGGTGACTTTCAATGATCAACAATATACCTGGATCAACAAGTATGACCTCATTTTAGTTGGGTGAATCAATAATTTTAAGATTTTCCTTGAGGATTACATCCACTCTTTGTACATGTTGGATTTTCAATTAAAAGATATTTCAGTAGATGAACCAGAAACTCAAGTAAAAAATATCACATAAAAATTATTGAGGTAGATTTAATCTAGAAGGATTAAATTTCACTTCAATGGATCTGTCATTTCATTTTGTTGTTGAACTCATGGTTTCTCACATTTACCTTAAAATTTTATGAATAATAAAAATTTAATTATCAGTAACATCAAATGATATCATCATTGATGGAAAATTATTGTGAAAGAAAAACAAATTGTAATGTTTCTTGAAAATATTTTCCTTTCATAGAAAATATCCATATGAAAAGTAAAAAACCATTAATAAATTATTTGAATCCTTTTACTATAAAATAAACTTGAAAATTTATAAATAAATACCAAAGGAAAATAGTAGTCTTGACATTGGGAAATCTTTTTCATGTGGTAAACGTTATTACAAATATTCCGTTCACATTTTTGGTAAAATCCAAAAGGGATATGTTTTGGAAAATGTAAATGAGATTCCATTCAAAAAAAAATTGATAAATAAAAAATGGGTAAAAATATATTTAGTAAATAATTTTGATAATTTTAAAAACATATTTATTTTTTTAGAAATATGTTTTTGTGGGGAAAATAGTTTTCGACCAAAGAGAAAAATAAGGATGATTTTTCTTAAAAACAATATTTTCGTCTCCTGAGTATATAAAGAGATGAAAATGAATGGAAAAAATATTCTTAGGAAAAAACAAGAGGATAATGAAGTTAATGTGTTTATTGAGATATGTATCATAGTATTTCATAATCATAATCATAATTATGAACAATCTCGATAATCGTTGACATTGTAACACAAAATCGATACAACTTTTGTATCTTCTGAATCATAAGTTCCATTACATATTAAAATAAAATGAAAAAATAAATTGCATGAAATAATGATATTCATGAAATAACTTGTTAAAGTGGTTGTATATACACATCATAAAATATTATAGGTGTATAACATAACATACATCTCAAAGAAGGAAAATTGGCCAAGAAATCCCATACCTTAAGACTCAAATTCCTTCATACACATTAAAACCTGCTGTATTATAAATATAAGTTTAATATAAATATATTATAGAACAATAATTATATATATAATACCATATATGATTTACATAGGATGTTTTATTACATGTTTATTAACAAATCCATGATAAAATCACGTTTTGGGCAATAATTACTTTATTTTACATATTGTTTTTATTTTTTTATTTTTGGTCCCCTTACTATTATCATGCTTCCATAATTTACATAATTATAATGATGATATAAATATCACAAATATTTGTTATATATATATAGTTATATTTGTAGTAATCCATAAATATTTTAGATAGAAAATGAATGACATGTCCATTGAGATGGTAGGTAATATATATGCGTGAACACGGTTTCCATTTCTTCTACGAATGAATAAATAAATGTAATAATATAATAAATTTAATTAAAATATATATTTCATATAGAAAACATATATTCATTAAGTGTATCCCTTATTACCTTCCCATAAAAATGAAAGTGCAAAATGGAACACATCGCTTCGTGAGGAGGTAATTCCCCATACACACGAATGACGTTATCATATTCTCTATATAATGGAAAGTAAATATATATATATATATATATATGATAATATATATAAATATGTATATTTTATATTAAAAAGAATATATATATATATATATATATATTATATCTATCATCATACACAATCATGATAGGTATTGGTGGAAATCATGTCATTTCGGTTCGTGAGACGATAGTCTATTGTACACCTGAGAAATTTTATTACTTCCCATTTTAGGGAAGATGAGATGGATGCAGATCATGATGTTTAAAAAAACTCACCATATTTACAATAATTATTTTATTATATAATCATGTTTTAATAATAAAGGAATGATTTTTCAGAAGATATAAAATATAAATTCTTGTTGACGAATGGTTCCTCTTCTTCGGGTAAACTCCATGGGTTTTAACCAAAACAATTTATAGGATTGTTTAATAATGAATAAAACAATTTATATTATAATATTATGGAATTAAATAAGGTATTTTTTCATTTATTTTCTGAATAAAATGGGTTTCTAAGTGTGAAGAGAACAGAAGAGGGGTGGATATTTATAAGTGAGGTGAGTGGTACACATGTAATTTTTGAAAAGAAAAATTGGTACCAACATTTTTCTCTTGAAAATGACTCATGAAATGTTCCATTATAGACCAATGAATATATATGGTCCCAATATGAACATCCAATGGGTGTTTGAAATGTCTTGGGACATTTTTAAAATGTATCATTTTAGTTTAACCCTTGGTAGACCCATTTTTACCTTAATTGTGGTAGATAATTTTTACTATTTTTACTATTAAGTATAGAAAAATTTTAGATCCAAATTATTAAAAAATATAAATTACTATTATTTCAAATATATACTCAATTTTTTCAAAATTTGTTTCCTAAAAGTGGAAAATATTAATTTACAATTAAACACGTTGTTGCAAAAAGAAGACATTTTTCCAAATAAAAAATATTCAAAATTATTAAACAATATTTTTATAAAAAATAATTATGAAAATGAATAAAAGGAAATAAATTGAAATAATTGATATTTAATTGACTTAATTTCACTTTTATATCAATTTAAAAAAAATAATCTTATAAATTATTGAAACAAAATGATATTTTCAATAAGAACTCGAATTCCAAACTATTCAACGGAAAAAGTAATTTTTTTGAAAAATAAAAAAGTTAACCTTGGATAATTGTTATGTGAAAACTAAATAAATAAATATAATTTTTTAAAATTAATTATATATAATTTTCACAAAATATTTTATTATGTTTCATATGCATAAATAAAAATTCATTTTTTGAGAAAATTATAATTTTGAAACATTTAAAGTGTTTTCCCAAAATTAAGTGATTTTTTATCAGCATGTTTTCATTATATAAAACCACTACAATTAATATTAATTTTTTTATTCCTATTAATTATTCTATGTTTAATGTTATATATTAATAATATTAGTGTTCAAATAATAATTTTAATAGTTTTTCATAATTTTAACAAACTCATTTTCATGTGTAGCATCGGATGTTGAAGAAATTTAATTTATCTAAAAATATCATTAATTTTTTTGTGTTACAATTCCAAATCTATAATAATCTCCTCTACTACTTCACAAAACTGCTAAAATTTTGATTATAATGATTTTATTTTTCATTTATATACATATTCCTTTGAATAAACTCTTGAATGATCGAACATTTTTTAACCAATGTACCCTCATCATATCCTAATATGTGGCCCGTGTTTTTTGGGTTTTCCCAATGTATTATCTGAAATAACCTTCATACTCAAAAATATGAGGTCTGTTATTTTCTCTTCTCATTGAGATATTTCTATATATAAAATTTGAAAAAATCATTAGTTAATAAATATTTATAATGAGATTTAATAACATAAATAACATAAATAACACCTTACTAAACTCTCAGATACAAAACATAACTATTTTATACAATACATACCATTTTTTATCATTCAGGATCTCTTCCATTTTTAATGTCATGATGGGGGTATGGAGGGTCAACCTATACATAACCAAATGCTTTACCTATCATTTTGTGAAATAATTATTCCATTATTTTTTCATTTAATAATTTATAACCTCTAATTGATAAATTATCAGGTTTTGGATTAATTTTTCTAATATTATCTCATCCGTTTCTATAATTTAAGAATAAAAAAATATTTATAATGTCATTATTATACAAGAAACTTCTAAAATTTTAATATTTCACATACCAAAATTGATTAACTTCAAATACTTTTAAATAACTACTTAAATGTATCATTATCTATAAAATTTTATATATCTCTTATATTTTTACTTTTTATTACCCAAACAAATGAAATATAATGTTACGGTTGACTTAAAATCCCACCATATCTTAGCATAAAAAGATTTAAAATTCATCCTCACATATCTATGATCAGGTACATAATAGTTTGTCTAATAAGAAGTGAAAAAAGCCTATATTAATAAAATTATGTTATGATAAGTAAAATAGTAATAAATGGGTTTAAAAAAATTACCTCTGATGATTGTGATATTTTTTTCTTAACAATTTTTCAATCAAAAATCAAAATGAAATATTTTTTCATGCTTACATTAAAAAAAATGTCTCAAATTATTTTGAATTTGGACACGTAGGATTATAATTATCATTAAATTTAACACATATATTTTTTTACTTTTTTGGGGAAACTTAAAAATAAATAAATGTGTGCTACAACATTTACCAACCCTAGAACCATTTTCTTCCCCTATGGAAGTAAATGCCCCTATACAGAAGGATGAGAAGAATAATCAATATAAGCATGTGTACGGTTACCCCTAGAAGCCTATAGTGATTATGATGTTTCATATGACATTATAATATAAATAAAATTAGAAAATTAGTATACACATATAAAAGTCAAACTATTACATATAAAACTAAATAAAAATTTAAAAACAATCAAATAAAAAGTAAACTAAACCAGAAAATTTTTCATTGGTATTTATTAAAGTAGATAACCAAATTTATAATAAAATTAATGAAAGCTGAAATGATATAAACAAAGGAAAATATAAATTAACTAAAATATTATACAAAATTAAATATTATTTAATAATATCAATGCTTTTTTTTAAATTATACAGAGAAAAAACAATACAAACAAACCACTCTTTATCATTTTCATTGGTGTAGTTAAAAAAATTGATAAAAATAATACTAACTATATTCTTTATCATATTCATTAGTAGTCAATAATGTTAAAATGACACTAATAATATTTATAGAACTTAAAATTATACATACAAATGAAAATAAATCTTATGTAAAAATATATACAAATCCAACAGTCACATATAAAGATGAATAATTGAAAAATGATAATGAAAAAACTAAAATAATCTAAAGAAATTATAATATTTGTTAAAATATGTGTTTTATGTAAAAAATATTAAAACAAATACATATAAATTTTAATTAAATTTTAAAAGGCAAGGAACAAATAAATAGATGTTACACATAACATTAGGATATTTCTAATGGTTTATTTTCCCATTTTCCTTCTTCATGATCATTCTATATCACCACTACAAAACTGGTGTTTAATAGCATTGATTAATGGAATCTTTATTAGTTTTCTGTTTTTAGCACTGATAAAGGACCCATTTAATAGTTCCTTTTTTTAGTTCTAATAAAGGGTAACCTTTAGCAGTGCTTTATTTCTAGCACTGATAAAGGATATCCTTTATCAGTACATTATTTTTAACACTGATAAAGGGTAACATTTATCAGTGCCATATATTTTTCACCCATAAAATATTCCTTTATCATCTATTCATTAGTACTTTTAAAGGTATGAATAAATAAAAAATTAAAAAAGAAATTTTATTTAAATTATTTCAAATTTTATTAATTAAATAATTATTGTTATAAAAATAAATCGATAGTATGATATATAAATTTTAAATCCTAATAAATGGTATTTATTCAATATATAGATATAAAAAAATAAAATTAAACAAATTAAAGTATAAAAATAGTGTAAATTGAGAATTATATTTAACATTTTATTAATTAGATGATTATTGAAATTGTTAATAAATATCATATATTAAATATATAGATATATATTCTTGTATATAAATAAGATTTAAATATTATAAAATATTTATTATCATTACATTAAATAGTCATATATTTAGGGAATAATTGTTTATAATTAAAAATTAATAGGAATTTAAATTACTAACTAATTTCATAGAGTAATGGACATACAATTGAATGTCATTTTATTTTCCAATATAACATAGATAAAATGTGTGTTATATTGATTTTACATATATGTAATTAATGCTTTTTTAAATATAATGAACACACATAAAACTTATCCATTTTTAATATTATTAAAGTGTACTTATTTTTAATTAATTAAATTTACTCAATTTTAACGCGCATGCACTTAAAATTACATATTAATTAATAATGTTAAAATATATTTGTAAAAATATTTATAAATATAAATATATTAATAAATAAATACATTTAAACATGTATATATTATATTTATAAAATTATATATTTACAATTATAAATAAATATTTTTTTGTATTTATATAATTATAATGAAATTATTATATACATTTAAATAAATATTAAATTGATAATTAATTTACATAAATAATGAATATATTTACTATATTAATTATATATATATATATATAATTATATAAATATATAATGACAAAAATATTTTTTTTAATTATATTTATATAATTAAAAATAAATAATTATATATATAAATAATTATAAAATAATAATAAATATATCTAAATAAGGAATATATTTACTTTATTAATATTTATGTATATTTATTATATATATATATATTTACAAAAATATTATTTATAATTATAATTATAAATCCTTTATCAGAGCTTAAGTAATAAGAGATAATTAAAAGAAACATTTATCATTGTTTGGTTTAGTGCTAAAAATATGGATTTTATCATCTATTTTTTTAGCATTGATAATGCCCCAGTTTTATCAATGCTAATAAAGTGCTGATAAATATTCCATTTTATTGGTGATTAAATAACAAGTGTCGTTAAAAGGACTCTTTATCAGTTCTTTTCAAACATCAGTAATAAAATTGTCATGATCTAAATAAAAAACCAAAACTGTTGCAAATCTATCATGATATCAAAATATTTTCTTGGAATCCACCAATTTTGGGCACTCCTCGGTGAATTGAAACTCGAATAACAATAACTCACACGAATCACACAAACCCACTACCTCTAGTTGCATGAACATCATTCAAATTCTAGTGTTCGGTTGTTGTTCGTGTTTCCAAAGAAAAAACTGATATTTGAATACGAGGATCCCATATTTTCTCTTATTTAGCATGGTAGGCATGTGTTTTCCTTTATAGTCTCCCATTTTTTTTCTATATTTTTCATTTCGAGGTTTGGATATGAGGGTTTCCAATTTTCTTTGTAGGCTTTGATTTTATTTCTGTATTTGTGCTTCGGTTGGTGTATTCTATTTTTCTTTTTTTATGATCATTTTTTTCTTGAATACTATTTTAGATATCATGCTTTGGCCTTTTTAAATTGTTTCTTTAAATCAATTTTTTTCCATATACATATATACCCAGTATTTTTTGGCTGTTTTCAATCAATTTTTTTATAGGTTCAGAAAAAATTGATTTAGAAAACCAATTCTCAATCTGATGATGGGGTGAATTAGCAACAGAACATGATTTTAGGAAATTCATATAAGGGAATATATTTAATTAAATTCTATTTAAATATTTTGATGAATGGGATTTTTCTTAATTTTTTAAAATTATGTTGTTTTATTTTAAGAGAATTATTAGTATTGGTGACACATTATTTATTTATTTTTAGTTGCTCTCAATTTTCAAAATTACTATGGTGTTTAATTTATTTTACTATTTTGTGATATTCTTCTATAAGTGTTACATATATTTTATTCTCAATTTATTGTTATTTTACAATGATGTGTGTGTGTGTGTAAATATATATTTCTATCTATTTGTATAAATTTTTAGAACATATAATGTAAGGGTGATTTGATAATTATTTATTCAAAGATTATGGTTCTAGATTTCCAAATTAGGAAGGGAACATATTTATTTTCATTAAAAATTATGTTTAAATGTTCTTTTCCTTTTAAATTATGTGTATTAAAAATTCCATAGTATATATATATATATGTGTGTGTGTGTTTAAATTTGTATGGGATATATGTTATAAGGGTTGGTGTGTTTTCTCCTCTATTTCTAATATATATTGTTGATGAGTATTATTTCTTTATGCCAGCTTCTTTATAGACCTCCCTAGAATCTCAAGGATGGGTAAATGCGTATTAGATTTCCTCTCGAGAATCCTTAGGTTTCTACATAATTTGTTCCAGAAAATAGAATGGAAGTTATCAAATTTCATATATTAGAAATAATTTTAGGTTTTCATTATTATTGGTCTATATATACATTTAATTTTCATTAATAAAATTTATACTTAAATAAACAATAAAATATTGTATACTGAAGTTATTTTCAAAATAATAAAATTAGGTAACTATATTTGTATTTTTTTAAAATAATTAAACATTTAAATTTTTAAAAAATTATATTTTATGCACAATTACCCAAAATAATAATTATTTATAATTAATATAATTTATAAATTATTATTATTAGTATTTTTTTGTTTCATTAGAAAAAATAGTATTATATATATACATTGAATAATATGTTATATATTTAAGTAAATTTAAATATTATAAATAATATATTTATATATATATAATTATATTTAAATAAAGTTAATAACATAATACATAAATATATATATATGTATATGTATATATGATATATATATATATGTGTGTGTGTATATGTATATATATATAATATATATATAATTGTTTCTGGTGCTTTCATCGGGGCCCACATCTATCTTTCCAGGATGTGCTGATAGTTTCCCTGCATTCCCACTTTCTAAAGGTGGGCGACATCCGTAACTTATTCATGAACGTTTTATCCTTGATTGGAATGGCATGATGGAATTTTGGTCTCTCCTTCCTTGGATTCCTCCTCAGAATTCATCTCCCAGTCTCGGTATTCCTTATAGATTAATGTGTGGTTATTGAAACTCATCCATGTGCTATATCATTCTGGACACAGGTTAATTTTTTTTGGACATTGCAAGGGGTATCTTAGGTTAGGAACCCTCAGTCAGGGGATTAGTCCCGTTGGGAATTGTTGACATGTCTGGGCATTGAAACACTGGTACAACTGGATGTCTTCCCCTTATGATAGGGATTCTCAAGGGAGTGGATGACTGAGGCATCCCACTTTGAGTGCAGGGAATTTTATGCCATAGTCATGTCTCCATGGTTTTCCTAAGATTCCCATGTTTAACATGGGGTATGTCACAAGTTTAATGTCTAGTTGAGATAGATCGGGCTAATCAAAACACTGATTTGAGTGGATCAGATTGGTACATTCATAAGAGGAAGACTTTGGAGTTTTACTAGATTAGTGGATCAAGACTCCCAATGAGGATGGATATGAAGTAATTTGTCCCATAGAATGATGATATCACACTATTAACGCTTATTTGGACACCTCAAAGGGAAGATCAGGGGATGATTGGGTCCTAAAAAACGGGACACCAAGGTTTACTATTGGATGGGATTGAACATCGTGGAGGCCACCTGCGTACCATGTATAGAAGATAGGGATAAAAACCCATGTAGTATGAGAGGGTGAATCATGGGATGAGGGTGTACACAACAGAAAACAACATGTATACATGTTGGGGATTACGAGTGGTTAGCATCCTAGGTGCTAAAAGGAGAAATGAGATGAATGGCGCTTACATGTGGTTAGATGACCAAATGAAGGGCATGATTTCACAAGAATGTGGAGGTTTGAGTGGAATCAGGATGGATATGGATGGAGTGTAAATGGATAGAATGAGTGGAGATGGAACTGAGGGCCGGTACGAAGGTGACTATATTGGTCTTAAACCTCATAGTGGTTTCCTACATATCATGGTGGCAGGGAATCAAAGTCTTTGTAGTTCTGGGATGGGGTGAAGAGTCACCTATATAGGCAACTCATGATAATAAACACATGGATGGGGCCCGAAGGAAGTATAACATTTGGGTTGGGGAATTACCTTCTTGAAACACAAATCCTCAAGGGATAGATTAGGAAGGAACATGAGTGATGGGCATGAACCTCAGGAAGGATTCCTACATACCTTTTTCAAAAAAAGAAAAGATCAATGTCCACGTAGTACATATGTGGGGGTATTGTATCGGGGTGTACAAAAAAGATAGAAATCTGATGACATGTTAGGGAGTATGCATGGTTAGTATCCCATCGAAATATGGACACTCTTGGTTGTTGGAGTATGGTTTGAATGTGGGGCTTACACATGGTTAGTTGTCCCAAAACTAGTCTGACACCACTATGTGGGGGAACAAGGGTTTCAAACCCAAAAAGGGTACACTAATGTTTACCAGTTCTAGGGGTTGAACCTCAGGGATGCTTCTTATGTACCTTGTCTAGGAGACGGGGATAACAAACCATGTAGTTTAAATTCTTTATGTTTAATGTCACGCATTACAAAAGGGGTATATAGTTTAACATCATGATTGACGAGGGTGAGTCGGTGTGAAGCGGGCAGGACCGATGGGTGATAGACATGAGCCTCAATTAGGCCTCCTATAAAACCTGATCAAAAAGGGAAAGGATCAAAGTCCATATAGTTTGGATGAGAGGGGAATGGGGATTACAAACCAATGTCGCCAAAAGAGGATGTTAGGGTCGAAGATTACTCTAAGCCCACATGAGTCGTTCTTGGTGTGAGAAAAAAGTGGCAAAAAAGACCGAACAATCACATTGTGGAAGGTGCATCTACAATGAATGGAATAGGGTATACAAATGTTTACCAACCTAAAGAAGATACAAGGGCTTACTCTTAGAGGGAAGCCTGGGTAGGGGTCTATATATATGAGTAGTATATGGCCATTATACCCAATACACCCTGTCATGTTGGGCAATGGATTATGAATGGGCGACCCGAGGAGCACATGCTGACAACGATTAGAGGGATATGGAAGTGAGAAGGTTCTAGTGTAAATCCCCTTCATGGTCCTCTCTGGAGATGTCACTTTTGATGTTATTATAGTTTAATGTCATGTGTCAGGGATGCAGGTTCTTGGTAGTTTAACGTCCTACTGCTCGTATGGTAAGGATTCATTGCTCACTTGTAGGAATTAAATAATTAGTGCACTTTTTAACCCCTAGAGAAGGGAAGGTACCAGCGCGACAAATCACATAGGGAGAGGGGAGTGAGAAGGTGCTGGTGACCGTCCCCTTCACGATCCTCCCTAGACAAGGATCTTATACGGTGATCATTTTTTAATATCATGTGTCGGAGACGTAGGTTCTCAGAAATTTAACTTCCTACAGATTAGACGGTGAGGATTCACTCCTCACCCATAGGACTTACATAGTGGGCCCACTATTTAACCCTTGGTGAACGGAAGGCACCAACACAAAAAATATCAAATGGAGAGGGTGTGAGAAGGTGCTGGTGCCCATCTCCTTTATAGTTCTCTAGACATATATCTAACGCATTGATCCCAGTTTAACATCATATGTCATGGATGCGGGGGCTTATCATTTTAACGTCATGTAGGTTGGATGGCGAGGATTCATTCCTCACCCCTAGGACATACACAATTAGAAAACATTTTGACCCTTTGTGAAGGGATGTCCCCATTAATGTACTGATCACAGTTTTATGATGTTTGTTGTGGATGCTTGAGCTTGGAAATTTAACATCCTACAGCTCTGACGGTGAGAATTAACTCCTCAACCCTTGAACTTACATATCTGATGTACTTTTTAACCACTGGTTAGGGGAATACACCATCAATGACATATGTATATTTGGTTGTGGAGTGATCCATTGAGGGTCTCACGTTAGTGTGTCCATGCGAAGAAGTAATATCCATTAGCATGTCAATGGGAAGAAGCACAAAGTAGAGAAACACAACATGAAAAATTATCCAAGGGATTTTATAAATCACTTCGTAAGAGCCTGGGATGTCACATGGGAGAAGGGTTTGTGAAATAGGAATCCTTATAGAGAGGGGATTCACAAATCTCAGGGGCCAGAAGAGAACAAGGGGTCGCAGATCATAAGTATTCATAGAGCTCATGGGTTTGCAGAGCATAGGGGCTCACAGAGGATATGACATCACAAAGAGGATATCATTGTGAGGAATAGTTTCGTAGCCCAAGTCTGTAGTACATATGTTTTTGGAGGGTTCGTCATGAATCTTGGGTGACTTTCAATCTCCCGAGTACCCAAATGGGTCTCCTTCCTTTTTTGTGGCCAATAGTCTTTGTAATGGGAATTCCTCCATGAATAGGGGTAAATTTGAGTAAATGTATATTGTTTTCACAATTCTCAAGTTCCTCATATGCTTCATTTTTCTAATGGTTTACCGAGAAATGGTTTCTTTGTGATTTGAGTGATCAGAAAGAAAATGATTTGTGTGTTGGCCCATTTGGAGTGGGGGGATCCACGTATTAATAGGCTCAAGGTGGGTGCGAAGGGTGGAGGGAATGTTGCAAAGTAATTCATAATCCAAAAATGGAGGAAGACTCGACCATGTTTCTCATCAACACAGAGTCGATTGTCACTCCCACCTTAGCTATGAGAGAGGATTCTGGCTTCCCTCATTTTTGTAACCGTAGAGACATATGTTATTCCCTATGTGGTTCATGTAGAGAGCCCCACTTTCAATAAATTTCATCGTAGATGTGGAGTCGCCCGTCACTTTTCCTTGTGGTGGGTATAAAGAAGGCCTTATCATTGTGGAGGCTATAGTGATGGAAGGTTTTGTAGATATTCTTTGTGATGTAGCCTTTTAGGCATCTTTTTTGTGGAATTTTCTTATTTTTTTTCCAAGGCGTGGATTTTGGCACCAAAAAATGCCCCCTAGAATTGGAACTGAGGATCCAAGTAGGGTTGGATTCTGAGGTAAAAATATCCATAATTTAGAATATTGTGAAGTTGAATCATGTTGGGGGCACACAAAGTGTTCTTTGAAAACACTGCATAGTTCATCGTGAAGCTCGTCATGGAATGACACATCACGAAGCTTAGGGGTCATCTCCTATAAATAAGTGTGATGACCCCTCATTTTTCCTCACTTTCTTATGTATCCTTGTGATTGAGTTCTTAGATGTTGATGGTTTGTACATTCCATGATTCCTCATTGCAAACTAGATTTCACTAACTGGTGCTTTGCAATGCTATTTAGTGGATTTGCTACACCACGATCCAGGGCTGATCTTTATCGTGAACTGATCTCGTATATTGTATGACAATGCAATGCATGATCTATATTTTTGAATGAGAATTACAATGAGACTCTATGAATGCGCTCTACAGATGAGCTTTGTGATCGAGTTCTTCAAACCAGAACAGGATGAACTAAAGTCTTTGGGTAAAATGGAAAATCACGAATCATCTCATGGGGTCCTTGTGGATGATGCTTGAATTAATGTAATTGAGAACAATATGGTGATCAGAGAATGTTTGAGAATCCAATCAAATCACAAATCCTTGATGAAGATGATGTTAGAGAACCGAAAGAACTACCCACTCTGCCAAAGACTTGCATTGTATGGCTTCAGTTTGAGGGATGATGTCCCTATCCCTAATGTAATAATGGAAAATTAGATTATTAGTTCATGAGCACATCGTTCCAGCACCACTGGTCCAGGGATACTATTGGACATGCATGGGAGGATCATATGCCTGTTAATGATTATTGCCTATAAAATCACACAAACAACATTGATGAGAAAGCAATGAAGCTCGAGGAATCTCCCACACAATACCATACTATTCAGAAGGTGGATTTTGGGAACCCGGAGAAGGGGTGGACTGACGAGTGGGATCTGCGCTAGGGTGAAAATTTCATAGATTATTGGGCTTGGGCCTACTAGTTCTGCACCTCCTATTAAGAGTTTGGGGTAGAGCAGAAGTGGGTAGGATTATATGAAGCAGTGTGGGCTTCTCAATTCCACATTAATTAGCTGAAGAGCATTATATCTGAGTTTTTCAGCAGGTGGCCATAGACAACCAAAATTTTTCACCTTCACCACGGGGAAGATGGCCTTATCCTCTAGGGCCTCCATCAGATTACTGGGATCCCAATTCTTTGGAATATTTATGATGAATTCCTCCTCACGTATAATTCATGGGAGGATCTGGAGTATATTTTGTGAATGGAAAAGGCTATAATGAAAATGTTTTTGGGTGAGGATAAGCAGTCAGTGAGTGATATCCACTTCAAGATTTTGTTTGAACATTCCATAAATATACCACTGAAGCACACTACTGAAGTTTAGGAGGCTCCAATGAAGCTACTGAGAAGGCCTCGACCTTTTCCCAAAGAGGGAGCTCAGCATATCAAAGAGAATTCCAACTAGCACATCCAAGGGGCCATCCAATAGAAGCACTGGGGGTATAGTGTCAACACTTAGTAAAAACTGGTTGTTAGGATGGATGGGGTCATTTCTCTGCTCATTTTTGGCTTGATATTTCTGGACTAGGATGAAAAAAAAGGTGTGCGACCAAGCACATTTAGTATGGCATCAATGCTGGTGATGGGGGAGCATATCCATCTAGGGATCCCAATAATGGTCAAATTATACAAGGTGTTGTGGCACATTGGAAAAGGGAAAATGAAACTATATGTATGAAGACTGATCCACTTCTTATATGGGTAGAGAGTGGAACACATTAGCACCAACAAATATCTGAACCCAATTTCTCCTCCGGGGTCCGACATCTGACCTGCCATTCTGAACATTATAGGGAGATTTATGGCCAAGATGACTCCACTGATTACACTGAATAATGTTTGGATGGTGAATTTATTCAATTTTCCCTCTATTCCTTCTACCTATGGAATTAGTCACCATTAAATGGTAGGTAAATGAGGAGTATAAGTCCTACCTCTTGGCCTCGCCAATTAGTGTTCTGGGGGAATGGGTGGACCGTGAGCCCATATACAACCTTTATACCCCGCAACGCTTTGTGATATAGTTCTGGTGCATGAAGAAACTAACCCCAAAAGTATATATTAAGGTAATCCATGAGGATCACCCATGTGTGATGAGGTAGATGTGTCTCATGTTTACACGAGAGGACATCAAGACGTAGAATGTGCTACCTCTACCTAATTATGATTTTGGGATCCCTAAGGAATATTCCACGATCTAGGAGTCAGCTTACCAAGGGGAGATATTAAAGTGATGAACTATCCATGTCCATGATGGTGTGACTCATCCACCTCAAAGTATAGGTTAGAAAACTGAATGAAAATATCGCAGTATCCGAAATGATGCACATCAGAGTGGTGGGGATGCGGTTGGGCCAGTGATTCCAAGGCCTGTGCCAAGTGGAGGAAAAAAAGAATCAGTGGAACTAGTGACCCCAGCTAAACATATTTCTGAGGGAGAATGGATAGACAAAGGGTTATGTAGGATTCCCACCCAGGACCCTAGGAAGCAATTGTGCCATATAAACATACCCATAGATGTTGTCTTTTCAAATGCTTGGGATACATGGGACATCATCATTCAATTTGAAAATCAATTAAAGATGTGGGATCAAATCAAACAAATCTAGATTGATCTATCAGAGATAGGTCATTCCAAGGCCTGATTTTTAGTGTCTTAGGAAAAGTGGGAGAAATATGTTGTTGAACTGGAAAACTATGTGCATTCTAGTGGCACTCCACATCCAACGAAGAACTGGGTGAAATGTTTTCTCAATCAAATAGTACTACCATTACTGTCTATAGCTAAATTGAGGGAGATCTTACCCTTACATAAATAATCAGAAGATTCCTCCTAGGGGGGAAGAGGATGGAAAAGAGGGCCCCTAAGAGGAAGTTAGGGTTGCAACCTAAGAGCTGGAAGATCTTTTCAAAGCCCTTGAGGTAAAATCCAATCTTCTACACAGTGGAACTTTGCAGGCGACCCAATTGTTTTTCTTTACCTCACACATGTCTGGTATAGGTTAGCCTTGTAAGGAAACCCCATTCATGCATGACATTGGACATAACTTTGGGATCTACATCTGGGACAATGGTTATTATAGATTTTAAAAGATCTGTGATGCCTAGGGTGGTTCTTATAGAGTCTTTAGAGTTCTCGACTATATATGGGGGGCCACATCCTGGAATTCATGTAGTTGAAATTTGAGAACAAGACTCGGTGTTCGACCTATGTAAGTCTTCTTCTTTGTAGAATCCGTAACTGTTGTCTATTGAACCTGTCCAACCGACATTTGTGTATTCTTGAATGAAAAAATATTCAAATGGCATGGGTTGCACTAGTGAGTATAGACGAGGCTTCTTCCACTTCTTTCCCCTGGGGAACACTAATAGTCATGGAAGTGGATGCTCTTGCGGACCAGAGCACATCAATCATGATTACAAATATGTCTTCATGCAGGATGGGTCCTAAGATTACTGTGGTGTAATCTGGCGATGAGGATCAATCTAATGACAGGGAACCCAACCCACCTGACATGAAACTTATTGAAGACCCCATAGGTGATTTTTTGGATTCGTTCCCAACATATGAACCTACCAACCTGGAGGATCTGGATGAGACTACTTCTGATGAAGAGGATACTAATTTCGTCCATTATGAGATATGAAAACAAGTCATGCGCTTCCTCAAGGGGAACCCAGAGGTAGACTCGATAATACATATGAGGAGAAATCATTCCTAGCTACATGAAATATGTGTGGGAGGAGAGGATTCCTAACCCGTCATATGTTTATTTGAAATTACATGGATGAGAAAACATATGAACATGACTGCAACCTCGATATTAGATAGAAGCAAAAGAAGTATGTCAATAACAACAAAAATCTATAGGCTAGGAAAGATATCCAATGCTTGAGGGTGTCAGAGAATGAAAATTTTGTTTTCATAGATGCACAATCGGGACTCATATCGCAATTGAAGTCACAATTGATAGAGGTTTATGAATAGATGAGGCAAAAACCCAAGATATGGATATTACCCGAGCTAATGTTGATCAGGCATAGATCAGGGCCAATAAACTGCACCCCATTTCTATTGAAGATGAGTGTGATCTTAGTAGGTGACAGAAAATCCTCGATGTCACAGGCCAGAGGGTGGTGGAGCCAAGAGGCTCCATTGAAGAGGTCAACCTATCTGATGGAGGGTTCAATCCATGGGCATTTTAATTTACATGAACCTAAAAAAATACTTTCATGATTTCTTGTTTATTATGGTTGTGTTCATGAGTCTCTTTATCTACTTTGATTACTGCATCTCTATCACATCCACGCACTATCATTGGATCAGTCCCTAAGCTAACATGGGTCATCAACAATTTGAGAAACAAGGGATGACCACATATTTATTCACCTTGAAAAAGAGAGTACAATCCATTCAATGAAAATAAATGTTCTGAAAGATTACATTTATTTTATGGGAAGAGAAAGGGTCCATGGTTGAAGAATTGGATTCTCAAAACAGGAAACCTGTTCTCCCTCAACATGATCTAGTGCACGAGTAGAAAAATACTAGGGGTGTTGGAGTAAATAAAAACTAATTTGAATGATGAATGTGAATTACGATACCCAAAATTGAGAATAAAGTGAGGATGGAATGATGACAGAGGATAGATATTGAACAAATTCAAAACATAGCATCTGCATCACGTTAGCCTAAAATGGGGACAAACAAATGATGGTCAACTACTGACTACATTTGAAAGCATAGGACCATACTAGAAGTTTCCTATGATGTCCTCTGAATTGTTGGACTAGGATGGTAGGTGATCCTTAAGGCCGAGCATCCTAACCATTAGGGGGTTCCTCTAAACGTGAGAGGGAATATGGATCCAAAATAGAGTGCACACAAAGCATGGTGATGGAATGATGTGATGTTTGGATAAATTCCAACACTCTAGAAATTACGCCACCATGATGAAAGTACAATATGTGAGCATGTAGTTCTAAATCGAGATCATACCTACCTCTTGGAGGGACTCATCTGGTGAGGACATAAGATGGTATACAATGTTATGTCATGTAAATAGGGATGATATGTGTGGTGTTTAACATCATGTTGTGAGGAAAATGCTGGAATATTTAAATGTTTTATGATTAGGGTATTACACATAGTTTAAGGTCATATTTCTAGGACCCTGGTCAATAATTTATTTACATGTTACATGGAATAGGTACACATAGTTTAAGGTCATGGAATTCGGCAAATGAGTAGGGGAAAATAACTAGGAATGTTAACAGTCATGGGTCTGAGCTCAAAGCAAAATTTCAGTTGGTCACAAAATATCCCAAAAGGATGAGACTCAAGTCCAACATAGTGCTTGATCATAGAATGGTCAGTGACCAACGCTGGTGGGGGAAATCCTCTCTAGTAAAGAAATTGACTCATCCCATAGTTATCATGGGAAATCCTAAACTAGTTCAGGGAAGGGCCTCAGTTTTATTTCATTTATCGAGGAAAAGGGTATCCCTAATGGAAAATGGGCAATGTGGTTCATAACCTGACATGAATAGGAACCAGAGAGGTCAACACCACATATCACATTCCTAAAAGGGTATTCAAGGAGAATAAATTCAAGATAGGGAGTTTACCATTTAGCTGGCTAGACCCGGGAATCAGAAGCATGAATATATCTACGTATCCTGAAATAGCAGGAATCAAGACTTACGTAGTTATTTGTATTTTGATCAGTTTAACGTCATGTGGTGTGGATGACAGTGTTATAGTTAAATGTTGTATGGTAAGACCAATGGGTCACAAAATCTTGTATATAGATATTACCCTATCACAACCCCTAAGAATATATGAGCCATGCTTAATGTAGAAAAAAGTAATTGTTAGGCCTCTCTATCTAATGAGCGCGTGCAGTGATGGAAAGGAAATATTGAGTGGGAAAATCCTAGACAAACCAACATTCCTACTTCACATACTCAAATGTCCAGAGTTACAACACCCGGTTTGTTGAGGGTCTGTAAAACAGAAAGGGGCATTAAGCATGGGATTCATAACATCTAATATTTGGGACACAATTAAGGAGGTGTGATGATAAAGGATAACTATTGAATATGTTGTAAACACAACATTCATTTCATAGGATCCTAGAATGGGAACAGACAAATGAGGGTCGACTGGTGACCATATTCAGGATGGAGGGTTTGCATTAAATTTTTGTTGAAAATCCTTGAGGGCATTGGCACATGACAGTATGATAGCACTGAGTACTAGAATACATACCTTTAAGGGGTTTCTTCAGATGTAAAAGTTAATGAAAACACAAATTAAGGAATGAGTGAAGCACGAACATTACCCATGATGTTTAAGAATCATGTAGGACGGGTGCATGCAGTGGTAATCTCAAAGGAATTATATGAAATGGTTATTATAAAACTAAGATAAATGAGGACCAAATAGTTCTACACCACACCACATACCTTATGGATAATTGAGTCCAAAAGGGACATGGGTGAAAAAAAGGTTGCAATTGGACCACATGTAGGAAGTCTGGGCATCACTACGTATCCCATAAGGATGGGATTCGAGCTACACATAGTTCTTAAAGATGGTATGGTGGGAAAACAATAACGAAAGGGGGAAATGTAATCTTGAGTGAATACATCATATGGCTGGGTAATTTATCATAAGAGAGCTAGTGGGTTTAGAAGATATATTTAAGAATCGTACAACAAGTACATAAGGGATCTTAGTTTATGGTCATAGAACATAGAATATATAGTGATACTTCTAAGGTGGAAATATGTAACATGGTGCTACAAAGAAATCCTGGAATGAATGAAGAAAAACAAGTCCACACTGCATCATAAATTTCTAAGATAACACACACATAGTTTAGATTCATTATTATTGGTCTTGGGCATCATGTTTAACATGTGAACTCATAGTTTATGGTCACAGGGTTTAGACCAAAATATGTTTTGTTCTTCCATATAGGCACAAAACTTACAATTATACCTTTTACCACATTTCATATGCTTAATGTGGGAAACACGGTTGGGTAAGATCTTGAAAACACATGTAATACTCAGTAGGGGAGCTAGTGTGGAGTCAAAGATGACCCCTGATGCTGATTTGTCCTCTTAATGCACAAAGCTGCACGGAGGGATAACAACAAGGGTGTAAAAATTCCACTTGAACAGGATAGAGTTGAAAGGGATTTGAATCACAAGACTAATATTTAGGGTATAATGGGGGTGGAATAATGATGGAGGACAACTTTTGATCTTGTTCGAAACACATCATCTATATAAAGTGACCTAAAATTGGAACTAATATTTTAGGGTTGACCACTGACTGTATTTGAAATGTGGAACATGTATCATAATGTCGTTAAAAATCCTCTAGGATGTTGGCCCAATGTTTTAGCTGATCCATAAGTTCAAGATTCCATACTATTCCGGGGTCCTTACGGAAGTTAATGATGATGTAAACCGAAATGAAGGGAGACATGAAGTATGTAAACTGATGAAATCATGTCCACGAAGAATCCAAAATTCTAGGTCCTAAACAGAAGTTCATTTGAGAACATTTTTAGGTATGATAGAGTTTAATAAGCCCATAAATGATGGTTGAAAATGGATTGGTGATCCTGGGGATAAACCTAAAGACGAAACATCTGGGCATTCTTACGTATCCTGTGAGGATTGGAATCAAGCCAGACGTAGTTCTTGAATGTTGTGTAGTTTAACGTCATACGGTAAAGACGCAAGGGAACATAGAAGGTAGATCCCCAAAATAAAGTACATGGAATAGATATTATAAACCCCTCATGAAAGAGGACAAAAGAAGTCCACCACATACCACATGCTTCCAACAATGTTCAGGCCAAGGGGCTAGAATTATGATAGGGTTTGAGGTACCTAGGTAGGACCTGCAGTTGAAATTTCTGGGCTTTCATAGGTATCCCATTAGAATGGGAATCAATATACATGTAGATCTTGAAAATGTCATGGTAGGATACAAATGCCATGGTTAATAGTCTTGTGTAGGTATTCCCCATGCACTGAAAAATGTGGCATTTGATGGATCTGGTTTGTTCTTTAGTGCGGGTGTGTTTTTTCGTAGAAAAAACCCCAGGGTAGAGAATCCAAGCATCACCTATGAATCATGCCAATTGTAGGCCTTTAAAAAGAGCATGGTGGATGACTGATGCCAAACATTGGGTCACCTCATGCGAGGACACCAAAATGAGGTGTTGTTTTTTCAATGTACAGCTTGGATGATAGTGTAATAGTTTAAGGACATATGGTAGGACCATACCATGCACTTTAATGTCATACACAAAATATACAATAGTTTAAAGTCATGTGGTACAAGGAAGCATAGTTTAACATCATATGGTTTAGATGCATTTGGAAGAACGAGGTTCTAAACGGAATACACATTGCATGATAAAGAATACCCAACATGGATGGTGACATAATTCTACACCACACCGCATGCAATCCCTGGGGGGACCTCAGTACAAGGGGCCAAATAAATGCAGGAGCTAGGGTTGGACCTGAAGAAGAAATTTCCAGGCATTCCTACATATCTTATAAGGATGAGAATCAATCCACAAGTAGTTCTAGAAATGTTGTGATGTTTAACATCATGTGGTAAGGACGTGGAAAAGAGTATGAAGAGCTATCTAGAGAGGTACATGGAATGTTTGTTGAAAACCCAACATTAATGAGGAAATAAGTCCACACCACATACCCCTGGGAGAACAAATGACAAAGGGCCAAAAAAGATCAAGGGATCCGGGGCTGGACCTGAAGACGAAGCGTCCAGGAATTCCTACATATCTCAAAAGGATGAGAATCAAGCCACACGTAGTTCTAGACATTCCATGTAGCTTAACATCATCCAGTATGGACATGGAAATGAGGATCTCAAAAATGGGTGTGTATGGCATGGTAGAATAACCCAACATGTATGAGGACATAATTCTATGTACACCACACCATTCACAATTCCAGGGGAGAACATAGGACAAGGGTCCAAGATAAAGAATATATGATCAAGGGATAGACCTAAAGACCAAATGTTTGGGCCTTACTACGTATCCCATAAGGATAGGAATCAATACATACACAGTTTTAAAAATTCCATGCAGTTTAACATCATGTAGTAAGGATGGGTAATGAAAGACGTTCTAGAAGGAGGAGCATATGATGTGGCCTTTGTAATCCCAACATGAATGGGGAATAAAGAAGTACATAAAAAATAATATGAGACCCTCGAAGAGAAGTAATCCCATGTGGGTGAAGATATTTTTGGGCTATACCTAATGACAATTTTTCCAGGCATTCCAATGTATCCCATAAGTATGGGAATCAAGACAGACGTAGTTATGAAAATATTGTGTGGTTTATCATCGTGCAACAATGATGTAGAATGGGGGAGTGTCTCAAGGGGATGTGTGTTGTATGGAAATAATATCCTTGCATGAATGAGGACAAATATTCCACACCACACCACACAATACTATGAGAGAACCTAGTCTGAGAGTCTGAAATGGTTGAGGGACCTGAGACAAGGCCATATATGAATTGTTCACGCATTTCAATGTGTCCCATAAGGATGGTAATAAAACCACGCATAGTCTTGAGAATGTTTTGAAGGATAAATTCATGTGATTAAACATGAAAGATATTGGTTTATGGTCATAGAGATCAGACAATGAGGTGTATTCACTATATGATGTTTATCGTCATGTGTGATGAAAAGGATCTAAGTTTAGGGCTATAGAGATCAAACCATTTATAGTTTAATGTCTATCAGGATGAAGATGAACATTTTAACATCCACGGGGTTGGAGAGTCCCTTATGTGAAGTAATTCTTGAGGAATTTTTCATTTATTGGAGGATTAATTTTCTCACCATCCATAGTGACTAGAGAGTATACACCATTTGGTTAAACCTTATGAATGACATAAGGTACCTCCCATTTTGACTCCAACTTTGGTGGCTTCTTATCAGGTATCATTGGAATTCCTAGAGCCAATAGAATGTCACCTTATAAGAAAGAGTGGAGGAAAAACATTCTTATTGAATTCCCAAGCTATATTGTTTGGATTACTCTATGGATTGTGCAAGGCATAGAGCCTATTCTCATCATGAATTTCCAGTTTAGTCAAAAGGATTTAGGCAACTTTTTCTGGTTCCTATTTATCGTAGATGGATATGCATAGTGAGGGTAACTAAATCTCGTTGGGCAGGACTGGCTATGTTCTGCATTCCATGGAATATGGAGTCTCTTGTGTGGAATTACGAGTTGTCATCTAGTAATACCAAAGAGTGTTGGGGAGTTTTTCAGTCTAATATTTTTGTTCTTACCAACCATATTCTACAACATTTTAGTAGGGTTGTGTTGAAAAAGTAAATTTTTACATTTTTTTGCGCATGATAGCGATATATATGATTAGAATGGATATTATACTTGGCGTAAAATTTCATCAACTCACCCACTCAGAATTTGGTTCCATTATCAGTGAGGATGGTGTTAGGGACTCTGAATCAGTGGATGATATTACAGATCAAGAAATCAATGATGGAACATGCCTAAACATCCTTTATCATAATTGCCTCTTCTTGCATGGAAAAGAATTTTGTACCATTTTGGATGAACCTGCACTAGCGAGGTGTGGTTGGTGGGTATTGTCCCATGACATCGAGTCCCCATTCCAAAAAGGGAAAAGAGTACTTGGTAGTATAGAGAGGTTTTGGAGGTTGATAGAAAACATTAGGATGGATCTATCACATATAAAACCTTTTAGAAAACTCCATATAGTCATAGATTATAGTGGTCCAAAAATATCCTAATCTTCATATCTGATGAGAGTGTTTCGGCCCTACCAGATGCGACTTATAAGAACCGACCTGAACTACCTATATAACTTGAGCGATCTCAACTCCTTGACTTAAATGGAAGAGAATCCCATCAAACCCACATCTATATAAGATCTAGTAATAACTAGGACCACTCTGAATGGTGAACTACACTATGCATTTTGGGATTCTCTCATGGTCAGTTCGGTCTTTCTGGGGAATATTGTGCTATAGATACTCAATAAAGGGATTCATCCAATCTGGGGTTTCCTCCAATACTGTGGTAGGGGGACCTAGAGGTCCCTATGTGGATGCATCGAAATAAGGTAGATTACCTGTGGGATATCATCATTATTTAAAGTGATGGGAGCAATGAATCTTTGATGCGCCACATGAATAATCAAATCATCCCAGTTAGGCCCTGAAAGAGATATGGAAAGACTGGATAAGGCATTAGATTGATTGTTTATGATTAAGGGACATAAGTAACTTTTGGCCAATAAGGGAACTAGGTCATCAGTTGGAGAGTACACTCTAACATGAGTAGAAGATTCTACTTCCTAACAATGTATTCACCGTTGATCTGACTGATGACCAAATTATATTCCCCATTCACATGAATGTGGTGAACGTCAATATCAAGGGCAATGATAAGGGTGTGATACTCCACCTCATTATTAGTGAAGCCTTCTAAAAATAGGAACAAATAGGGTAGGACATCTTATGTAGGAATAATAAATATGGGACCTAGGCCCCCTATGTTGATTCTGGTATCAAAGAGTCTCCTTCTAGTAGGTATTCCAGAAGTTCCATCAAAGATAATTTCCCAACATAGAATGGATTGATCCACTGAGAGGATTTCCTCATCTAGAAAGTCAATATCTAGATACTTCTCTATGGGGGCTAGATGGGCGGATAGAAATAATTTGAATTCCTATCCCTTGAAAGTATTCTTGAGAAAAAAACTTGATATAGAACTATTGAAGGATAACTTCCAATCATGATAGATGGCCTATCAACATGGGGCGGTTTAGAATGTTCTCTAATGAATCCACTAGGGACACAAGATGTATCTCATGGTGCTTCAAGTATTGTCACAATTTATGCACTACGAATACCACCGCAAGCCATATCTTATTGATGGAGGAATATATTTTCTCTGTATTGAGGATCATCTGATTGAGTTAGTATAAACTATTCTATGTTCCCTCAATGTTCTTCTAGGTAAGATGGGAACCAAGGGACCGTTCTAAGGAAGTCACATAAGGGACCAAAAGCTTTATAGAAACGAGAGACATCAGAACTAGAGGAAATAGTAGGTACCACATTCTTTCCTCAGAAGCAGTTTGACAATCCTCATCCCACTGATAATTGGCACCTTTCTTGGTCAGCTGGGAAATGGGCTGACACTTTCCAGCCTGATTTGCGATGAATTGTCATATGTAGGCTAAGTGGACTTGAAAGCCTTGGAGCTCCTGAATATTTCTCAGAGGAGACAGCTAACTAATGGCCCTGATCGTTTCTAGATCGATCTCAAAGCCTTTTTATCTGACAAAAATGTCGAGAAACATTCTGAAGGTGACCCCAAACATACACAAAGAGGGGTTCATCTTCAGATGGAGGGAATAGAGGAAGCCAACAAATTTCTCAAGATACCTGATATTGTCCTAACAGTTGTGAGATTTAGCCACCAAATTTTCCACATAGCATTCCACCAATTTCTTGAGGATTGGCTTGAATATGAGGTTTATGGTACACTAATAGGTCGAACCATTATTATTTAGACCGAAAGGCATAACCTAGTGGTAGAATGTACCTCTTAGTGCCCTGATATATGTTGAATCTTCATCCATATGGGCCATTTTGATTTGATTATATATAGAATACCCATCCATGATAGATATATCTTGGATCCTAGTGGTAGATTTAATCAATGGTTCTATCACATGAAGGGGAAAATCGTCCTTCAAACAGTAGCATTTGAGATCTGGGAAGTCGATGTAGACTCTGATCTGCTAGTTCTTCTTCCTGATAGGAGAAATACTAGAAAACCATATGGGTTATTGTACCTCATTGATGAAGTTGGCTTTGATAATATTATCAAACCTAGCATCGACCCTAGAACTGTGAGAAGGTTCCGTCTTTTCAGAATGATTATTGAACCCACAATGATTTTTTGGGAGACCTGGATAGTGGACAGTGACTAGAGGATCTAACCCTAGAATTTCATAATAACTCTAGGAAAATACTTCATGAAGTTTACTTAGGAAATCCATGTATCATTGTAGTTATTCTGTAGGCATAGATGCACTGATCTATATGGTTTTTAGATCTTTCTCAGAATTGTGGTTCACTTGAACCAATTCATCGACCGTAGTGGAGATGCCCTCTTAGAATACAGAAGCGGAGTCTCCCTAATAATCTTCTTCATCCATGGAGAGATGATCATTGGTAAGAGGAAACTCCCCTGAGTTGACAGATCCTGACGGGACACTGGTGCCCTCCTGAGTGAAAGTTGAAACCTCATCGGGGGACTCCTCCACTGAAGTTCCCAACATGGGTCCACACATTGAAATAAAGTGGGATAGATGCTATAGCAGATCACCAATCATATTAAAGTGGAAGAATGTAGGGTTTCGAAAACCTAATTGTGTGGTAATATCATCCACCCATACCGGATATGGATTTCCATCAGGAGGGATTGACACCTGATGAGTATCGAGGGGCCTCGAGGTAAGCAATGAGTGTTGCCATTAGATCATCTAGTTAAGGATTCTGATCTTGACGAGGGTCCATGAACAAAAATGCATTGGAAGGTTCTTCAAAATTTTAAGAGGTTCCTGTGGATCATGGAGAGACTAGAGTAATTACCCAAGGAGCTAGGGGAGTAACTTGTAGAGCATTCAGTTTGGCATGTGGAGTGGATGGAAGAACCAATGCCATGTCCTGAGGAAGGTTTTCATGCAATTCAGGTTGATTGGGTGATGCATATTTTTTCTTATTTCCATAAACAACGACCTCTACCCAATCTAGATGGTCAGGGTTGTCGAGATCACACAAAGGAAACTAATTGGGAGGAGTATGTACAAACCCATTCCCATGTTTCACTAGTTAAGGATTACCATAATCCATCCCCCGCTCCGTGGTGTGCTCAGCGAGGAGCATGTTGACCATCTTCTTCTATTCAACAATATATTTATACAACACTTCCTTTTCTGGTCCATCATTTTTATTTTTCACTAGTCTAGATGGGTGGAGGATTTGAAAGTTCAATTTTTCTTGTTTCTTTTGTTGGTGTCTTGATCAAGAGGTAATGACTCAGAAGGTGTAGGATGGCCAAGAAATGTTCTTTGTTGGTGAGTATGGAGACATGTATGATCTGTCGGGTGTTTTATTGTCCAAGAAGGATATTCCCCTTCCCAAGGCCTTATGCCAGTTCCCCCATCCAGAAATATCTTAGGAACAAGCATGTTCACTATGACAATTCCCAGAGGCATATCCACAATATCACCAGGTGAACTAGGATGTCACGTAATAGGATTGAAATATAGGGTAGCATACTAACCCCAATAACGGATCTAGATATGTCGAGAAGCCTCCTTGATAACTTTGTTGTGAAAAGTGATGCTCCGTACATATTGTTACTTTAGGGTCTAATGATAACCAGTCAACGTAGGGTACATAGCAAAAGGATTTGTGAACAACATGACTAGGTAGCACTTTTGGTCAATGTCGTCATAGTGTTCTCGGCTCTTTGGGTAAGCTAACCACTGACAATGAAGACATAAATGCATCTTCCCTATGGTTTAGTGGAGGAACATAAACTCTTCTTGTGTAAGGGACTCCGGTTTTTTTTTGTTTGTGGTTGTAATTGTCCAGCAGATCAATGGGAAATGGCATGCTGTTATAATGTCCCAAAAGACTCTCGGCTTAGACATGGGATCTGATCCTTGATTACCCCACTCTTCGACTAGGGGTAGTTTTGGGATTGGTAATGAAATTTAGGAGGACTGTTGTGGCAGTATATTGGATGATGGAGAGTATGAAGTGTGATCTGACAAGCCTTTGCATCTTGGGTTGTCTTATTAGGAATGAACTGATCGCACCACCACATCCCTATATGATTGACTAATATACACTACATTCCATGTAGTCTATATGGTTTTTGGTGGTGGTTAATGCTATTGATTTTCCTCGCTTGATCCCCAAAATAATTCTATGTGATCTCTTATTGAGGTAGAGAATGATCGTGTTTACAATAGGAAGGATTTCATGGTTAGGCCCTAGATATGGGCCAAATATTCCTCTTCATGTATGTATCTTCATAGGGATACTGAGATCTTGTGGACCTCCTCTTTGGGAAGGATGAGTCTGATATGCCTTTTCACTTCCATATCCCCTAACACAGAGGATCAGGGTGAAGTTTCCATTGTCGAATCATAATCCTCTTCATAATCTAAAAAGCTGACATGTTTGATTGTCATTTGAGGCTTCATATGATTATTCATATGGAGAAAAAGACCCTCCCTCCTCCAATGGGATGGTTCTTTAGGTTTGGGTAAATATTTGAATGAGGGAGGACCTACTTTAGGGTTGGTGCTAGAATCTACTTGGACAAATTGCGGTGTGAGAAGCACCTGGGAAAATTTCAAAGGGAACATGGGGATGGCCTCCATGGTGATCATCCATAGCACGAGGAGGAAATCCACATAAGCCAGCTCTTTTGGATGTGGTATGAGGAGGGCCTTTATACTAACCATGTAGGATAGAGAAAGACCCTCGTTAAAACCATTGATGAAGTAGGGAGGGCCTCCACTAGATTTGGTCAGAACATAGGGAGGACCCCCATGCTGGTAGGTACTATGCAAAAGAGTATCCTCTCATTGATAACCTAGTAGGTATGTGAAATTTTCATATCAGAGACTAGAGGGACATAGGGAGGACCTTCATACTGAACGCCAACAAGATAGGGAGGACCTCCACCTAGACGGATAATGGTGGCATGGTGAGGACCTCCATACTGAATTAATGAGGGAGGAATACCTCAACATTCATTGACGATGGTATGGGTAGGACCTCTATACAAGACAACATCATCGCGGGTTAGCCTGTGACAACTTGTTCCTACACAGGTAACCAGGGAAGGCAACTCAACCTATTTGTGGGGTGGCTAGTTCGACACTTCATATTGATCTTGGAAGATTCCCTTCTATAGGATAGGTAAGTTCCCCTACTCTGGGACAATAACGAAGGGTCAATAGCACACTATATTGGTTGCTCAGGCAATAGGAGCCAGGGAAGATGGTGCCCCTGCTGGACATCATTCTAATCTTTCACCCAATGTAGATTTCGGTTCATCCAAACTATGGATAACTGTGTTAATGGTATGTATTGCATGCTCCTTGGTCTATTGGAGTGTCTTGAGAAGCTAACACGATTGGGTGGGAGACCTCCTCAACGGCTCCCTCGACAAATTCTTAGTCGGGTAGACTTAGAAATCCCTTACTTCATATGAATAAGGGAGAGAATCATAAGAGTACTCTAAGGATAGGCTTTCAAATCTATTGAAGGTTGGAGTGGGAAGATGAAGCTCCCTATACGAAACTTGGGGGAGACAACATTGGAGGGGATTATAATCCTCCAGGTCTTGACAGGCCATGTACCTTGTCGAGATAACTCCCTCTTATTTATATCGACGAACATGATTATTAATCACCCTCTGCTGAATATATATAGAGTTTGATATGGGACATGGCTGCATTGTAGTTGTGGTCATGGAAGTTGTCGCAGAAGAGATGGAGTCATGTGGTACTATCGTGTTGGCAATTCTCCTACCCCTACATCTGCGTGTGGGAGGTGATTAGATTCCTATAGCTGTAGCTTGGTTCATGCAAAGGAGACCAATTCAAAAATAATTATAGACAATAGGAAAGTGATGCCCAGTGCCCCAACACTGTTCAATCTTCCATTTATGGATATAAACATCCCCATATACAACATTGTGGACAGGGATGCCCAATGATCAATTGCCCCGACTCTTGGTGTGTTTCACGCCAGACCCACTATTTTCCTGGCAGCACCCAGTGGAAGATAGCTGGATCTTGTGATATTCTTATATGATGATGTCTCATATGCTACTAATCTCCATACTGAGGAGAATTCATTCAGACCGGGATCACTATTTCTATTTCTGATGCTTTAACTAGGGAATTCATCCATCTATCGAGAACACACTAATCACTACCCCACATTCCCACTTCCCAAAACCAGGTAGCAACTATCACTTTTTCAGGACTTCTTCAAATTGATCAAAATGGGATGGTGGGATTTTGGTCTCTCTTTCAGTGGATTCCCCCATGGAATTCATCGCCTTGTCCATGTCTCCATTAATTATTAAGACTTTGTTCATGAAACTCTTATTGGTGTTATATCTTTGTTGACACCAGTTAATTACACTTCTTCTATGAAGACATTCCAAGGGGTCAAGTCAAGGCCGCAACCATTGGTCAATGGAGTAGTCATGTTGGGAATTGCTGGCATTTATGGGCACTGAAATATAGTTACACCTGGATATATTCTCCTTATTATAGGGATTGTTTAGGGCACAAAATCCTGAGGAATCTCACATCGAGTGCAGGGAACTATATGTCGTAGTCATGTCTCTGAGGATTTTCTCAGCTTCCCATGTTTAATAATGGTTCTTCCATGAGTTTAATGTCAAGTAGAGATCAATTGGTCTTATCATAACATTGATGAAAGTGGATAAGATGGGTATATTACTAGGAGGTAGCACCTGTGAGATTTACTAGATAGGTGGACATAGATGCCCAATGAGGATGGATATGAGGTGTTGTGTCCCATATAGGGCATATATCACACCATGAAGGCTGATCTGGATACCTCAAATGGCAGATCAAATGTTGATTATGTCCTAAAAATGGGGACACCAAGGTTTACCATTGGGTGGGATTGAACCTCATGGAGGTCTCCTATGTACCCTATATAGAATATAGGGATCAAATGACACATAGATTAAAAGGGTGAATCATGGGATCAGGGTGTACATAATGGACAACACATTGAAGAAATTCCAGAGTTTTTGCGTGGTTAGCGGCATGGGTTCTATAAGGACTAATGAGATGAATGGGGCATACAAATGGTTAACTCCCTAAATGAATAGAATGATTTAACCGGGGTGTGGCGGACCAGGTGGAATCTGGATGGATATGGATGTAGTGTGGAATGATTGAATGAACTGGGATGGAACTTAGGGCTGGTACTAAGGTGAAAATATTGGTATTGAACCTCTAAGAGGTTTCCTAAAAATACCTATAGCATTGAATCGACATTCACATAGTTCTAGGATAGGGTGATTAGTCACCTAAGTAGGTGGCTCATGAGAATGGATGCATGGACAATACCTGAATGAAGTAGAACCTCTGGGTTGAGGCATGAAATTACTGAAACACAAAGGCTCAAGGGGGAGATCACGATGGGAAATGAGTAATGGGCTTGAATGTCATGGAGTCTTCCTACGTACCTTTCTCAAAAGGGAAAATATTAAATTCCATGTAGTTCAGATGTGGGGTTATAGTATCGGGGTGTACACGGAGGATAAAACCTCAATGACACAGTAGGGAATATGCGTGGTTAGAGGCCTATCGCAAGAGGGACAGTCTTGGTTTAGAGAGTATGGATTGAATGTTGGGATTACACATGGTTCGGTTCTCGGGAACTAGATTGACACCTCTAACTTGTGGACCAACGGTGTTAGTCCCAACAAAAGGTAAACCAAAGTTTACTAGTGTTTGGGGTTGTTCCTCATGGAGGCATCCTATGTACCGTGTATAGGAGACATAGATCAAACCCCACATAGTTTGAACGCATGTAGTTAAACATCATGTAGGATAAAAGGGTTATATAGTTTAATGTCATACGATATGAGGGTGAGACGACGTGAAGTGGTCGGGACTGATTGGTGATGGGATTGAACGTTAGGGAGGCTTCCTATGTACCTTTCTAAAAAACTGGAAGGATCAAATGCCACATTGTTCGGATGATATGGGAATGAGAAATCCACACCATGTCACCCCAAAGAGGATTTCATGGTTGATTCTTTCTCTATAACCACTTGAGGCATGCTCAGTGTGAGAAACAAGAGGCAACAAAGACCTGATGATTATATCATGAAAGGTGCATCTGCGAGGAATGGAGCAGGGCTTATGCATGGTTAGTGGCCCAGAAAGAATAAAAGGGGTTACTATGAAAGGGAATCATGGTATGGAATATAGATGTATGGGAAGGATATGGCCACCATACCCGGAACACCATATCAAGTTGGTCTGGGGCTTATGTAAGGATGACCCAAGGTGTGGATGGCGTCAAAGCTCAGAGGAAGAGGGGAGTGAGATGGCACTGGTTCCCATCCCATTCACGGTCCTGTTAGGACATGTCACCTATGCAGTGATCATACTTTAATTTCATCTATTGGGGAATTGGTTTCTTGGGATTTTAACATTATGTAGCTCAGACAGTGAGGATTCACTCCTCAACCCTAGGACATACATAATTGGTGCACTTTTTAATCCTTGGTGAAGGGAAGGCACTAGTTTGACAAGTCTCAAAGGGAGAGGGGTGTGAGATAGAACTAGTTCCCATCCCCTTCACAATCCTCTCTAGACCTTCCACATATGTGGTGATCACAGTTTATTGTCATGTGTTGGGGACATGGGTGCTTATCAGTTTAACATCCTGAAACTCAGACGATGAGGATTCACTGCTCATTCCTTGGACTTCCATAATTGGTGCACTTTTTAAACACTGGTGAAGGGATGGAACCAATGCAACAAATCTCAGAGGGAGAAAGGACTAAGAAAGAGATGGTGATCATCCCCGTTCATATTCCTCTCTAGACTTAATGCTTATGCCTAGATCATTGTTTTAATATCATGTTTCTGGGACACAATATCTTAGTAGTTTAACATCCCGTAGCTTGGAGTGTGAGGATTCACTCCTCACCCCTAGGAATTACATAAATAGTGCCCTTTTTAACCCTAAGTGATGGTAAGGTACCAAAAATTCTATGATGAACTTTTAATATGATGTGTCAATGATGCGGGTTCTTGGCATTTTAACCTCATTTAGCTCAAATAGTGAGGATTCACCCCCCCTAGGAACTACATAACTAGTGTACTTTTTGACCCTTGATGAAGAGAAATAACCAACAATTAAATATAGAGATGGGGTTGTGGAGTAATTCATTGAGGAGATCATGTGTTTGTTGCAATGTAAAAGAACAATAACCACTAGATTTTCTACGAAAAGAAGAAAAAAGTAGAGTAATGAAATATGAAGAACAACCCAAGTAATTTTGAAATCACTTCGTACAAACATAGAGGCTCACAAGGGAGAAGGTTTTTTGAAGTAGGATTCCTCGTAGAGAGGGTCTTTGAAAAGCTCTAGGGATTTCAGAGCATAGAGGGTTGCAGAGAACATGGATTCGTAGAGCTCATGGGTTTGCAAATCATGAGGGCTCACAGTACATATGGGATTTTAGAGGATATAAAATTGCAAAGAGGAGAACATTGTGAAGCATAGTGTTCCATCCTAAGCATGGTTTACACATGTTTTTGGAGAGGGTTTCGTGAATCTTGTGTGCTTTGAGATATCCTGAGTACCCAAAGGGGTATCGTTTCATTTTGGTGGTTAATTGGATTCACAAGGGCTATCCCTCCATGAAGAGTGGGTAAATTTGAGTATAGGGAAAGGGATTTTGCAAAGTTTAGTTACCTCAGAAAATTCATTTTTCTGATGGTTCATAGAGAAATGGGTGCTTTGTGATGTGAGATCTCGAAAGGTGAATGGTAAGGGTGTTGGCACTTTTGGAGTTAGAGAGATAGGTATTTATAAGCACCGGAAAGGTGTGAAGGGCGGAGGGTTTTTCACAAAGTAATTCAAGCTCCGTAACCAAAGGCAAACTCTGTCACGTTTCTCGTAAACACCGAGTCAACCGTAAATTCCTCTGTAGTGATCGCAAAGGATTATAGGTTCCCTCATCATTTTTAATAACCACATAGTCATACATCATTCCATCTATAGAACTAATAGAGACCCCTTCTTTCATTCAATTTTTTCATAGCCGTAGAGTCGGATATCACTTTTATCTACAGCACATGTTGATAAGGCCTTCTCTTTGTGGTGGTTGTGTTGTTGGTGGGTGTTTTGAAGCTACATTGCGATGAAGCCTTTTAGGCATATTTTTTGTGTTCAATTATTATGTTTTTCCAAGGTGAAAATTTTGGCACCAATAATAATATTCTTATAGATTCAAATTATTTATCTCTGTATGAAATGAGGAGTGACATCCATTTTATAGTATTTTACTATGGAAGGCACGAACACCATTCAAGTTTAATGCTTATCGATGTAAGTGTAAACAAAGTAGACACCTTTATCGACCTCTTTTTCCAATCATATAAAAACTTATCAATTTTCAAATAAAATAACACCAATTAAAAACTATGTTTATTTAAAATAAAAAATTAAAATAATACATAACCAATAATTTTATAAAAGTCTTATTTGGATCCTTGTAGATAAATTTGAGGATAAAAATGAAAGTAATACATCCTTAACTCTACCTCCAAGTAAAATAAAATAAATTAATGTTGGTAATATATACTCATTAGATAAAATTAAACAGTAGAAACACAATACACATAGGTTGTGCAACACTACAATTGTGTATTCCGATTCTTCCATATCAAAGTTCTCTATTTCATTCCCTTCCTTCATTTTATTGTTTATCTAGTTGTGTGGATATTTTAACTAGATGAAGTTAGTGTAAATGGAGGTGCTAAGTTAATAACTAATATCAATGGTTTAATGCTAAAAATGGGAGGCATTTCCCCTTTTATAGATCACGTGGAATTAAATGGGAGGCATTACCCCTTGAACATCAAAGTATTCTCTAAAAGTAGAAATACCACCCATTTGTGAGAATTACACCATTGAAACTAGTTATTAACTCAACACCCCCATTGAAAACATATAATTCCTGTGAAAATAGCCACACAACCATAGTAATTATAGAGTGATGGGAGTTGATGAAATGGAGAGGGTGGAGATGAATGAATCAAAATACACAACTACAGTGCTACACAGCCTTGGGGTATTGGGTTGCTACAATGAAATTTTAGCTGATGAGTGTATGTTAATAAAATTAATAAATTTTATTTGATGTGGAAGAAGAGTTAATGATAAATTAATTTCATTTTTGTCCTAAAATTTATCGACAAGGATCCTGATAAACATAAATAAAATAATTTGTTGTGGAGTTTTTATAATTTTTTTCGATAAAACACTATTTTTAGTAGGATTTATTTATCAAAAATTTATATAGTTTTTAGGATTGTATAAAGAGGTATATGGAGGCATAAAATTCATTCAGACTTAGAAAAAATACCCATAACTCATTTGAGTTGTTTAGGAATAAGCTGCACCCCAATTTGATGCATGTAGTGACTGATATGACACAATGTGTCTGTTATTAGTTTAAAATTGATTATTTAGTTCAAAAAATTACACTCATTAAAAAAAACTTGTATTTTATTGATAATTTAGGATATATATTCAGAAGTAATTTTTGAACTATAGGAATTGTTATTGCCTAAAATAGATACATTAGGTGATTGGTATAGATCAATGTGCATGTTTCTAATTTAAAAAGAAATTTTAGTAAAACAAAGAGATATACTCAAAACCAAGAAAAACATTTTGATTGATTTTATACCTTAGTAAACAATCCAAAAGTAATTTGAGATGGGTAAGAATCATCTTTACCTCAATATTATGCATGGTGTGACCGATATGATTCCATGTGAGCCATATTATTTATAAATGGAATATATTTTAATAAAAAGGTCGATCAGCCTTATTAAAACCAAGAAAAGGAATTCTTATTGTTTTCACACATTATGTAATTGATCTATAAGTTATATTAGACATGTAGGAATCAAAAACACATTGATCCAATTCATGGTGTTCCTGGCATGACACAATTTTTCAACTATCACTTTAAAATTGAGAGTTTAGTTCAAAAAAATCACTCAGTCAAAACTAAGAAAACATGCCTGAATCTTAATTATAATTTTGTACATTTATTAATAAGCCATTAGTGATGAGTAGGAATGGTCTCATGTAAAACTGATACACGATGTTATCAGTATGAGTCAAAGTGCAACATTCCAATTTAAAATGACATTTTACTAAAAAACATGTAATGTACTAAAAAATGAGTAAATGCAATTGGATTGTTTTTGTAGTTTATGAAAATGATTCATAAGAAATTTGGGGTTTGTAAAAAGTATGCAAACATCAATAAAATGAATTGTGTGACTGATATGACTCCAAGTAAATCTTTTAATTTTTAATTGACATCACTTTTAGTAAAAAGGAAAACCCACCTACTCAAAACAGAAAAAACACATTCAGATTATTTTGATACTTTAGAAAAACAATACATAAGTAATTTTTGACATGTAGGAATCAACCACAGGTATATTCGATAGACAATGTGACTTTTATGAATCCGAGTGTGATTTATTAATATACAAGTATCATTTTTGATTAAAATGCACATCACATCGCCAAAATCGAGCAGACAATCCTAGATTGTTTTCTATTAATTTAAGTTATTTATTAAATCATGGACGCCCATTTCATTAGGATATCACAATTAGTTCATGTTATTCCAAATATAGAAAATGTATTTTATGTTATAGGGGACCAAAAATATGCATTTGGATTCTTGATAAAGGAACCAAATCCTTAAAATCATTAAAAAAAAGAGTTCATTGAGAAGGTACAACTATTTTTAATATATTATATTTTTTCTCATAATATTATAATTTATCTATTGTTTTGACAAAATCTAAATTAAATTGTTGACTACTCATGAATACAATGAATTCTACACATGATGATGTTACCAATCCCTCTGATGAAGAAACTATATTGAAGGAAACTATTTAGAAAGATGTAAATGTAATGTTACAATATAAATTATCTATTATATAAAAAAACTATACAATGAAATATTGATTTAATATTCATTATTTTTTATATATTTCATTTATTTAAGAATATTTATGTTTAATCTTGTGTCATTTCAAGAAGAGAAAAAAACTGTCTCTGGTCAATCACAGAGGTAATCATGTTGTTTTCATAGTAAAATAATTTTCCATGGAATTAATGTATTGTTTCATATTTATATTTAATTTATTTCTTTTTAGTATTTTTACATAAAAATTATTTTTTATAGGTGGATTTTTTTGAGTTAGGGTGGTCTTCTCATCTTTCATGCCTTTCTACACCAAAACATCCACAAAATTCTTTTCCCTCAAAATCTTTTCTCCCATGAAGTTGTACCTTTATTAATTTCATTCATGTTCCCTCGACTGACTTTTAATGAAGATAAACGAAACATCCTCTACTCAACTATAGAGGAAATCTTGGTGTTTTTACAATAAAACCATTGTCCATAAAATTAATGTATTGTTTAAAATTTTTTTTTCAATTTATTTCCTTTTCACATTACTCAAATAATAATTTTTTTTCTTATAAAGGTGGATTATTTTGTTTGACTTGGTGTCTTCTGTCAGTCTTTCATGATTTTTGACACTAAAACATTCACATAATTCTTCTACCTCAAAACCTTTTCAACTATGATGTGGTGTATTTATTACTTTATTTTATGTTCTCACCCCTATCATTGTAGGAAGAGCAATGATGCTACCCCTACTCAATTACAATGGTATCTTGATGTTTTCATAGTAAAATCATTGTCCATATAATAAATTTATTGTTTTATATTTATGTATAATTTATTTATTTTTATTATTAGTCACATAATTATTTTTAATACACAAGTGAATTATTTTATTTGAGTTTGGGTTCTATGTCTATGTTTCATGAATTTCTGCACAAAAACTTACATATAATTATTCTCCCTTAAAACCTTTCTTCCCGGTAGTGTTGACATTTATCACTTTACTTCAAGTTCCCTCCACTACACAATCAGAGTGGAAAACATGAAATTTTCATAGTAAAATAATTTTCCATATAATCAAAGTCATATTTCATATATTTTTTTAATTTAATTATTTTTAGTTTTACTCATAATAATTATTTTCATATACAGGTGGATTCTTTTTTCCAGATGATGTGGTTTGTTCGAAGATGCTCATGTAGTGTTGGAAGGTCACTAAAGAAAATCGATGTAAATCATGTTGACCATGACTGTTAGGATTGTTTTGACAATTTAGGATGTGTAGAAATCAACTGTACCTCAATCCAACACATGATGTGGCCAGTATGACTCCAAGTACATCTTTCTATTTAAAATTAGCATTAATTGTAGTAAAAAAGGAAAATCACACAATGTTTCCTTATCAGTTTAAAATAGATATTTGATATAAAAAAATTATCACTCACTAAACACTAAGAAATCATGCACGGATTTTCTTGAAAATTTAGTGCATTTGTAACACCCCAATCTTTCATGATACGCTTCTCTTTCAATAATGCAATAGCTTTCATTGTACACAAGTTTGAGATTATAATGCACCACGATCAATCAAAATAGCCATTATAAATAGTATTACCCACTTTTTGAAATTATATATGTTTTATACTTCAAAATGAACTTCATATTTGGATTCATAATAACGAAATTAGCCTATGATGAATTTTTGGTATTTTTCTGAGAACATCCAATTTTCTATGAATAATGAAAAATACTTAAAAACAACTTTTTTAATCAAAATAATATATAGTGATAAATTATAATATGGAGTGATTTTAAAGTATAATTATAATATATTTTTACAATTTTATCCAATGGTGTTCATTAGAATTAATTTCCCTTTGAAATTGGACATAAACAATTATCAATCTTTTGATATATATTGTTTCTTAAAAACACGCTATTTGTTGTGATAGTGGGAATTAATTAATGCAACTTATATGTTTGGAATTTTGAAAAATAGACATCATTTTTGAATTCAGAATATCAATTATATCATAGGGTAAAATTTTGGCACTATTCTGAAAAACTTCAATTTTTGATGAATAGTGAAACCACTAAGTGGTAGTTAAATAACTGATTTTTTCATTTAAATAAAATATTACAACTTCTGTGATTTTATTTTCAAAAATAAGACATTCATGGTTATAATTAGGATGTAAAATGTGGTTCAATGGGGTTAAAATAATTTTTTGGTGAATAGTAACTTTTAAGATTAATTAATCATGATTAGAGGTAATTAGTGATATTTAAGGTAAAAATGATAATATAAAAATATGAAAATACCATTACACTTGTCCTAACCCTATTGGATATTTCATGGACGACCACGAAAATGCATGGGTCAACTTGGGGACCCCATGGAACCACTTTGGTAGGAAAATGACATAAATAACTTTTATTTAAAGTTAAAATAAAAATGTAACAAACAAGAGTTGTTTTACTAAATAAATTTTTAAATGGGGATATACAAGTCATATTTTTGACTATAAATATTCATTAGAAAACTAAAAATATTTCCTACATCATGATATTTTGGTTATAATTTTTATACATTATACAAATTAAATTATTTATAACACCATGATGATGCAGTGATAACTCATTAATTAACAATTTAAATAAAATGAAAAGATAATGTAAAATCCAAGGCTTACACATGTCACAAACCTATTGGATGAGTATATTTAGAACCCTTATCACCTTATACTCGAATTATATAAGTGTGGGACCTTTATAATCCGAAAAGCATTGTATAATAAAGTAACATTTTATTACTTTCCAAGACTGACCCTCCTCTCCACTTATAAAAGGCCCCCACCACTACCACCTTACTCACAATTTCAAAGCCTTTCGTCTCATCAAAACTCTGCCCAAATACTCTCCCAACTTCCCTCAATTACTCCTAGAATCCTCACTTTTGGCATAAGTCTTCCCAAGGAAGCCTTTGGCTCAAATCAAAAAGAGTTACCCGATTTTAAGGCAATGTCTTCTCTAATGTTGTTTTGTTTTATTTTGCTTATCCAACCCCTTAAACTATTATTATTCCTTCCTTTTGTAACAAAACCAGTATATAAAATATACTAGAATGTTTTTATGATATGTATTTGGTTTAAAATTACACACACCTTCATCTAATGATTAAAGAACATACTGTTTCTGTGGGTGGTGAAGTACTGCCTCACGAAACGATGATTGTTCAATATTCTTTTAACACCTCTAACAGTGGCCTCCTTGATGAAACTATTTTAATATATGATATATATATATTATGTTTAATATTTCCTTATGCTTCTATATTTCTCATTTGTGGCATACTTTATGATTTCCATTATGGGTAAACGCGATAATTTCATTTTAGGAAGTGCGGACTACCGCCCCTCAAAGTGATTTGAATCATTAATGCCATATGTGGGATGTATAAAGGATGGAGTAAATGATATTATATATGATATTATACTTGAATTATAATATACCATTATATCATTATTATTTAATTAAATATGAAATAGAAATGAAAGTAGCGTTCATGCGTACGTACGGCTTACCGTCTTCATGAACGGTGCATTTCATTTCTTACCTCTAAATTTTATGTAATATTATTAATGAATGTATATAATGGATATATATGAGATATATGATATCTATATCATGAATATAATTCTGGATATAATGGATATTTCACCACATGAACAACTTGTAATTATAAGAAGTTTATTTTTGACTCAAGTACAATAGATTGACAAAACGACCGTTATTAACTTAAATAATTACATAATGTTCATAACATGGTAATAAGTGATATAAAAGGAATAAAAAACATGAAAAAGGTTATTAAGAAATTATAAATTAACTCTAGTTTATTATTCAGGAGGTTAAAGAATGGTCGAGTCAAGACAGGACGCAAGGTAAGGGAACTTCTTAACCCAATTACCATTCTTTGGGTTAATGTCCTACTTTCAAATTATGTCATGATATTATTATGTCCTATCTTGTATTTGTACATTATTTATGTGTAATTATAGTGAATACACATAATAGATCTATTTTATTTTAGAAATTATCTTTGTAAGGACTTCGCCTCAATCTCCTTTCATTGAGGCATATTTGGTTTTATACACAACTTTCCTTTATACGGTGTATAAACCCCTTTGACTTTTAACTTTATTCAAAAGAAATATTTTTATATGAAGCATTTTACTAAATGACAAAAAGGAATGTTTTTCTTGTTGTTTGTATACGGCGACAACGACTTCTCCGCCGCCGTGACCATTATTTGAGTTTTGGCTTCCTCTACAAGCCACAACTTTTTTTAAATGAAAAATAAATACAAAGTTTTAATTTTCTTTTATTTTGGTATTGAAAATGGTTTTGATAAAATTTTTATTATATCAATGCGTTGTATTGATATATTGTGATTGAATTGTGGAAATCTTTTGTTTACTTTATGCATGTTTTATGTGATACAATTATGTTATGGTTTATGATATGTTTAAACATGATCATATGAGGAATGCATTGGACTTAATAAGTGACGGGTGGAGCCCGCTATAGCTCCTCGATGCATTGGAAGGTCTCATGAGACAAACTAGTGTCTTGGAACGAGGCCTTGACAAAATATTATTTGTAGTCTTGGCACGAGGCCTTGGCTACGTGGTTATGATAGTCTGGAATTATGCATTCCATCATTATGAAAGTGGTTATTGATATTTAATGTGATTATTCGACCAGTAGAATATCCATGTGAGTAAGTAAATTTCATTATTTCATTTTCATTTTGCCATATTATGCTAAAGTTCAAGTTTAAAAGGCTTTTGTTTTAGTTATACATTTCCTTAAATGTTAATGTTTTTTATGAAAGCTTCCGCTATATTGCTATCCTTAATGAGCATCTGAGCTCGCCCCTTTCAATGTTTTAATTTTTCTAGGATGTGAAGAAGTATATTATGAATGATATGTAGGGATAATATAAGGGGATAAGAAGTGAAGATGTTGTAGTTTTGTTTTACTTTATGATGTAATGTAAGACTTATAAATGTATCTAGTGTTTCCAAGTCTACTAAACTAATTGGTCTTTCGAGACTTGATCTTTTGTGATCATGCCAATGTTACAAAGTAATGCACCGACTCTAGGTAGCTGGGGTTATGGCATTACAACATTGTTTAATAAGTCATTTTTGATATGTTGGAATTAGTCTCACCTAAAAATTTTATATGTTTATATCCATATAATTCAAAGTGCATGTTTCAATATTAAAATGACATTTTAGTAAAAACAAAATGATATGTTACATAATTAAAACCGATAAAAGAAATTAATATTTATTTTATACATTATTAAAACAATCCATATGTGATTTGGAATGTGTAAGAACCAGACACACCTCAATCTGAAGCATGGTGAGCTATTATGACACTAAGCATGTCTTTATTTAAAATTTACAAAAATTATAATAAAATAAAAACCTGAGCCAATCAAAACTGAAAAACACATTTATATTGTTTTTATACTTTAGGAAAATAAACCATAAATAATTTGAGATGTGAGTGAATCATCTAAAACTCAATATGGCACACAGTGTAACCGGTATGACTCCAAGTGTTTGTGTTTATTTAAAATTGACATCAATTTTAATAAAAATGCCATCTGACCTACTCAAAACGGATAAAACAAATTCAAATTTTTTAAATTATTTATGAAAATGATCCATAAGTCATTAGTGATGTGTATGAATTAGTCATAGCTCAATCTTATACACAATGTGATCATTATGAGTTAAATTTCATGTCACAATTTTGAAATGACATTTTAGTTAAAAAAAGACGAGTGATGTACTCAAAACTGATAAATCACATTCATATAGTTTTTATACCTTATAAAAATGATATGTATGTCATTTGGGACATATATGAATCTACCTTACAATATTTTAATTCATTGGGTGACTGATATGACTCAAATTGCATCTTTTTATTTAAAATTGTCAATAATTTTAGTAAAACTGAAAAATATACTACACAAATCTAAGAAAACAGATTTAAATTATTTTTATACATTACGATAAAAATAAATAAGTAACTTTTGAAATGTAGGAATCATCCTAACCTAAATTTAATATGCGATTTTCCTAAAATGTCTCAAATAGTTAATTTTCATTTTAAAATTGACATTTTAGTTCAAAAAGTTACACTCAATGAAAACGAATAAAAAACACATGGATTTTATTGATAATTTAATACAAATGTTCATAAGTCATTTGGGACATGTAGGAAGCTGTTTCACTCCAAAATGATTCACGATGTGGTCAGAATGATTCCAAAGTGTGTACTTCTAGTTTTAAAATGTCATTTTAGTAAGAAATACAACTAACGTACTCAAAACAAAGTTAAAAATATTAATATTGTTTTTATACATTAGGAAAATGATCCATATGTCACTTGAGACGTGTTGGGATCATTTGAACCACAATCTAATGCATAGTGTGACTGCTATAACTCCAAGTGAATCATTTTATTAAAATTTGAAAGAAATTTTAATAAAAATAACAATTTATATTAATTTATTTCCATATATTATTACCAACATAAAAATTGTTTTCTTATATAGGTGCACTCTTTTGTTCAATCAGGGGTGGTTTTTTCAGAAATACAATGAGTCGAGTTATGATTAAAATAGAAAGGATTATTTATGATTTTTAATGTATATTGTAATTTGTATTTATATAATTATATACACCTAAGTTTGAAATTTCTATATTATAGTGGTTTTTCTTGTTTTTTTGTTGTAAATTTCCTTTCATATAAATTCTATATTGGGACTCATTTTTGTTGATATCTGGTGTGTTTCTAGTGCTGTGGTGTGCTAATACAACAGACTATAGTATGACCCTTTTTCAACACATATATGAGTGATGATAAAAGGTCCTTTATCCACACTTTTATAATCACAAATAAAGGAATACATTACCATTTCATTAATAAATGTTGATTAAAGACCCGGTATCAGTGCCTTTATAAGCACTGATAAATGGTTCCTTTAGCGATGCTAAATTAAAGCGCAGATTGTTTTCCATTATCAACACTTTTAAAATATATAATAAAGGTAACATTTATTAGTGTTTTTCTATCACTGATAAAGGAACCCTTTATCATATAGTTTTCAGTTATGATAAAAAACCTGGGTATTTAACAGGTCTCATGTAGTCAGCGCTTTTCTCAGATTTATAAAGTCCATTTCTAGCATTATTAAAGGCATAATTTTTTGTATTCTATGTCAAAAATTGTTTCTATAATGTGGTAAAAAATAATCAATAATAAAAAATTTATAGAATTTGGAATCATACAAAAATTAGTATGATTGTGATGTTTTTCCACACAAAAAACTTTTTCACCTTTTAAAGAGATATAACACTATACATTTAATGAATGAAGACCATAAAATATTTTTTTCATGTGTTTTCATAAAAAAAAATCAACTATATATTTTGATTAATTTTAATTAACTAGTGTCATATCTAATTCATCTTGTTTGGCATTTTTTTATTGATAACCTATTTGCAGTTAAATAGTGGAACTTGAAATTTAAGGTAATCAATCTACCATATTTATTCAATAACTCTGTAATATGCAAATAATGTAGAGATTGGTTTTTTTTATTTGGAACTAAAAGTATCTATTTTCTCTATAAGAAACCATAAAATATTAATTTGAACTATTTTTTTAATCTATTGTATAAAATGTATATCCATTAATGTCATACTCGAACTATGTTATGAAATTTAAACATGGGCCACTCGTAAACCATATCAGTGTTTCTAATGCATCTAATCTACCATGAATGGTTTCTTTAAACCCTGGAAAAATGAATTTTTATACTCATAAAATATCCACATATCATTCTTCTTTGAATATCATTGTTTTAACAAATTAATATGCAATTTTATATATGTATTTGTGTCATCTATGTTATTCATGGTGTATAAATGTACCTTTATATCTATTTACTATTCAACACATTTAATTTTATGGAAAAATACCATTTCCTAAAAATTTTACCATTTATAGCAAGATGTTGGCAAACCATTTCGATACACTGTAGAAAATTTGTTTGTACAAAACTCTATAAACTTTTTAAAAATATACTTCTCAACAATGGAGGATTCTGGTCGACATGGATTAACAACATATCGCTTCAATATCTTCTTGCAACAATCAAAAGGATACTTCAAACAATGATATAATTGATAAAAACCTCTATATATTAGACCAAATGGACCATTAAATGCACCATGATATCAAAAAATGAGTAAAGTACACATTTAGTTGAAAAATTATTGAGAATACAAAATTCAACCAAAGTGTACATTGAATTCAAAAAAGTCACTTTGTTGAAAATTTAATTGAAAAAATAACACACATAAATGATATTTATTCTTATATGGATGGTTAGTATATCAAATAATACAACTAGTTTTATTATTTTCATTATGATGTGACAATCATGAGATTTCATGCGTGTTTACTTAAAATATCTGAATTACATAAAAAATATACATTTGTAGAATAACCCTATGGCACTATGATATGATGGAGGTATTATGAAACTAATTTTTTCCATCCTATATATTGTTTTAAAACCCAAAGGTAAGTATGTTCTTCTTTTATTGGGAGAGGGATCTGACCTTAAATGTCTTCACATTAATAATATGTATAATCATTCATTTAACCCATCCTCAGTCCTTCCTTTAATTTCTAAAACATTTACCATAATACTATCATATATATTATTTACCAAATTCATGAAATCAATGTAATATTTGATTTCATGGTATCTAAAATATATAATATCCAAAAATATTGATTGTTTCGTAGAAATATGTTTATCATAAAATGATTTTTATGTCTTTCCTAATGTGACATCAAAATTTTCCACCTCTTAAAATTTTTATCAGTTGAAAAACGTTTTGGAGTAATATTAAATTTTTATGAGATGTATAATGCATTATTAATCATAAATATGTGTAATACGTAGGAAAAAAACATTTATTATCCACATATAAATTTTTTTCTCCCTTGTTGTAGTTAATAATTTGACGTCTCATCTTCATAAATTCAACACGATTTATAACCTTTAACAATGTATCTACAAAATTTTCAATGTGATTGGAATCCATTTATAGTGAACATAATCATTAAAAACAGTTGAAAATGTTCCATTTGATATAAATCAAATACAATCTTATAACATCCTCCTATAAAAAATTTAAATCATCAATTAATGGTGATAAGAAAACATTGATATCATTTCTAGGCAGTCTTTGTCTAGAAATCATTAAACTCAACATGATATATTTCCACATCATACAAAATTAATAATATAAGAAATAAATTACCAATCAAATTGGATATGAAGTGGTTTTTCTAAAAATGATCTAATATTGATTCATTCAATCTCTACATAGTCCAACGTTTTAGATTTATAACATCATTTTTGAAGGTAGGAAACTATTGATCGACTTTCTTCCACTATGGAAAATTAGTTGAATGGTATAATTTTCTATTAGAAATTATCTCATCTATATTTGATCTTAAAATTTTTTCCTCTTTAAAATTTGAATATAAATTATTTAAATGAGAACCTATAGGAAGATACAAGATTTATTTAACAAGAATCATGGTAATTTTTTAATCAACGTTACATTGGTTTTTCAACATATATCATTATGTCCCTCTTTTAGGATACTATTATAGGATTTTCTATTCCATTTTATGAAACACATAGTCATTCATACAAGCATATATCCACTTATACCCAAAACACATCGAACAAAGTATTTTCTTCTCTTTATAACATGAATATGGAAGATTGATGTCATCAGGAAGTATGTGTTTCATCAGTTGTAGAAACTCTTTAATAATCTTATCACTCAATCCATTTCTAGATTTCATGTTAATAAATCCTTACACTTTTAATAAGACTGAAATTTTTTTACAACCCAGATAAAATGTTTTTTCAGTATCACCATATAGGTGTTCAATCATCAGGGCTTTCTCAATTTCCTCTAACCCAATATCACAAAACATTTGATCAACTTGATCAAACTTATCAACTTGAAAATATACATCATTATCACCTATTAAAAATACTTGACATTGGATATAACATACTATATATTAAAATTTAATTTTATATTTAATTTTACAAATAACTATGATAAAATATATATCATAATATAAATGGCCAAATGTTTTTTGAATGTCACCCTTTTGTTTATAATTTAAACATATAAAATGGGAATATAAAAAATTAAAATTAAAATACAATAGTTTATGAATAAATGTATATTTATAAAAGAAAATAAAATTATAAAAAAAAAGATAAAGACAGTTTCATGATCTAATTAAAATAGATATACAATTTCCTTTATTATTGTTAAATGTATATAGTAAGAAAAATATTTTACACATAAGATCTATATTGGATACTTGTAAAACCCAATTTTACAAAATTCATGATAGATGGAAACATTTCATATATTATTTATTAATATAATTGAGTATTTTATTTCAAAATTTATTTTTTATAATATATTTATTTGATATAAATAAGGAGTTCTTACATTAATATAAGAATGTAAGTGAAGGAATTATTTTTAGAGTACCATGGTGTTGAAATAATTCTAGTCAATTAAACAATACTATATGAAAAATAGTTAAATAATAAATGTTTAATTATCTCATTTAAAAATCAGAATATGATTTCTCAATAAATTCCACATTTTATAATTTATCTAAAATCCATGTTTAATTTAATATACCAAAATTCTATTAATTATAATTACATAATTTAAGTAATTTGAAACGAAATTAGATTCTTTTTATGAAATTTGTTTCCTTCACAAAAGGTGAATTCATATATGAAGAAATAGTTTTTATTTGAAAATAAACACAGTAATTCTATACTAAAAACCATGATTCAAAATCCAATGATCATACTAATTTAAAATTTTTAGAAGTATAATTTATCAAAATTGTTTGAAAATTAAATTCAAAAAAATGAATATCAATATTTTTTAGTTGAAAATTTTATTCCAAAACCAATTGTTATAAAAAAACCCTTATTTCCCATCATAGTCAATTATAAAAAGTCACCATTTTTTTAAAATTCACAATTCTTCATTATTTTAATTGATTAAGTGCTCAATATATCTCACAAAATTAATAACTTATAAAAAAATAACTAAATATTATAATTGAGAAGAGACACCTACGTAAGCACATATAAATATGACATTCCCAAATTCATCGAGTTAAAAAACACACCAATGAGAATGAATCCTATATTCCTTAACCATGTTAACCAAAATACTATGTTCTATATAATGTAATTTCTTATCATGTATTATAATTCTAAACTCATGAATGATCAAAAACATGATGATATATGTTAAATAATAAAATGAATAATCTAACCCCAACCTTTAATTCCACACATCAAAAACAATTCTCATGATAATTATATTCTATTTATATGTAAATCAGTTAAAAATAACTAAAATTCCTTAAACATCCATTAGACACCCATTAAACATACCTTTAAAACCCATTACTCTACAAAATTACATGATTTAGAAAACACATTCAAAAATAATAATCATTCAATTTAAAAACATTCTTAACACATATATTATTCAAATAAATCCAACCTTATATTCCTAAAAAATAAAAATTAAGAATACAGAGAGTGAAGAAATTTCATAGAGTACAATCTATAGAAGAAAAAATAGATGATAAGGAATTAGTGATGGTGATAATGGTAGTATTGAAGACAAAGAGAGTGAGGATTACTTGTAGAAACAATAATTGTTATGGTGACTAATAACGAATGAGATCAATCTTCAATGAAGGTTAGAGAAGAACATCATGGTCTACAATTAATTAAATCAAAAACATGACTAAAAATATAAAAAATTAATGATGTTATTCCATTTTTTAAAATTTTTATGTGTTGGGTAGGTAATTTATAATGTATAAAACCTTAAAAAATCATTTTTTCATCAATTATTAATTAAAATATATATAAAAATAATTTATCATATCATGTTTTTAAAACTAACATGGAAAATTTAATGTTAAAAAATATTTTTCACTAGTGTGTCCTTAAATATCAATAGATTTAGAATATTTGTTGGTCACCCCTATGTAGCACCCCAAAATGAATCCTAACATATTGTATCATATCCTCATGTTGAAATAGAGAAACAATAAAAACTATCACCCCACTAAATATACACCATCAACAATGTAAATAAAATATGAAAAAAGGTCATCACTTCTTCAACAGGTCTAAAATGAAAGCCTCTGTAAATTATTTAACAAAATTATATCTAGAAAATACTACTAAATTTCTTAATGGGATCCACCATAGAAATTATCTTCTAGACACATTTTTAACTAGCATCAACATAGCATATAAAATTAATAAATCAATAATAATCCTCTAAGCATCACATATTATCTATATCCGTCATCATCAAGAACACATAGATGTGATTATTAATAAATTAAATCAATATAACGCAGTTAGATTTTGTGAAATATTGTTTTTCAAATAAATTTAATTTTTTTTGATATTTTTTGTTATAAGAAGCAGTAAGTGTTTGTTGTGTTACACACAAATCCATGTTTAAATGAAAGGTGACATGTTATTAAAATATTATTATTTAGTATTATGGTTATCAACTAGAAATTGTAATGGAGGGTATTAATATGATTAAATAAATTAAGAAAATATATGTTTTGAACTTTTATATATAATTAATTCTTTGTTGACCAATTAATTAGAAATGAAAATAAAATCCCTTTGAGTATAAATGAATCCTCTTTCTGAAAAATTACTTTTATACACACTAATGCGTTTTACCTCGATAAATTTAAAAATAACTTTTCTTAATGAATTTAACAAAACATAAATATTATATATTCAATAATATATTTTATATTAATCTTATATGTTTTTACGTAATAGATAAGAATAAAACTAATGTTACAGTTAAAACTACATTTTATTAAAAAGAAGTTTTTTCTCTTTCTACAAATTGTTTTAAAATTAATTTTTGAAACATTCAGTAAATTTATTTTAAAAATTAAAAACAATTTATTCAACATGTAAAAATTATCTTGAATTGATTTTTTTAAGATAATGTTTTAGATTAATAGTGAAAAATACTGGTTTTTATAAATAATTTTCATTTTTTAAATATTTTAAGAACCTTCAAATTAATTTAATATTATTTTGACTTTAAAATTAGTTACATTATATATCTATTAATAAAATTTATACCATTGGAATAAATTTTATATTTATTTTTATATAAAAACGTATTAATTTTTTGAAACTATTTTATTTGGGAAAAGACTTTTTTTTTGTGTTTATGAGATTAATTTTAAGTTAAATTTCTTCTCTTATGTGAAATTAATTTAAAAAATGTATTAAATAACTTTAATAGTTAAAATTCATCTTATATAATATGGTAAACTTTATTATTGACTATAATGGATAGTTAAAATAGTAAAAATTAATTTCCACCTTTATGGTTAAGAAGGGTTTACCAGAGGTTAAACAAAATATATTGACATTATAACCTATAATTTTATTTATTTACCATTTTTTAATTGTTTTTTTATTTGAAAATTGTGGTTACAACTTTTTCATTAGAAATATTCCAGTGTGCTACTAAGGCACTTATAAAAAATAACCCCCTCTTCTCTCATCTTCATACATAAAAATATGTTTTATTAGAATATAAATTACCAATAACATTCCTTTATTTCATCCCTTAATCATATATTCAATATATTGTTTATTAAACTCTATTAATAAGTCGTTAGTTATAAACCTTAAGAGGATCTTCCAAAGAAGTGCACAATTTTTAAACATGAATTTTCATTTTATTCACTCTTCAACCTCATTTAGTATTTTACAGATGTTCTAAAATATTAAAAACACTATATCAAAAATAAAAAGATTTTAGTGTGTTAATTTAATAACATAAATCCATATCATCTTCCATAAAATGCATTGTGAAATCATCATTCATGTGTACGGAAGACTGCGGCCTCGTAAACTGATGCGTTTTGTTTTCCCTCAATACCACTCATGGAAGGAATTTTTTTATTTAATATTTATATATAATATTTATATTTTATATTTATAATATTATTATACCCCTAAAATCATAATATCAAATCTACCTTTTTACCTCTAAACCCATTGGACAACAATATTTTTTCTCATGTGTACGACAGACTACAACCTTGGGAACTGGTGTGATATGTTATTCATTTCTTTTTTACTTGGATTGTTGTAAGGAGAGAATAAAAAAATATATAGGAAAATTTTAACATATTTATGATTTTTAATTATGGTATCACATGTTCCTTCTTAATTACCATTATATGAGAAAATGATAACATCAATACTGTGTAAGGTGGACTACAACCCCATGATGTGATGTGAATTGTTCTTCACATATGCTCTACATGGTAGGTAAAAATGATAGGTTTAAATAAAAATATTTTATAAATATATATAACATAAAAATGATTTTTTTTAATTTTAAAATATTATCCACTTTTATTTATTTCAATCTATCGAGAAAATGAAAACATCACTCTTCCATACGTACGGGCAACCGTCTCCATGAACAGAGTATTTCATTTTCTATATCTAACTTTTATGGGTTAATATAAATACATTTATAAAGAATATATATGATATTTTTATCTTTTTTAATATTATTCATATTATTTAACCATGATCAAATTAATAGGACAAAAAATAATGAGTCAAAACATACATGAAAAACAAACCTGTTATTACCAAAAACAATATTTTCATAATAAATTATTAATAAAATGGTAAGAAAAGGTATTAAGTAAATAATATATGGTATGGTACATATATAAATATATAAATATTTTTATTTAATATATGTATACTAAACTTATATATATATTATAATTTAGGTTTTAACATGAACTAAATAAGTCGAGACATAAGGTATAAGATTTCTAGTCTCTATTTTATTTTGTGGAGACATATGAAAATTCACCACTCATTTATTTTGGGTGGTGTATATACATCGACATTGACACATAATGACATTAATATCATTATATTCATGATATTTAGTGTTTAATTTGATGTAATTATTTATTCGAACTTAGGATTCAAAAGAATACTAATGTGGTAAGGAATTTTTGTCTCAAATTGCCTTCTCGAGACATATGTAATGTTATGCACCAAGCTTCTTTTAAGTGGTTAATAAATGGCCCATTTGAAAGTTAATATCCTTAATTTATTTTTTACCATGATATTTTATGTTTCTTTTAATTTTATTCTATCATGGGAGTTATGATTTAATGTTATGAAAGTGTTAATGGTTTTATTATACAATCTCATCATTTATCAGGATTATTGATGTTTATGCTTCAAATGTTGAAATATTATGATCCATCTCCAAAAAAATCATGAATTTCATTCTCCAATTGTTATGTAATTATAATACATATTTTGAATTCATTTTCCTCTCATAATTCATACATTATTCAAAAATATTGTTCTTAAATTAAACCGATTTAATTTCTATCTTCGGTCAAAAAATCTATTTATCTTCCATATCAATGATTTTTAAAAATGTTTTAACATTATCCAAAGGGTATATTTTATAATTTTTCTCTATTTTATAATTTTAAAATATGTTTAAATTGAATCTTTATATGATTTAAAATAATAATAATGACCCTTGTATTATACTCAAAATGGGAAGGAAATATTTGTTTTATGGTGAACAATATGAATGATATCTTCCGCCATCATGACCAAATATTTGTTTAAATCTTCCTTTAAAATTTTAAAATTTCATTTTCAAAGAGATTAATTTTTAAAATATATTACAAATTATTAATTTTAATAAAAGTGATTTCAAAGAAAGGGTTTTTCCACAAGAAACATTTTATGTGATTTTTCTTTCAAAATAATTTTTTTTCTAAGATGAAATCCATTAATGTTTATTATGATTTACTGGGGATATGATCCAAGGATACCATTCTTATTATTTATTTGAATTTTTTATTATTATGATGATAATATTTTTATGAAAACCTAATCTCTTACCTGGGTTATACCATGATAGAATTATTATGAAACCAACTTCATTTTTCACATCTTATGCTATGATGAAATGATTATGAAACCAATTTATTTTACATAGGGTATGTGATCATGAAATGTTTAATAAGACACTTTCTTTTCATGTGTATTTTTATGATTTATTTGTTTATATTGTGGTGCACATATGTATGACTTGAAATATGTTATCGGTGGGACCTATATCTCCCTCTAATGAATTGGGTAAATATTAATATCTCATTAGATAAAAAATACATGAATGGGGTGTGAACCAAGTTCAATAAGAAAATATAGACAATATAATAATCTTTGGAGTGAACCTTTACAACAAAAATGGTTTTGGGAGTTAACACATTCCACTATGATAGTATTGGAAATGAGTCTTGAACTACGAAGCAAATAATTTTCCATGCTTATGAGTATGTTACAAATCTATGAATTATGCCAATGATATGTTCACAAACTACTGGAAAACTAACCTTTACCAACGGTTTGGAACCGTTGGTATAGGCCTCCAAACCGTTAGTATAGCCTATACCAACGGTTTGGAGAACCGTAGCCAAGTAAGCCGTCAGGATAGGTCTATACCAACGGTTTTCCAAAAAATGTTGGTATAGACCTATACCAACGGTTTTGGAAACCGTTGGTATAGGTAATATGAAATCTATACCAATGGTAATGGAACCGTTGGTATATAAATTCCAAAAATAAAACATCCGATGGGATTTGATCCCAGGACCCCTCTTTTATAATTGAATGACTCAACCACTAACCTAACATGACTTTTGTGATCATAATTACATAAATATATATATGTATTCTCATAAATATTTTAAATTTTGATTTATATAATGTTCTCGGTATGAAGGTCTGATAAAAAATGGAAGTACCTATACCAACGGTTTTAACAACCGTTGGTATAGGTATTTGGATGTGATTTTCATTTCGTGAAGGATGTTGAATTTTGGCCCACCTTTCCCAACAGTTTGGCCAAACCGTTGGGAAAAGTGGCATATTTGGGGACCTTTCCCAACGGTTTGTCCAAACCGTTGGGAAAAGTGTCCAATTTGAGGGCCTTTCCCAATGGTTTGGCCAAACCGTTGGGATAGGTCTACCATTCCCAACAGTTTGGCCAAACTGTTGGGAAAAGTGGGCAATTTGGGGGCCTTTCCAAACGGTTTGGCCAAACCATTGGGAAAGCAGACCTATACCAACAGTTTTTGCAAACCGTTGGTATAGAAGCGTTGGGAAAGATCTAATTTACAGTAGTTACATGATTCATTTTATTTGATTAAATTATGATTAATATCTTATAAGTCTATAATATTAATCACATGACTCAATTTTATGATCTTTGATATTCAGGGTATAGTTTTCAATTGTTATTCTTTTTTCCCACACCCTTACACTCATGATATGTTGATATCTCTCTTATTTATCTTTACTGTGAATCTAATCTCATCTTTTCCATACGATTTTGTTCCCCAGGATTGAATAAAATTGTTATATATGATATGTCTAAGAAGGGTGTTAGTTCTAAAGAATATAGTGGAATATGACATATCTCAATTGAAGATGATTTTTTATCTGTCCAATTTTCCAAATGCAATAGACATAAATGATTCTAGAATTTATTTTTATGTTATATAATAAATATTCATATTTTTCAATGTAATATTAAGGTATGAGAATTTTTTTATTTATAATCAAAACAAATCAACAATAGGATTTTTTTCTACACTTAAATAGTTAGAATAGTATAGATTATTAATTTTAAAAAAATTTGAGAGTATTACTTCAATAATTTTTAGATACTTTAATTCCCTAGTATAATTTGATTGTATGGGGTTGAAGCTAACACTTCGGGTTTTCCATATGGAATCGAGTAAGGTCTGGCCAACATTTGGTTATAAATAGATCACTTATATTGTATTTGTGATAAGTTATCCCCCGTGTTATCGAAGAAGAAGCCAATAAAAAGTTATAAAGGGTGAGGGAATGGATAGTGATAAATAGTATGAAACCTTACCTATGTGCACCTTTTTGGTGATAGTCCATGAAAATTTACATCACAAAGGGATGATAAATAATGAACAACAGGATCTTCTATGGTTGGAAAAAGAGGAGTACTAGTGGGTGGTCAATTAAGAATAGTGGTGGTTTGAAAAAAATGATATTGGATAGTTTGGATAGTAAGCATGAGAAAAGGGAGACTGTGATTTGTATTTGAGGATGTAATAAACTATCACATGCAACCTTGAAACAATACTCCAGTTGATCCTACACAAGGACTAACTTGCATTCTTTATTTCCATGGAATAAAAATTAGTTTTATAGAATCATCCTTAAAAAACATGTCAATTGTTTTCTCTTGTGAAATAAAAAATAAAATAACTTATAATTAGAAGTTTGGTATTCTGATTTTTGATATTACAGTGTCACACACCATGAATAATCCATTTTTACTATATATTACAACCAAAAGATAAATAAAAAATAAATTTAAACCCCAAAATCCATATGTATAATATAAAATCTCAAGTTTATTAATCCACTTGTGAATTTATTTGTAAATAAAAAATCAAAATATAGATGAATGGGTGGTTCCAAAAATATATATGGTTGATGTGTCTTGATACTTTCATGAGGTACCCAAAATACAAGATAGATATGTAAGAAAAAATTAATAAACTACCCATCTCTTTAAAATAATAAAAATAAACATGAATTATCTCCTTCTATTTTCCAGAATAATCATTATTTGAATTCACAAAATCATATAACTGATTATCACCTACATAAGATGTTAAAAAAACTATAGACACATAATGTGTGTGTAGGGTGTGAGCTGAAACATTAATGTTGGATTTCATAAAATAATCTATGTAATTATATTATAAAATAAATCCTTGTAAAATAGTTTAAAATAAAACATAGGAAAACATAAATTACTTTTAATTTGTATCAGGAAATATAATAATAAGAAGGGTTTCATATTCATTTCTAAATTATAAAAAAAATGGTTTCATTATGTAAGAATAAGCTATCAAAATTAATTTGAGTTTATATAATCAATCTAAATTAGATGAACCTCATTTATACAAAAAATATCATTTTTATTTTAAAATGAAATTTTATATTTATAACCAAAACAACTTTTATAGAATAAAAACTTTTAAAAACATAAAAAATCCATATATTAAGTATCTCAATTTCATGATCTATAATGATAAATTTCCCAAATTAATGAAAAAACTAGAAACTATATGTTTTAAATTACCTTAATAAAAAGGTTGAACTATTATAAAATTGAATGTAAAAGATGATACATATAGAATGCATAGATAGAATTTTAATGAAAATAAATATAAAATATAATGGATAATATAAACCAATTGTTAAAAAATCCACTATAATAGAAACACACAAATATCAAAAAAATAGTCATCATGGGACAACGCTCTATACACTAAAGGGACATTCTAATATATAACTCAATTGAAATTTTCTTAGGACTAGATGCTAACTCTAACTACGCTTAAACATGGTTCCCTGTCATCTAATATCCCAAAATAACTAGAAGTCCATAACAAGAAAAATAATCACATCACTAGGCAAGGTAAAAACTCCACATGTTTAGTGACAGCCACTTAAAAAAAAATTTAGTCCATATGATATAAAATATCACATCATATCATAAATAATTACCAAGGGAAATATTATAGTGTGGATATCAAATAATTAAAACTTATATTACTTCTTTGAAATGGGAATTTTTATTTTTGATGTCTCAATGAAATGGTAACATTAATAAAAAACCCTACATAATCAAAGGTAACCACAAATATTAATTTGATAACCAAAAATAAAACATAAATTTATTATTGTAAAAATCAATTACAACATTTTATAAACAAAATTAATTATGAAAATAATAATATATTCAATGAAAACACTGTCAATAATATTTATTCTATATTTATAAATCATAATAAATCTTGTTGTATAAATATTTAATTATTTTGTATGAAAATAAATATTGGAAATTTTCTTAACACCTAGAGTGTGTAGTTACACATGAGTAGAATTCTCATAATTTGATCATGGAAAACAACATTGTGTTAAGTGAGTAATTATGAAAAATATGTAAAAAATATTAAAAATTAATTATAATTATATTATATGGGTTTTATACCACGAATTTTTCTTCAAATTTATCAAGAACCCATAGTTTCAAATAAAAATAAATTGTAAGAGTAACCTATCCTAAAACCTTAAACCCGGTATTAAATGATGTTATAATAGGAATTATTAAGGAAATGCGTCCCTACAGGACTAATATATTCCAAAAAATTGAGAAAAACTATGAAATAATAATCCAATGTGAAAACCTACATAAATATTACCATATATATAATGAATATGAGAGAATAAGGGTAGTATAGGTGATCTAGAAGAGATTTCCTTGATCAAACATACTCAAATAAGGAATATTACCCATGTGAAAGATAAAAAAGAAGTATAATAAAGTGGGTCATAGTTCCTAGGATTAGGTTTATGGAATGGGTTAGAAAATTGGGAACCCCTTATTTAGATAAACATAATAATATAAATAAAAATATATTTTTAATTAGGTTTCATGTTTTGGACACTTGATTTGTCTAACCATGTCCTATCCATTCTTATCCCAATGAAATCAAAAATCAATCCCACCCTAGTTATAATTTTTTTATAACTATGAAACAACTATATGAATATTCCTAGATACCATAATTCAACCACATGATTAGACAATATAATTTACAAAATTGTGCACCAACAATGAAAAGGATTCTCATAGTCAATTTTCATCATACATAACTCCACTTATAAGATTTAGTAAACCATGCATCTATCACACTTCATGGAATTTTTTTAAGAGAATGAAATTTAAACTTCATATGTAAAAAAATTATAAAAAATTATATATCTTATTATTTATAGAAACTAACATTGGGGTTGTCAGAATTTATGTAATTAAAGTTTCTTATAAAAACTTACATTTGAGTTGTACAAAAATAACTTCAATGATTTTTTTGTTCTAAACAAATTATTTTATGTTACCTATGATTACATTGAATTTTTATTTTGTTTATGTTATGATTTCATTGAGATTTCAAAAACACATATACCTTCGTAGAAAATATAATAATAGCTTTCATCATTTGATTTATACCCGTGAAGACATTTCCATTGGATATTGATTGGAAAATATTATCATTGGATATATTATAAAATTATGAATGTGTTTTTTCATTGAAGGGTGTCCAAAGGTAAGGTGTGAATTTTTTATTTTGTTACTATGAAATTATGTTTGTATATTGACTTGATTGCATGAAACCATTTTATATCTTGGTAAAAAAGGGTATCTATGTAGGAGTATGGGTGACGGTAACAACACTAGTTTAGATTACAAATTATCTAGTTCCCCCATTAGTATATGGTTATTTTTCCAGGAAAGGCTTTTATTCCACTTCGGATGGTCATATGAGAGGTACTTTATTGAAAGTGAAGTTAAAATTATCAAATATCCATATGATGATTTTGTTATGTTATGCTTTGGAACATCTCACAATGAATATTGTATTCTCCTGTGATGATGATTATTTGATATTTGGATGTTCCCATTATAGTTAATTTTTTCATGACTTTTATATTATTCATGACATATTAAAATGATTTACACTCTGATTTTAGATATAAATTTCATATTCATCATCTAATAATGTTAATTGTTTAATATTTATTCTTATTGGTTATGGATATTTGATACTTATTGTTTATCGGGATATCTTCAGGCTGTGAAATATAAATTAATGGTTCAAGGATTTTTGATATTTAAAGTACAGTTCCATAAATTTTTCATATGATATTATTCTTCAAAATGTTTCCTCATGTATAAATATAAATTGTGGTGTGAAAATATAAATGTCAATATTTTTAAATAAGGTTCATTTAATTTAGATTAAATTTTATCCCTCATAATAATTTTGATGGAATAATCTTACATAATGAAATTATTTGGTTTTTAAAGAACAAATGACTATGGGGCCTCGCTATTTATTAGAATTCATAATACATAAGATAGATAAAAAATTATTTTGGTATATTCTATTTCAAACTAGTTTACAATTATTTAATTAAAAAGATATTATAAAGATTATTTTGTGGACTCTTTCAAGGTATAATTATCTAACACCCTACATACACATTATTTATATATTTAGGATTTTTTTTATCTTATGCATTTGATAATAAGTTCTATTGGTGATGGTATTATTTATGATGTTGGTTCTTCCATAGAAGAGGTGTAAATAAAGGTTAATATTTTTAGAAAAAATGATGTGTATTTGATTTTATTTTTCTTATATCTCATTATTATATTTTTGATATCACATCACTACATCGATCCACTTGGACATTCTATAATTTAAATGTCACCCTTTATCTATTTTTAGTTTTTATTTATGTTTAGATGTTCTAATATAAGTATTATTTTTGTTATAATTGTATATTATACTTAAATTTTATTTGTTATTTGTTTATTTCATTATTCCTTATTTGTTTATTCTATATTTTTTAATTTTCTTATTCATGGTGCATGACATCCAAATATATGGAATGGTTATATTGAAATTGTAGGTGGAAGTTATTATATTTTTTCACTATGTTAAATCATTCCAAAGTTTAGTAAGTTTAAATACCCAATGCTTGTTTTTATATCATGGTGATTGGGAAAATGCTTCATTCATTGTGAAAAATCTATGTGAGCATCATTTCAAGGTATCTCTTGTTGGTTGATTACAAAATACCCCTTTATTAATTGAAAACACACTCAATATTAATATTTATACTCATTATAACTTATGATTCATTCATTTTTTGAAAATATTTCATCACATCACATGAGTATAAATATCATCATTTTATCAAACACCTAGAGTGAATGGGTATAATTGAGGAAAATCATCATACATTGATCATGGAAAAAACATTTATATCAAATGAGGTTTCAGGAAAATCATATAAAAACTTAAAAAAATTAAATCATTCTATATTGTTTTTATATCAAGAAAATCGCCATTTGAAATATTTAGTCAACAATATTATCATAATAATATGTAATTGAAATGGTTAACCTACCATGAACCATTTATTTCATTATTTAATGATGTTATTCCATTATTTGAGAGTGAGATAGAACCATAAAAGACCAACCCAAGACCAAAAATAGGGAAACATCATGAGATAATTAGCCAAGATTGAACCATGAATAACCAAGACCATCCTGGAAAAGAAAAAGGGAGTTTAATAGAGAATAATGGTAGATAAGATGATATATAAGAGATTAAATTGAATAATCGACCTCATAGAAGAATGAGTGGGTATGTGAATGTTAGAAAGAAAAGGATGAAATTAAGGGCTCAATGTCTGAGAGTGGGGTTATAAAATGGGGAATGCAATGAGTTACCCATTATTTAATAGACATATAAATAAAAATCAAAATATATTTTTTTAATTGGTTGAATAGATTGGTTACACTATTAGTCTAATTGTGATCCAACCATGCACTGGCCACATGATTCAAAAATATACCCTATTTGGTTTTGATGTATAGTAACTCCAACTATTCACTAACTACATAAATATTTGTATAAAAAAAAATTACCCACAATGGTTATGGTTCATAATTCACCACACCATGAACATACTATACACAAACTATGAGAAGCATATTTTTATCATGCTTGAAGTCGCCTTCATAGTTTAGTAAACTAGGCCACGACCATGAATCAAGGATATTTATTCCAAAAACATTAAATTTTCAACTCATAACACAAAAAAATTAATAGTTATATAATTACATATCAAAACATTTTTCAAAAGTGACATTTGGGATGTCATCATCCCCCACTACATTAATTTCTCCCCTAGAATATTGGTATAAACTAGTAAATAAAATACCTGATCCTAGAATTCAATACTTTATTTCAAAACCAATAAACTCAAACTCTCTAAATAAAATAAGATGAGAGATATGATAATATACAATTAAATAAATGATATTATCAATTCATTATTCTCTATGTTCATACCAAGTTATATCCTATAAGAACCTTATTTTTCTCCCAATAAATTTGGGTGAGGAAAAAGATTCCTCTTATTCTCCTTACACACAATTTCAAGAATAAATGGATTTAGGATGACCCCAAAATATAAAATGAATTACCATGTGAATATTCCATTTATTTGTGTTATCCCTATTATTTATTGTTCTTAAATTGGTTTATAGGATTTTAAAACATCAATTCAAAATATATTGATGAAACAGGAATATACGCCCCCATTCTTTTATGGTTTTATAAATAGCCAATGAAATGAACATCTAACGTCTATAAAATTCACTATATAAAATATAAGAAACCATATGAAATCAAAAAGAATTTATAATTTTTAATAATACCATCACCCATACTTTTGATTGAAAAATTCCAAATATTACAACCACTAAAACTAATATAATAAAAAAACTTACATCAAATGAAGTAATATCATGAAGAACAAAATAATAAAGAATAACTCATACTAATGAAAATATAAATTTCTTTTGAAACCAACAAAACAACTTTTAAATATGACATAATAGGCCACAACCATGGAATCTCTTACATTATTCCCTATAGCTGTTCTTTTGTGCAATGTATTTACAAATTGATAACATGCCCTATATTTTTATCTTATGTCACTGAAGAAACAACTAATGTTTTACTTTTACACCATCTATGCCCATATAACTAAATTAAACATAATTCATTTTTAAAATGTTGACCCTTCTCTGCCACTCTTAGGTAAAATAGATAATATATTAATTCTATATATCCCAGGAGGAATTTATTATATTCTAAAATATTTAAACAATGCCTTCATATAAGATATATAACCAATAAAATACATATTTTATTATATATATATTGAGAACACTTTTAAAATATTAAGACCTTAAGGTATCTTTTTAGACTAACATAGGAAAGTATTGTACTAGAAAATAAAAAAGACTATAGTACTATATAACCACCTAATTACCCTTTGAAATGAAGAAATACAGATCCTTCACCACTTTGGTGTACTTGTGGTTAAACTATTAAACAAACCACTCCTTGAAACTATCCCTTGAATGGTTCTTCCATGGATGGTCATAATGTATATACTTATACCATTTCTACCAAGGATATTAAAGAATAAAATTATTAATTATGACAATAAATATTTACAAAACCATGATAAGATTGAAGTTTCATTCATTATTGTTCAGTCACTTCATTAATTCTAATAAAACCTAATCCACTTACAATATATGTAGACTATGTACCGAGAATTATTGGATTTATCCCCTACCTTGAAATATATCAAGATCTAGACCAATATGAATAAGATAAAGTCAAATAAATACCAAAACAACCCAATATAGGTCAACTAGTGGATCATCTCATAAAAATTGATCTACTTCTAGAGATGTCTGGAGTACATTCCTTGGTGGAATAAGATTTTAATTACAAGAACAAAAAATGATATCAACACATAACCCAATGTCTAAAAACATGAAATCATGTTACCCTAAATTAAATAACATCATCACACTCCAAATCCCAAATTTATTTATAAAAAACAATAATCCACCAAAATAAGTCTATTCTTGATAAGATAAAATTCATTTTAAATAGAAAACATTAATAATATATTTTAAAAAAACACATTGAAAACTATAGTAATGACATTTAAAATGTAAAATTACCTTTATAAACCAATTAAATTATTTATAAAATCCAAGTAAACAATGAAATTAAATCTTATAATATCAACCAAAACCCTAAAATAATTTTTTTGTTTCAATGGTTTCCTATTACATCCATGTGAACTTTAGGTAACCTAACATGAGGCATGATCTAAAGTAATCCCATTACAGAAAAATAATATCCAACTATTTAACCAATTATTTTTATTATATTAACCCTCACCAAGGTATGTTCCATCCCTAAAATGTAATGCACTCCCTTTTAAAAATAATAACGTATAATTCTAAAAATATAATGAGATTACCATAAAATATTTTAGAAAAAGAAACAATAAAACATTTAAAAATAAATAAAAATGTACAATCTATTGAAACTCACCAATAATTTTTTTTAAATATATGAAAAACCATAATATAATTAAATGAAAACAATTTATATTTTGTACTTTAACTAGACAAAAAATAATATTGAATCCAAATAAAAATAATTGTGGTTTGAAACATCACCAAGCCAACCTCAATTCACCTCCATCAAGGGTCGAATAATAGATGAGGCAACATGGAGTCATAAAAAAAGAAAAAAAACATTTAACAATGGGATATTCAATAGTATATGTTTTGAATACATGGTTTAACAAATCATGCACTAACAATGAAAAATACCACTATAGGTTTATAGAACCCAATGCACAGATATTTGATGATTTTCAAAACCATCCACTATAATCCTGAACACATGTAATTATTCTCATATTCACCCCAAAACTCAAAATTTAACTAAATAACACGTATATCCATTATCTAGTATATAGAAGAATTTAGTTATATTTATGTATGTAAAAAATAATTGAAAACCACATCTCACAACTGAATAAAATCCACTAACTACCCATGGTAGCTCAAGGCACGACATGAGATAGAGCTTGAAATATTATCTCACTAAAACCATTATTGAGATCCAATAGTCTTAAATCATGTTTACCTAGAATTTTTAAGTATAATAAACAAAAATATGTTTTGATACCTTTTTCTAACGATCCATCCATTCCAAACTTAATGTGATACTCAAGCCTATCTTTTAGAAGGCACGAAACACAAAATTGATAACCATTGTTTGGTAAACACTATCGGGATATCTACCATAATCAAAATGGATATGATTTTACCTAGAGAATCAAAAACTATATAAAATTACACTTCGTTGTTTGGAATAGACACTATAAATTTTTGGATTTCATGCACTATGAATAAGTTGTTTAAACAGTATAGAATATCAAAAAAATTAATAATAAAATATATTAAAAAAATACATTAGTATAAGATATAATCCTAAGAATAAGAAATAACAAGTGAATTTATTTGAACATAAAAAATAAATATAGACCAAAGAGTGACATCCCTGGGATATAAGGTTAAAGTGTCTTGATACATATATATGGTTCCAAAAAACAAATGACTAAGATGTAAAAAAATGAAATAAACTACCCATTTCCAAGTGTAAAGGAAAATAAAAATTTATTTCCAAATCATCCATTCCGGAATCAATGTACCAGACATTATCAAGATCAAATAACTTTTTATCCCATGCATTAGATGAGAATGAGAATATATAAACATATTTTTTATATAGGGTGTGATATAATTATACCAAATATAATTCACCTGATTTTTCATTAAAAATTTATTTTGAAAATAAAAAAATAATATAGTTGTTCAAAATAAAATATACAAAAAATATCTTTTCATTTTTATTATTTCATAAGAAAACTAATGAAATTATTGGTGGAATATTGATTTTCACATTAAAAAAACTAGATAATATTATTATGTGAAAAGATTTCGTCAATATTCATAAGTGTTAAAACATTGATTCTAAGGAAATGAGACACATTTGAATTAAAATTATCATTTTTATTTTGAAACCACTCATTTAATTTATACCTAAAACACATTTTATAGAATTCTCAATTATTAAAATATTATGAAACCATTATTTAGATATATAAAATACTTAAACCATAAGTTTATATTTCAAAAATAAATGTTATTACTATAAACTTAAAGTAAAAATAACTATAATAAATACGACATTTTAATAGAGTATGAAAATTAATATATGTGATTAATAGAATGCATAACTAATATCATAGTGGAAGACATTACAACATATCATAAATAATTTAAAAATATCTCAACAAACTCAACTATAATGGAGACACATGAATATAAATTAATAGTCATCACCTTATAACACTATAGAAACAAATTATATGTTCTTGGACATAACATATTTGAAATTATTATAGGTCCAATTCATGAAGATAACTTTGCTAAAACTCAGTTTTATCTCCCCTATCCTCCTTGAGTGGGATGAAACACCTAGATGAAGAAAAAATCATACACTATAGGGGATTATAGCTAGTGAATAATCTCAAATAATAAATTATCCATCACATGAACTACAACATAGTTGCCCATGGATTCCCATGATATCAAACAGAGTTGAAACAATGTTAATATAAAACATAATTCTATAGTAACACAACTATAAACACATGCCTCACCTATGTAAACCCTTCAAAAAACCCTTCAAAATAATATAATAATTCCAATTACAATATATTCTAAATGATATGCAATATTTCTTCATGAAATAAATAATAAATAAAGAGTTTATCTACAATAGTATAAATCATGTGATGAAAACCATTATTGAATTTTCCAAAAAATACTTTATTTGTATAAAATACCAATAAAATCATAACATAAAAAAATTAATATTTTAATGTAATCAAAGGTAACTAAAAATAAATAGTTGAAAAATTGATGTTTTGATTTTATAACTTACTCGAAACATTTTCTAAAACACAAATATTCTGAAAATAAACCTGTATTCATTCAAAAATTACTCAATAATAATTAATATGATCATGAAAATTTAAACTATAATCATTTGTACATGAAAAATATATATATTTCTTATAAAAAATAAACTAGTCATTTAATTAAACTCTAAGAGTGAATAATTACACATAAGATGAATTATCATACTTTAGTTATGAAAATGACTTTATATGAAGTTATATTTTATGGAAAATAAGAGAAAATCTTTACAAAATAATTATAGGCAATCTATATAATTTTATATCCTAAAAGAAACCCTGAAAACAATCCACCAACCATGGTTACAAAATCGAAAGGAATTTGAAAGAGTCCCATATTATAGATCAATAAATACATTATTTAATGGTGTTGTTCAGACATTATATAGTGATACAATCCCCAAAAAGAGAAACTCAACATCTAAAATAAAGAAACCCAATGAGATAATTATCATAGATAAAACCTAGGTCACATTGACCATATTGGGATATAAAAAGATAGGATAACTGAGAAGGAGATAAGTGTAAGTGTTTTATAGGATCTTTCCTCAAATAATTTTCTTCAAATAATGAATAATCGCTACGAGATAGAGAATAAGAATAAGAGGAATGTGAGGGATTAATGTCTGGGAGTTAGTGGATTATTTGGGTGGTAAAAATGGGTAACCGATTATTTATATAATTTTATTAGAATAACTAGTAATAAATCTTTGAACTAGTAATCTGATTTTTTTAACCATGTAAAAACTTTTCCCAAGCCATTAAAGCTGAAAATCAAACTTGTATTAATTTGATGCATGGGTTGTCAAACCATGAACCATATTTCTAAAATTTTCATTTAACCAGAATTAACATGTATGGTTAGGGGTTATAGTTAAAATATTCATGCACCAACTATACCAAACCTTCTTGATGTATATTATCTTCACACATAGTTTCACCTATAGTATTTATTATTCCCATATTCAACCCCATATCTTGAAAATTTCATCCAAAAACATTATATTTTTACCATAAACCAAAATATAAATAATTAAATAATTATAGATCAAATTATTTTACAAAAATTTAAAATGAGTATTTCATAAAGGATAAGAATCATATGTGATGGGTTAGAGTAACATCATGATATAAGAGAGGAAGTATGATTAGGATGAGGGGGAAGGAAGAATGAAAAAATATGATTATGGTAAATGCGTGAATGTGTCACAAATACCTAGTATTACTGATATCCAAAGGTGGTTTCCACATTCCCTATCCATATTTACCTAATTTTTGAGTAATTGATATTCTTATTAGACCCCCCCACACACACAATAAGGTTTCACCATCATGATGTTGTAAATTGAATATTCAAGTACCAAATGGATTTTATTTAAGATTATTACTGAAATATATATTTTTTAATTTAGTAGAAAACAAATTCAACATAAACTGAGTATATATGAATATTTATATAAAAATGAGGATATTAATGTACCAAAATTATTGAGATGTAGTTTATAATGTTTTTATTCATATATTCAATTAATAGTATGTTCTGAAGGAATATTAAAATTAATGGGTTAATTGATTTGATCATGGAATATAAATTTTATTTTTTTCAATATATTTATTGAAATATGATTATTCATTTATTGATTATTAGAAGTAATGGTTTAGTTTATATTTTGTACATATTTAATACAAAATTATAAAGGAACAACATGATGTGTTGAAAGGGTTTTAAGATAATTTGAGATAAGGTACTATGAATTACATATCTACGGAATATTAAAAATTAATACTCATGTTGAAGATTGAGCTGAGTAATGTTGAGTATAAATACCCTTATAAATAATATGATTATATATGAAAGATTGTTTTTGGATAAAAATTAAAAAAATAATTAAACCTTGTGACTTTGGAATGATGGTTTTATAATTATAAAAAAATATACTCTATGATGATGAATCTGATTGAAAAATAAATTTGTTCTTAGATTAGAAAAGTAAGGCATTTGTTTATGACTACATAAAGCCCTACCACAGTGGGAATTTCATGAACATGAAATTGACTAATTTTTCATATAGTTGAGATTTAATCAAAATAATTAATCTTGGCTATCTCAAAGATTTAAATTGATGTTATTTTGATGCTAAAAATATATTTTTTTCAAATATGTTGGTAATATTATCATGTGATTTGAGATTTTTTTAATAAGTATGGAATGTTTTGAGATGCTTGGAAGAATAAATTATGTGTGTATGAGTACCATGGAAAGTCAATTGGATACTTAAAATTATATCTAAATTTAAAAATACTACATAACTTCATCTAGTGAATTACTTTAACTTTACTAACAAATTAAGAATAAAAAGTTGTTTTCACTACACATGTAATATTAAATAGTAATTTACACAAATAAAAGGTTTCTAGAAAAATATGAAATCCGTGAAATTTTTTATTTTGTTCCAATATGATTTCATTCTATAAATTTATGTAATATTATATTAATGCTAATTATTATAATTGTTTCAATGAAAATGTCGATTTTTTACATTTTATTAACGTTAATGTAAGTATTTTCTCATATAATTATATCATTCAAAATGAAAATTGATATGGATTTTTGAGTTGTATTATATATTGTTACATCCTTCTATAAAATATCTTTGTGGGGGGGGTATTCACTCTCTCCTAATTATTTATAATTATAACATTTAGAGTGGTTATCTAAATATTCAACATGAAATATCATTATTCATGTTGGTTTTTTAATTATCCAATGTAGGAATTTATAAATTTATATAATAACATTATATTTCATTTTGGTTTTCCATAATAACAAATGTTTTAAATATTTTTCAATTTTAGTTATTAATACAAACATTAAATATATATCTACCTCTTCTTATTAAATGAAATTTATGTTAAAGCCATAGTAACCATGTTTTCATGAGAAACTCATTATTAAATTGTATATATTATTGTCTAATGAAGAAAATTTATGCCTTAATTCCATATAGAATAATTTTTTATGTGAAATTATGGAATATATAATGATTCAATGAAAAAAGTGTCAATTTGAATAAGGTAACAGATTGTTGGTAGAATTTTATTATAATTTGAAATAATAATGTTTCAGTGTGATGACGTGAGATGAATGTATTTATCAAAATCAAATAGTTTATTTTATTATGTGGTTTGAATAACACTATTGGTGACATGTCCACAACAACAGAATGAAGACCTATTTAATGAAAAAGAACAAAGGGTGACAATGGGTATCCATTAACAGGGTAACTGATGTAACGCCCCAACCCTAGTTACCCAGTGTCGGTGCATTATTACATAACATTTTCATGATAAAAGGAATCATGTCCCGAAAGACCGATCAGTTTAGTATCCTTGTAAGTACTAGATACATCCATAAGTTTTACATTACAACATGAAATAAAATCATCAACAACATTTTTTTCCCTTTTGAACACACTTATATCCTTATCCAATCCCTATAGGTCAACTATAAAATATTTCTTCACATCCTGGGAAAAATAAAACATAGAAAGGGGTGAGATCAAAAGCTCAGTAAGGATAACAATATAGAGGAAGCTTTCATAAATAATAATAAATATTTAAGGCAATGTATAAAACTAAAACAATATCCTTTTAAACATTATCTTCAACATAATATGGAAAATATAGAATAAAAAAAGTCCATTTATTTATTCACATGGATATTCTACTAGTTGAATAATCACATGGAATATCAATAGCCACTTTCATAATGATGGAATGCATAATTCCATATTACATAACAACATAGTCAAAGCCTTATCCCAAGACAACAAATAAGATTATGTCAAGTCCTTATGCCAAGACACTAGTATGTCTCATGAGACCTACCGATCCATCGAGGATCTAGAGAGGGCTCCACCTGTCACTTACTAAGTCCAATGCATTCCTTCTATGAAATGGTTTAAACATAACATAAACATTCGTATTAAAAGTAGCATACGAAATGTTAATACTTTTTCCATAAAACCTGAATGGTATAAAAATAAAACCTCCATAGTAAAACATATCACAAAACCTTCAATACAATATGGAAGATTTTTATCATAATTAATCAATTTCAAACAAATGTAAAATCAATCTAAGGATGTTGATATTGATTAAATCATATCTATTTGAGAGAAATATCTCTTTTTTTAATCATTAAAAAGTCACATAATTATAAAAGATATCATTTATTTTGAAAATATTCTTATAATCTTGTATGGGAAGTTTCGATGACATTATAATAGTAGAAAATAGCCGCACCTTTCATATAAGTTAAAAAAATACATTCATTACTTAATTTTTTCAAAATGGTCATAAAGTACCTTATTTGGAAAAGAACGGAAAAATTCCTTTCAAAATATATAAGGTAAAATAAGGGTATAAATGTCTTTTAACCATAGACTAGTATACAGTAAATGTTTTTTGAAATACATTTTTAAGAAAACAAGGATGTGGATGATAAAGAGGTCCTAGTAGATAATTACATATAAACAAACTCGGATAATGAAGAGAGTGTAGAATTAACCCTTACCTTGTACATCTCTTTGGTCGTGGGTACATTAAACTCCTGTATAATAGTTAAATAATTTTTATTAAATTATAAAAGAACCATATAGATAAATATGGTATCATATATTATCTTCTAATATTACTTTGTTAATAATATTTTAGTATTATCGTCGTTTTAGGTGTTAACTAATTTGTTTTCCTTTATATGTTTTATCACGTAAGTCATGTTTTTTATGGATAGGACATATATTATTCATATCTAGAATGATATTAAGTATTTAAACATTAATTTTAATCTTAAAAAGAAAATTATTTTTGAATGGTTATGAAGGGGAATGACATCTAATCGCGTCATGTAGAGGGTAATTCGTATGTACACACTAGTGACAATATCATTATGTTGAAGGTGAAATTGTATATAATTGGATGGTATATCATAAATATATAATCATTAACATGTTATATTTATTATTTACATTAGTTATACACATTATTATTCCCATATAAATAATGAAGGGTTTGAATAACAAACAACACCACAACATGGAGAGGGTAAGCCGTTTGTACGCACGTATGGTGACTTTGCCATTCATAGGATGGATAGAATAAAGAACATGGTTGTACCATATTTATAATAACTTTAAAATATGTAGTAGGTACTTGAGTTATTATTTTGGTATGGAAAGAACAAAGAAAGAGGAAGTGTACGAATAAAATAACTTGAAAGGGGTGATGAAATATTTACCTCTTCTTCGAGTTCTTCCTTTTGATTTGATCAAAATGAAACCATGGGTTGGATTTTTGACCAAAGTAAGGCATATAAAATGAAGTGACGAAATTTGGGAGGATATTTGGGTAGGGGTTGGCGGAGAAAAATGGCTTTGTTGTTGTGAATTTGAGATAAGTGGAAGTGACTTTTATAGGAGGGGTGAGTGGCACATTAGGAAAAGATTGTAATATTATTCTATAATAATATCCTTTAGGTTTCTAATGGATCCAAAATGAATTATTTGAAGGATAAGGTTGGTATGGGACTACATAAGCTCAACCAATAGGTTTTAGATAGGTTTGGATCACCATATTAACATTATCCTTTTCGATTTAACTCTTAGTTAAATAGTTTGACATTTACCATGTCTCTTTGTATTTTTATATTACAAGGTTAATAAAAATACTATAAGATACCAAGAGAACTCCAAGTTGTTCATAATTAATATATATAACTTTATCTATGTCCTTTTTTTGAGCCATGTATTTTTATGAATATTATATAAATTAATAATATAGTATTTGTTTTAAAAACTCAATTATGTCAATTTTGACATTATTTATTATTTGATTTTTTTGAAAGCCATAAAAACTTTATCACTTAGAATAAAATATATTTAATCAACCCTAACATGTCATATTAGCCTTGAAAATTATTGTAATTTATCAGAAGTCTCAATTTACATTTATTTTGATATTTATAATATCAATTATTTTAATATTTCACTAATAAGGTAATTACTACATCATCATTGTGTCACAAATAAATTAAAATATTTAAATTTAAGAAATAATAAATAAAATACAATTATGTAGGAAATAATTTTAGCTTTATAATGAATATTTATAGTCTAATTTATATTTTGTGTAACCATATGTTAAAAATGGTTTAGTTATTAAACATTGAATTTAACTCTTTTAATTTTTCTTTAAATAAAATAATAATAAATGTCCTAATCTAATCCAAGTGGACCAAAAGGATCATATTTTATTCATAAAGTTGTTTTTTGGTCAAATTACACTTATCCAATAGAATTAGGACATGTTTTATGGTAATATTATTATTATTTTTACCTTTATTTACTCTATTTACTGTTCACCGTGGTAAATAAAAGTGAAACGCTACTATTCACCAAGAGTTATTTTAATCTTATTGAACCACATTTTACTTAATGATATCAACTGTGTGTCTCATATTTTTGTAATGTGGTAGGTACTTCTTAAAATGGATAAATTCTAGCCAGTGAATCAATAACACCTAATAGAGGTCGATATAATCTCAAGGATGTATGGAAATTATTTTAAAATTAATTTTGAACATGATATATCAAAGTTAATGGTTTTATAAGTATAAACATATTCTAGAAGTACGTATGTTAATAGATAATGATAAAACCATTAATATCATTGGATTATGTACCTTTAAACTATATATACATAATGGTAAGGTTTCAAAAATCATTGGGGTAAACCATGTGATGGTCCTAGAGAATAATATATTACCCTTGGTAAAATTTTAAGACATTGAGTATAATATTGATAGTAGGAAAGAGTTGATAAATAAAATGAGGGGTTCATTTATAATGATAATAAAAAAATATATCTCAAAGATCCTCTGAATGTTTCTAAATGAAATTCACAATGAGGAAAAGATAATTATCTCTTAAAATATCTCAATGATTTCATTTATGGGGTCAGTAAATTGGGGGCTTGCCTATATTTCTAAATGAGGTTTAGAGATTATTCCTGATTTAATTTTTTTGTCTTTCACAGAAAGTGACTTTACCATTTTTTATAAACTATTTTTCTGTAAGCAACATAGGTTGATTTTTTGAAGGTTGAAGACAAGGATAGTGGATATCTATGTAATTATTTAATCAATTGTTAATCATGAACTGATTATATCTATATGAGGAATAATGTACTTTGTATCATTCAATAATTATTATAACATGATGTTTTAGGCATACCAAATCAAAAAGATGAATGATTTTATTTATATTATAAATAAATTCAATGAAATAAAGAATATTGAATATATAAAGTATATAATAAGTATGAACTAAAATAATGATGGAAAATATACAAGATTTGGGATTTTATCATTCTATAAATAAGAAAGAATCAACAGTGAATTCATGGTGTAATAGACTCCCCATTAGAATGAAATAGAAGAACAAATGAATGTAAACACTTTGGAAATAAAAAAAATGGAAGTATTTAAGACAATAGGTGATTCTAAGAGGTTTCACGATGATGCACTGAAGATCTATTATTATGTGATGAATCAATCTCATTCTGAATCAATTGATCTTAAAACACCATTGAAGATGTTGATTTGAAAACCAACTAACTTTTCTTAGTTATGTACATTTAGAAGTCCTATATATGAGTTTTTAAAAGAACAATGCATAATGAAGTTGTATTTGAGATCTAAGAAATGCTTCTTCATCGGATACACTATGTTTTAAAGATGTATCATATTTTATACCCCACTACCCAAAAACATACATTAGAATATATATTTTTTTATATAAGATGTGGTAAAATAATGATTTAGGAATATCTAGAGATATAAAATATGTAAATTTTTACAGTTGAGGTGTCATATAAATTGAAGAGAAAATCTTATTGGAATTGTATAGTGTAGCATCCTGACCTAAGTTCCCCAAAAGAAATTCCCTGAGCCGGTGCACCACATGACGTTAGGTGAACCTTCCTATATGTTAAAGGCTATCAACTAGCTGTTAGGGTCTGATGAATTCTATGGGGGGACCATACCCTCTTTACCAGAGGAATACAACAATAGAATTAAATGTAACAATATCCAATTCACTTATAAAAAAATAACCAGAAAACAATCATTCAACATATAATAGATCCCAAAACTAAGTACATTCCCAAAATCAAGTACAATAAACAATTCATGTACTACTAGTTTCATGTGTCAATTAAAACCCAAAATAAAGTCCCATTGTAAATTCCCAAAATGGTTAATGACATAATGATAAGTACCCTAATCAATCTTTCATCCTGATTCACAATTCAACCATCTAGAACATTTAACTTTTCCTTGTCCTGACCTGCAACCATTAGGTGTACTCAGGTACCTAGTGTTGACCTATGTAGGGTGTGAGTATAACTTAGTAGTTCACAACTGATGGACTCTATATAAATATAAAGTCTAATAATAGTTTATGAAGAAACAAATACATAAAATAGAAATGTAGTTAAATAAAATAGGATTCCATTTTCCCCTAGGGATCACAATTCCACTATAGTACCAACACACCAAAACATTCTTTGGCCTATGATTGAAGTATAAATCATATATCAAGGGGTTACATAATGTCATAATAGGATCATCAATCTATGTATCCTAACCATTGTTTAGATCTTCATGACCAATACCCATTCCCAATGTGGACCTTCATGACTAACATCTTTACATTTGTATGGACCATCATGAACAACACCCATTCATTGATGTGGACCTCTATATCCAATATCGTAACTATGGTGTGCAAATCCAAAAATAATTCCCATATCCATTTAATCATCAAACACTTATCAGGGCTTAACACACTTTTCCCTTTTTCCACATTAATAAAACTTGAGAAGCACCACTTTAATTTATCATAATTCCCACGGTTTATCACATTAATTACAATTAAAACCAGTCTATAACATTTTAGTTTTACCATTTAGTCACAACCACAACCATTATACATACCCCTTATCCATTTTATAACATGAACATGCCCCCTTTAGACCATTTATCACCTTTTTCCACTTTTAATCCATAACTATTTTAATGTATTCAAGTAAATCCAAACACCCATTCATTCAAAATTATCATTCTAATCATAATTAAAATTGGTTTAATCTTATAAAACAAGAATTTTATCATTTAAAAAATCATTTATCATGGTCAAGGAACTACATCACCCCTAAGGTGACCATAAACATAGTATAATCATTAAAAATGGATCCCACGAGGTCTGCGAATGGTCTAAGAAATAATTTAGAAACCCACTTCATTATTTCCTACCAAGGAGTTAAATGTATAGAAAAAAAATATTTGTACACCACCACATAAACATGAATAAATATCAATATTATGGTAAATAATTTGTCGTCCAGCTACCTCAATCTTATAGATGAATGATCCCTCAACAATGGCCCATAATTCATGCCCAACCCGCCGCCAACACCCAAAGTAAGAACATAATGAAAAAATGGTTTAGATTCTTCAGAAGGAGAAAAAACAACACACCGTTATTTTTTAATAAAATTGAAATAAGTGGTTTCGTAGACTCGCTAGGAGCTTTGATTCAAACCCAACGATGCTCAAAATTGATAATAATTGAAGGGTAACCACACTTGGGGAGTATAAAAGTATTTTTTTTTATAAAATAGTATATTTGAGAAGGAAAGGGGAGTAAAATCAGGTGTTATTTGTTATATATTTAGGTGAAAATGTGTATTTCCCCCACGTTATTGAGGTTCATGGTATGGATGCACAGTTTTCCGAACTGTGCACCATCCTTGTAACACCTTCTATTCAAGGGGGGGGGGGGCTAGGTCGCATAGTTTTTTAGGGAGATCTCATAGTTTGTCGAACATTTTAGAGTCTATTCATTTGGTTCTATCGAATGAAGAAAGGTTTTCGGGTTCCCCTTGCATTATTTTTCAACTATGCACCCTCCACATATACGCTACATGTTTACAAAAGAAGATTTGTACTAACTGTGCGCCGATTGTGTGCCGAACATAGTATGGAATCTTCTCATTATTTTTCATATCCTTAACCCCTAGGACACCCATTGAGACCCCTAATACTATAAATAATCATTTTATTACCCATTATTAATTTCGTTAACCCAAAATTTAAACAAGAATATACCTCCCCAAAATTTCAAGATCTTAAATAGAGATTGATCAATCAGATGGTGTTGGTATAAGTGTAGGTATCCATTTTTGAACATAATCATAGAAATATTGGTTCTATCATAACATAGTCTGCAATAGTATAACTAATAAAATATAGAAATGACAATTGGTGACACCAATTGGAGGTGTTGTATCACTGTTCACTTTAACAAGATTATTGTTGCAACAAGGAATTTATTGATACTAGTAATAGATCTATATAAATTACTTCATACTATATTTTAGCATAATGGAACAACTATAAAAGCTAGATGTTATTCAAATTAAAGTTACTATAGTATAGTTGACCAACTATTGCAAAGATAATTTGAATCATCAGTAATGGGTACTGTATATATAAGGAATTTTATATGGGTATTTCGGGGATAGAATATACTAACATGGGTACTATATATCTATATAATTAATAGCAATATATACTATATCACTAAGAAAAACAGTACGGATCTAGAATCTGTATAAATGTATGTTACCATAGAATAATATTTCTTTAAGATCTCATTTCATGTGATGATTTGAGATATGGTATGCCAGACCTCTAATTGTACTCCTAAAATATAGTAAAACATTTATGAATCTCTAAGAAAAAATTTATTATTATTAAATAATGTAAATATATCTACTCACATTCATGATCTTGTTCTTGTTCTTCCTTATTCTTTTACGTCTTTTTCCATATTCTATAATTGACTATCATTTGTGCCCATGGTATTTTCATAAAAACTAGTATGAGAGCATTACTTTGGAAGATTGAGTTCATATTTCTCTAATTGAATAATTAATATTAACAAAGGTAATTGGAGTATTGATTGTTTTTATGGGTAAAATTTTAGTTAATGTAGGATGTTGACCACAGATTAACTTTATCGGTAAAAAATCAATTTCAAATTTAATATGCTTAACAAATAGAGATAAAAAATATTGATCACGATTTACTATATTTATAGGTTTTGGGAGGTATAAAAACTAAATTTTTTAGATTAATGTGGTTCTCAATATCATATAAGTGGTAATGAAGGTTGGGATAATAAAAGACCCTATAAATACTCATGAAAATCTATATGTTTCAATGATGGTCTCGCTATTGTGTTAAATTTTTTATGTAAAGATGATTTAAGGGAATAATGGTTTAAATTATTTAAATGAATTCAATACCATCACATGTCACTTGATATCAATGCTAATTACAGTAGATGATGTTGTATGAATACTAGTTTTTATATCTCTTTTACTTGATAGTTGGTAAGCTCATGTTACATCCATGACTGGTTCTTTAAGAAATATAATATATAATTTAAATTATGTATGAGATCTGATACATATAGGGAATATTTAGTGAAGGTAATGAAAAATATTCTCCGGTTATCCACTACAAATTGAAGGAATTGGTAGATACATGGAGGAAAATAATCTCAAAGGATGGTTGAAACACAAAGGAAAGAGGTGAGATAAGTCAAAGGGAAATTTCCTTGACTAATGGATTTGTGGGAAGAATAGACATGTTAAAAGGAATCTATATAATTATTGAATTCACTTAGAACATATTCAAAAAATAGTAATTGAATGAAAAAGTGATGTTTTACCACATATTTAAGATAAAACTATAGATTCTTATATTTTATAATTATTTTTATCCGTCCATTCTATATCAAAGAACAGATAAATTGAATAATTATGTCTCTAGTATTTTATTCATGGTACATATTGTTGACAATGATCCCCTAAATATTTTTGAAAAGGGTGATGCACATATCAAATTTAACTCTGAATGTTTTTTATTATGAACAATGTGTGATATAAGCCTATAAAAATAATGATTCTTATTTCTATCAGGGTACTTTTTTTGCATCAATAAAGAAAATTTTCATTGGTCGGGCTTTTAAAATTTTTAAGGGATATATAGTCACATCTCATAGAGTGAATAATGGAACCCTATATAATATAATAAAACATTATGTGGAAATAATTTCAACAACAACTCTATCAAGGATTAAAAACTATTGTATTATAAGTTAGACCACATGAGTGATAAGGGGATAAGGTGCTTGTATCAAAAGGAATGCTACAAATGGTGAAGTTAGTGGAAATTTTAATATGTGAATATTATGTCATTCAAAACAATAAGAATGTATCTTTATTAAAGGATCTAAAACATTGAAGGAAATAATTTAAAATTTACTACAAAGAGATTTCTTGGGACCTACACCATTACAATATCTTCGAGGGTGACTATATTATGATATATTTATCAATGAATCAATAATAAAGATATCAATTTATGTAAAATAAACTAAAATATAATGTATTTACTTTGATTTAAATGATTATGACTTTAGGGGATAATGAGTTATGATAATGATATAAATTCTTGGGGTATAATAATATAGGATATTATAGTAATAAACTTTTTAAGTAATTTTTTTCTCATAAGGTAATTTAGTGAGATAATATGTTTATGGGTACACCTAATAGAATAGTTTGTATGAGAGGAATAATAAGAAATTGAATGAATGTTCCTTGATTATGAGGTTGTACTTTTGGTTAGAAAAGACCTTCTGGTAAGTTTAAGTAAAAATTTAATCATATTTTTTCAGTAAGATTATATCAATAACAATGGTAGAATGTCTATTATGAGATAAAAATTCTTTAAAAGAGGTGACACTCTTTAATTTATGATTATTTGAGTGTTTTTAATATGTGTATATAGATGCTGAAAAAAGGTAAAAGCTTGATGAAAATTCAAAATCATGTTTCTTTATTAGCTATTGTTATAAGGTTATTTAATATTTATTTTGGGATGATGAGAATAAAAAGATCATCTGAATCAAGAATGTGATATTTAATGAAGGGTTAATTTAAAGGAATGTCATAAAAATTATACTGATACTGGGAAGATGTAATTAAGGTGTTAAGAGAAATATGAACTTTAAGTTATACCTAAGCATGTTTCAATAGAACCATTATATTATACCACAATATGGGTTCTTTATTTTATTAATGAAATATAGGATTTAAATGGTGAGAAAATTAACATAAATAATTATTCTATAGAAGGAAATTTATGTGGAGTAGCTGGAAAAATTTGTTGAGCAATGAATAGAATATCTGTTGTGAAACTTCTAGAAAAAATGTATATGGGTTAAAGAATAAAAATAGCTAGTGGGAGAAAAAATTATGAATTTATATATAAAAATTAGTACCATGAGTTTGGTATAGATCAATGATTCTATTTCATGTATTTTTGTAAGATATCTTGTTTTACAAGTTGAAATTTTTTAAATGAATTTTGTTTTTTAATTAATGGATAGGATAAATCATGGTTAGAGATTCAAAATATAATTAATAAGGTTGTAAATCCAAAAAAGATATTTTTATACATGGAATTAGGATCAAAATATGATTTGTGGGTTTCAAGAGCTTCATGGGGGGTTTGGGACCCATGTTGATGTTTTGGAAAGTGTACCCTAGGGAACACGGTTGGATCATAGTTAGGGATAACCATGAAACCTAACCATGTGGACCAATGTGTATAAGATCATGGTTTGGGAAACCATGAAAAAGGTTAACGGAAACAATTGGAGTGCCTATAGTTAATTAAAGACATCTTTCTTGGTTTGAACATGGTCTATTAAACCATGCACAATAACTGTGTGGGGTGGAGGGGTTGGAGGCAATTAATACTACATAGCTGGTTCATGCTTTGGCTAAACATGTGTCTAAATGATGTTTCCCATTAAAAAATTGGAATCTAACATTTTTAACCAGCATTTTTAATTGCTAAGCCCTAAATTTTAATCCATTTTACCCCTCGTTATATTCGTCTGTACTTTACTCTCTTTCTATTTATCAAACCCCATCAAGGGGGTGTTTGTAGTGTCCTTCCGTTATGATTTGAGGTAATATTTCTCCTCTCATATCTTATCTTCTCTTATCCTCCTTCAATTATTAATTTTCAATTCCTTTATTAGATATTTTAATTATGATTCCACTGGAGCATGGTGGAATCAAATATGGGTGATGGGGTTTTCTCTTTTCATATAAAGTGGGTGACCTAAGAGGTCGTCTTCACTTCAATGTACGTCACTACATAGATGTATATCTCCAAAGATAATATTCAATGAATTAAATCTTAACTCTAATTGTTTGTAAGTAATTTTGTCATAGTTCTGATGTTATTAGATCAGCCCGTGAGTTTTCAATATTTATTACACTATAAAATATTTTTTTTAATTTCTTATAGTTGTTTGAGATTAAATAATTAATTATAATTTAATTATAAATAATTAAAATATAGTTTCTTGGTTTTGAGGAAATACTTAATTTGTCTCAAATGAACTACGACAGGCCTTAGAAACTGCTTTGGGACTGTGTAAAATAAACTGAAAGATTCTTATGATGTAGTTGGTTTTTTAAAACATCCTTATGGTGTCTATGCATGTTTACATTAGTATTTGTGATATTGGGATCACCCATGTGTGTGATTACTCCTATTATATTTATTCCAATTATTTTTTTAATTAATTAAATATTTTAATTGTAAAAAATGAATATCAGGTTGTCACTAACAACCCAAGTGCTTTGGTGTCCTTCCTCGACCATTCATAGATGAGACATATCCCTTGAGTCACCAAGTCACATCCAAACATATTAGGAGATGAAAATACACTTGGTATGGAATTTAACCCCTTTTATTAGCCTATGTGGATAGTCCTTAGGCATACATGTACTTGGATAGATGTGTATAGTATCCTAGGGTAACCTTGGGCACTAATATTGGGTTATTACCCCTCTCTGTATGATGGTCCACTTGATAAAATATATCTTTAACACACCTTAATTCATGATTTATTACATATATATAATCATAATACAACCAAATAATATCATGAAACATAGTTTATTTGGTATATTATTTACATTTCATAACAACATGAAATATTAATACAATGATATTATTGAAAAATTCATTAATAAGCTCTTAAAATTCTATAATTCTTCTAAAAATATATGGGATTACCTAGGATGTTCATGGGAAAAGGGTGATCTATAAATCCCACTAAGGAAATAAGCAAATCATAACATAAGATAAAGTTTCATATTTCATATAAGAGGCATTTCAAGGTAGCATAAGAGGGTTTACAATCATGATCTTTAACAATCAGTTGTGACATAACATGATAGCATTAAGGTAGCATAGTAATGGGGAAACAATATAAAACATGACATCATAAACCTATGTAAAGGATAACCACTAAGAAAACATAAAATAGTGTTCTTAGGATAACCTCTTGTGACCATACATGAAATATCATAAGATAAGATTAATACCCAAATCATTGGAGGGAAATATAATTTCAGCCCCACCCATCACATACATATCATTTACAGGCATAAGTGTTCCATAATGATCATAAAAATGTATTGAATCTATTTTAACCCAAATATTAATGATTTCAAGTTACATAAATGTTAATCACAAATAAATTATGGATAAATACAAGTAGGTCAACACCCTTGAGTGGAAATTGTTATGGAATTTACTACACAAATATTTGGCATGGAAAATCCTAGGAAAATTTCAGTAGCATCATGATTGTACAAAAAGGTTTAAATAAGGGGTGAATAAGAGAGAAGGAGGTATTTCATTAATTTGGAATCATAAGTAAAGTTAGGAGGATGAGGAAAAATATATCCCAATATGGACAATTGGAAATAAAAATGTCATGACATAATGAATGTGTTTGAATAAATAAGAGAAGGAAAGCATAAGATTCCACTAGAGGATGCTTCTAAAAGCATTGGAGGATATTATTATAAAATTTTTGGAACATTTTTAGAGATCTATGGGTTTATATTGAAAATGAGATGATTAATCTTTATTATTTCCCAAACATTGGTTTGCGACTCTATAATATAGTAATCAAAACCATAAACATTAAAATCTTTATTCATTTGGATTTAGAAAAATAGGATTGGTTTAATTATTTCAAAATTCTAAGAACCTAAAATAATAAAAAAATTCTTTTGGTAATGTGAAAGTGAGTCATGCTTATAAATAATTGATTTTAAAACAATAAAATATAATATAGGTTTTGGAGGATTCAATAAGGGTTTATAAAATAAATCAAATACCAAAAAAAATTTATTATAAGTGAAAATATTTTTTTTTCTTTTTTAAACACTATTTTATTTATTACATCACTTTTATATTTTATTAGGTCATAATACATATCATACCATTATACCATAATTAATTTTTCCCAAAAAATAAATTATCTATTAAAAATATAAAAAAATAATTATTGGGTAATTTCAATGTTCTGAGTTGATAAATCATATTTATTAAAAATAATAATTCACTAAATATAATAATTTTTACTTTTAAATAAAAAATACCATTTATTAAAAAATATATATTTTTTTTGACAATAACAGTTTTTATTACCCTTTTAAAACATACTTTTGACATTATAAAATTATATTATATTTTATATTTAATAATTATTATTTAATAAAAATATTTTTTTAAAATATATTTATTTTTTAAATTCATGTCGTAATCAAAGTGAGTCTCTTAATTAAAAATATATATTTTCCAAAATTGTAATTTCTGTTTCATGATATAAAAATCTGAAATTTATCAAACTCATTATTTAATAATTTCAAAATAAATTTTAAAACGCGATAAATATAATCATCATTTTTTTTAAAATTATATATAAAAATTAATACTATTATGTTCTAGATACATATCCTTTATTGAAAAAGTGATTTCTCTACTAGTAAGGTGTTTGATTATAGAGTTTTCATGGGGTCTTTGAAAAAAAATGATTTGGATTGTGATCTCCATGATCTTGAAAATTTCCAATAAATGGTTTTGTTAATGTTTTAGTTTTTGAATCTCAGTGTGTTATTGGTCAAGGGAATAGCCAATTGATGCTATCTACATCGAAATCTAAGATAAATGGGATTCAAAGGGTACAATCTTACTGGTCGAGGCCATTTCCTCACTTTTCTCTGTCAATTGGTATTTATCATAACCCTTAATATATACTAATCATACAATCACAATATAAAATTTATACAATCAATGTTTTTGATACATAATTCTCTTTTAAATCTATCAGGATATAACTTATAACTATAAAAAATAACCAATTTTGTTCATGTGTTTTCTATAACTTCATTTCATAATAAAGAATTCATTCATTTCTAAAGGGATTTTTTTTATTAAAGTTTGGATCATTACATTATACACCCCTTCATAAATTTTTCAATCAATGTTTTCATTTCACACAATAGAATATATTAGGTAACTTTGGCATCATTGCATCTTCTATTTCCCATGTTTCTTCTTCAATCATGGGGTTCTACTGTAACACTTTTACCAAATGATTAATATTGTTTTATAGATGATTATATCTATAATCTAAGAACATAACAGATTTTTTATCTTTTGAAAAAACATTCTCCAAAGGTACCGCCTATGTATTATGTTTCTGTGAGGGATCTGGTATGTACTTCTTCAATAGAGATACATGGACTACATCTTGTTCCTATGATAGGTGAGGTGGTCATGTTAGTGGATATGCCACTAATATAATGTGATCAAGGTTCTTAAAGTGGTTGATGTATCTAGGACAATGCTCTTTCTTCTACCAAATCCTCATGATTTTTTTTCTATGGTGATATATGAAGGAACACATTATCGATTATATTAAACTTTGGGTGTCTCTGAACATTGTTTGTACATATTTCTGTCAAATTTGTGTGAATTTAATATTATGTTGAATGGTTTGAACCATATATGTCAATAATCATATAAGATCGTGTCCCATAAGCTTCTTATCTCCACGTTCATCCAAACCTATCTGAGTCTTAATCCCCTTCTTATATAGAGCCTCATAATTTTTTTGATTACTATAATGTAAAATGTTGTTATATAAGAACACTACTATGGAAAGGTGACAGTTCTAACATCCTTTTAATTCCATTAAACATGATATGATAATATCATACACATTTTTAATGGTTCTTTCAGACTAACCGTCCATTTAACGGTGATAAATAGTGATGATACACAATTTTATAACCAATTATTTCTAAAGGCTTACCCATAACCTCAAGGTAAACCTCAAATATCAATAAGATACAATAGAGAGTAAAAATACATGTCGTATTACCAATTTTATTATTTATATCTTGTCTAGTTAGTCAAGACAGATATATTCCATGATAAAAATGAAATTCCATGACTTTATAAGGTGATTAACTATCACCCTGATGGTGTTACTTCCTTTATGGGTCCTGGGGAATCCTATAATGAAATTCATTTATATATTTTCCCTTTTCCATAATTTTATGGGAAATTGTTTCATCATAACATTATATTTATATCATTTATCCTTTACTTGTCGGCATACCAACCATCAAGATGAAAATTATTTAATATCCATATGATGGTTTTTCGACAATAATTTTTTCATCCAATCCTTATACATTTTCGAGATTCTTGGATTAATAGTGATGGATGAGCTATACGCATCACCTAGATGTTTTATCTACTTTTCTAGGTTTTAAAGGAAACATATCCAGGTTCCAAACCTAATAAGTCCATATTTAGAAAATTTGAAATAAATAATATTCACCACCTTATTCTATTGCAACTCACCATGTTTATAAGACTCCTTGATCATTTAAATAATATATGGTTAAGAATTTTTATATGAAATGTAGGATGAATATACATTAATTATTCCAATATCTATCCTTTTCATGTCCAAGAATATTAGAGACCTTTTAATACCCATCATGGATAATCTTGCAATATCCTTTCTACATAGAGAATTCACTGCTTTGTTTACCTTATAAAGATGGTAATGGATTGGAAAATTATAATCTTTGATGATATCTGTCCACTTTTGATGGTTCGTATTAAAATCATTTTTTGTGAATATATACATGACGATTTTATGATCCACATATATGTCACACTTTTCTATATAGAGATAAATCAACCAAATATTTAGTGGAAGTTTCACAGCATAAAATCCTAGATTAGGAATTCGATAGTTGTTCTCATGGATCTCTAATTGGAAGGGGGTATAAGAAATAAAATTTTCATCTTTCATGATAAAATAACCCAATACCTTTTGGATTTCTTGTTTTAGATCACAAATACTTCCTCACTAGTGCGTAATGTGAGAATAGGTGCAACAGTTATCCTCTTCTTTAACTCTTAAAATCTATCTTCACATTCATCAGTCCATCCAAACATGAAACCCTCCGGATTTAGCATAGTGGTTGGAATAAAATAATTAATCTTTTCTCACAAATCTATTTTAGTAACCATCCAATCCAAGGTAACTTTGGATTTCTATCATATATGTCAGTGTTGGAAATCCTTTGGTTTCATTTTTTTATAGATTCACATATATCTATTTTCTAGTGACAACATTCCCCATTAATGTTATTTTCCCAAACAAAAACTCACATTTATTGTACGTCACATGTAAAATTTCCATTCAAAAAATCTTTAATATAGAATTAAAATTATCCACATGTTCTTCCTTACTTTTGAGTAGATAAAAATATCATCAATAAATAATACCACAAATTTATCGAGGTAATACCTAAAGATTTTTGATCATCAGTGTGTCTAAATAGAATCACTATGAATTCTTAGTGAACACAACTTTTATGAAAATAATCCTCTTGGATCTCCTCATTTTTCACCTTTACATGGGAATATCTCCTCCAAAGATCTATCTAAGAGATGTACTAGACTCTATGCGGGGGATTGAAAAATCTATAAATATATTCAATAAGATAATTTTTCTATAAAATTATCTTATTGAGTGCATGATAATAAATGAAGATGCACATTTAACCATCTTACTACTTTATGTTATAAACCATGAATTGAGGTGTATTAATGATTTTGGTTGTAATAGTTGGTATCCATAGAATGTCTCATTATTCTGGGGATTAGGATTAGAAAACTCTATTGAGAGACAAAGGGATAAGACTAAACATAGGAAAGAATCAATAATTTTTTTTAATGTATAGAGTTAGAGGTTTCCAAGGAAACACACCTTTGTTTGGATATTATAAGTGGATGTGGATATGGAATAGTTTCAGCATGGGGTAATAACCTAAAAAATGGTGAATTGAGTTGGGCCTAATTTTCACCTAGTGAAAAAATAGGTCTTGACCCATCCTAATGGGATGAGGATGATAATAATTATTTGATTATTACCTTATTGGGATTTATAGCTCTCATTTTATTAGAATATAATTTATTTGTGAATTTCTTGAATTCATCAAAAATATTATCTTGATGGAATATATATATTTCCAAAAAAATACTATTAGTGTTTAATTAAATAAAAATATATTTTTTATAAAACTCAATATTTATTAATTTATAATATAATAAAAAAATGTATATACAATCAATTTTTATTAAAATAAAATATAAAAAATCATACTATTAGGTCTTGATATATAAACCTTTATCACACAAGCAAATTTCCAAAGGGTAAGGTATGTGATAGTGAGATTTTCATGGCGTGGTTTGACAAAGATTATTTGGGGTATGATATCTATGAGCTTGAACATTTCTTATAGATAGTTTTTCTTATGATTTAATAGTTGAATCATATATTGGGAATAGTAAATGGAAAATCCTAGTGATGATATCTCTATCAGAAGCTACGATAAATGGGTTTCATATGGTATGATCCTAGAAGTTGTGGCCACCCCTTACTCTATCTTGGTTAATTACAATTTATCAGATCCTTTAATATAAAATATTCATATGATCACTATATAGTAGGTATAATATAAATTGTTATGATTATAATTGTTATTTAAAATTATATATAATATAACTTATAATAGTCAAAAATAACCAAAGTAGTGTTTTAGTTTTATATAAAATCATTTATAAATAATGAATATATTAATTTAAAATGATAATTTCATTTATTATATTTTGTGTCATTATATTCCTGGTGTAAAGACCATATATATTCAGTAAGGCTGATCTACCAATTATTGATGTCATAGGACATGGAATCCTAGTGTGTTTGGGTTTCAACCCATGACTATTACCATAATCAAGGAATCCATGAGGGATGCCTCTGCTTACATATAGACCTGAAGGATCTTGTAAGTGATAACTATCATGTGTTTGGACATAGGGGGCCCAGTGGCTACACCGAGGGTCAACTGAACCAATCCAATTTCACTATGGGTCTAGGTAGAAATGGTATCAGGTTTCACACTTCGAGACATTTATGTCTGAGAGTTTGCAGAATTGTATAAGTGTTTAGGTTTGCAGTCAACCCTACTCTTTTAATTATTATTTCACTCAATTAATATTGTTGTAGAAATGATTCTGGATGTGCTTCCTGGAACTCGGCCAATAGGCCTAACATGATGAGATGACACGATGGGGATGCCCAAATGTATTTCCTAGGATATGGATTATGAGACTTATTTATTGAATTTAACCATTACAGGATGTCCTATTTTTTCAATCAGATTCCTCCCTACATAGGGATTATTAAGAACATGGCTGAGTGCACTTCAGAACCCATCAAACATAGTTTTTTCTCTTGAGATAGTCGGATCACTAGGATCTTGGTGTGGCCCGTGAATCCAAGGCTTGACTGTGGATTTATTTTTTTCTTTTATTTCCAGTTTTTTCTCACCTCGGTTGATAACATTGAATTGTCATGTATTTATGATAGGATACCTTGATATTAATTTTTTATTTAGTTAATTTTAGTAGTGAATAGTTTTTATTATTATCCTAATGAGTAACTCACATATACATACACGACATTTAATGGCTATGTATAAGATTGTGTTTGTGGATCCCTACTTATTTTTTACTCACACCCAACATAAGGTTTCATTGGACTAGGGTACTTGAATTGATGTTCAGTTGGTTGCAGCTATAAGAAATATAAATCAAATATTCACGTGTATCTGTGTATGTGGTATTAATCGGCGTGGGAAGTATATCCATGTAATTTTATTTCTATTTATATTAGTGACTCATGTATATGTAGTCAGAATAGTGTGATATTGGTCTTATATATATGACATGGATATTTACACCGTTATTTAATTTCATACTTTATTAAATCCTTGACTATATTTATTTCTTATGAACTCATATTGTTTACTAATATAGATGATATGTGGTTATTTATATTTTTTCTTACTTTGGTTTTATTAAATAGTCTCCCCATAGATACACCATAGGTCCTCTCTACTACTCTGTTAACTATATAATATGAAAGGTGTGTTTGAGGCCTTATTTCTAATTGGTTCATCTACTATTAATATAGTGAGTTGGTCCAGTGTGTGGTACTTTTTGTTTTGGAAATTATCATGCATAGACCACCTTTTTTTATTATTTTATTATTTTACTTATATTTTGGTCTTTTACTTGAGTACCATGTTGAACTCGTTTAAAATTATTTTTCTTTGTCGCTTTTTTCAAGGTCATATAGTTAGGTCGCATAGTTACTATAGATCATGCGACAACCGTGAAATTTTGTATACAATCTAAATAGATCCATTTTTCATGTATGTTTCACGGTTTTCAAACCATTTGACTAGACCATGTGGTTTCCTTCTAATATCTAGTGAGGGGTGCAAGATTGGTTTATGGTTGGAAAATCATGTGAAAAAACAATGTTCAATGTCTAGGATCTTGAAAAATATTTTTATTACCAGAAATTCCGCTCCAAATAAAACTCCAAAGGGGGTATTTTCACTATCATTTAATGAATCTTCTACTTAGGATAGACCCTCAGTGATTTTACATTCCCCTCAATTGGTTCCCTTGGTCATTCCTCTTGATTTAAATTACAATATTCATGGTATGGACTCTTTTCATTTATTCCTTCACTCCTCTTCCTATTTAGTCTTCTTTCATTCTCTAGTTTTAGGTTCTCCAAAACCTAATAAGGTATTTCAATATAATGAGGTTTAGTTTGGGATTTTATTGTATACAGATCATGTCTCGATTCATTCCATTCCTGATTCTAAAGGATTCATCAAATATTTACATGGTTTGAGGTAAGTGTTTCTATGAGTTCACATTTCATTCCCACAACATTTAATCTTTATCTCTTTAAATTAGGTTCCCTTAAAATATTTATGGATTATTTGGTTTAGATAGTATTTATAAAGAATTTTATTTGGTTAATTTATTTCAATTGAAATAGGAATATTGATAGAGTTTATAAAATTTATAAATTAGTTTTCAGTGGTTTTTTATTGTTTGAATTGATAATTCTATATTTATAGGGCTTCCATATGTTTTTGTTGTGGTTTTAAAGTATCATTTTAATTTATATTATCACTTCTTGTGTACTTTTGGTGTATTACCTTATTGAAACCTTTGGTTTGGATAAATCACATGAATTGTATTCCTTTTTTATTTCTTTATTGATGAACATGAACATGGATATACATATATATACATATATATGAATGTGGTTAAACACATATATATGTATACCTTTTTATATAAATATATTTGTAGGTCTATATATATGTGGATGTTCTTGAGAAGACTTCATTGAAAAAATTGGTTTTCAAAATGTATTTTGATTTTCAAAGTGAAATTACAGAAAAGATGGATTTTTAAAATTGTTTTTTATAGAATTAGACTCTCAGGACTGTTTAGAACATAAAAATGAGTTTTTAGTTGACATTGGGTTTCAAATGTTTTATAAAATAATTTTTAAAGAATCTTGAATTATTTCAAATCCCTATAAATCAGTTGTAACTTTAAAATGTTTTATCTTAAAGGGTGTACCCCCATGGAATCCCACTAGTTAATAATGGGACTTCACATGAATGGGTATAGGGATATGGGTTGATCATTATGTTTCGTTGATGTGGATCCTTGATGGATATGTTTAATGTGTTGGTTACCCCATCTACCACTAGTACTACTGTTATGGGATAATAGGTTTCTTGTTAAGGGTCAAGATATGATTACTACCCAATATCAATTTGATGGATTAGATCCTCTATGAGGTTATATTTCATTGGCTCTGAGGGAGTGAAACCAGTGATTCTAGTTTAGGGTATCCAGTTGATTATTGACATAATAATGCATCGATAGGCATTTATATGGTTCCACATGAGTTTATCTTGGATTTCATCCAGAGAAGTTTTGGAATTTTACATAATTATATTTTCTTTATTTATTCCTTGTTATTATATCTATATATATCACTAATTCCATAATTTATGTTCTTTCTATGAATTATCCCACTAGTTCCACATTGATATTACATTCATTCCGTGTTTATCTTGTTTCATTTATTTTGTTCATTTAGAATTATTTGGGTTTTTTGGATGCAGGGTTTTGTTATGTGTATTTTAAAAGTGATGGTTTTTAGGAGGATTTAAATGTTTTATTAAAACATTTTTTTGTTTTAAAAATAGTTTTTCAGACTGGATATTTATTTCTTTATCCTACAAGAATAAAATATATCATTTATTGATAATAAAAACTTGAATTGTTATTATATAATGAAAAGGAAATAAATATACTCTCTGGTGATTTCTTTCAAAGCTATATTATTCATGCACCCTGAATTAGTTGACCCAAGTCTATTGTTTAGGTTTATGTATTTTTTTCGCTTTTTGAGTGAGTTATTTTGGGGAATGATGGTGGAAAAAAGTCACCCAATGATTTTTTTGATCATTTTTTATTTTTTTGGTTATTAGTTATAAAATAAATATAAAACCTTTTTTCTAGTAATTGTATCATTTCCACTATAGTATTTTGTTTATATTTAAATTTTATGGATGTTTTTTCTAGCTAGGTTTCATTTTTGTTTTGTAAAATTTTTATTGGTTTATACTTATTGTGCATGGAATCAAACAGACGGTATGTAAATTTAAAACGTTCAGGTGTAGGATCTATGTATTTTATTAATTTCCTGGGTGGATGTTTTCCCCATAGATATTTTTTATAGCCATATAACTTATTTGCAACCTAGGGAATCAAGGACACCCCTTTAGTATGTCACGATCCATCTTGAGCACCCAGTTCAAGGGTTATCCTAGTTTGGTTCATGATAGATACATTATATTTATTTTTATATCTATGGTATTATTCTTGTAGGATCCTGAATATAGAGGATTAATTAGTTGAAGTGAAACATAATGACGATTTTAAAAAGAAACCTATTAAAGAATCTAGTAATATATTAGAGATAAATATCAAAATAGAATGTGAACATAGAACATTGACGTTATCACAAAATAACCTCATTGTAATTTTTATAAAGAATTATTATATTGGAAAAAATGATAGATTTTATTCCCCTAGAAATCTATTTTAAATTTTCATATAATTAAGCACAAAGGTAACAAAAGTTTATATTAAATGGAAAATGTACTTCATGCATCATTTTTTGGAAGCTTAATGTATTCCATGGTTGTGTACTCAAAAATATATTTAATATATTGTGGGATTTATGATAAAACATAGATAACCATTGAAAACAAAATAGGGATTCTTTGAAGTGGATTCTGAGATAGTTTAAGGGGTTAAAAAATTATGTATGTTCTCTGGGAATAAAAAATCATTGTAGGTCTACATGGATGTTTTCTTTAGAGAATATTTCAATAATATAAGGATTGTTATAGGTTTTTTATTTACATATAAAGGACCTAATATATGTTGGATATCTCATTTATAAAATTTGGTCACTCTATCAACCATAGAGGTATAATCCATTACTATAAAAAATCATAGTCATAGGTTGTTTGGAAAAATAATTTCATAGAGGAGTTACATAGAAATAAAGGTGAAAATATATCAAACTATGATAATTAGAATATTATAAATCATGAAAATAATCCAACAATTCATCCTAAATTGATGAATAATCAGTTGAAGGAAACTTTATCAATGGTGTAATATTAGATGACTTGTTGATATGATTGAAGATTCAAGGAAGAAGTAATCTGTAAGACATATTGAAAAATCCAATAGTGATAGTGATGCTGAGGAACTATTGATCCATTGTTTGTATTCATTTATAAATGGATATTGAGAGGTAGAATAAGGAAGTGTATTGTTTAATAATGGAATGTAAATTAAATGGTATTTCATGAACCATTAGCTTGAAATTTATGATTGTAAGGGAATTTTGTTTATATTTCATGAATAGTCATCCTAAAGTTGAATAATTAAATATAAAACACTAATTGAATAGTGACAAAGAGTGGGATCTCAAATTAAAAAAATATCTTAAAGAATAACTATGTAAGTATGTTAGTTTTTATATCCAAATCTATATAGAAGATTGTGAGAATTATCAAGCCCTATCCATAATATGATGTTCATTCATGTATAGGTTTCACGTACTAAAGCATAGTGGACTTTGAAATCTGTAAATAAATAGTGTGGAATTTATTGGCATGGGTATTATAACACCTCAAAATTCACCACCACCAATACTATAGAATAGTGTAAAAACTATACAGATCTATGTATATCAATTTGGGTTACAGTAACACCACATTACTTTAACATCTATTTTTAATCTAGGGTTTGTAATATGATGTATTTTCCTTATAATTGTTCTCCCAAAAATAGGGAAAGAATTATATCCATTTGTGGAGGTAGGGATTATTACTGAACTATATAAATTGATATTTTTTAATTATATTTATTTATCTACTTCTTTATATTTTATCTTTTTTACGCCTTTTTGGAATCATATTTTTATCTCCGATAATTTCAATAAGAAACTCATTTACTATTAATCATTAATGGAGTGTGTTTATCTAGAACTAATGGAATCTGGACTATGATAATCAACTCAGGATAACAAAATCAATATAAAACATAAATTATATTATTGAGAATAATATAATATACTTTTTATTAATGAAGGATGGGGATAAATATTATTTTTTGATGATCTCATTAATTAAATATGTATCTTTATAGATATCAATAATTTCCAAGTTAATTGAATCATAGATTATGAAAAGAAAATGTATTTTCTCCCATTAACATAGTAACGGATGACCATCAGAAAAAAAATTTATTTTCAACATAATGTGGAATAAAAATAAAAATGTGGAAAGATATCATGAAGGATTGGTAGTCAAAGGATATGTTCATAAGGAAGGCATTTATTTCAATTAAATATTGTATCCTATTACTAGATTGATGACTATTTGTGTGTTTGAAATTATATATTCCATATATATTTTACATCTAGAGTATATAGATTGAAATATAACTTTAATCTATAGTGATCTTGAAAAAGAAATCCATATTCTATAACTAGATGGTTTTATAAAAGAAGAAAAATAGAACATGGTTTCCATGATGAATAAATCTGTATACATTATCAATTAGGTGATAATATGTTGGTACAAGTAATTTCACTACAATATAATGAGACTAAGATACAACAATACTCACTTAGATCCCTTTTAATTCTTAATGTTTTCATATGGTAATAGTTTTTAATTTCTTCAATTATATGTGGAGGAAATTTTGGTTTCAGGTCCCAATAATAATCAAATCATGATCATAAAGGAACATTTTTATAAAGATTTTGATGTGAATAACCATAGAAAACAAAAATACATTTTTTGGGTCAATATTTATTGATAAATAAATATTTTAATATTTTGATTTCATACCTGAATTACATGAAGAAATTCTTGAAAATACTTAACATAAAAGTCCATTAAATGATCTCCACCTCTAGTCCTATTAATTTCATGTTATATTAAATAAATGTCTAATAATTGGAGTATAGAGAATGTAAATTTATAGAATATTTTATGAACCAATAGATTTTATTCTTATATTCATAAAGGCTCATACTACACTATACATTTCACATTCAATGAGAGAACTTAGTTTCTATATGGTGAATTTGAGATAGGAGTTTTAGAACACACTAACATGGATGTAAGAATCATTTATCCAAGAACATACCTTCTGGAACCAATATATAATCCCATTATAGGGTTCTATGATAAAATAAATTAATGATTATAAAACTATTCTATCGAATATTGCTTGTTAGCTAAAAAATCTCATTTATTGACATTAGATTTGGGTTTAGACCCAAAAATCATCCCCTCAAGCCAAAGTATAAACAGTCATGTCATTCCTTTAATGAAAATCCTCCTAATTTAAATCATCATATTCCACTTTTTTCATTACTAAAATTTACCCTCCGAACACCATTATACCATGAAGTCTTTCAAAAAAAGTTACCACCATGTTTCTATATGTACTAACAAATCTACCATCACTATTGTAACGTCAAATCATAGGTATTACATTGACATCACACCTACGATTAACCATGGATCTAAGGACATTTTCAAGGATCATTGTTCCTAAATCATATCTTCAAATCCTAAGTCATAATTCCGGAAGGGGTTATATTTTAAAACCAATTTGCGATATGATGAGTAGCTCATCAAAGATAAATTGTTAGCTAAAACCCCACTCATTCATCAATGTCTGATTTAAGACTCCTCTAAATAGAGGATCCTGAGATACATTAAGGAGACCATAGATACTACATTATTTTATAAAGGATTATGGTTCAATATCATAATATATGGTAATTCATATATTTAGGTGATTCTTATAAGAGGAAATCCATTACTGGTTATGTGATTACTCTTTCAATAGTAGTTTTGAGTTGGATTTCAAAGTTTTAATCAATTGTGATTTTTTCATAAGAAATGTAGAATACATTGAAGCTACATAGTCTCATAAGATGTCAATTCAGATGAGAATATTAAAGTAGGAGACCAAGTATTAAAAAAAGTATGTTACATTATTTTGTGATTGTTAAATCACTACTAATAATTTAATGAATCTATATTATCATTACAAGATGAATCCCAATGGATTAAAATCACATTATTCAAGATGTGGTGAAGGAAGGAAGTGTGGATTTGTTGGAAATTGAAACTAATGAAAACCTAGTAAATTTACTATAGAAGGTGATTAACTCAAATAAGTTCAAATAGTCCATATTCCCTAACATCATTTCACAAGAAATGGAAACATGTAGAGAAGATAGAAAAACTTCTCATAAATGTGATTTTTTTCAAAGTGGAAGATCTTTTTTTAGAAAAAACTTATGTTTTATCTTCTTGGGATAGTTATAGTAGATAAAAAATTCGAATTTATTAATTGGATTATTGAAAATTTTCTAAAAGTTTTTCTAAGATTGAAGGTAGTTGCAAGAAGTGGTATATGGGTGGGTGACCAACCACAATATCCATCCATCAAAGGATATGAGTGGGAATGAGTGAAAACACCTTTAAATGTTATACCTACATGTTAGACTCAGAAACTACTCAATTAGAACTTTCATCATCATTTATATCATATATTTCATTTCAGTGGTATTTTGATAATTCTATTCTATAATTATTCAATAGATAATTTTTATAGTTGGAGATTTTGTATCCACATTTTAACATTGTGAGATAATCCCTTATCATATAGAGGAATTTCTACATTATATTTCCATATTATTTTATTTGGTAATCCTACCACACTATTGGTCATACATTTTTTTGTCTCAATATTGTGATGTTGGTTATGCATTACTGTTCTATGGTATCATCATAAGGAGACTCATGGAGGGTTTAGATAGAAAACATCTGGTTTACTCCATTTGTTATGGAGTTTAATTTCTAGATATTTATGTAGACATTAGAATATAGGATCAATAAGACACTATCATATTGACATGTCTCACCCTTTAAGTGATGCTCTACAAGAATCAAGAATGGATGGATGTGATACTTGGTTATTTAATTAACTCTTTTTATAACGTTTTGGAAATTGAATTCAATGTATCTATCATGATGGAGATATTTGGTATTTAATTGAACCATAATTATTTCTATTCTCAATACTATAATATTACATATTCATGGGAGCATATTTAGGCGACTATTGTTTTTAAGTTGCTAATGATTGTATTAGGGACCACAAAATGGAGTTTGTTGTATTTTTTACCTTACCATATCCTCCACTAACCCTCCCCCACCCCTACCGTGTTAGGAAACCCTACCCCCTCCAGTGTTGAGTCCCACTCCCACTACTTATATCTCCCTCCATGAATCCATTCCACCTCCCATTGTCATACCATCACACCTCCCATTACCAAGCCCTTCTACCTCCCATCATAGAGCCCCCACACCCCCACCACATCACTTGACTACCCCACCCCCATATATAACCCCCAACCCACTGTTTATACCTTCCACTTCGAGCCCCCACCCCACACTATAGATCCCTCAATCTTTAATGTCCCCTCCCACACTAAACCACCTCTTCCTGCCCCACCCATCCTCTTACCCTTCCATCGATGCCTTCTCCACCACCATAAATCCTCACTCCATCACTCCATCCCCCACACCCATCTTTGGTCGACCCCCCCCGTTATATTGATCTTTCTCATCCCCTCCCTGATATTTCATTAGGGTTACTCATGATATTCCTACTATCATCATGACTTATTTAACATCCCCATTATAGATGCTCATGCAAGTCTTCCCCATGATTTTTCTTCCCCATAAATCCTTTATAGGTTTCCAATTCTCTACCTCAAATACATACTCTTTCATTAGTATCCTGAATTTATGTTCAAACAAATCCCCCTCTTCATATTTTAATTATATTAAGTAATTTAATAATTTTTTTGGTTATCTAATTAGATATTTGGGGTTTTAAAAGTATTTAAATTAAATTTTTGACTACTATTTAGTTGGTAAATCATATATAGGTTTTATATAACATTCAATTTATGAATGAATTTAAATATTTATTGGTTTATAGTTTTGAATTTGGATAGTTTTAATGACTTTAAATATAATATTCATTATTTTTATTTCAAAAAATAAATTATTTCTAAAATTAAATTGGTACAATACATTTAATTTGGAATACATATAAAATTAATAATTATAAATATGTATAATATATTAATAAATTATAAATTATTGTAAAAGTAAATAAATAAATTGATGTAACTTAAAAGAGAGTTTTTTTTTGTTTTTTGATGTTAAAAAAATTATAACCATATTGTGTAGTAATTTTAATGTTTAATAAAAGTATACTATTAGGATTTAAGGGGGTATGAATGCAACAACTTGATATTTTGTCAAAAAGTTTCTAAAGAGTGTCAAAATATTTTTTCCATTATATTATATTGGCTAATAAAATTAATATGAATTATGTAAAATATATTTATAAAATTACCTATATTTATCATATCCATTATATATAATCCAAATTAGAAAACATAGAATCTATATTTCAAATAAAATAATAAAAAAATCAAAATGGACAACAACATTGATGTAAATTTCTAACTAGAAGTAGAAAATAACATTATAAAGAGGTAATCTCTAATGGAATAGATGGGATACCCAACCCTATTACATGCTTAATGTATTTTGAATTTTAATTATAATGAAAGATTTTCATGATTAAAAAAAAGGGAATTTATCTTTAATATTATATTATAAAAAATGTTAAATTAAAATAAATTAAAATATTGTATTAATATGAATACTCATTTCATTGATACAAATCTATTTTGGAAGTATATGAATTACAATTTATTTAGTAGCTGTACAATTCTATTACCCGTTCATTTTTTAAATTTATTTTGAATTCCTATAAAATAATATTTTATACAAACAGATCATGGTATTATATTTAAATTGTTCCTAATCTGTATACATCCCATTTATATTAATATTTTTTACACAATTATCATTCCACAAAATCATATTCAATTTCAATATTCACTATTCAATTCTTAAAAAACCATTTCAACTCATTATCCTATAATTCTTTTATGTGTATTTTTTATTCATTATATTAATTTAATTATGGGTGAATTTACAATATGCAATTGATATATGCATATTCTCTGTGGAAATTCAATTTAATGAATAAATTTAAGAAAGAAATTTTAGATTCAATAAATCATGCATATAGAATTAACATAGTGTACGTTTACAGAATTTCCTTTTCCTCTCATTCCTCCTACTACATCATATTACATATAGAATTTAATTTTCAATACATGAATCTAATAGATTCATATTGTATTCTGTATTTTTAATTTATACAAATCTATATTTACTATATCCAGACTTTTATTTTACAGGCATCTGTATTCACTCTTTTCTACACCCATTTTATAAAAGTATTATTCTTCAATCTATAAACATTCACACATTGGTTATATAATATATATTTTCAATATAATTTATTATAGATTCATTTTAAAAAAATTTGTATTTCTTATAAAATTTCAGTTTATCTTAAATCTACTTTCAATGATTCCATAAACCATTGAAAGCTATACTTCTCATTTTTCTAACAAGTAATTGTGCCCTTTAATGTTTTTATCCTTATAAATATCCTATATAATGAAATTGAATAAACAGTGATCATACTATTAGATTTACTTTATGTATAGTCATACAATTTATTTAGAATATTATTTAAATAAGTATGCTGAATAATGAAAATGATGTGTCTCACATACTGGTAATTGTCCCCTTTAATTTTTTGATAATTACAATGCATTTTTTTAAATGAAATTGAATACATAAGGATTATACTATCCTATTAAAATTGTGTATTATCCCTATAGATTTTAATATTGTATACATATTAAAAAATCTATAAAATCATAATTAGTTTCCCCATTCTGTATGAATTTAATGTATAATACTTAGCAATTATAATCATGTCGAATAACATTTATGAATTGTTTGTACCAATTTCATAGATTATAGTTAGTTTGTATTTCTTGTATTCATTTCATGTATGTGTATTTTGTATGACCATTCAATTTTTTCCAGTTAGTAAATGAATTCTATACAAGTATATTGAACATTTATTTTAATGAATTTTTTGTTTATCCAAAAAATATGACAAATACTCCCTTGAATAATTAAAATTGTATTTCTTGTTTGGACTATAGGTAACACTCACCTTTAATTAAAAAATAATCCTATCCATTTTAACCACAACATAATATTTACAAAATTAATATAACAAGGTCAAAAATAATTAAAAATATATTTAAATTCCCTAAAATAAAAAAACCCTAAAATTATTTTTGAAACGGTGGATCTGACGAAACATCAATATAAGGATTTATTTTCCCAAGATGACTGAAAATCACTTTAAATGTTTTAAAACACTAATACATGCATTTTATAGTAATACATATATAAAATTCCTTAAAACGATGTAAAATCATAGTAAAGACATGTTTTTATTATTTATGATATTTTTAATAGACAAAACATCAATCATACATGTGGTGAGCCCAGAACGATCGAATAAGCATCTTCAAATAGTTTATCATCATTTAAAAACATGTTTCAGGGGATCAAAACCTACCAAAAAACCTATGAATAATATTAAATTATATTAGAAAAACATTACAGTGATTTGGTAGATTTTTTAGTAAACAAAACATCAATACAGGGTTATGCTTTCCTAGGATGACCAAGAAGGAATTTTTATTATTTTAAAACACTAAAACATGAGTTTAATTATCAAATCCATATAAAAAATATATGTATTATTATAAAATCATATGAAAAATATTTTTTATTATTTTTGATGTGTATGAGTATATGAAACAACAATAAATTTTTTTGTACTCAGAATGACCATATATGTAGTTTTTAAATGTTTGAAGTTATTTAAAATTGTATATTACGCGGTCAAAACTAATCGAACAACCTAGGAAAACAATGAAATCTTCTGAAAACAAACATGAATTTAGTTTTGAAATGACGGAGGTGATGGAATATCAATATGAGTTGTTATTTCTTAGTATGATCGATAACACACTTTTATTATTTTAAAACACTAAAACATGTGATTAATGGTCAGATTCCTATAAAACGGCCATAAGATGACATGAAATCATATAACAAATGTATTTGTATTATATTAGATGTCTAAGATCAAAAAACACATCAATTTAATTTGTGTCATACCTAGAAAAAATGAATAAATTGTTTTTAAATGTTTCATGTACTTTAAAAACATGTGATATGGGGAAAAACCAACTAAATGACCTTTGAATGCTGTGAAATTAGATAAAAAATCCATGAAAAGGTTTGTAAAGTTGTTTCATAGATAGGAAATCAATCCAACATGTTATTTTCAATAGATTACTAGAAACATATATTTATTATTTTAAACACTAAAGAATTAATTTAATGATCATATCCAAAGAAAGAAACCATTGAATGAGGTGAAATCATAGGATAATCATACCTTTATTATATTGATTTGAACAAGTATATGAAATGTCAATCAGATGTGATTTGTTCCTAGAATTATCAAATAAGATGTTTATAAACATTTTATGTCCATTGAAAATATGAATTAGTGAATCAAGACCAAAAAAATGACATCTGAACTCTATGAAATCCAACCACAATAATCATACATTGAATTATGAAAAGGTCAAGTTGATATAATTTCTATGTGGGGTGTTTTTTATCTGAGATGACCATAAAGAAACAAGTATTATTTTAAAACACTGAAACATGTGTTTAATATCCATATCTATAAAAAACTCCAAATGATGTAAAATAACAAGAAAATTGTATTTTTGTTATTTTTTATAAGTACGTGTATATTAAATGTCTATTGAACATGTGGTGTCCTTGGAAAGGGAACGTAAGAATTTTTTAAAGGGTTTTTATCGTTAAAAAATATGTTCTAGTGGATCAAACCCAAAAAAACTTTGGATTCCATGAAATCATAATAAATTTATTGTATACTGATTTTTGAAATGGTTGACTAGAAATTATGTCAATTTTAGGTGTTGTTTTCTCGAGAACACTGGAAACACAATTTAATTATTTTAAAACCCTATAATATGTGTTCAACAACCATGTATATAAAAAATGACCTCAAAATGAATGACCTCCTAATTTCTTGAAATATGATTTCAAAAACCATACATTGATTTGTGAAATTTTGGAGCTGTTGAAATGTAAATTTGATTTTCCATTTTCTTAATATGACCAAAAACATTTTTTTTAAAACACAAAAACATGCATTTAACAATTAGTCCATATAAAATAACCTCAGAATGAAGTGAAATCATAGAAAACACATATTATTATTATTTTTGATATGTAAAAGTGTAACATTCCAAGTAAGTAATGAATAATATATATTTTTATATATGTCTATTAATGAATTAGATAGTGTTTTAGAGGCTAAAAATGAAAATAAATCCAATCTTAAGCATGAAATACATTAATATTTTTAAAAGACTGTTTTACTGCCTTTTGATGGAAAAACATTTTTAAATCTATCTTTTGACAATTTTATAAGCTATGGTTTTCAATATAAACTTATTCTTTATGATTGGGAAATCAAAATTTACTTTGTGTGAATTTTTGTTATTTTTCAGACAATGTTCATTTTTCAATGAATAGTGAAAAATACTGCATTTTACATCAAAACTGCTTTTTAATATAATTTATTTATATTATTATATTATCTTTTGAATTGGTTTTGAAGTGAAATTAGAATATATTTTTACCATTTAATCCAATGGTGGTCATTGGAATCAATTTCACTTTGAAATTGGACTTAAACTGGTGTCAATCTTTTGACACTTATTGTTTCATAAAAACACGCTATTTGTCATGACAGCGGGAATTAATTATTAAATTAATTAATGTGACTTATATGTTTTGAATTCTGGAAAATAGTCTTCATTTTTGAATTCAGAATATCAAATATATCTTAGGGTGATTTTTGGTAATTTTCTGAAAAACTTCTATTTTTGATGAATAGTGTAACCACTAAGTGGTACTTATAAAAACCGATTTTTCCGTTTAAATGATATTTTTCCATCATTGTGTTTTGAATTTAAAAAATCCTACATACATGGTTTTCATTAAGATGTAAAATGTGGTTCAATGGGATTAAAATATTTTTTGGTGAATAGTAACTTATTAAGTTCTTAATCGCGATTATTGGTAATTAGTGTAGTTTAAGGTAAAAATAATGTTTTAATAGTATGAGATGAGCATGAAACATGTCCTACCCTCATTGGATGTGTCATGGACTACCACGAAAAGCCATGGGTCAACTTGGGGACCCCATGGAGCCACTTTGGTTGGGAAATGACATAAATAACTTTTTATTTAATGTTAAAGTAAAAAATGACACAAACATGAGTTATGTTACTAAAATAGTTTTTATATGGGGTCATACAAGTCAGATTTCTGACTATAAATATTCATTAGAAAGATAAAAATATTTCCTACATCATAGAATTTGTTTTATAAATTTTAGACATTAAATAAATTAAATAATATATGACATCATGATGATGCAGCGATGACCTCATTATTTAACGATTTAAATAAAATGGAAAGATAATGTAAAATATAAGTCCTACACATGGCCAAAACCAATTGGATGAGTGGATTTAGAACTCTTATCACCTTATCCTATAATTATATCAATGTGGGACCGTTTTAATCCGAAAATCATTTTAAAATAAAGTAACTTATCTTTACTTTCCAAGAGTGCCCCTCCTCTCCTCTTATAAAAGGCCCCCACCTCTACCTCCTTACCCACACTCACAAAGCCTTTGGATCGGCCAACCCATGCCCATTCTGTATCTACAATTCCCTCTCTTACTCCTTGAAGCCTCACTTTGGGCAGAAGTCTTCCCAAGTAAGCCTTTGAGCTCAAACCAAAGAGAGTTACCTGATTTTAAGGTAATGTCTTCTTTTGAGTCCTTTTGTTTTATTTTGCTTCTCCAACCCCCTAAACTCTTTTTATTATTTTATTTTGTAACAACTAAAGTATTCTAAATATACTAGGATGTTTTTATAATATATATTTGAGATACACTTACACACACCTACATATAATGGTTAACGAACATATTGTTTCCGTGGATGGTGAATTTATGCCTCCCGGAACGATGATTGTTCAACATTCTTTTAACACCTTCAAAGGTGGACATTAAGATGTAAATATATTTATATATGATATATAATTTGTTTATTGTTTCCTTAAGTTTCTGTTTTTTTCTTTTTGTTCATACCTTTATGGTTTCCATTATGGGTAAACGCGATATCTTCATTTAAGGAAGTGTGTACTACCGCCCCCTCAAAGTGATTTGATTCGTTAAATACCATATGTGGGATATATAAAGGATGGAACTATGATATTATATATGATATTATACTGGAATTATAATATACCTTTATATCATTATGATTCCATTCTATAAAATACGAAATAGAAATGAAAGTAGTGTTCATGCGTATGTACGGCTTACCGTCTCTATGAACGGTGCATTTCATTTCTTACCTCTAAATGATTATGTAATATTATAAATGCATGTATGTACTGGATATATATGAAATATATTATATCTACACCATGAATAACTTTCTGGATATAATGGATACATGAACAACTTGTAATTATAAAGGGTTTATTTTTGACTCAAGTACCAATGATCGTTAAAATGACCATTATTAACTTAAATAATTACATAGTGTTCATGACATGGTAATAAGTGATATAAAAGGAATAATGAACTTGAAAAAGGTTCTTAAGCAAGTAGGAATTAACTCAAGTTTATTATTCAGGACATTAAAGAACGATCGAGTCAAGTCGGACCCGAGGTATGGGACTTCATCTCAATCTCCTTTCATTGAGGCATATTTTGTTTTATACACAACCTTCTTTTATACGGTGTATAAACCCCTTTGACTTTTACGTTTATCCAAAATGAATCTTTTTTATACGAAGCATTTTACTAAATGACAAAAGGGAATGTTTTTGTCGTACGTATGTGGCGACAACGACTTCTCCGCCGCCGTGACCATTATTTGAGTTTCGGCTTCCTCTACAAGCCATACCTTCTTTTTAAAAGAAATATAAATACCATGTTTCACTTTTCTTTTATTTTGGTATTGAAAATGGTTTTTATAATGGTTTTTATATCAATGTGTTGTATTGATATCTTGTGATTGAAATATGGAAATGTTATGTTTCCTTTATGCATGTTTTATGTGATACGATTATGTTGAGGTTCTTGGGCATTATTATGAAGACGGGTGGTTCCGTGATAAACTAAGGGCGGGTGAGCCTGATATAGCTCTCCAATGCATTGGGTAACGTGAAGGAGTGAAACGTTAAGGTTTCTCCGAAGAGATTTAGGGAATATACTGTGATGGGTATTCCAAAAGTAACCAAGAGGGTTACTCCCTACTTAAAATTGTTATGAATGCCTCAAGTTACCTTTATGTCTTATGATTTCTATGATTTATTCATGATTTGATGAGGTATGTTAAAGTGCTTATGTTTTATGGGTAAAGTATGATTTCATTATTATGTATATATGTACCCATGTTTCCTTTCCATATTTTTGTATACCTTACTGAGCTTTTTATGTTCATCCTATGTTTTTTTGAAATGTTTTTCACAGGTCAAGGGAAAGGTACATGATATGATGATAGTGTCAAGGATGTGTCACGAAAGAATCCATGTTTTATTATAAATATGTTTATATTGATGGGAAATAATAATTCTATCTTTATTTAAAAACTTTGTTTATATGTGGAATGTAAAGCAAGTTTTATGATCTAATTCTCTAAAACTCTAAACCCGAAAAGATCCTCAATGTGTAATCTTGTAATAACTCAATATTAAATAAGGATTAAGGCTGGGGCCTTATAGATGGTATCAGAAGTCGGTTTAAATAACTTTAGGAGTTATAATTCTATTAAATGATTATCCAAAAATATTTTTTTATGGTCAAATTGCAGTGATATAGTATTTGAAGATTACCATGTTGCTTCATCTAAGACATGTTTGTTCAGAATGGTTTTCCGCAGAGGAAATAGGGAAGCAGTGCTAGGAAGGCATGCAGAAGGAAATAACCGTCCTAATCAGCATCCCGAGATGGTCGGAATTGGAACTGAACAGTTTGTTGCAGTAATGGCACAGTTGATTCAAGCGAAAAATGGAGGTGGTATCCATACACGAGATCAGCCAGATCAACCACAGAGGAACATGTCAGTGGTGGAACATTTCATAAGGAAACGTCCCCCATAATTCATAGGATCATCTGACCCTGTGCTAGCTGAAGGGTGGATTAAAGAACTGGAGAATATTTTTGATGTCATGGGGTGTTCAGACAATCAAAAGGTTAGTCTTTCTATTTACCATTTGGAGGGTGAAGCAGATCAGTGGTGGTCGATGGTTAAAAATATCAGGGACGCCGATTTGATTGATGCTCTTGACTGGGATGAATTCAAAGTTATGTTTCTTGAGAAATATTTTCCTAAGGCGGTTCGACTTAGGATGGAAAAGAAATTCATGGAATTGAGGCAAGAGGAAGACTCAGTGGATACCTATGAATAAAGGTTCACTCGATTGGCAAGGTATCCTCCAAATTTTATCCGAGACCTTGATAGTGAAATCAATCATTTTTACTCAGGATTAAATCCAAAATATCGAGGGGCATTAGCTTCTCGTGAGTTTAAAAGTTATTAAAATATTGTTCGATGTGCTGAGAAGGTGGAAATGGAGTTTGCCGATGATCAAGTGTTCTATAGTAACCAACAGAAGAAGAGACCAAGGTGGCAGGAGAAAGGTAAGAATTCTTCAAAAAAGACTGATGGTAAGAAAACTAAGTTTCCAGTTTGTGATAAATGTGGAAAAAGGCATGATGGGGAATGACTTCTAAATTCTGGAAAGTACTACCGATGTGGTAAGATGGGACATAAGGATTGTGATTACACTGAAAAGGATCAAGGTGAAGGTAAGACCAAATTTGATTTACAGTTAGTGAAATGTTATAAGTTCAATGAGATGGGTCACTATGCAAACGAGTGTCTGACAAAGAGTTTGAGTGACGGGAAGCAGTTAGACTACAAGAAGAAAGGGGTGGTGAAATCCTGTGCAACTACTTCAGCAGATTTCGGGCCATCAAATGAAGTTCTATCAGGTACTTTTTTTGTTTTTTCAGATTATGCCAGTGTGTGTTTTGATTCGGGGTCTACACATTCTTTCATCTCTGAAACCTTATCTAGTAAAATTGGAATACCATCTCAAGAAATGACTCCTGAACTTTTGGTAAATACACTTGGGGGGAATGTTGAGGCAAAAATAATTTATAAGAATCTTACTATCCTTATCTGTGGAAAGAACCTACTTGCAAACCTTATTTTTTTACCTCTAGTAGAGTTTGATGTTATCCTGGGTATGGATTGGCTCTCTATTTACTATGCTATGATTGACTGTAGAGCTAAAGAAGTTTCTTTTCAGAAAGACTTTCAGTTTGTGTACAAGAATGAACCCTTACTGTTGATAACTTATCAAGAGGCCGAAAAACTTGTAAAAGATGAAAATGAATGTTACCTTGCACACATCGTTGAAAATAAAGGATCTGTTCAGATTAATGATGTGCCAGTGTTAAATGAGTATCCTGATGTTTTTCCTGATGAGTTTCCTGGAATAATACCAGATCGGAAAGTTGAATTTACTGTTGACTTAGTTCCTGATGCTATGCCAATTTCAAAACCCTTTTATCGAATGGCTCAAATTGAACTTTTAGAGTTGAAGGAGAAATTTCAAGATTTATTAGAGAAAGGTTTCATTCAACCTAGCACATCACCATGGGGTGATCCTATCTTGTTTGTTAAAAAGAAAGATGGTTCAATGAGACATTGCATTGATTATAGAGCCTTGAATAACATCACTGTTAAGAACAAATATCCTTTGCCTCATATTGATGATTTGTTTGATTAGCTCCAGGGAGCTCAGTATTTTTCAAAGATTGACTTGAGATCAGGGTACCATCAGCTGAAGGTAAAGGAAGAAGATGTTCTGATGACCGTGTTCCGTACAAGATATGGCCACTATGAATTTGTAGTAATGCCTTTTGGTCTAACCAATGCACATGCTGTATTCATTTACATAATGAATAGAATTTTCCATGAGTTCTTGGATAAGTTTGTGGTGGTTTTTATTGATGATATTTTGGTGTTTTCTAAAATTAAAGAAGAGTATGAAATACATTTAAGTGTTATCTTGCAAACTATAAAAGAAAAGAAATTGTATGGGAAATTCAGAAAGTGTGAGTTTTGGTTGCAACAAATTTCTTTCCTTGGTCACATTGTTTCTAAAGATGGGATAACTGTTGATCCTGCAAAAACAAAAGTTGTGGAAGACTGGCCAAGACCCACAAATGTAATTGAGATTCGTAGCTTCCTTGGTTTGGCAGGCTAATACCGAAGTTTGGTTAGAAATTTTTCACGGTTATCTAGTCCAATGACTAAGCTAACTCAGAAGGGTGTTAAGTTTATCTGGACAAAAGAATGTGATGATTGTTTTCAGGAATTGAAAAGAAGACTGGTGAATGATCCAGTTTTGGAACTACCTTCTAGGAATGGTGAGTTTGTTATATACAATGATGCTTCACTGAAAGGACTTGGTTGCGCCCTAATGCAGAATGATCAGGTAATTTCTTATGCTTCACGACAGTTGAAAACTCATGAGGTAAATTACCCTACACATGATTTGGAATTAGCTGCTGTTGTTTTTGCATTAAACATTTGGAGGCATCATTTGTATGGAGTAAAGTGTGAAATATATACCGATCACAAAAGTTTAAAGTATATATTCACTCAGAAAGAATTAAACATGAGACAAAGGAGATGTATAGAATTAATCAAGAATTATGATTGTACAATTCATTACCATCCGGGAAAAGCAAATAAAGTGGCTGATGCTTTGAGTCAAAAAATTAATGCTTCATTAGTAATGTTGCGTTTAGAACGTGATCCTTTGGTTAAGGATTTGATGAAATTTTGCATAGAAGTTATGGGTGCAGGAAGTTCTTCTATTTTGTTTCAGGTATCAGTGAGATCATCTCTATCAGATAGAATCAATCAAGCACAAAAGAAAGACAGTGAGTTGCAGAAAAAGTAGATCTGGTTCAGAAATGTATGTTGCCTAAATTCAACATTGATAATGATTGCGTTTTGAGATTTGGTAAGAGATTGTGTGTACCTTGTGATTCACAGTTGAAGAGAGAGTTGTTATGTGAATCTCATAGTTCTCCGTTTTCAGTTCATCCTGGCAGTACTAAGATGTATAGAGATTTGCGGGAGTATTACTGGCAGGATGGAATGAAAAGAGATATTGCTGATTTTACTGTGAAGTGTTTGACTTGTCAGCAGGTTAAAGCAGAGCGGCAGTTACCGAAAGGGATGCTTCAGCCTTTACCATTGCCAGAGTGAAAATGGGAGAATATATCCATGGACTTTGTTGTGGGATTATCGAAGACATCACGAGGTAATAATGCAATCTGGGTTATTGTTGATTGCTTGACTAAATATGCTCATTTCCTTGCTATACGAGATACTTTTTCCCTAGATCAGCTTTCTTGTTTGTATCTTAAGGAGATAGTCAGGTTACATGGAGTTCCTCTCTCCATTGTATCTGATCGTGATCCCAAGTTCACTTCTAAATTTTTTAAAGGCCTTCAGAAGTCATTGGGTATTGAATTATATTTTATTAAAGCTTTTCATCCTCAATCAGATGGGTAGTCAGAACGAACAATTCATAAATTAGAGGATATGCTACGTTCTTGCTCTATGGATTATCAGGGAAGTTGGGACCAACATCTTTCTTTGGTTTAATTTTCATATAATAACAGTTTTCATTCCAGTATATAGATGGCACCATTTCAGGCATTATATGGGAAGCGGTGTCGAACTCCAGCTTTCTGGGATGAAGTGGGTGAAAGGAAGTTGATGGGACGAAAATTGGTAGAAGATATGGCAGAAAAAGTTCAGATGACTCAGAAACACATGAGAACAGGTCAAAGCAGGCAGAAGAGTTATGCAGATAACCAGAGGAAGGATCTATCTTTCGAGGTAGGTGATCATGTTTTTCTCAAGGTTTCTCCTTGGAAAAGTGTGATGAGATTTGGTAAGAAAGGAAAGAGGAGTCCAAGGTTTATTGGACCATATGAAATTCTGGAGAGAGTTGGATCAGTTGCATACTGAGTGTCTTTACCTCCTAGTTTATCTCAGGTACACAATGTTTTTCACGTTTCGATGTTGAGAAAGTATATGCCAGATCCATCTCATGTTTTGAGTCCAGAGGTAGTTCATCTTGAAGAGAACCCATCATATGAGGAACAACCGGTCCAGATTCTTGACCACAGGGAGCAAGTGTTATGGAATAAGGTGATTAAGCAGGTAAAGGTTTTGTGGAAAAACCACATGATGGAAGAGGCAACATGGGAATCTAAAATTGCAATGAGGGATACGTACCCCCATTTATTTGATAAGTAAATAAATTGCGGGGACACAATTTTCTAAAGGGGGGAAGGATGTAACATCCCAAGTAAGTAATGAATAATATATATTTTTATATATGTCTATTAATGAATTAGATAGTGTTTTAGAGGCTTAAAATGAAAATAAATCCAATCTTAAGCATGGAATACACTAATATTTTTAAAATATTGTTTTACTGCCTTTTGATGGAAAACCATTTTTAAATCTATATTTTGAAAATTTTATAAGCTATTTTTGTCAAAATAAACTTATTCGTTATGATTGGGACATCAAAATTTACTTTGTGTGAATTTTTGGTATTTTTCAGACAATGTTCATTTTTTTTAATGAATAGTGAAAAATACTGCATTTTAAATCAAAACTTCTTTTTAATCTAATTTATTTATATTATTAGATTATCTTTTGAATTGGTTTTAAAGTTAGATTAGAATAAATTTTTACCATTTAATCCAATGGTGGTCATTGGAATCAATTTCACTTTGAAATTGGAATTAAATTGGTGTCAATCTTTTGACACTTATTGTTTCATAAAAACACGCTATTTGTCATGAAAACGGGAATTAATTATTAAATTAATTAATGTGACTTATATGTTTTGAATTTTGGAAAATAGACTTCATTTTTGAATTCGTAATATCAAATATATCTTAGGGTGAATTTTTGGTAATTTTCTGAAAAACATCAATTTTTGATGAATAGTGAATCCACTAAGTGGTACTTATAAAAACTGATTTTTCCGCTTAAATGAAATTTTGCCATCATTGTATTTTGAATTTAAAAAATCCGAAATACATGGTTGTCATTAAGATGTAAAATGTTGTTCAATGGGATTAAAATAATTTTTTGGTGAATAGTAACTTATTAAGTTCTTAATCGCGATTAGTGGTAATTAGTGTAGTTTAAGGTAAAAATAATGTTTTAATAGTATGAGATGAGCTTTAAACATATCCTACCCTCATTGGATGTGTCATGGCAGACCAAGACAAGCCATGGGTCAACATGGGGACCCCATGGAGCCACTTTTGTTGGGAAATGACATAAATAACTTTTTATTTAATGTTAAAGTAAAAATGACACAAACATGAGTTATGTTACTAAAACAGTTTTTATATGGGGTCATACAAGTCCGATTTCTGACTATAAATATTCATTAGAAAGATAAAAAGATTTACTATATCATAGCATTTGTTTTATAATTTTTATACATTAAATAAATTAAATTATATATGACATCATGATGATGCAGCGATGACCTCATTATTTAACGATTTAAATAAAATGGAGAGATAATGTAAAATATAAGACCTACACATGGACAAAACCAATTGGACGAGTGGATTTATAACCCTTATCACCTTATCCTCGAATTATATCAATTTGGGACCTTTTTAATCCTAAAATCATTTTAAAATAAAGTAACTTATCTTTACATTCCAAGAGTGCCCCTCCTCTCCTATTATAAAAGGCCCCCACCTCTACCTCCTTACCCACACTACCAAAGCCTTTGGATCGGCCAAACCCTGCCCATTTTGTCTCTCCAATTCCCTCTCTTACTCGTTGAAGCCTCACTTTGGGCATAAGTCTTCTCAAAAAAGCCTTTGAGCTCAAACCAAAGGGAGTTACCCGATTTTAAGTTAATGTCTTCTTTTGAGTCCTTTTCTTTTATTTTGCTTCTCCAACCCATAAACTCTTTTTATTATTTTATTTTGTAACAACTCCAGTATTCTAAATATACTAGGATGTTTTTATAATATGGATTCTAGATATACATACACACACCTACATCTAATGGTTAACAAACATACTGTTTTCGTGGATGGTGAATTTATGCCTCCCGAAACGATGATTGTTCAACATTCTTTTAACACCTTCAAAGGTGGCCATTAAGATGTAACTATATTTATATATGATATATAATTTTTTTATGTTTTCCTTAAGCTTCTGATTTTTTCTTTTTGTTTATACCTTTATGGTTTCCATTATGGGTAAACGCGATATCTTCATTTAAGGAAGTGCGTACTACCGCCCCCTCAAAGTGATTTGATTCGTTAAATACCATATGTGGGACATATAAAGGATGGAAATATGATATTATATATGATATTATACTGGAATTATAATATACCTTTATATAATTATGATTCCATTCTATAAAATACGAAATAGAAATGAAAGTAGCGTTCATGCGTACGTACGGCTTACCGTCTCTATGAACGGTGCATTTCATTTCTTACCTCTAAATGATTATGTAATATTATAAATGCATGCATGTACTGGATATATATGACATATATGATATCTACATCATGAATACCATTCTGGATATAATGGACTCATGAACAACTTGTAATTATAAAGGGTTTATTTTTGACTCAAGTACCAATGATCGTTAAAATGACCATTATTAACCTAAATAATTACATAGTGTTCATGACATGGTAATAAGTGATATAAAAGGAATAATGAACTTGAAAAAGGATCTTAAGAAAGTAGGAATTAACTCAAGTTTATTATTCAGGACATTAAAGAACGATCGAGTCAAGTCGGACCCGAGGTATGGGACTTCGTCTCAATCTCCTTTCATCGAGGCATATTTTGTTTTATACACAACCTTCTTTTATACGGTGTAAAAACCCCTTTGACTTTTACGTTTATCCAAAATGAATCTTTTTTATACGAATCATTTTACTAAATGACAAAAGGGAATGTTTTTGTCGTACGTATGTGGCGACAACGACTTCTCCGCCGTCGTGACCATTGTTTGAGATTCGGCTTCCTCTACAAGCCATACCTTCTTTTTAAAAGAAAAATAAATACCATGTTTTAATTTTCTTTTATTTTGGTATTGAAAATGGTTTTCATAATGTTTTCTATATCAATGTGTTGTATTGATATCTTGTGATTGAAAGATGGAAATGTTATGTTTCCTTTATGCATGTTTTATTTGATACGATTATGTTGAGGTTCTTGGGAATTATTATGAAGACGGGTGGTTCCGTGATAAACTAAGGGCGGGTGAGCCCGATATAGCTCTCCAATGCATTGGGTAACGCGAAGGAGTGAAACGTTAAGGTTTCTCCTAAGATATTTAGGGAATATACTGTGACGGGTATTCCAAACGTAACCAAGAGGGTTAATCCCTACTTAAGAATGTTATGAATTCCTCAAGTTACCTTTATGTCTTATGATTTCTATGATTTATTCATGATTTGATGAGGTATGTTAAAGTTCTTATGTTTTATGGGTAATGTATGATTTCATTCTTATGTATATATGTACCCATGTTTCCTTTCCATATTTTTATATCCCTTACTGAGATTTTTATGCTCATCCCAAGTTTTTTGAAATCTTTTTCACAGGTCAAGGGAAAGGTACATGATATGATGATAGTGTCAAGGTAGTCTGAAGAAAGAATCCATGTTTTATTTTAAATATGTTTCTATTGATGGTAAAGAAGAATACTATCTTTATGTGACAACTTTGTTTATATGTGGAATGTAATGCATGTTTTATGATCTAATTCTCTAAAACTCTAAACCCGAAAAGATCCTCAATGTGTAGTCTTGTAATAACTCAAGATTAAGTAAGGATTAAGGTTGGGGCCTTATAAAAATTATATGAAACATCAATCAGACATGAATTCTACATGAAAATTCAAAAAGTTATTTAAATAATATTTATACTATATAAAAACATGTGTCATGTGGGTCAAATGCAACATAAAAACCTCATAATTCCATGAAATCAAATTAAAATAATTTTATAATGAGTTTAGAAAAGATAGAGCTATAATAAAGTTAATTTGACATGTTATTATCCCAGGATGACTAGAAATTCACATTTTTTGTTTTTAAAAAATAAATCTTTTGTTAAACAGTCCAATCAATAGTAAATGACCTCATAATGAGATAAAATCATAGGATATACTTATCTATATTATGTTTTACATGTACGAGTGGATGATATGTCAATCAGTAGTGCAATGGTTATGTAAGGATTAGATCAGCTATTTTTAATGGTTTGACATCCCTTAAAAACATTTTTCATTGGTTAAAACCCAATTTAACGACTTTTAATTGACATAAAATATGATTAGAAAAACAATAAAATGAATATTAAAATAGTGGAGCTTATATAATGTTAATCTATGGGTTTTTTATAGGATTATTAAAAACATGCTTTTCTTTTTTTAAAACACTAAAATGTGTTTTTAATGGTTAGATCAATAAAAAATTATCCCAGAAGGATGTGAAATTATAGGAAAATGTATTTATATTATTTTATTATGTGTATGAGAAGATGGAACTCAATTAGACATGAGGTGTTCTTGGAACCATTGAAAAAGAAATATTTAACGGTTTTAATTCCATTTAGTACATGCTTAAAGGTTTCAAAACAGAAAAATGATTTTGAATGATGTGGAATTAGATGAAAAAAATAATATATTTTTTTAAATGTTCGTACTGATAGAACATTAATCTGGGGTGTATTTTTTCTAGGATGACCGGAAACAGACTTTTTTTGTCTTAAAATAACAAAAATGGTGTTAACTATTAGATCCATCAAAAAAGACTCAAAATGTGTTCAACTGACAAGTCAACCATCCATGTATTATTTTTTATTTTTATGATCAAAAAACATTTAAATCATATATGAAGTGTTCCAATAACGACTGAATAAGCTATTTTTAAAGGTTTTAAAACCTAAAAAAACATGTGTCTGGGGGTAGAAACAAAACAAATGTGTAATGCCACAAACATATTTATCTAGAGTTGGTATATTATAACATAACATTGGCATGATCACAAAAGAACAAGTATCTAAAGACAGATTACTTTAGTATCCTTGGATGTACTAGATTCATTAATATGTTTTAAATTACATTATAAAATGAAAAACAACAACAACATTGTCTCAATTTACCACATTCATCTCTGATAGACTATATCTGTAGGTCAGTCATAATATACTTTTCTCATCCTGGGAAAAATAAAATATAGAAAGGGGTGAGTTCAGATGCTCAGTAAGGATAAAAAAATAGCTTAAACTTTCATAAATAATCATACACATTTATGAAAATGTATATGATTATAACACAAGCCTTTTAAACATAAAATTTGACATAATATGGAAAAGATAAATAAAATAATTACATTTACTTATTCACATGGATATTCTACTAGTCAAATAATCTCATGTAATTTCAATAGCCAATTTCATAATGATGGAATGCATAATGCCAGACTTCATAACCACATATTCAAGGCCTCCTTCCAAGACTAAAAATAATATTTCTTCAAGGCCTTGTTCCAAGACACAAGTTTGTATCATGAGACCTACTGATGCATCAAAGAGCTATAGTGGGCTCCACACATTACTTATGAAGTCCAATCCATTCTTTATATGAAAGGTTTGAAACATAACATAAACATTCATATTAAAACTAGAGGACAAAATGTTAATACTTTAACCATAAACCATGAAGGGTATGAAAATAACACATCCATAGTGAAACATGTCAAAAAAATCTTCAACGTAATATGGACGATTTTTATCATAATGAATCAACATCAAAAAACTGTAAAATCCATCAAAGGATGTTGACAAAGATGAAATCAAATCTATTTGAGAGAAATATCTCTTTCTTTTTTAAAAAAAATTGAAAAGACACATAATTATAAAAGAAAAAAATTACATTTAAAATATTCTTATAAGAATTTAAGGAAGCTTCGACAATGTTATAATGGTAGAAAATAGTTGAACCCTCCGTCTAAGTTAATAAAGTATTCTTACCTTAATTCTGTCGAAAAGGTCATAAAGTACCTTGTTTGGAAAATGATGGAAAGATTCCTTTCAAAACATAGAAGTTAAAAAAATGATATAAATGAAATGAACCCATAGTCTAGTAAATAGTAAAAATGTTTTGAAAGACATTTTTATGAAAACATGTATGTGGATGATATAGAGGTCCCAGTAGATACTTACGTATTAAAAACATCAGATAAGTAAAGAGATTGAAAAATTAACCCTTAACTTGTACTTTTCCTTGGTCGAGGATATGTTAACCTCATATATAATAGTTAAATTTTTTTTATTAAATTATACAAGAACCATATACATAACTATGATATCATATATGATATTCTAATATTGCTTTGTTATTAATATTTTAGAGTATTATTGTTTCAAGTGTTAACAAATTCAAATTCCATTATATGTTTTGTTATGTTACATAAGTGATGTATTTTATGGATAGGATCTATTTGATTCATATCCAAAATGATATTATGTTTTTAAAAATTATTTTAACCAAAAAATGAAAATTATTCTTGAATGATTATGATAGGGAATGAATCACATTGTGTTCATGGAGCGGTAATTTGTACGTACACATGAGCGACAATATCATTATATTGATGGTGAAATTGTATGTAATTGGATGTTATATCATATATAAATAATTATTGACATGTTATATTTATTAGTTACATCAGTTATACTCATTATTATACCCATCCAAATAATGAAGTGTTTGATTAACAAACTATACCAGGATGTGGAGACGGTAAGTCAAACGTACGCATGAATGGTGACAAGTAATTCATAGGATAGATAAAATAATGAATAAGGTTATACCATCTTTATAATTACATCACAGTATGTATAAGGTACTGTATTTATTATTATGGTATGGAAACAACAAAGAAATAGGAAGTGGAAGAAGAAAATACCTTTAAAAAAAGTTGGTGAGATTAAAACCTCTTCTCCAGGTGTTTCCTTTAAGTTGATCAAAAGGGATCCTTAGGTTAGATTATGATCAATGTAAGGCCTCTAGGTTTATTTGAGGGTAGTTTGAAGGATATTTTAGTAGGTTTTGGCCAATACAAATTTATTTGGAGGTGTGATTTTGAGAGAATGAGAACTACCATTTTACAAGAGAGGTGAGGGTAACTTTAGGAAAAGCTTGAAATATTATTTTATTATAAAATCATATTTGGTTTATAATGGCTCAAAAATGATTTATTTTGATGATAAGGTGGGGATGGGTCGAAAAAATCTCAACCAATAGGTTTTATATTGGATTAGGTCACCATATTAATCTTATCTTTTAGATTTAACGCTTAGTTAAATAGTTTAACTTTAACTATGTATTCTTGTATTATTATAATAAATTGTTAATAAACGTAATATAAAAATCCAAGAGAACCCAAAGTAGTTCATTATTGATACATCTAACCTTATCTATGTCCTTTTTATGAACCATATATTATTAGGAATATTATATCAATTAATAATATTGTATTTGTTTTAAAAACTAATTTATGTCAATTTTGACACTATTTGGTATTTTGTTTTTGTGAAGTCATAACAACTTTATCACTTCGAAATTTTTTTATCGAGTTGACTCTAACATGTCATATTAACCTAGAAAATTAGTGTAATTAATTATTAGTCTTAATTTACAATTATTTAGATATTTATAATATCAATTATTTTAATATTTCATTAATAAGGTAAATACTACATCATAGTTGTGTCACAAATAAATATAATTATATAATGTCTCAAAATTATATGAAAAATACCATTACGTAAAAAATATTTTTAAATTATTAATGAATATCTATAATTGAATTGATCTTATGTATAACCCTATATTAAAAAAGGTTTAGTTATTAAACGTTGAATTTAACATGTTTAACCCTTCTTTAAATAAAATAATAATAAATGTCCTAATCTAATCCAAGTTGACCTAAAGGATCATATTTTATTCATGAGGTTTGTTTTTGAAATACACTTATCCTATAGAATTCGGACATTTATTATGGTAATTATAATATCATATTTTACCTTTAATTACCCTATTTACTTTTAACCGTGGAAAGTAAAAGTCACAAGGTATTATTCACCAAATATTATTTTCATCTTATTGAACCACATTTTACTTACTGATATCAATTATGTCTCCAAGATTTTTGAAATTCAATTCACAGAAGTGGTAAAATCATTTTTTATAATAACTAGTACATCACCCGTGCATACGCACAACGTCATAAATGAAATCTGAACTACAAAATGCATTAGAAATATGAGAAGTGATCAATGGAAAATAATAAATAATGTATTGAAATTATAAATGTATTCATATAAATGAATGAAAATCTAATTTCTATATACTTTTAATAGGTAAACAGTGAAACAAAATTATGGTAAGAGAACTTGAAATTGGAAACAGACATTAGATGTCATTTTCATGTCACCATTGTAATAGAACTATGGAATGTTATTTAACCATGATAAGAGAACATAAATACACTTTGTAGCATATACATTTTTGAAAACAATTACCAGAACCATGATTTTCAACAACAGTGAAATAGTAAGTGGATAATAATAATAAAAAGTAGAACATGGGGAAATAATTTTACTAGAAAATGATCATCAATTAGGAACTCTCTATATTGGAGATCCCACAGAAACGAATGAAATGCTGGTTACTACAAATCAGTAAGCATGGGTACCCTATCCTCCCTAATAATGGACACACCTACAACCACGAATTTAATATACAACATCATAATAATATTAGGGATAAATATTTAGGGCTCTGATCAGTGTAAGGATTACCTCATCATACAGGGCTCTAATCTGTGAATGATTTATCTCAATGAGGGCTCTGATAATTGAAGATTAATTGGTGAAGGATTTATCCCAATCAAGGCTCTGATAATTGCAGTTTGATGGAAATAATTTAGTAGTTCTGTCATTCTACATCAACCACAATGATTATTTGAGATAAATAAAACTCAAAATCAATGGTCATGTAACATTATGTATTTGAAATCAAACCTGACAGAGTCAGCATTCCATAAAATAACAGTTAAATCAAAACTAAACTGCGTGAAAAAAATTAAAAATGAACAGAAAAATATGGGATGACGGAAATATCCCAAGTAAGGGCCATGCAACCATGCATGGTAACAAAACAAATAAAATGAATTATATTCAATAAAACATAATGAAAAAATATAATTCATTTCATTTCAATCAAAATAAATGCAGGAGCATATTCAATATAGTGCTTCGACCACTTCATGGAAAACATGCTAAACAGGAAAGGTGGAAGTAAACATTTTATTCGTAAAACACACATGCCAATTTTGATAGTGAAATGCAATTTTATCTAGTTGGACCATCTTGGGAACTCAGGGGCTTGCTTACTTTGGAGATACCCCACGCGGGTGATATTATCATAATCTTGAAGAAGATGGTCCGCCAGGCCAAGGAATAGAACCCCAAAACCCTCATAAATCATAGAATTGTCCCTTCTTTCAAACCTTGACCCCATATGTATTGAGCCACAAAGCTTCTGATCATCTCGCAAACCACACCAACATACATGGGGATCGCTGCCCTGAAAGAGAAGTAGTTATTGTTGGGTTCAACCTTCACACACTGAAAAAGAAAATAATGTTTTTCATTTAGTTTCGTACATACATGGGGATCTCTTCTGGAGTCCCAGGGCTTTCATGAAGTCGGCGTGAAATTTACCGACGTCAGGGAGCTCGAACCAGGAAATGTAAATATCAGTGGACCAATCATTAGTGCTGAACAGCTACGTGCCCTGGAAGGGCACAATGATCGTTTTGGGGTCGGTGGAGGGGTAGCGCATGAGGAAGGCTTTTGTGATGCATTTCCATTGAAAGTATGCCGTTAATGAAATTTGAATAATTTTCAACTCTTAAGATTCCCTATTTGTTATTAGAAGTTAATTAACACAATATAATATAAAACAGGTTCTCACCATTCCAAAATTTATATGATCCCATGAAGTCTTTCTAGAAATAACAATATTATTTATCAGTAGGAGGATAACCAAAGTCAGGATTTTTATGATAATGGAAGATACCTCCCAGTGGTCAGTAACCACAGATATGATGAAAGACCTGTTCTCATATGATAACTTGGAGACCAGAAAGGTGAGTAAAGCATTGTATCACTTTTCTTCTAGCAGAATATGACTTTAAAACCACTCTCCTGTCAATCTTACCAACGACAGACAAAAAACTCGCCGATTCTTTGTCCAAAATCTCCACCTTCCATAAAATTTTTCTTGTTAGATGACTTCTTACCTTGTTCACAAATCATCATTGAATCACCCAAACTTTCTGTAGGTTCAGTAAAATCCCCCTGTTTAGATCAATTAGGAAGAAGTAATATCAACAGTGAAACATTCAAACTGAAACAACAATTGTTTCAGAGTTAATTTTCAAGGGAACACGTGAAAAAATTGGATTATTTGGACACATTGTTTATTTAGAAAATAGTTCGTTGAAAAATATTACAGTAATAGAATAATGTAAGAGTATATGGTGTAACCATTGGAATTAAACTAAATTCATTAAATTGTGGTAGTAAAAACCTTCCAAAATTTCGTTCTGGTGGTGTTGTAGTAGACAAGTATTGGTGGTTTCTGGTTGGTAGTGATCTGGTACCTGCACAAGTTTGTAGAAATAGCTTACAAATGCGGAAAACATTTTTAGATATCATACATACAAAATAGCACCACTTTATGCCTCTATTATGCTTGAAAAATCACATGATCATGCAAACAAAGATAGGGAAAATGATCCTGAAAATTTAACAAATCAAACCATTCAGCCATTTTAATCTTACCATAATATCAATTAGCCTCATTTCAAACATAACCTACAAAATCTAAAAGCTAACTAATGTAGGAATAATTTTAGGAGCAGTAAAACACCAATAAAAAAGATGAAATACACAACTCTAGAAATGAGTAAAAATGAAGGCAATGACAAACCAGGTTAAACCAAAGTACCCATCCATCCATTAGATCTCTTCAGTTGCAATCTAGTGGACTTTTACAATAGACCCACTTGCAATAGGTGGGTGACTGTAAAATAACAAGCATGTTTTGATAAATTTTAAAAAAAACAACAATTAATAAATCATAGCACAAAAAAATAAAACACAATCAACAGTTGGGTAGAAAATTGAATATAAATAATATTTTGAATGTACAATATGAAATATACAATGGGCAGTTTTTATGAACATGAAATTAATGGTAGATTAAACTAGATGCATTACCAGTATGAAAAAGCGAGTTGGTCTATCTTATCCGACTTCATTTTCCTTCAAATGGAGGAAGATGCCCAACCCTATCCCCCACCAGCCCCCCCCCCCTACCCAGCCCCATCCCCCCTGCCTAGCCCCAATCCCCACAAGCCCCCCCCTGCCCAGTTCTTCCCCTCTCATCCCCTCCCCCCTGCCCAGGCCCTTTCCCCACTAGCCCCTCCCACCTGCCTAGCCCCATCCCCCAACCCATCCCCATCCCCCACCAGCCCCCCCTGCCCAGTTTTTCCCCTCTCATCCCCTCCCACCCTGCCCATCCCCTTCTCCCACCAGCCCCTCCCCCCATCCCAACCCCATCCCCCCTACCCAACCCCATCCCCCACCAGCCCCTCCCCCGACCTAGTTATTCCCCTTTAATCCCCTCCCCCCTACTCCTTCCCTCCCCTCCCAGCCCCACCCCCTACCCAACCCCATCCCCCCTGTCCAACCCCATCCCCCACCAGCCCCTCCCCCTACCCAGTTCTTACAAATAAAAAAATAATGGATGGTAATAAGCAGTAATAGTAATCACTCTAACAGTAATCACTCATTCTGAGCGATGTATTGATAATTATATATATAAACACACAAAAACCAATAATAGGTTCAACTAATGCATGGGCACAATATCCTGCAACATTAAATTCAATCCCATCTAAATAACACATCCATTCAAATCTTGATGATATGAGATAGAAATATCAAACATACTAATTATGAGGCGTGCACCAATGATCCAAAAATACCTGAAAAAAATATATACAATACATTATAAAATAAAAATTGTAATATAATGCAAGGATTAAGAAACTTTATTAATGATATTACCTTATGAAACAACATGCTTTACATGTCTTAATGACATTAAATATCTCACCATGGGATATTCCATGGGTGTTTTGAAGCCCATCCCGTTCCCCCACCGGCCCCTCCCCCTGCCCAGCCCCATCCCCCTGCCCAGCCCCATCCCCCACAAGCCCCCTCCCCCCTGCCTAGTTCTTCCCCTATCATCCCCTCCCCATGCCCAGCCCCTCCCCTCCCAACCCCTCCCCCCTGCCCAGCCCCATACCCCCTACCCAGCCCCATCCCCCACCAACCCCATCCCCCCTGCCCAGTTCTTCCCATCTCATCCACTCCCCCTGCCCAACACCATCCCCACCAACCCCTCCCCCCTGCCCAGTTCTTCCCCTCTCATCCCCTCCCCCCTTCCCAGCCCCTTCCCATGCCCAGCCCCTACCCCCTACCCAGCCCCTCCCCCCCTGCCTATGTAACGCCCCGACCCCAGCTACCCAGAGTCGGTGCATTACTTCGTAACATTGGCATGATCACAAGAAAGATCAAATCTCGAAAGACCGATTGGTTTAGTAGCCTTGGAAACACTAGATATATTCATAAAGTTTTACATTACATTTCAAAGTGAAAAACTACTACAACAACAAAGTCTTCATATCCACACTATTAACCCCTCATAATATCCCTGCAAGTCAATCATAATTTACTTCTTCACTACCTGGGAAAAATAAAACATAGAAAAGGGGTGAGCTCAAATGCCCAGTAAGGATAACAATATAGCGGAACATTCAAAATAAGCATAAACATTTAAGGCAATGAATTACTAAAACAAAAGCCTTTTAAACATGAACTTCAAAATAGTATGGCAAAAGTAAAATGAAATAATGCCATTTACTTATTCACATGGATATTCTACTAATCGAATAATCACATGCAAAATCAATAACCACTTTCATAATATTGGAATGCATAATGCTAAACGTTAATTTCTTTGTCTAGGCCTCATCCCAAGACCTAGGGGTTACTTCTAACCGGAACCCAACCCGGAGTGCCTCTAATAACCGGACACCAACCCGGAGTTCCTCTAATAACCGGACACCAACCCGGAGTGCCTCTAATAACCGGATACCAACCCGGAGGGCATACTTTTACCAGTCCCTAACCTGGAGGGCTTACTTTAACCAGTACCCAACCTGGAGGGCTTACTTTAACCAGTCCCCAACCTGGAGGGCTTACTTTTACCGGTCCCCAACCCGGTACATACTTGTTTAGCACATTCATCTGAAGAAAAGTTTGAAATATAACATAAACATTCAGATTAAAACTAGCATACGAAATGTCAATAGTTTCACCATAAACTATGAATGGTATAAAATAGCACATCCACAGTCAAACATATCACAAAACCTTCAATACAATATAGAAGTTTTGTATTATAATAAATCAACTTCAAATAAGCGTAAAATCTATTAAAGGATGTTGACATAGATGAAATCAAAACACTTTTTAGAGAAATATCTCTTTCTATTTTTGAAATCATTTAAGAGCCATATAAAATAAAACATTTTCTTGAAAATATTCTTGTAAGCTTGTAAGGAAAGCTTTGACGATTTTATAACGGCGGAAAATAACCGCACCCGCCGTATAAGTTAAAAAAAACATTCTTACCTCAATTCTGTCGAAAAGGTTAAAAAGGACCTTGTTTTGAAAACGACAGAAAGATTCCTTTATAAACCTCTTATAAAAATTCAAACACGGGTATAAATTACTTTAACCCATATTCTTGTAAATAGTAAAAAAATGTTTTGAAATACATTTCGAAGAAACATGGATGTGGATGATAAAGAGATCCCAGTAGATTATTACGTATAATACAACCTCGGATAATGAAGAGATTGTGAAATAACCCTTACCTTGTAATTTTCCTTGGTTGGGGTAGGTTAACATCCTGTATAATGGTGAAATAATTGTTATTAAATTATAAAAGAATCATATACATTAATATGATATCATATATGATCTTTTAATATTGATTTGATAATATCTTAGTATTATCGTCGTTTCGTGTGTTAACTTACTCATTTTCTTTTATATGTTTTGTTACATAAGTCATGTTTGTTGTATCTTATTCATATCCAGAATGATATCAAGTCCTTAAACATCATTTTTAAATCATTAAATGATAATTATACTTGAATGGATACGATGGAGAATGAATCTCATCGCGTTCGTGGAGACGGTAGTCCGTACGTACGCACGAACGCTACTTCCATTTAATTTTTATTTTAAAAGAATCGAATCCAAATGATACATAGGTATATTACTATTCCAGTATAATATAATATTTTATATATGTTACTTATGTTCATTAACACCATCCTTTATACGTTCCATGTGTGGTATGAACGAGTCATATCATTTTAAGGGGGCGGTAGTCCGCACTTCCTCAAATGAAATTATCGCATGTATATACAACATGAAACGAATAATGGTATGAAATAAAATGGAATTACAGAAGATTATATATAAAATATATATCATTAATATCATATTTAATTATAGTTCCATCATAATGGCCACCATGAGAGGCGGTAAGATGTATTTGAACAATCATCGTTTCGTGAGGCGTTAGTTTGCCATCCACAGAGACATTATGTTCATCATCCATTAGATGGAGTTGTGTGTATGTGTAGTTTGAATCCTTATTATAACAACATCCTAGTATATTGAGGATACTGGTGTTGTTACAAAAGAAAGGAAATAAAAAGAGTTTGGGGGTTGGAGAAGCAAAATAAATGAAAATATTTTAAGAGAAATCGTTACCTTTAATTTAGGTAACTCACTTTGGTTGGAACCAAAGGACTTCTTGAAATGCTTTCTGCCTAAGGGTAAGCTTCAAGGAGGAGGAGAGGGATGTGGGGAGCTTATTTGGGCAGAGTTTGGACGAGCCAAGTGGCTTGAGAGGTGTGAGGAATGAGTAGAAGTGGTCTCCTTTTATAAGGGAGAGGAGGGGCTCTTTAGGAAAGTGTGAAAGTATTACTTTATAATATATTTTTATTCGGTTTATAATGGTCCAAAAATCATTGAGGTCGAAGATAAGATGACTCATATTCTAAATAACATCAACCAATAAGAATTGGACAGGTTTTAGATAATATTTTAATCATTATAATCTTATTTATTTAAATGATTTATTAATGAGGTAAACATTGCATCATTATGGTGTCATTAATAATTTAAATTATTTGATGTCTAAAAATTATAAATAAAATATAATTATGTAGGAAATCTTTTTATCTTTCTAATGAATATTTATAATCGAAAATCCAACATGTATAACCCTATGTAAAAATTGTTCTTCTAAAAGATGTAAGCTTATGCCATTTTTATTTTTATTTTAACTTTATTAATATAATGTGTCATTATCACTTACAAGTGGATCCATGGGGTCCCAAAACAGACCCAAAGATGCCCATGGTCGACCATGTATCAACCAATAGGGTTAAGACACGTTTTAGGGTAATTTAGTATTATTATAATATTATTTTTTAACCCTTATTTACCGGATTTACCCTTAACCATGGTAAATAAAATATTTACCGCAGTAATTATTCAAAATGTCTAAAAATAAAAGTTACCTATTTACACAATTTGAACATCCTGATTACAAATATGGAATCCATTTTTCTAAATTCAAAACACAGAAGTGGCAGAATTTAATTTAAAATTAATTCCCGCTGTCAAAACAAAAAGCGTGTTTTTAAGAGATAATAACTATCAAAAGATTGACACTTGTTTATGTTCGGTTTAATTGTAAAATTATGTCCAATGACCAACATTATATTAAATAGTAAAAATATATTCTAAATATACTTTAAAACCACTCAAATTTATAATTTATTACTATTAATTATTTTGATTAAAAAAGTTGTTTTTAATTAAAATTTAGTAATTTTCACTATTCATCAAAATATGAAAGTTATCCGAAAAGTACCAAAATTTCACCTTAGGCTAAATTTGATATTCCGAATCCAAAAATGAAGTCCATTTTAAAATATAAAATATATATAACTTCAAAAAGTAGGTATTACTATTCATAACAGCTAGTTTGATTGGTTACGGTGTGTTAGAACTCGAAGTTGCGTACAACACACGCTACTGTTTTATTCAAAGGAAAGCGTAACGCGGAAGCTTGGGATGTTTCATTTTAAATTTTTTGATGTCTCCATTTAGTCAAAAAGTTTAAAATATTGTATTTAAAAAGGTTTCACTATCAATAGTTGATAAAAGTGCAATACTGAAAATGAATCTGTTCTTGCATTATGACTAAGAAACTCATAATATGGATTCTAAAATTATAAGGATTATATAAAGTTTAAAATTTAGTTAATACTATTCATGACCTCTTTTAATGGCTTTTTTTTGGTAAGTCGTGGTGCAATTGAACTCAGTGTTGCGTGTAGTGCAAGTTATTGAATTATTTTGAAGAAATAACACACTATGAAATCTTGGGGTGTTACATTCTCCCCTCCTTCAATAAATTGCGTCCTCGCAATTTGAAATTGTTCTTCAAAAATAAAAGGTTGAAAGTAGAAAATATATTTGTGGGAAAACCCACATCGGAAATTGGGTTACTAAAATTTAGTCTTAATATGAGGAAAAGAGAAATCAAAGGGTCACCACCAAATTATGATCTCGATTAGGAGAACATTGGTGGAAATTAGAGACATATAATCGGAGGAAAAACGTAAATATTTATAGGTAGTGATTGAGGTCATCAATCACAAACAAGTGTATAATTGAGGTCCTTAAATTCATCAATCTATGATGATTTGAAATACCATCGGTTCAACAAAACATAGGGTATTAGGATAACACATTTTTGACGTTTCAAAATATCTTAGTCGAAATCCCACATCGAAAAATGAATTAATGAGGCCTCTATTTAAAATAAAGAGTGGAAAGTATGAAGATTACCGAAAATAACACATACTAGGGTTCCATGTAGGAAAATATGGATATGGAAGAGAAATCTAACCATCAATTATCTGATGGAGAGTGGTAGAGAACATGGCTATGAAAAGGCCAACAATCCCAAAGCCATAAATTAGTGATGATTTAAGGTACCATCTAGGACAACATTTTTGTTCTAAGTTGCTTTTCTTAATATTGAGGAATTTATTTATGAGATTGGCTAAGATCATAAGGAGATATACTTACTTTATAATTAGAGTTTTGTCCATTAATAAATTTCTACCATAAACTCATCTTTCACTCGTAAAAAAAATTATATTTATACTATTCGTACAGGGTTCCAAAATAAATGAATTTATAATTCATCTACCAGATCTTTTTAAAAAACTACATTATTTAATCCAGGACATCTCTTGGGCCAGTGGTAGGTGATACACCCTTGTCGCCCTTCGGTTGCGGGTTCATGTCTCGCAGCCTTGCCGGACGCGACGGGTTGCCGCCCGACCTCCGGGTTGTCCTTTTATGGAAATCCAAAATAATCCAAACTAGAACTATCCAAAATACTTCTGTCCAAACTCATAGTCCAACATTTATAAGGAAGGTAAACATAATATAGATCCTTTTTACCCTGTAATAGCATATGAATACCTTCATCATGTACTACCATATTCCTTATTGATTACATTCATGTTCCCTTATTCTATATAGATTGCTGGATATACTTCATTAATCCAAAAATGTTTTAAACCCCAACAATGATGGAATATACAAATCATTAATCAGCTTCAAGGTAGTCAATAATAATTTATCCAAAATAATCACATATTATTCCAAAATCACTACCTCAGTATCAGAACTATATTATGATTTATCATTCTCTCAACCATATATTTTCCAAAAATTTAACCTTCTATTGAGTCACTTTTCTTTGTTCCACACAATCTCAAGTCCTTAATGAAATAGTACTGCAGTACAATCCTTATATACTCCATAATTATTATAACAAGTACATTTTTGATAGAACACTCAATTGACATAATCAACATAAGAACTCTAATCATCCCTCTTCATCTGTGGTAGTATCATAACATGATTATTATCCAATAACATCATTTGCGGCATAGTCTGATGACTGGGACATAGGTTCGCGTAGTGTCCAAACTCCTTGCAAATGAAGCATTGTACATTTGAAACCATTTCTTACCCTTGCAGTCACGTACTTTGTGCCCTTTTCCTCCACACTTATAACAAACTCCCATTCCTTTCAGGCAAGTTCCAGGGTGTTTCTTTCCACAGTTACCACATATGGGAAAATTCTTCTTTTCCCTCTTCCCTTTATCCATCTTTTTCTCTTCCATCCTTTTCTTCTCTTGCTTCCCTTCAAAGCCATAGGACTCAGTAAACTCTTTACTTATCTTATCAACACATGATATTATTTCTTCATATGATGATAATACATGGGAGACTATTTCTCTTATAAATTCTAGCTTAAGACCATGAGAGATATGATCCTTCCTTTTCTTTGAATCATGTGCATTTCTGGAGTTATCATTCCTTCTACTGGGCGCCATTTCTAAACAATGGCATAAACTAGATTAGTTTATGAGTCAAAATACATAATCCCATACTTATAAAACACTTAACATAAATTGAACTATTTATGGATATAATCCATAATCCTAAAAAAAATTTCTTTGAGGAAGTATATACTCATAAACCCTTCATAATGGTTTGTAAAGAAAATGAGAATTATCCTAAGCATATCCCCCGGGAGTGTCGTAACCAAGAGTGCAGCAAGGCCCGTTGTCGTGCACCAGTTCCCGTTCGAGTCTAGCTCAAAGCGGTGTTTTCGGGTTTTACCCCTAGGTACATCTGTGCCAGAGCCGCCTCTACCTGCTCGTATCCAGACAGGGATGTATTGCTCGGAAAACTCACAAAATCTCTACAATACCAAAATTCTAGGAAGTTCTTCTATACTAATCCTCAAAGTTCATCTTAGGTCTACGTGCTCTAATCAGAGTTTATCTAAATCTAGCTTCCAATGTTTGTACTAAACTTCCTCTGATACCAACTGTAACGCCCCGACCCCAGCTACCCAGAGTCGGTGCATTACTTCGTAACATTGGCATGATCACAAGAAAGATCAAATCTCGAATGACCGATTGGTTTAGTAGCCTTGGAAACACTAGATATATTCATAAAGTTTTACATTACATTTCAAAGTGAAAAACTACTACAACAACAAAGTCTTCATATCCACACTATTAACCCCTCATAATATCCCTGCAAGTCAATCATAATTTACTTCTTCACTACCTGGGAAAAATAAAACATAGAAAAGGGGTGAGCTCAAATGCCCAGTAAGGATAACAATATAGCGGAACATTCAAAATAATCATAAACATTTAAGGCAATGAATTACTAAAACAAAAGCCTTTTAAACATGAACTTCAACATAGTATGGCAAAAGTAAAATGAAATAATGCCATTTACTTATTCACATGGATATTCTACTAATCGAATAATCACATGCAAAATCAATAACCACTTTCATAATGTTGGAATGCATAATGCTAAACGTTAATTTCTTTGTCTAGGCCTCATCCCAAGACCTAGGGGTTACTTCTAACCGGAACCCAACCCGGAGTGCCTCTAATAACCGGACACCAACCCGGAGTGCCTCTAATAACCGGACACCAACCCGGAGTGCCTCTAATAACCGGACACCAACCCGGAGGGCATACTTTTACCAGTCCCTAACCTGGAGGGCTTACTTTAACCAGTCCCCAACCTGGAGGGCTTACTTTAACCAGTCCCCAACCTGGAGGGTAACTTTTACCGGTCCCCAACCCGGTACATACTTGTTTAGCACATTCATCTGAAGAAAAGTTTGAAATATAACATAAACATTCAGATTAAAACTAGCATACGAAATGTCAATAGTTTCACCATAAACTATGAATGGTATAAAATAGCACATCCACAGTCAAACATATCACAAAACCTTCAATACAATATAGATGTTTTGTATTATAATAAATCAACTTCAAATAAGCGTAAAATCTATTAAAGGATGTTGACATAGATGAAATCAAAACACTTTTTAGAGAAATATCTCTTTCTATTTTTGAAATCATTTAAGAGCCATATAAAATAAAACATTTTCTTGAAAATATTCTTGTAATCTTGTAAGGAAAGCTTTGACGATTTTATAACGGCGGAAAATAACCGCACCCGCCGTATAAGTTAAAAAAAACATTCTTACCTCAATTCTGTCGAAAAGGTTAAAAAGGAACTTGTTTTGAAAACGACGGAAAGATTCCTTTATAAACCTCTTATAAAAAGTCAAACACGGGTATAAATTACTTTAACCCATATTCTTGTAAATAGTAAAAAAATGTTTTGAAATAAATTTCGAAGAAACATGGATGTGGATGATAAAGAGATCCCAGTAGATTATTACGTATAATACAACCTCGGATAATGAAGAGATTGTGAAATAACCCTTACCTTGTACTTTTCCTTGGTTGGGGTAGGTTAACCTCCTGTATAATGGTGAAATAATGGTTATTAAATTATAAAAGAATCATATACATTAATATGATATCATATATGATCTTTTAATATTGATTTGATAATATCTTAGTATTATCGTCGTTTTGTGTGTTAACTTACTCATTTTCTTTTATATGTTTTGTTACATAAGTCATGTTTGTTGTATCTTATTCATATCCAGAATGATATCAAGTCCTTAAACATCATTTTTAAATCATTAAATGATAATTATACTTGAATGGATACGATGGAGAATGAATCTCATCGCGTTCGTGGAGACGGTAGTCCGTACGTACGCACGAACGCTACTTCCATTTAATTTTTATTTTAAAAGAATCGAATCCAAATGATACATAGGTATATTACTATTCCAGTATAATATAATATTTTATATATGTTACTTAAGTTCATTAACACCATCCTTTATACGTTCCATGTGTGGTATGAACGAGTCATATCATTTTAAGGGGGCGGTAGTCCGCACTTCCTCAAATGAAATTATCGCATGTATATACAACATGAAACGAATAATGGTATGAAATAAAATGGAATTACAGAAGCTTATATATAAAATATATATCATTAATATCATATTTAATTATAGTTCCATCATAATGGCCACCATGAGAGGCGGTAAGATGTATTTGAACAATCATCATTTCGTGAGGCGTTAGTTTGCCATCCACAGAGACATTATGTTCATCATCCATTAGATGGAGTTGTGTGTATGTGTAGTTTGAATCCTTCTTATAACAACATCCTAGTATATTGAGGATACTGGTGTTGTTACAAAAGAAAGGAAATAAAAAGAGTTTGGGGGTTGGAGAAGCAAAATAAATGAAAATATTTTAAGAGAAATCGTTACCTTTAATTTAGGTAACTCACTTTGGTTGGAACCAAAGGACTTCTTGAAATGCTTTCTGCCTAAGGGTAAGCTTCAAGGAGGAGGAGAGGGATGTGGGGAGCTTATTTGGGCAGAGTTTGGACGAGCCAAGTGGCTTGAGAGGTGTGAGGAATGAGTAGAAGTGGTCTCCTTTTATAAGGGAGAGGAGGGGATCTTTAGGAAAGTGTGAAAGTATTACTTTATAATATATTTTTATTCGGTTTATAATGGTCCAAAAATCATTGAGGTCGAAGATAAGATGACTCATATTCTAAATAACATCAACCAATAAGAATTGGACAGGATTTAGATAATATTTTAATCATTATAATCTTATTTATTTAAATGATTTATTAATGAGGTAAACATTGCATCATTATTGTGTCATTAATAATTTAAATTATTTGATGTCTAAAAATTATAAATAAAATATCATTATGTAGGAAATCTTTTTATCTTTCTAATGAATATTTATAATCGAAAATCCAACATGTATAACCCTATGTAAAAATTGTTCTTCTAAAATATGTAAGCTTATGCCATTTTTATTTTTATTTTAACTTTATTAATATAATGTGTCATTATCACTTACAAGTGGATCCATGGGGTCCCAAAACAGACCCAAAGATTCCCATGGTCGACCATGTATCAACCAATAGGGTTAAGACACGTTTTAGGGTAATTTAGTATTATTATAATATTATTTTTTAACCCTTATTTACCGGATTTACCCTTAACCATGGTAAATAAAATATTTACCGCAGTAATTATTCAAAATGTCTAAAAATAAAAGTTACCTATTTACACAATTTGAACATCCTGATTAAAAATATGGAATCCATTTTTCTAAATTCAAAACACAGAAGTGGCAGAAATTAATTTAAAATTAATTCCCGCTGTCAAAACAAAAAGCGTGTTTTTAAGAGATAATAACTATCAAAAGATTGACACTTGTTTATGTTCGGTTTAATTGTAAAATTATGTCCAATGACCAACATTATATTAAATAGTAAAAATATATTCTAAATATACTTTAAAACCACTCAAATTCATAATTTATTACTATTAATTATTTTGATTAAAAAAGTTGTTTTTAATTAAAATTTAGTAATTTTCACTATTCATCAAAATATGAAAGTTATCCGAAAAGTACCAAAATTTCACCTTAGGCTAAATTTGATATTCCGAATCCAAAAATGAAGTCCATTTTAAAATATAAAATATATATAACTTCAAAAAGTAGGTATTACTATTCATAACAGCTAGTTTGATTGGTTACGGTGTGTTAGAACTCGAAGTTGCGTACAACACACGCTACTGTTTTATTCAAAGGAAAGTGTACCGTGGAAGCTTGGGATGTTTCATTTTAAATTTTTTGATGTCTCCATTTAGTCAAAAAGTTTAAAATATTGTATTTTAAAAGGTTTCACTATCAAAAGTTGATAAAAGTGCAATACTGAAAATGAATCTGTTCTTGCATTATGACTAAGAAACTCATAATATGGATTCTAAAATTATAAGGATTATATAAAGTTTAAAATTTAGTTAATACTATTCATGACCTCTTTTAATGGCTTTTTTTTTGGTAAGTCATGGTGCAATTGAACTCAGTGTTGCGTGTAGTGCAAGTTATTGAATTATTTTGAAGAAATAACACACTATGAAATCTTGGGGTGTTACAGCCTAGCCCCTACACCTACCATCCCCTCCCCCTGCCCAGCCCCATCCCCCTTACCCAACCCCATCCCCCACCAGCCCCCTCCCCCCTTTCCCAGTTCTTCCCCTCTCATCCCCTCCCCACTACCCAGCCGCTACCCCCACCAGCCCCTCCCCCCTGCCCAGCCCCATCCCCAACCAGCCCCCTACCCCTACCCAGTTCTTCCCCGGGTGCTCCCTCCCCCTGCCCAACCCCTCCCCTCCCCTCCCCTAACTAGCTTCAACCATAATTGATTCCACCAGGCTATAGAGTACCCTGCAACCAAACTTTATCAGTTAAAGCTTTATGTCATAACTTTTTGTTACAAGTATTGCAAATATATGATCATCCAACTATAAAATATAAATTTATACATTATAAGGATTTATATGAACTGTAGTCTTCAATAACTAAAACTGGTTCAAAAAATGTACAGATTACATGATACACGTGATTGTCAAAAATCACAATAATCAGTAGATTTCATGACAGACATGTTAAACATGTTTGCTAAAAAATTACATATTTTGTGAGAAAATGTTAAAAAAAATTATCAGAAAATGATAAAAATGATAATAATATACAGCTTATAGATCACAGAAAGAGTTGGCATGCCTTTGAACAATGACTAGTATTAATTGTAATAAGATGTTCCAAAAGAGATGAATGTGTACATAATCTTCCTTTAACTATCATCTCATTACTTCCACCTGCTGGAAAATCCCTGTGTTCTCCTTCCATAAGAGTTGAATATGTACATAAAGATTAATAAATAATTTACAGAACATGAAGAAACATAATTTAATGACCAATAAAAATTCATTACGTTACCTTACGTGATTCATAGTCATTGTGACTAATGAACACTATCCCATAGATATTGTTTCAATGGAAACCACTTTATATGTACTGAGGAAAATGTACCTGAAAATTTAAAAAAACCACCCATTATTTAGTTAATATAGATGCACTTAATGTAGAATAATGACCAGTTGACAATGGTGTTTTTTTAATTCTAAATAATAGATCAATAAATATATTAAATTGAATAGTCAAAACATATTGAATTCCGATAGATAGTTTCTTCAGTTGGTTAACAAAGATAACGACCATGTTTATTTAATTATTAAATTTTATATTTATATTAGTCTAAGTGAAGAAAAAATAATTCCTTATAATTTTCAATTCATGATAATAAATATACAAATGAAACTGAACATTCAGTATATATGAAAACCTGAACTGAGCCTTCGAAGCAGCTCAATAGTGTTGTGTTTGGTTTTAAAGCTCGCTTGAATAGAGACATGTAATGGGGAAGCAGAAGGTCTGCCAGATTTTTTCTGACTAATTTTAGACATTCACTCATGCCAAGAACCTTCAACATAGAGCATTCAACCTCTTTAGAAGACTTGAGAACATGAAATTGAATTAAAAAATATATTTGAAGACTATTGTTGTAGCGTGATAATCAATATCACCATTCAATTCAACTTTGAAGCCATATAATTAATAAGTAAATGTAGAATATGCAAAGAAACATAAGACCATGTATTTATAAATAATGGAACAATTATGCTAATATAACCTCTATTGGAGGGCCTAGTACCAAAACCTGAATAATACCACCTTTTTATAGACTCGCATGCTTTAGCAGATCTATTACAAACAGCTGGGCATTGAAAAAACACCAAATCATTCAAAAATATCTTCCCATGGTGAATCAATCAACTATCATACTATAGCCACGAAATATACATTGTCTAAGAAAACAATGGAGGTACCATAGATGGTGAATATAATAAGGATTCCCTTGATCTCTTCATGTGGAGGGTGAGTCACCTGCAATATATAAATAAAAATAATCAATATTTATTAAAAATTGAAGTGCGTAATTAAAACATTATGAGATGAATATCCCATAATGGAGACAAAACTCATTGAATCACAACATAATCTTACTAAAATAATACCTTGTCAATATAGATTGTATTCGATAGTGAAAACATAATCGTATTAAAGCATTATAATAATCTGTTTCATATGTTTTTCATTCAAAAAAATCAATATAGAGTGGAGTGAATAGTGAAAAAAAATTACCTGCATTCATATGTTAGTTGAATTAGAGGATAACTGCATGATTTTACAACCAATAACCTGCATTCACATAGTGTGTACCTCCAAATAAAAAATGATGCATGGTAGTAAGCAGTAACGATATTCACTCTAACAATAATCACTCATTCTGAGGGATGTATTGATAATTAGATATATAAACACATACCCACCAATAATAGGTTCAACTAATGCATGGACACAATATCCTGCAACATTAAATTAAATCCCATCTAAATAACACATCCATTCAAATAATGATGACATGAGATAGAAATATCAAACATACTAACTATGAGGCATGCACCAATGATCCCAAAATACATAAAAAAACTAAAAAAAATATGTTATAAAATGAAAATTGTAATATAATTCCATGAATAAGAAACTTGATTAATGATATTACCTTCAAAAATAGAAATCATTACATGTCTTAATGACATTTAACTTCTCCACCATGGGATATTCCATGGGTGTTTTGAAGCCCAGAGAGTACATAAGCATGGTTAAAAATACATTCATACTTTTGTAACAATCATATAGATTGGAATATAAATATAACATAAGCTATAAATAAAATCAATGTTACCATGATTTTAAAATCATTTATAGAATTTTATATTCCAACGAAAATACATGAATTTGTAGTATAATTTAATATGTTGTATAGTTGTAAGTAAGAGAAGTAAAGGTTCATTTTCATAGAAATCCAATGTATAAAAAGTAAAAAGCTCTAGATATAGTGTTTGTTTAGATATTATAAATTTTGAAATCTTCAAAACCCAACAACTACACTTGTTTTAATCATTATCATTTATCTAGTAATAATCATTTCAGGCAATGTAGGACAATAAAACCGAACCATCTCATGTGTCAATAATGAATTATAAGGGGAAAATGATTTTTAAAAACTATATATACAGGTTACGACAGTTTAAAAGAAAAGTTACATTAGATATAGGAACTATTTGAAGTTGTGTCAAAGGAATGGCTTGAAATCATTTGAAATGGATGCATGTTGAAGGTAATCGTTCAGAGTAGATAGTCGAAGCATGACCACCACTGTGTCATATACAACTGTGTAAGCCAGAGTACTCTTTTCTCCCAAATAATAGAGAAACCTACAACCAGTTCTATCATATAAAAAATAATATTAAATTTTGGGAAACAAATATAAAACATAGAATCAGTATAGATCTATATTTACACAAGAGGAACAACCACAGTACATAGAAAACAAATCTATGAAAATGGGGGGGAGAAGATTAGAAGGAAGAATAAAAAAATAGTATATAAGGATTTGAAAAATCCTTTCTCGAAACAGTCCTATTAAAGATAATAGGATATATATGCTCAATAAATATAGAATGTTCTAAATAATTGTTGACCGAATGAAATAAGAAGATCCTTAATTCCTGAAACATGAAATAATGTTGAACCAAAATAGAATTTGTGAAATTCTATTGAATATAGTGAAAATAAAAGGTGAATACTGGAGAAACTTTTGACAGTGGAGATAGGGAGATGAAATTACAGTATGAGTGTTGCATCTCGTAATGGGATGAAGCTTTACAATGAGTAAATCCTAACCCATCGTCGATATCTACAAATGAAAACAAATTTGTACTTTCAATATAGGGTTCGTTTGTGGGTGTTGAAGCTTACATCAGTTTTGGTAGACGATGAATATTGAATGATGACTTTCTTTAAGAGAAAGGGATAGTGGTATTTAGTGGATATGAAAGTTCACACAACTTATTGCGGGAGAAAGAGTGGGTGATAGTCGTAGGTGAGGAAGATCATCCGATTGTATGTGGGTGAGGATTTCTGGTGGATTCTATGGAGAGTCGGATACACCGACATCTGGAGGTGAGGCATCGATGAGGTATTCCATGGGTGGTGAATGAGGCATGGAAACCCTAATAGGTAGGGATGAGTGGTGGAAGAAGAAGGTGGAGGAGATGGAGTACGTGGAGGTGGCAGTGGGACTGAAGAGGATGGTTGAGAAAGGGACCGGGATAGGGAAGTCGGGGAATGGAGGGGAATGGGAACCCTAGCAGATCTAGAAGGAATTCCCGATCAGGGGGATGGATACCGAGAATTTTTGTGGATTTGGAGGTGGAATTTGATGGTTTTCGATGACGTGGAGCATTGATAGGGTGATACGTTAGCTGGAAATATGCTATGTTTAGTATAGATAATTGACTTGCTAACATGCCAAGAAGGTGGGTAAAAGACGGTAGAATGTTCAATAAAATTTACACATCTAATTTTATTATAAAAATGAATCTAATCAATTAAATTTAACTATATGGGGTATTATGTATATATTTTGAATTAAAATAAATTTAAATAAAATAAATAATTATTTAAATAAAAAGCCGGTTTTAAATAATAACCCAGTGTTTTTCACTATTCATCAATAATTGAATTTTTTCCTAAAATACGAAAAATTCACCCTTAGCTAATTTTGATATTCTGAATCCAAAAATGAAGTCCATTTAGAAAAATAATATTTATAAAATTTCAAAAAGTGGTATTATTATTCATAAGAGCTTTTTAAATGGATATTTTTATTTGTCGTGGTGTGCAAGTACTCGAAGTTGTGTACAATGCAAGATATTTAATTATTTAAAGGGAAACATACCATGGAAGCTTGGGGTGTTACATTCTCCCATTCATAAAATAATATTGTCCTTGAAATTTATATAATACTATTGCACAAAAATATTTGGGTGGTTTTTTATCATATGTTCCATGGGTTCCCACGTTGTCACTTCCATATTATGGTTTCTCCATAGAATTTTTACCAGATTAGTTGTCCAGTTTCTAAACACCGCTTATCTAGTATCAATAATCCTGATAGGCTCTTCACAATAAGACATATCAGGTTCCAGTTCTATTTCTTCATAGGTGAGTACATGCATTGGGTCAGGCATGTATTTTCTCAACAATGATATGTGGAACACATCATTAACGTTTTGGAGACATGGAGGCATTTTCAAATGATAAGCTACAACTCCAATTCATTCTAGAATTTAGAAAGGTATGATGTACCTGGGACTCAATTTACCCTTCTTACCGAAATGTATAACACCCTTCCATGGAGATACCTTCAAGAAAAAATGATCTCCTACTTGAAATTCCAAATCCTTACATTAGTTATCAGCATAGATCTTTTGCCTACTTTGAGCTTCTTTAATGTTGGTTTTGATAACCTTTACATTTTCAATTGTTTCCTAAACAAGTTCCAGGCCAATGAGTTTTCTTTCACCAACATCATCCCAACAAGTTGGTGTGCGACATCTATTTCTATATAACTCTTCATATGGTGCCTTAAGAATACTTGAAGTGAAGTAATTGTTATAGTAAAATTCCACCAGAGGTAAATATTGATCCTACATAACATGAATGTCATGTGAGAAAGATATGAACATGTCTTCTAAGGTTTGAATAGTATATTCTGATTTTCCATTAGTTTGAGGTTGGTAGGCAGTGCTCAAAGAAAGTTCAATATCCAAGGCCTTCTGAAGACTTTTCCAGAATCTTGATTTAAAACAAGGATCATGATAAAAAAACAACCGATAGGGGTACTCCCTGAAGTCATAAAACTTCATTTGCATATAGTCTCAGAAAACGTCCAAGTGGTAAATCTTTTCTTATAACATGAAAATGTGCTGATTTTGTAATACGATTCATATTGACCCATGTTGCATCATTCCATTTAGTATTCGTTGGTAGTCCCATGATAATGTCCATCATAATATCATCCCATTTACACTTAGATATAGGAAGAGGTTGCGTGACTCCTCCTCGATGTTTCCCTCCATCTTTCAGTAGTTGAAAAAGAATACATCTTGACAAATAATCAGCAATATATCTCTTCATTTTGTCCCATAAAAAATTTTCCTTATAACATCTATACATATTAGTGCTACCAGGGTGTATAGTGAAATCGGAGCTATGAGCATCATACAACAATTCCCTTTATAGATCACGTGTATCAGGAACACAATGTCTCTTCCCAAATTTTAAAAATCCATCTTCATATATGAAGTCAATCAATCTCCCATTGTTCATAGATTTTATTTTATTTTTAAACTCCTTATCATCATCCTGACACGTTTTATCCTTTAAATTAAAGTTGGATTGGAAACTATTTGAAAAAGATTGATGGTTCACCTTCCCGGATAATTCCCATTTCCATATTTACTAGATCCATGAACATATGGTCCCTTTCACCTCTCATATTGTATATAAATCCATGATCCTTTCTTCTCAATGAATCTTCCACCTTATTCGCCTTCCTTCTGGTGGTATTGTATACTGCAATCATAATCCTTGAGTAGTTCGAGCCATCTCTTTTTTCTCATGTTGATTTCTATTTGTGAGAAAATACACTTCAAGCTCTTTTAATTTTTATATATCTCACATTTTCCACTATAGAGATAGTGTCTCCACATCATAAAAACAAAGATTATATCTGCAAACTCAAAATCATGATTAGGATAGTTTTCTTCAGGAATTTTTAGCTGTCGTGGTGAATAGGAAATAACTCTATCATTCTACATAAGAACACAACCAAGTCCTTTCTCTGAAGCATCACTATAAATAACAAACCCATAATTATCCGATGGTACTGTCAAGATTATAGAATTTACTAATCTTCTCTTTAATTTTTCAAAAAATTCTTCAAACTCTTTTTTCCAAATAAAATTATCCCCTTTACGTGTGCACTTGGTTAATGGGTTATCCAATGGAGAAAAATTCTGGACAAAATGCCGATAATAACCAACTAAAACAATAAAAATACATACCTGATTTATACTTTTCAGTGCTATAAATTCTTGGATTGATATTGTCTTAGAAGGATAAATAGAGATTCCATCCTAAGATACGATATGGCCAAGAAAATAAATCTCCTGAAGCCATAATTCACACTTTCTAAACATCCTATATAATTCATCACTTCTCAGAGTATTCAGAATAATGCACAAGTGATTTTCATGATCTTCATAAATTTTGGATTGTACCAAGATATCATCAACAAGTACCACTAAAAATTCATCATGATATTCCTTGAAAACTCTATTCATTAGATCCTTGAAATCTGAGGGTGCATTAGATTGTCAAAAAGGAATTACTGTAAACTCATAATGCATGTACCTGGTTTGAAATGCTGCCTTTGGAATGTCTTCTTTCTTCACACACTACTGATGATATTTAGATCGAAGGTCAATCTTTGAAATATACTGATCTCTATTAATTTGATCGAATAAATAATCAATATGAGGTAAAGGATACTTGTTATTTATTGTTATAGAATTGATCTCTTTGTAGTCAATACACAACATCATAGATCCATCTTTATTCTTAACAAAAAGAATAGGGGATCCCCGTGGAGAAACAGTAGGGTGAATAAATACTTTATTACTTAATTCCTCTAGTTGTTTATTTAGTTATATTAATTCCAATGTGGCTATTCTATAAGGGGTCTTTGATATGGCCTTGAACCAAGAATTAAATCATTGGAAAACTCAATTTATCACTCTGTTAGATGTCCATATAATCCTCTTGAAACATACCAATATATTCTTTCATAATTGGTGTGTCTTCTATTTGAACATTCTTTTCCGTACCCATAGGTTTTTCATTCTATTCCTCCCCAATAATTGAATTTAGTATAGCTACATAGGTTAGATCTAGATAAGAATCATATGGTGATGTTTCTACTCTAAAGATAATATACTCTCTATGATCATCAAAAATTTTAACCCCCTTTTTCTATCAATAAATTTTCAAATCATGGTCTGAAAGCTAATAAATACAGAGGATTATTTCAAATTCAATCATATGTATGACAATGAGATTAAATATAATGAACATTTATATTCCCTAATGGGAACTAATTCACAAAAATTCATTGTAATGATACATCCCTTAGGATTTTAGACTAATAAATTCCTTGTTAAATCAAATTGGAAACATCTAATTTTCATAGAAAACCAAGAAGATATGAAATAATTTGATGATCCAGAATCAAATAAATCGGTAGTTAAACTTGAGGAAACTATTAAATTTCCTACCGCCATGTCTTTTAGAGCTTCAACCTCAGCAGTAGTGATCGCATAATCTTGGGCTTGATCTCTTGGACTTTTCTAAGGTAAGTTTCCCTGATGCTTAGGACATTAATTTTTATCAATCACCATTTCTTTACAACTGTAGCATTCATCATTGATAGCCTCTTTCTTTCCTTTACAATCACGATCTTGGTGGACTTTTCACCACACTTGTAACAGAATCCCATTAACTTCACGAAAGTACCAGAGTGTTTATTCCCATATTTACCGCAGGATGGATATTCTAATATTCCTATCATCCCTTTATTTCCATTTCTAGAGTGTTCAGAAGATCTCTTCTTCTCCTACTTTTCTTTTTTGTCATAAGACATAGAGAATTTCTTTTTCTTTCTTGATAGCATATGAGACAATATATTCGTATGATGAGAAGGATTGTGAGACTAATTCTCGATGGAGAAATGTTTTTAACCCATAAAATAATATATCAATCTTACTAATTGTGTTACGTATACATAATGTTTCATGACTTGATAACCTTTTAAATTTAGCCTCATACATTGTGACATTCTAATCTTCGTTTCCCCTTAGACTCAGAAATTTCCATTCCATATCTTCACGATGGTCACAAGGAATGTATTTTTCTAATAAAATCTATTTAAACTCCCTCCCTTCCATACTTGATACTTCTTCATCCTCCCTTGTGTTTTTAATTAATAACCACCATTGATCTACATCACCCATGAGGTGATAAACTACCACGAAAACTTTTCACTTTAACTACTCCCTAATGCATGAAATATTATATCTAAGGATCTTATCCACTGATCAGCTACCAATGGATTTGTAGTCCTATTAAATTATGGTGGTTGTTACCTCATTATCCTCCACATTGTGCATCAAGGTGATCCACATGAGAAAGGTTATTATTCATAACATGAGAAATTTGTCCAAATATGTTGATAAGATGATCATCACCAGTTGCATCACCAGCTCCACTATAATTATCTTAAGTATGAGGGAAATACCTACATGGATTATGTGCATTGATATAGTTTCTATTCATTCCACTAGGCGTCATTTCTAAACAATGGCACATAATTGATTAGTTTATGAATCACAATACATAATTTTATACTTGTAAATCTCTTAACGTTAATTGAATAGTTTATGGATATAACCCATAATCATAAAAAAATCATTGAGGAAGTATTTAATCATAAATAATTCATAATGTTTTGAAAATAAAATGTGAATTATTCTAAGAATATCCCCCAGGAGGGTCATAACCAGGAGTGCAGCAAGGTCCATTGTCGTGTACCAGGATACCGGGTTATGTTCGAAACTCATTGTCAGTGTTTTAACTACTAAGTACATTTGTTCCAAAGTCGCCTCTACCAGCTCATATACAGACATGGTTGTATTGATTGATAAATACATAAAATCTCTACATTACCAAAATTTTAAGAATTTATTCTATACTAATCCTCAAAGTTTATCTTAGGGTAATGTTCTCTAATTTGAGTTTTTCTAAGTCTAGCTTCCATGGTTTGTACTAAACTTCCTCTAATACCAACTATAATGTCCTGCCCCTAGCTACATAGAGTTTGTGCATTATTACCTAACATTCTAATGATCACAAAAGATCAAGTATCGAAAGATAGATTAGATTAGTAGCCTTGGAAGTAATAGATACATTCATAACTTTTACATTACATTATAAAATGAAAAACAAAAGCAACATTTTCTCCATTGAAAATATTCATATCCCTTAGAATATTCCAACAGTTCATCTATAAACTACTTCTTCGTATCCTTAAAAATAAAACATAGAAAGGGGTGAGCTCAAATGCTTATTAAGGATAACAATATAGAAGAAACATTAATAAATAAGCATAAACATTTAAGGAAATGTTTAAGACTAAAACGTAAGCCTTTTAAACTTAAAAGCTGAATAATATGGAAAATATAAATCAAATATTTCCATTTACTTATTCACATGGATATTCTACTAGTAAAATAATAACATTTAATATCAATAGCCAATTTCTTAATTATGGAATATATAATGCCAGACTTCATAACCACATAGTCAAGGCCTCATGCCAAGACTACAAATAAGATTATGTCAAGGCCTTCTGCCAAGAAACTCGTTTTTCTCATGAGACCTATTGATGCATCGAAGAGATAAATCGGGCTCCACCCATCACTTATTAATTCAAATACATTGCACATATTAAATTGTTGAAACATAACATAAGCATTCATATGAAAATTAGCATATGAAATGTTAATATTTTAACCATAAACCATAAATGGTATGAAAATAGCACATCCACGGTCAAATATATCAAAAAAATGTCAATAAAATACTGAATATTTTTATCATAATGGATCAAATTCAAACAAGTGTAAAATCCATCAAATCATGTTGACATAGATGAAATGAAAACTATTTGACAGAAATATCTCTTTATTTTTCTGAAATAATTTAAAATTCACATAATTATAAAAGAAAAAATTTATTTTGAAAATATTCTTATAAGAGTTTAGGGGATGATTCTATGATATTATAACAGTAGAAAATAGCCACACCCACTGTATAAGTTAAAAAGACATTCTTACCATAATTTTACCAAAATGGTCATAAAGTACCTTGTTTAGAAAATGAAGGAAAGATTTCTTTCAAAACATATAAGGTAAAACAAGGTTATAAGTGAATTTAACCCATAGTCAGGTAAATAGTAAAAAAAATTGAAATAAATTTTTAATAAAACATGGATGTGGATGATAAAGAGGTCCCAGTAGATACTTACATATTAACAACCTCTAATAAGTAAAGATATTGAAAAATTAACCCTTACCTTATACTTTTCCTTGGTTGAGGGTATGTTAACCACCAGTATAATAGTTAAATAATTGTTATTAAATTATACAAGGCCCATATACCTAAAAATTATATCATATATGATCTTATAATATTTCATTGTTAATAATATTTTAGTAGTATCTTTGTTTCGGGTGTTAACTGATTCATATTCCTTTATATATTTTGTTATGTAAGTCATGTTTGTTATGGGTAGGATGTATTTGATTCATAAGAATAATGATGTTAAGTTCATACACATTATTTTTATCCATAAAATGAAAATTATTCTTGAATGGTTGCGATGGAGAAGGAATATCACCGCGTTTGTGGATAAGGTAATCAATATTTACGCACGAGGGACAATATCGTTATATTGATGGTGAAATCATATGTAATTGGATGTTATATCATATATAAATAATAATTAACATGTTGTATATATTATTTACATCAATTATACTCATTATTATACCAATCCAAAAAATAAAGTGTTTGATTAACAAACTACACCATGACGTGGAGACGGTAAGTTGTACGTACGCACGTATGGTGACTTGTCATTTATAGGATATATAGAATAATGAATATGGTTGTACCATATTTATAATAAAATCACAGTATGTATAAGTTACTAGAGTTATTATTATTCTATGGAAACAACAATGAAGGAGACAGTGGAAGAAGAAAATAACATTGAAAAAAAGGTGGTGAAATTATTACCTCTTCATTGGGTGTTTACTTTTGAGTTGATAAAAAGAGATCCATAATTTGGATTCTAATCAAATTAATTCCTCAAGGAATAATTTAGGGTAGTTGGGAGGATATTTGAACAGGGTTTTTCCAAGTCAAATGGATTTGGAGGTTTGATTTTTAGAGAAGGGGATGTACCCTTTTATAAGAGAGGTGAGGGTTACTTTATGAAGAAATTGAAATATTTTTTAGTATTATACTATCATATTCAGTTTATAATGGCTCCAAAATGATTTATTTAGAGGATAAGGTGTTTATGGGTCGCAAACCATTTAAAAAGTTGGTTTTAAATAGGTTTAGGTCACCATATTTACCTTATCGTTTAGATTTAACTCTTAGTTAAATAGTTTAACTTTTAACATGTATTCTTGTATTATTACAATAAATGGTTAAAAACATACTATAAAAAGTCAATAGAACCCCAAGTTGGTTTTTATTGATATATATAACCTTATATAAGTGCTTTGGTTGAGACTTATATTTTTAGGAATATTATATAAATTATTAATATAGTATTTGTTCTAAAATCTAATTTAAGTCAATTTTGACACTATTTGGTATTTTGTTTATTTGAAAGTCATAACAAATTTTTCACTTAGAAATCAATTTATCTAATCCACCCTAACATTTCATATTAACCAATAAAATTATTTTAATTCATCATAAGTCCGAATTTAAATTTATTTGGATACATATAATATCAATTATTTTATTCATTCATTAATAAGGTAATTACTACATCATTATTGTGTTATAAATAAATTTTATAATTTAATGTCTAGAAATTATAAATAAAATACCATTATGTATAAAATCATATTATCATTCTAATGAATTTTTATAGTAGAATTTATATTATTAATATCTCTATATTAAAAATGGTTTAGTTATTAAACATTGAATTTAATACTTTTAACTCTTTCATTAAAAAAAATAGTAATTGTCCTAAAATAATCCATGTTGACCTAAAGGATCATATTTTATTCCTAATGGTGGTTTGGTCAAGATAAACTTATCCAATAGAATTATTAAATGTGTTAGGGTAATTATAATATCATTTTTACCTTTAATCACTCTATATACTATTAACAATGGTAAATAAAAGACAAAAGTTACTATATGCTGAAAATTTTATTCATCTTATTGAACCACATTTTACTTACTGATTTCAACCGTGTCTCTCTGATTTTTTCAATTAAATTAATAGAAATGGTAAAATTATGTTTTATTCAAATTTGCTAAAGTTCTTAGAAGGTGGGTAAAAGACGGTAAAAAGGTCAATACAATTTTATACATATAATTTTATTATAAAAATGACTCCAATTAATTAAATTGAAATAATATAGGTATTATGTATTTATTTTGACATATGATAAATTTAAATAAAATAAATTATTATTTAAATATAAAGTCAGTTTTAAACAATAACGCAATGTTTTTCACTACTCATCAAAAATTGAACGTTTTCAGAAAAAACTAAATGTTCACCTTAAGATAATTTTGATATTCAAAATCCCAAAATGAAGTCCATTTTGAAAAATAAAATTTATAAAATTTCAATAATTGGGTATTACTATTCATAACTACCTCTAAAAGGGGTAGTTTTATTTATCGTGGTGTGCTACAACTCGAAGTTGCGTACAACACAAGCTATTACATTATTCAAAGTGAAATGTATCGTGGAAGATTGGGGTATTACAAAATGACCTTATAATAACATGAAATCAAATAAAAACAATTTTAAAAACAATTTTGAAATGATATAGCTGATGGAACGTCAATCTGAGTGTTGTTTTACATAAATGTCTGGAAATTCAGAATTAATGATTTAAAACACTAAAACATATATATGTTTAATATTCAAATCCATATAAAATGATCTTATAATGATTAGGAATAATTGAAAAACTATATATGTATTTGTTTATGTGTTTGAGTAGACGACATGTAAATTAGATGTGTAGTGTGATGGAATGACCGAATGAGCAGTTTATAAAGGGTTGATGTCAGTTAAAAATATGTGTTAAGTGGTCAAAAATAACTAAAAGGACTCTTAATGCCATTAAATAATACCCCAAAATCTATACAATTATTTCTGAAATGGTGAAGTGGATAAAACATCAATTCAAAGTTCTATTTTTTTGGGATGACCACAAACACATTTTTATTAATTTAAAACAGGAAAAAAAAATTAGTTATAAAATATATATATAAAACCAAAAAATTATGTGAAATCATAGTAAAAATATATTTGTATAATATTTTATATGTGTAATCAAACAAAATTTTATTTAGACTTTCAGGATTCCCATAATAATATAAGTAATAATTTTTAAAGATTAGATGTTCTATAAAAACATGAATCAAGGCATGAAAACCAACCAAAAAAACATTGAATTCCATGAAGGGAATTGATAGCAACCATATAGTGATTTATGAAATGGTGGAGTATTATGAACTTTTATACATGGTGTTTTTTTCATGGTATTAAATGAAAAATATTATTTTTAGAAATAATAAATATGTGTTTAATGACAACATAATGAGGTAAAATCATAATGTAACTATAATTGTATTATTTTTGACAAGTATGAACATACTATACCTCAATTCAATGTGTAGTGTTCCAGGGATAAAGGAATAAATAATTTTTATAGGTTTTATCTCAGTTAAAACCATGCTACAACAGTCAAAACTAACCGAATTAACTATGAATGTGAAGTAATCTAACAATGACAACCATATAGTGATTTATAAAATATTGGTCCTAATAGAATTTCAATCTAGGGTTCTATTTTCCCAGAATTATTAAAAAATCACATTAATTATTTTAAAACACTAAAACATAAATTTAATGGTCATATCCACAGAAAACAACCATAAAATGAAGTGAAATCTTTGGAAAATTGTCTTTGTAATATTTGTGATGTGTAAAAATAGATGACATATCAATCTGGAATGTGGTGTTGCTAGAATTAATGAACAATGAGGTTTTAAATGTTTTAATTACATTAAAAATGTGCTTCATGGGGTCAAACCAAACCTAAAAACCCCAAAAGTCCTTAAAATAGAAAAGCAATACCATGTTGGGATTTTTGAAATGGTGGAGTTAATGGAATCTCAATCCCTAGTTTCATTTTCTTGGGATGATCGATAGTTCAATTTTATTATTTAAAAAAATTAAAATATCCATTTAATGGTTATATCTATAGAAAAAATAACCTTAAAATAGGAAAAATCATATGAAAATAATCATTTTATTATTTTTTTCTATGTAAGATTTGGTGATGTGTCAGTCAGATGTGTGGTGTGTCCCAAATTTCCAAATAAGAAGTTTTTAAAAGTTTGACATCCTTCAAAAACATGCATCATAGGGATAAACCAATATAAATGACTGTGAAATGTCATGTAATCTGAAAAAGACAATAATATATTGAAATTTGAAATGGTAGAGCCGACAGAACACTAATATTAGGTGTCATTTTCTCTTGTTGGAAAAATTGATATTTTTTATATAATAAAAAATTCATTTAATTAATAGATTTAAAGAAAAAAATCCTATAATGGAATTAAATCATATAAAAACCATCTATGTGTTGTTTTTTTGTATGAGTACATGACATGTGAATAAGATATACAGTGTTCCTGGAATGATGAAATAAGCAGTATTTAAAAGTATTATTTCATTTTAAAAACATGTGTTATGGGGTCAAAACCAACAAAATGACACTTTAATGTAATGAAATCAGAAAAAAATAGCTGTGAAATGATTTTGGAAATAGTCGATCTATTCTGAAATCATTATGAGGTTATGTTTACATTAGATTAAGAAAAGAAAACTTTTATTATTTGAAAACACTAAAATATTAATTTAATTGTCAGATCCATGTCAAAAGACCTCATAATTAGGTGAAATCATATGACAATTATCCTCATACTATTTTTGACATGTAAGAGTAGACTACACATCAATCAAACATTCATTATACCTTTAATAGTTGAATATGTTTTTTAATCATTGATGTCATTTAAAAATATATGTTTGGGGGTCAAAATCAATTGAACAACCTCTTAATGCCATGAAATCCCATAAAAACAACCATATAATTAATTGTTAAATAATGGAACAAATAGAAGGTCAGTCCAAGTTTCTTTATCCCAGCCATGACTATAATAACACATTTATTATTATAAAACACTAAAAAATGAATTTAATAGTTATATACATATAAAGAAACGTCATAATTATGTGAAATCATTGGTAATATATATTTTTTTATGTTTGTAAGAATACCACATGTCAATAAAATGTTTGGTGCACCTTGAATAATCGAATAAAGAGTTTATAAGGGTTAGCATCCTTCAAAAACAAGTGTGATGGAGTTAAAGAAAACTTAAGTTCCTTTTAATGGTAGTAAATCATTTGAAAATGACCGTAAAATTATTTTTGAAATTATAGAGCTTACAGAACGTCAATTTCTAGTGTCGTTTTCCTAAGATGACAAGAAAAACAATTTTATTAATTTAAAACACAAAAACACACATTTTATAATTATATCAATATAAAATGATCTCATAATGTATTGAAATCATTAAAAGAATATTTGTTTTATTTTTTGACTTGTATGAGTAGAAAAAACATCAATTAGACATGTTGTGTGCTCCAAATGACTGAATAAACCACTTTTAAAGGTTTAATATCGTTTAAAAACATCCATCATGGAGTCAAAACCTACTAATTAACCACCAATTATTGTGAACTAATATGACAAAAATTGTACAATGAATTTTGAAATGGTGGAGTATAAAAAATTTCAATAAAAGGTGACTTTTTCTAATATGATTGGAAACACACATTTATTGTTTGAAAATAGTAAAACATGTGTTTAACATTTAAATCCATAGAAAATTTCCATGAAATTAGGTGAACTCATATAAAAAACATATTTTTATTATTATTGATGTGTCTGACTAGACAAAACGTCAATTAGATGTATGGTGTGCCTGAAATGACCAAATATTTTTTTAATGATCTGACGTCCTTTTAAACATGTTTTATGGGGTTAAAACCAACTAAATTACCTCCAAATTCCCTGTAATCATGCAATAAAAACCATACAATGATTTTTGGAAGGGTGTATCTAATAGAACATCAATCTGAGGTGTTATTTTCCCTCGATGATCAAAAACACACTTTTATTTTTTTGAACACTAAAACATGTGATTAATAGTCATATCAATAGGGAAATAACTTGGAATGATTTAAAATCATTATAATTTTTTTTATTTCTTATGTGGTTGAATATATGACTTGTCAATTAGATGTGATGTGTACCTAGAACAACTAAATAAGAAGTCTTTAAAGGTTTGGCAGACATTAAAAATGTGTGTTGGAGGGTCAAACCAACCAATAACCTTTCACTGTCCTGAAATCAATAAAAATAACAATATTATATTGAGTTTTTAAAGGTGGATCTAATGGAACGTCAGTCCATGGTTTTGTTTTATAGGGATGAAGAAAAATGTACATTTATTATTTTTTAAACACTAATACGGGCATTTAGCAGTTAGATATATAGATAAAGACCACATAATGATATAAAATCGTATTAAAACCATATTCGTATTATTTATGTTTTTTTAAAAATAGACAACGTGCTAATCAGACTTGTGTTGTGCTCGAAATGACTGAAAAAGTCATTTTTTAAGGATTGATGCCCTTTAAAAAGTGCATCGGGAGGTCAATACCAACTAAAACACCTCATAATGTCCTAAAATTTTATTATGACTATTTTACATTGAATTGTGAAATTTTAGAGTTGACAGAACATCTATATGAGGTTTTGATTTCCTAGGATGATTAGAAACACACTTTTATTATTTTGATACACTAAAATGTGTGTTTAATAGTAAAATCCATAGATAACTGCCGTGAAATGATTTGAAATAATTGGAAAATAATATTTTTATTAATTTTGGGATGTACAATCACACAACACAGTAATCAGCCTTGTGTTGTTCTCGGAATGAATGAATAATCATTTTTTAAAGGTTTTAAATCTTATAAAAATGTGTGTTGTGTGGTTAAAACCAAATGAACGGCCTTTGAATGTTGTGAAATAATATGAAAACAAACACATAAAGATTTATAGAACAATTGAGATTGGAAAACATCCATTTAATGTGTTTTTTGACCAAGATGAAAGGAAACCCACTTTTATCATTTTAAAAAGCAAACCATTCATTTAACATCCAAATCCATATAAAATAACCCAATAATGAGGTTATATCACCTGAAAAACATACTAGTATTATTTTTGATTTGTGAAAGAATACATAATGTAAATTAAACTTGATATGTTCATGAAAAAATTGCATATTTTGTTTTTAAAGGTTTTACATCCTTCAAAAACCAATGTTAGTGGGTCAAAACCAACTGAACGTCCTCTCAATGGCATAAAATTCAATAAAAAACTATAAATTGAATTTTTAAATAATGGGGTTATTGAAACATTAATCATAGGTGCATTTTTCTCATGATGATTGGGAACATACTTTTAATTTTTAAATACACTAAAAGTTGCGTTCAATGGTAAAATCCATATAAAATTACATCATGATGATGTAAAATATTAAAAAATATATTTTTATTAATTTTTATATGTTTGAGTAGAAGACACCTCAATCAGTCATGAGGTATACCTAGAACAATAGAATAAATATTTTTAATGGTTTAAATCCCTATTAAAATGTTTATCTAGGGTTAAAACTAACCGAATGATCCCAAAATTACATGAAATAATTTGATAAGAACATTATTATTATTTTTAATTGTTTAGGAAGATAGAATGTCAATATGAGGTTCCATTTTCATAGGATTATTGGAAATTTACTGTTATTATTTTAAAACACTTAGACACACATTTAATTATCTGATCTATAAAAAATGTCTTCCAATGTGGTGGAATAATTTTATAAGGGTATTTGAATTGTTTTTTATGTGTATGAGTGGACGATCCAACAATCAGAGATGTGGTGTTCCCATAAAGATGGGGAATCTGATGAAAACAACCATATATTGAATAGTGAAATGGTTGAGATAATGGTATTTTAATCTGAGGTTATGCTTTACCAGGACAATTGGAACCACACTTTTATTATTTTAAAACACAAAATAATGTGTTTAACAGTTATATCCCTAAAAAATGACCCCATAATGAAGTAAAATTATAGGAAAATAATGTTTGTATTATTTGGGTAGTTTATGAGTATATGACATGTCAATCAAACATGACATGTGCCCAAAAAAACCAAATAAATAGTTTTTAGATGATTAAAAACATTTGAAAACTTGCATATTGTAGCGTCCCCATCCTAGAAGCCACTTGAAGGGTGCCCCGAGCGTGGCTGGCCACTTAAACTCAAGAGCATCTTCCCGAATGCTAGAGCCTAACGACTAGCAGTGAGGGACTTTTTCATGTCTGTGGGGGATAATATACCCTCATAGGTAATAGGTAATGTCACAGTGGAAGTAACAAAAAAAATTTCGAAAGCATATAAATGAATTAACTGTAGAAGAAGAAATATAAATAATTCAACTGAATAATAATCATGTGCGGAAGTTCACAAAATGATGCCATGTCATGATTTCTGTCTAAACTGAACATATAAGAAAAAAACACAAGAAATCTATCAACAAAATGAATAGACCCAAAGCAACAAATGTATCATGAGCAAGGCTCAGTCCTCTGTCCTGGTCTCCTTCCTAAGCAGCATGAAACATTGAAGAATCGGGAGCAGCATGCATCCATTTGTAAATACCTGAAAGAAAGTAATCTACTCAAGTGTCAATGAAGCCCGAGCAGTGTGTGAGATAAAAACCTAGTATATCGGAATCTATGGTGTCTAAAATGTTCCATTTCATGCAATAATAAAATGCAGTGTTCCATTATATAACAAGTTCAGATAATTAATTAAGTCCAATAAAATATATAACTCGACCTGGGTTCAAAATGGTACCCATGCCTAATCAACTACTTATGTCTAAGCCGGAAGTCTGATAAGATTACCTATAAGAAAAATGCACATACACATAAATATAAAACCAAGAAAATCAAGGTAATACAAGGGAGGTCCTAACTCCAAGCTTGTGCTTTTACTTGGGGTCGAAGTCATGTGTCAATGAGGTGTGCTTCAACATACCAAAAAAATATTACAAATCTCAAGAGGCTCAAGTGGAATTACTATAAATCATTGGTAAAAAAATTATTAAGGTTCAAGTTGATATTTGAAGTCTGAGACAGTCCCTAAGATATCGCTACAGAACACTATCAAATTATCCAATACCATTGAGCTTGTCCAAGTCCATCTTTGGAAAGACCAAGTATCTCTCGAGGCATGAATTTATCCTGAGTGAATCTTGATCCTGAAAAAAGGGGTTTATCATCATCTAAGGATGGATTAGCCACATTTCTAATGGATCTATCCCTGATAGGACCTTTTGGAACAGGTATCACTCTTATGTATTAGAAAGCCTGGTGAAGTCTCGGTCGAGCAAAGCCAAATACACCGCCCCCTGGTGCATAATGATAGCAGTCAGGAATGAAGGGAATAACCATGACCCTTAATCTGGGACCCACCTTTCCCCCACCCTGAATTTGAATAATGTTTTCATAGCTGTAGATATGACATAATAAGCATATGAAATTGCATCATGAAAACTAAATAGATATAATCTTTGCATCACAATGTATAAATTAAATATTGCAGTACAATAATCATAACAAGGAAAAATAAAACATTAACATAAGAAGATAAATGAAAATTTTAATAAATAAATAATTTATCACAAAAACTACCAAATATCCAATAATTCAACGTTAAAAATTAATTTACATTAATAGTTTAAATTATACACAACAAAAATAGGTTGCGCCACACATGAAGTTAATTAAATTAAAAACTTGTATAATGGAAAATTATACCGCCCATGTCGGAACAACCCAAGGGGTGTCTGATCACATTTCAATAATTCAAAGAATTTAATTCATGATCAATAGGGCTGAGAAAATATGGTAAAATAAGTAAAATATGGAAATTGGGTGAATTTGCACAAATTGGTAGGCACTGACTAACGACACAATGGTGTGTTTTTTTAAATCCCAAAAAATGAAGGGAAAGTGTGTAGATGACCTACCTTATAGTAATTTATGAATTTAGGATCCATGGTAGGCTTTTATTTGACCTAAAACGAATGAAAATGGAATAATTTAGAAAACCCCTAAAATAGGGTAAAATCGTTCTACGACAAAATGTGTGTAGGATACTCAATGAAATCCTACGATTCCAAATACGGATGTTTATCCATGTCATAAGTTTTATTCTCCACTCGAAGGTGAAGAAAACATATAAAGAGCGGAGGAGAGGAGGCCATCTGAAGGGGCTACAGGGTGGTGTGCCACCAAAGGAGAGGGAGGAGTGAGACGTGAGGGAGAGGAGGAGACGAAGAGAGAGAAAAATAAGAAAGAAAAAGAAAGAAAAATAAAATAAAAAATAAAATAAAAAATAAAATAAAAATAATATAAAAATAAAAGGGAAAATAAAATAGAATAAAAGTATGGAAATGAAATATGATAGACATAAATACAGATGGAAATCTTCAATTTTAATAATTATTATTTTTCCCACAACCCCCTTTCTATTTTATTTCAAAATTTCTTTTTATCCATTATTGAATTCTTATAAATCTTCATTTAATATATTTAAATTTTTTTTCTAACTATAATTAATTATTTTAATCCAAAAAATTGTGCTAATGCACAATATAACATTTTTCATAAAACACATAAATTAATTAATTAATTTAAATAGGTGGTCGAGACCCGCAGCGGGGTAGACAGACAGGCACCCTGGGTCACATTAATGAATTAGACCACAAAATTTAAATGGTTCATACCTGACTAAAGCTGGGACATTATAACCTCCCCTGTTTAAGACAACTGGTCCATGAGTTTCCCTTTTGAGGCTAGTGGAATGTCATTAGAGAAATGATCCAACAACAGTGCACGTACATCCGTCCCTCGCTCCCATGTCTCATCCTGAATGAGTCTGTGTTTCCATAACACTCGAACTAGAGGGAATTACTTTCATCAGATGAATTTAATGATACAGTCAATGATACAGATCAAATTCTCTGTAAAGGATGCATATTCCTTAAGCTCAATGTCATTAGGGTCAAAATAATGAGACTAGTCTGGATGATGTTGTTGGAGTTGAGATACACGGTAAACATCGTGCATGGCATGGTACCTCTAAGGAATAAGTAATTGATAGGCTACCAGACAAACTCTATCCACTATTTCAAATAGACCGAAGTATCTCGGTGATAACTCCCCTATCTTCTAATCCACCTTTGACACTACCTCGGAGAAACCCACAAAAACACTTGATGTCCCACAAAAACTCCTGAGGTCTGTGGTAATGATTAGTATAATACATCTGTATGGAATAATCTGTAGTCATATACCTCTGAATCAGATAAAATTGCTCAGAAGTCTCCTGAATGAGATGAGGACCCAATAGAGATGCATTACTTACTTTGAACCAGCATAAAGGTTAACAGCACAGTCTACCATAGAGGGCCTCATACAGATCCATTTGAATTGTCTCCTGGAAGATGTTATTATAGGTAAACTCAAAAATAGGTATATTATTCTCCCAAGAACCTCCAAAATCAAGAATACATGCCCATAACATATCCTGTAACACTCTTATAGTTTTCATGGACTATCCATCAGTCTGAGGGTGATATGCAGTCCTCAGAAGTACCTGTGAACCCAGCGTCTTTTCTAACCCTTTCCAGAACTGTAAGGTGAAGTGGAAATCTCTGTCCCATACAATATAACTAGGTACGCTAGGAATTTTCACAATATCTCAGATATACAACCTTCCCAACTCATCAATATAAATGGTCTCTCGGATAGGTAAGAAGTGTGCAACCTTGGTCAACCTATCAATAACCAACTATACTACATCGCTTCATCAATGAGATTTTGTAAATCGTTTAATGAAATACATGGTGATGTCATTTAATTTTCATTAAGGAATGGATAGAGGTCGTAGGAGTCCGGTAATTCACCGGTGCTCTACCTTCACCTATTAGCAGGTGGAGCACCGAGTGATGAAACCCTCTATCTATTTTTTCATTCCTGGCCACCAGTACCATCGACACATGTCTCCATACATCTTGGTCAGACCAAAATAAAATAACCAAATAGTGGTGTGATATTCCTTTATCAGTTCTTCCCGTATACCTGAAGGTACCCATACCCAACCGTAGTAAAAGAGAGTTTCACTACCATTAACATCCCAAATAGGAAGTGGTTTCTCTCCCGTAACGCCTTCCCTAAAAAATACCCCCTTGGGATTAGTCATCTATTGCATACATACTTTCTCTAGAAGAGAGGATGTCACTCTAAGAGATGCCAGAACTAGTTTCCCGCTACGATCCTAAACCTCCAGATGCATCTCTGAAAACAAATCCATCATTTTCCACTCACTGATGGCTACCTGCACAACTTGTGTCTGTGTCTTGGGGCTTAAATTATCTACCATGACATTAACCTTACATGGGGTATAACCAAGCTCAAAATCAAATGACTGCAAGTATTTGACCCACCTTCTCTGCCTTAAGTTCAAGCCCCATTGATTTGAGATGCATTTTAATATTTCATGAACTGTTTAATCAACAAATATCTCACCCAGGAAGTAGTGTCTCCAATAGTGTAGAGCTTGAACCAAAGGTTTGAACTCAAGGTTGGGTGTAGGATAGTTCCACTCATGGGGTCTCAATTGGGGGGATCCATAATCCATTACCCAATCACCCTGCATCAAAACTGTACCCAGTCTGATTCCTGATGCAACGCAATTCATAGCATATCTCTTACTAGGCTTAGGCAGAACTAATATCATGGATGAGGTTAGTATTCCCTTCTACTCCTGAATTGAATTTTCAAAAGCTCCTTTCCAAATAAACTCTAACCATTCTTAGTTAGGGTCATAAGAGGAGATTCTATGTGGAAGAATTCTTGGACGAAATTCCTTTAATATCCAACAATCCCCAAGAAACTACGGATGTCGAAGACACTCATGGGTTTATCCCATGAAACCATGATGCTCACCTTTTCTATGTCAAATGATACCCCTAATTTAGATATAATATGACCCAAGAATTGTACCTTATCAATCTATAAGAGGAATTTTATGATCTTAGCATATAGCTGGTTCTCTCTCGATGTACTCAACACTTTCTCGTGATGGGTTTCATGGTCATGTCTAGAATGTGAATATACTAAGATGTCATCCACAAAGACTACCACAAAGGAATAAAGATATAGATGAAAAACCTGGTTCATCAGAGCCATAAATATTTTTGGTGCATTCATGAGGATAAATGGAATAACCAGATATTCTTACAAGTTGTACCTACTTCGTAATGTTGTACATGGTATGTCAGAAGGTCACACATGCACCTGGTGATATACCAACCTCAGATCAATCTTGGAGAAAATATTTTCTCTTTAGAGCTGTTCAAAGAGGTCATCTATTTGAGGAAATAGATATCAATTATTTATTATGAGTAGGCTGAGTTAACAATAATCCATGTATAACCTGAGGTTGTGATCTTCCTTCTTGGTGAAAAGGACTGGTGAACCTCACGGTAATGTTCTAGGTCTGATGAAATCCATAGCCCCATGGTCTTCAATATGACTTTTGAGTTCTTGTAGCTCTATTGGTTCCATACTATAATGAGGAATATAAAATGATACTGCACCAGACATGAGCTCTATAGTTAACTCCATATCCCTTATAGGAGGTAATCTAGAGAAATATTCATGGAAGACTTCCTTGAAAAGATCCACCACATGAGAGAATTCAACTAGCTGTGTTCCCTGTTCATAGATGAAGAGACCTGACAACTAATCTATAACTCTTACCAACCCTGTGTATTTAGGATTATCTCAGTCTACCTACATATCCCATTCTCATTTGTGAAGATATTTATCACCTATGTAATGGACACTCGGCGGTGATAGAAATCCACTTGAGCATGATAAAAGAAAAGCCAGTTCATACCAAGAATGACATCGATACTAGACATGTCGAGGATATAGAAATTACAAATGAAATGGTACCCACCTATCTTAAGGGGTCACTCTTGGTACTGGAGTATGCCACAGTCCAGTATCCAAGCAAAGTGTCGAGAGAAATGATGCCGTGAAGGTTAAAAATTGGAAAACCAATACCTTCCACAATAGTAGTAGATAAAAAGTATTGTGATGTACTAAAATAAAAACAGGAATAAAATAAGGTAGAGGATACTAGAAGAGTACCTCTCACTATAGAAGGTCTTACACTCTGCTCCTCAGGGGATGATTTCACTGCGTACATGAGACCGGAGCCACGACCATGATACGATACTTGGTTGGCCAAAGTAGGCCCACTCTGCTGATGGTGATAATCTAGAAATTGATTTCCTCAACCATGAACTCCACTATTACATAGGCCTGATTGTCCAGTGGAAAAATAAAATCTAGACTACAGTAGAATCATAGATCCCATACTTGACAGAGGTTCAGGTGCGGATCCTCTACCACTATATGCTGAAGAGAAGTAATGACATAAATGCGGAAGGTGAGACATCTTGCTGTAATCTCGATACTCCTTCAGGTCTCTCGTGAACTGTATCTTATTGTGACAATCTATTCTTCAATGATAACATGTGACAGAGCTATAAAAACATGTGGCTAAGATTTACCCCACATGCACCTTCAAAATTATTTTTCTTGGTGCTAAAAGTGCCTTCACCCTGTCTCGGAAATAACCACCCTGGCTCACTGGTTTGTATTCCCTGGTATTTCTCTCTGAGATTAGATCATAATTCACGATTTATGTTAAAGTGGTCAAACCAAAGACATTCACCTATTATAGGATTGTATACTCAGGTCCTCCCTCAAAACATCTCACAAAAAATGTGCGCATCTCCAGTCAGAGATGGGGGAAAATTCTAAAGTTCTGTGAAATGATTAGAGTACTCTAAGAAAGTCCAAGAGCCCTGTTGATGATGTTGGAACTCCCGTGCATGATCATCTATCATGTTCTTTAGGAAAAAGTGATCTTAGAAGGATGCTTGGGAGTTGGTCTAAATCTTTTCACTGGTCTGCTCAGCCTGAGAAACAACATCCCACCAGTTCTTTGCATATACACGAAGCATGTAAACAATCAATTTGAACCTTCATTTTGGAAGCATCTTGAGGTGGTCTAAGATAGACCTTATAGCTTCTATCCCTGACTTTTTAGAAATAGGCCCTCCACTCCCACAGAAAGTGGGAAGGTGTTGCTGCATAAAGTCTCGTGTGAGGTCTGTCATAGACGGGGAAGGTCTGGGGATATTCTGAATTGACTGCATATATTTGAGGATACTATCCCTAAAGTGAGAATTAGGGTCCCTCAGAAGATCAACAAGATGTAGTTCCATAGGAGGCTCTACAAGAGGTACCATTGGATGTTCAGGACCCACCATCTCTGGAATGTGGTCATTTCCACTCTTCTAAGTCATAACACAAAGATTTAGTGGTTGTATTTGTCTAAAAAACCAAACACACACCTCTATAAAAGGAGTGAGGAAGGTGAGAAAAACATGTTTGGTGCAGAAAAGGGGTTTGTTACATATCTTGCCTCTGAGAACTAAACAATAGAAAAGCCACTTCAAGAGTTGGGTTTCGATATGGAAGAGACAACTCAAAAGGATTACTAAACACGTTATATAGTCTATTCCCAGGTTATGTCTGTCTCGCATTTTACAGACTATCAGATTTTTATATTTAACAAACCAGAATTTCACAAATTTTCCACTAGGCACAACAACACTCACATGCATATAGGAAAATGCACGTTGAAAGAAGCTATGGCATGGCAATATGCATGACATTTTAAATCCAATAGTTCCTATTATGATTCATGTAATGTATTTACCACGTTTCATTAGGTTGTAATGGTAAACTAATTATCTCAAAAATACCAACAAAATAACAACGCAATACAAGTGAGTCACCCAATAGTGAAATCATATCAACAGTAACTAACATAATCAATAAGTATTATCCCAACCCATGAATTTTGGTTTTCCACTTTACATGGGTTAGCTACATACAAGCATAGATTACATTCCAAATCCCAATATCCTAGTATCCTGTGTAACCTAGGAAGTAAGAAAAAAATAAAAAACCACCTCTGATACATCTTTGTAGCATCCCCATCCCAGAAGCCACATGAAGAGTGCCCTGCGCTAGGTTGGCCACATAACCTCAAGCACATCTCATCGAACGCCTGAGGTAGCTCTCTAGCAGTGAGGGCCTTTTTCATGTCTGTGGGGGAGACTATGACCTTGAAGGTAATAAGTAATGTCATAAAGAAAGTAACAAAAAATAAATAATAAATAGCAGAAGCATATAAATGAATAAACTACAACATAATCAATATAAATAATGCTATTGAATAATATTAAAGTGTGGATGTTCACAAAATGATGTCATGCCATCATGTATGTCTAAACAGAATGTACAAAACACATAACTCAAGCATACTATAAACTAAAATAGAGGACACAAAGAAACAACTGAATCACGAGAAAGGCTTGGTAGTCTGCCTTAGTCTCCATCCAAAGCGGCATGAAACAATCAAGAATTGGGAGCAGCATGCTTCCCTTTATCAATACCTGCAAGCATGTAATCTACTCAGGTGTCAATGACGCCCGAGTAGAGTGTGAGATAAACTACCAATAGGATGTCACCCACGATGTCTAATCCTTTTCATTTCATGAAATAATAAAATGAAGTGTGCCATTATATGACAATTTTAGATAATTAATTAAGTGCAATGAAATAAATAACTTGACCCGAGTTCCAGACGGCAGTTGTGGCTAATCACCTGCTTCAGCCTAAGCCGAAAGTCTAAAAAGCGTACCTGTAAGTAGAATACACATACACATATATATAAAACCTATAAAATCAATGTAACTAAGGGATGGTCTTACTGTAAGCTTGTGATTTAACATTAGGTCTAAGTCATGGATCCTCCAGGTGTGTTTTAACATACCAAAAAAATATTACAAATTTCAAGAGGCTCAATTGACATTAATATAAACGTTTAGTGAATCATTATTAAGTTTTAAGTTGAGAGTTGGAGTTTGAGCCCATCCTGAAGGTATCTTTATGGAACATACATCAAATTACTCAATACCACCAAGTTCGTCCATGGTCATCTTTCGAAAGACCAAATATCCCTCAAGGCATGGCTTTACCCTGAGTCCGTCTTGATCTCACAAAAAGGGATCGAGAATCATTTGAGGATGGAATAGCCACATTTCCCATGAATCTGTCCTCAATGGGACCTTTTCGAACTAGTTTCAGTCACATGTATTATAAAGACCAGGGAAGTCTTGGTCTGGCAAAGAAAAAGACACCACCCCCTGGCGCGTAATGGTAGCAGTTAGGAACGAAGGATCTAAGCGTGCCCCTTAATATGAGGCACAATTTCTTACCCACCCTGGATTTAATTAAATTTTTCACAAAAGAATATACAACATAATAAGAATATGAAATTGTAGCTTGAAAATTAAACAAATACAATCTGTGCATCACAAGGTATAAATTAAATATTGCAGCACGAAAATATTAACATGGAAAGATACCACATAAATATAAGAATATAAATGAACCATTTAATAAATAAATAATTAAGCACAAAAAAATAACAACGATATAACAATTTAATGTTCCTAATTAATTTACATAAATTATGTAAATTAAACACAACAACAATAGGGTGTGCAACACATACAGTTAATTAAATTAAGAACCTGGAAAACAGAAAATTATACCACCCATGTCGGAACACCCAAAATGGTGTCCAACCACATTTCAACAATTCAAAAAATCTAATTCATGATCAATAACGCTGCAATAATTAGGCAAAACAAATAAAATAAAGAAATCGGGTGAATTTGCACAAAGTCAGTAGGCACCGACTAATGGCACAACAGTTCATTTTTATAAATAATAACAAAACTGGGGAAAGAGTGTATATTCCTTAAATTATTGGCTTTTTTGAATCTAAGATCTTTTGTATGCATTTATTTGACCTAAAATGGAATAAAACTGATGATTTTAGAAAAACTCCAAAATATGGTAAAATCCTTCCATGACAAACTGCACGCAGGAGACTCAATGAAATCCTACGATTCCAAATATGAAAGTTTAGCCTTTAAATAAGGTTTATTTCTCACCTAACATAATTTAAAGACTCCATAACATGTGTTTATATTCCATGAATCCTCTAAAATTTCACTCTAAAACCTTAGGATGTAGATAATACAGGGGTGAGTTATAAATCCCGAAAAGGGAATAGTCATATCATATAATGATGAAAGTAATACATGTGATTCAATCGTAATATTATGGAAACACATGAGTTTCAAGAATCGTAAAATTTAACATCAAATCACGATATATTATGAAATCAAGAAGGCATCATAGGAATGTGTAAAACACAAAAAACCTGACATCATAAATAAAATTAAAGGATAAGAATCATGAAATCATAAAATATTTTTATTAGGATAACCAACCATGCACCATACATTTCATCTCATTAGATAAAAATATTACCCAATGCATTGGATGACTATATGATTTGAGTTCCACACACCACTTTCATATTATGTACATTCATAAAGGTTCAACATATATCATGAAAATTAATGATTTTTTTCATCAATTTTATCCCCAATATTTAGGTTTTTGAGTTATATACATGTAAATCCCCAATTTATAATGGATAGGTGAAACTATTTGAACATCCATGGGTGGAAATGGAGATAGGTATTCACTACACAGATACATGGCATGAAAAATCAAAGGATATATTAAGTATCACAACTAGTGTACGTAAAGGTTTAAAGAAGGGGATAATGAAAGTTATATGGGACTCTCATTACTTGGGAATGATAAGTTTTGTAATATGTGTGTGTAAAAACATATACTAACTTGAAAAATTGGAATGTAAAATGAATCGCATAATGAATGTTCTTGAATAAAGAGGAGAAGGAGAGGATCCCATACCATGAGAGGGTGCTTATAAATGTTTAGGTAAACCTTGGGAAAATATATGTATTGAATGGTATAGTAAATTCATCATATAAGAGTTTTCAGTGAAGTTGAATGGGTGGTTAGGTTGGTTTATAATAAAAAAGAGAGGATGATTCTTTAATAATTTTCAAACATATGTTTTTTAATTTATTTGTTAATGTAATGAGAACCACACACCATCACATTATTTTTCCCATTATATCATCCAAATATTGGTGGTCCTAATTATTTTATAATTCTAATAACTGAACATATTAAAATAATTTCCTTAATGATGTGGAAGTGATTCATAATTATAAAGAATTGGTTTTAAAACATTAAAATAAAATATATATGTTTTGGAGAATTAATTATGGTTTTATAAAATAAATAAAATAACTTTATAAACATGTTATTTTAATAGGTAAGTATAATTTTGGTTAGGTATAAACTTGATATTATTTATTACAATAATTTTCTTATCCTATAATACATACTACATAAATATATCTTATTTAATTTTTTCCCAAAAAATCGACAATGGTAAAAAATTATGAAAAATTCACCAATGTATAAGTTAAACATTATGATTTTAAAAATAATGTTTATATTATCAAAATAATCCTTTATATATGATAATTTATTCTTCTAAGTCAAAAATTTCAATTTATTGAAAAATAATGCTTCTCTTGATAATAATAGTTTTCTGACTCGTATGAAAATTAAATTTGAATTCAAAAAATATATTATCATTGGTATTTAATAAATAATTTTTAATAATAATTTTTTAAAAATATAATTTCTTTCAAATATTATTAAATTCTTTCAAAATATTGACTTTATTGAAACTATATATTTTCCATAAATACATTTTATTCATTGTATCATATTATAATTTTTATCAAAATTATTATATAATCATTATAATGTAATAAAAAATGAAAAATATAATAATTAATTTATTAAACAATACAAAAATTTGTACTTTTATGGTCTGGATACATAACCCTTTATTGCACCAACAATATCCCTAAGGGTAAGGTGTATGATGATGACATTTTCTTAGGGTGGGTTGGTGAACATTGTTTGGGACATTATCTCATGGATCTTGGAGTTCTCCCATAAATTGTTTCAAACATTATTTAGTTTTTCAAAATTATCTTGGTAATAGTCAAAGGAAAATTCCAATGATTTTATCACCCTGGGAATTTTCAATACATGGGATTTATGGAGTATGATAAAATTGGGTGAGGCCATTAATCCTTCCTTATCTATCAATTGGGATTTATCTTAACCCTTAATGTATGAATTATAATGGTCACTATAAAATGGATATATTATCAAATGTTATGATGGTTAATGGTATTTCAAATCCGGCCTACCATATAGTGGTTCACAATGACCAATGTAGTGCATGCATTTTTTTAATTACTTTACCTAATAATTACTTATTCATTAAAAAATGGAATATAATTTATAAAAGTTAAGGTTGTTATATTCTCCCCCCCTTTCGAAATTTCACCCTTTTAATTTTTGATTCATACACAAAAAGAAATTAGGGAACATATGTTTCATCACATATTCAATTTCCCATGTCACTTCCTCAAACCTATGGTTCTTACACAACACAATGACTATGTGAGTTGTCTTATTTACTATAAATTTATCTCTATCAGGTACGATCATCATTGGATTATCCCCTAATGATAGATCATACTCCAAAGGTAGAACATCTGTATTAATTACATATGAGGGATTTAGTTTGTGCTTCGTCAATAGGGAAGCATGAAACACACTATTTACTTGATTTATTTAGGTGGGAGTGTTAGTCAACAGACCACAACTCTGATGCAATCAAGAATATAAAAGGGTATGATGTATCTTGGACTAATCATTCCCTTCTCCCCCAAACACTTTACTTTATTATATTGTTATATAAAAAGTAACACTTTATTTATAACCTAAAATAGTATATTACATATAAGAATGTCTACATATATTTTCTATCATATTTGTGTAGATTTCATATGATGATGAATTTTTTGAACCATATCTATCATATATTGGACAATATTAGGTCCCGTAAACTTATTCTCATAAAATTTATCATATCATGTTGAAGTTTCAAAACTATTTCATATACATCACAATATGGAGACTTTTGAATGATAGAATGGAAGTTTTTGTTTTATGGGAAATCCATTAGGGGATATATTGATCCTATCATCCGTGGAAATACAGAAAACATGATCTCAAAATATCCAATGCGTGATAAGGATTCTCAAAATATCCAACACGTGCTAAGGAACTATTACATACACTTATTCTAGAGTTTTATGGCCTTTTCAGACAAACTATCTATCTAATGGTTATATTTAGTGTTCAATCTCAATTAAATATCCAATGTGTGCTAAGGACTCTCAAAAACCTCAAGTCAAACCTTATTTCTTGATTAAATAAAATGGAGAGTGGATGTCCATATATCCTTACAACTTTCATTATGTACATCATGGTGAGTTGGTCAAAAGAAAAATATTCATTGATTATGATGACATGTGCTTACTTTTTAGGGGGATCAACTAAAAACTAAATGTATTTATTGCCTTTAGGTATCTTGGGGAGTCTTATAATGAAATACATAGTTATTTTTTCCCATTTTTATACTGTTATAGGACATGGTTGCATCATATCCTTATAATTCTATCACCCTGCCTTAACCTATTGGCATGCCCAGAATCAAGATTTAAACTCTACAGTCTACCTATTCATGTTATCCCACTAGAATCTTTTCTTGAAATATATATATATCATAGTAATTCCAAGATGAATATAGAAGTATGATATATGCACATAATCTAGAAGTTCCCTCTATAGTTATAGTTTTTATGGGATACAAATCCTGGTTCCAAACCTTATATCTCCATGTTTAGCAAAGTTGATCTATAGAATATATTATCTACCTACTTCTATATAAACTCATCATCTTTCTATGCCTCATTGATCCTTTCAAGAAATTATATATTAGTATTTATTTGAGAATGTTAGTATGAATATCCTTTTATTATTCCCATATACATCATTTTCATGTCTATGCGTATTAGATCCCTCTAAATTCTCATCATCAATAAGGTTGTGGGATCCTTTCAAATCAAAACATTAGTGACTTTATTTTCATTCCCAAGATAGAAATGGATCGAGAAATCCTAATCCTTTTCATCTCAAATCACATTCAATTGAACATATATAGATATGTTTGTGTGAATATATTCTTGAGTGTTTTATGATCCAAATATATGAGACACTACTCCCCATTAAGGTAATTTCACCAAATATTAAATAGAAATATCATTATATCCATTTCTGGATCATGTGTTAGGAATTTCTTCTAAATTATCTTTAATTATTAAGAGTCATAAGCTATCAATATTTCATCTTCCATGAGTACACAACGCATAATCCTTTTGGATTTGTTACTATGGATAAAGAATCCTTCCCCACTTGTGCGTAATGTGAAAACATGTTCAATGATTAGCCTCTTCATTAGTTCTTTAAATTGCTCTTCACATTCATTATTCTAGAAAAAAGTATACCCTTATGAGTTATTTTAGTAATTGGTCTTGAAAATCATGATAAGTTTCTCACAAAAAAACGATTGTACAAAAATAATCCAAGAAGACGATGGATTTATATCATAGAGGTTGTTCTAGGCTATCCTTCACTTGGCTCGATTTTTGAACAATCCAAAGACATCCCATTACTAGATATAACATTACCCAAGAAGGTTAAATTCTCTATAAAAAATCACATATACTATACATCACAAATAATATTTCTTTTTTCAATTTCATTAATACTACCTTAAAATTATCCTCATGTTCATCATTTATTTTAAAGCAGATAAGAATATCATATTTAAAGACTACAACAAATTTTTCAAGGTAATCCATTAAGACTCTATTAATCGTGACAAAGAATATTTCTAGCAATTTAGTGTGTCCAAATGGAATCATTATTAACTCATAGTTCCCATACCTTATATGAAGAGTAGTCTTGTGTATATCCTCCTTCCTAACCTATACATTAAAATATCCTCACTAAGGATTCATATTAGAGAATTATTGTGAACCCTGAGGTTATAAAAAGAGTAATCAATATGTTTTATAGGATACTTTTTCTTTATCACGATATTATTGAGTGCACAATAATCAATTTATAGGAATGTTGGCCTATAATTGTTCTGAAAAAATGGATTAGTGAACCCCACGGTGAAGAACTTGGGTATATAAAGCCTTTATGAAAATTCTCCTATGATTGTTTCTTAAGATCATCTAGTTTAACAATGACCATTACATATTGAGTCTTAGACATTAAAAAATATCCAGGAATAAGTTTTATCAACAACTCAACAACTTAGAAAGGATGAATATCAAGAAATTATTTAGTAAACACATAAATTAACTCCCTTTCAATGGGAAATTCCTCAAGGATGATATTTTATTTAGTATCAACCAATTTAGCTAGATAGGTTTTCATATAATGGAATAATATCCATGCTTGAGATGATGATTCCAAATAATTTTCATCCTCGTCTTATTAATTTTTGAGAATCAGAGGTAGATTTGCGATATAGAGGGAGATTTCATTCTCTCAGTAGTTTGTGTTGTCTCTGTGCATTAAAATCCATTCCATGCTAGAATAACATAAAATTATGCTAAATAGAATATTGAAAGGTTTTCTGGGAAATTCAAACTATACATTTTGGAAAGGGATGAGTTATATACCTATGATTCAATAGTAGACCAATTTTATATCTTTATCTACAACTAAACATTCATATTTTTAAGCAGTATTTGAAAAGTTCATGTAAACTAGCACGATATGAAAGAATTCACAAAACCAGAATAAAAAAATATGCCTGTTATTCTTGAGTTAATAACTAGAAATCTTTTCACCAATTTTCTGTCAGGATCCACCTTAGTAGTTATTATTGAATAATATTTCCCTTTCTCTCTAGTCCTTAGAGGTTATTAGGGTCAGTTATCATCAGAAACCCTTGTCACAGTGAATTGATTACATATTACCCTAATTCCTTATAGTTGAAAAAATGAAATATATGTTGAGGGTTTAATGGATAATTATTTTCTTCTATCATATTAGTATGGTTCTCCCATCAAAAATTGCTATTTAGGTTCCCTTCATTCCCAAACATTAAGTAATTTCATGTCCCCTTAAGGAAATTTTTAGGATTCTTCATCCCACACTTCTGATAAGAGGGATGTTGGACTTTATTTTCACCTTGAGTTCTATCCAACACAACATGAAGATTAAAATCCATTATTCAATGCTTATCTCAAAACCCATGAGACAGTTGAGAACTTATTATCTCAATTTCAACATTGTGCGAATAAATGAAAATTTTCTCATAGATTTCAAATTCATGAATCACCAATTCTTTTCATATACTGAAGTTTATCCTAATAATGAAGTGGTAAAAATTATTTTTGTGTGAGATGACAAAGAACGAGGAATACTATGGAATAATTATGAAGTTTTAATCAAACAAACTAATGGATTCATCATCTTTTTTATTATGTATAAGTAAACCCCCATCAATTTTAAATCAAAGAGTGGGAGGGAAATATATTTATAATTTTTTTCCAAATTTTTTATGAACTATGTCACTTAAATATCCTCCTCAGGATACTCATTTTTGACAAATTTCCACCAGTGAGATGCATCTCGTTTTATATAATAAATAGCAGGCATGACCTTCTCTTGCTTAGAGCGTTGAATAATCAATAATATCTTTTCAATTAATTTGATCCATTATTCTGTGATTAAGGAAATAGTAGATCCATTGAATGTCAGAAGGATTTGTCACATACAGGTCTCAATTGAAACATGATCATTATTTTAGGGATTCATTTATTCCTCCTAATTTATGTTTTGGTTCAAAAACATTATTTTATTAACAAAGTATTATCATGAAGTTCTTGACTCCTTCTCCCATTAGACAGAGCATCTTATTTGGGAAGTCATCATAATTCCCCTTACATTATTTTTTGACTCAATTTCTCCTATTTTACTCCATTGACTAAAACAAATGAGAAATTAGGGATGATAATTTATAAAATATTAAATACATAAATGAGAAATCGTGGACATGAAAGATATATATCATATATTTTTTACCCTATTAATTTCGAGGCCTCAATCTAAGTTATCCATGATCTTTTTCCTAACATAAGGTTATATGGGTATTTTACCACTTAATAATGGTCTGTAAAGAGATTGTAAATTTACTAATGAATATCCCCTAGGAGTTTCAAAATAGCTTTGGATCAAGGAATATTTTTATACACTATGTAATGATCATGTCAAGCTCAATACTCCCTTTTTTGGGTCATTACCCATAGGTATAATTGTTCTAGAGAAACATGCACTTGTATTATTCAAAAATTTATATATTTTCTTGGAAACTGATTAAACTATACTTTAATAAAATTTAGGGATGTTTTCCTATGTTTCTTCATGTCATTATTCTTTTTACAAGAGTTATACAATCATAATCCTAAAAAATTACTAGTCTTTTCTCTGATACCACCTATGAAAACCCATATTATAATAAAACTTATTTCATGATTTATTACATAATTATCCACATAACACAATAATATAAGATCTTGAGTCCTACTGTATTTGGATAATTAATATTAAAACTTGAAATATAAAAAAACAATAACATTATTTAAGAACTCGATAACATGTGATTATATTCCATGGATCTTAAAAAAAATATAAGGGATAACCTTGGAATGTACATAATAATGTTGTGATCTATAAAGCACAGTATGTGAATAATCAAAGAATCACACAATAAAAGTAAAACATGTGATTCAATAGGTATATCAATGTAATATAATGTGGGTTAAAATCATAAAAATGATCATCAAAACATGATATATGATTATAACATGACTCCAACATAAAAATGTGGAAACATAAAATAATAAACATAACTCATGGATACATGACCAGATAAAAAACATGGCACTCTTAGGATACCTTCTCATGCACCATACAAGGAATATCAGGAGATAAAAAAATTACATAATTAATTGGAGGGCTATATAATTTCCATCCAAACAATAAATTTCAAATATTGTACAAGCATAAGTGTTCCACATAGATATTACAAAATAAGGATAAGTTTCATCATTCTAACCCCATGATTGAGGTATTCAAGTTATATAAATTTTAATACCCAACAAATGAGGTATAGTTAAGTGTATGTGAATAACGTAGATTGGGAATTGAGATTGGTATTCATTTCATGAATGCTTGGCATAGAAAATCATCATCATATATATTTTTATCGAAAATAAATCATTGTATAGATTAGGAAAATAGGGAACGAAACATATATGGGATCTAAAGCATTGAAATCTGAGGGAATCCTCTAAGATGATATTAACCCCTATCATCTTTAGATTGTGAAAATTGTTTATACATAGCCCCTCCGAGCCTAGGATATCAAGAGAGGCTAGATAATCAGCTACCTCATTCCCCTCTTGCCAGGTGTGTGACACTATGGTGTTGCTTCCAAACCTCCCACGACATTGGAAGATGATGTATCCAATAGAACGAGGTGTCATACATTTTCATTGGAGCACATTAAAAATATATATAGAATCGGTTTCCACTTCTGCGAGTCTAGAGCCATTTTTCTACAAGCCGAGAGTCCTTTCCACAAGGTCCTGGCCTCTGCCTGCAGCGAAGTCCCTTGGCCCAGCCAAACTATGATGGCCAGAAAAACTGAACCATTGTTGTCATGTACAATCCCTCTACCTCGCCTGTCACCCAGAACACACAAGCCCTCAGTGTTCATCTTTATGCATTGAGTGGGGGGATGCCAACTGACCCAGTTACCCTGTGAGACGTCTCTTCTAGCCACAGTATGAGGAATAACATACATGGTCTAATGCATGGTAGGAGAATTCCTCCATATGCTGCGAGCATTAACCATGTCTAGTATAATATTTTGGGTTCTTATGATGATCGAATGTACTGACGATCTCACACCTTCTTGAATCCACTGGTTCTACGCCTGCCAAAGACTCCAACATATATCTTGCATGAAAAAAGTGCATGCCCTTCTCTCTTTACCCACTCTCCCCACTCTATGAAACCATCAAGTGGTAAAAGTCTGATCAGTCATTTTATGTATGGTGAATGCATTAAAATAGACAAATAACTTCTACACCTCCACTACCCATTCACTCCAAAATAACAAGTGATTTTCACTCTTCTCCATATTCCAACTATAGAAACCACACTTAGACACTGTAATCACCCCACATTGTTTGATGTTCTCATCGATGGGGAGTGCTCTGTTCTAGATTCTCCAAATTTGAAAATTATACTTTGTGGGGATGTTTTTTCACCATAAAACCTCATTCCACTCATCCCCTAAAGCCTGAGTGAAGGAGACTCTCCGATAATATTTGGTCGTGATTGATACTAAAAGAGACGTGGTGGACATGCCTTTGTATAGAGTAGAGTCTAGTCCTATGAGATGAAAGATATCCTATTTATCACTATTTATCACTGCATTAGTGAACATCTGATAGAGGCTGGACTCTTTAAAGGAAATTGTCATGACTAGACACCCTGGGTACCCTATAATCTCCCCCACTCCAATTATCGTTCAAGAAGAAAACATCTCAAGTCCCCACAATCCACCGCAAGAGAGTTTTAATAGAGGAAACCATGGGTCCGATCTCAGGCCAGAGAGGGGAGGGGTGTCGGTCCCTTCCTTTCTAACTCCCCATATTGCACTCTTGCATGACCTGCTCCCACAGGGTCCGACACTACAATCCCTCCCACGCTAATTTGGCATGCATGCTGGTAATAGTATAATTAAGACACCTAACATTAATACCACCATCAAAAATCAGGCTCACCATCCTCCACAAAGCCTCCCAATGACTTCTACCCTCTGACCTTAGATTCCATATGAATCCTGCGAGAACCTTGTCCATATTACGAATAACTCCTTTGGTTAAATTAAATGTAGATAAAGTGTGAACCGTGGAGGCTAGGAGTAAGCTATTAACTAGTGTGATCATCCCCCTGAAGGATAGAAACATGTTCTTCTAGTTGAGGAACCTCTTCGATATTCTACAAACCTGTGGGTTAGAGTTCCGGATGTGAATCCTCGTCAATGATATAGGGGCTCCCAGATACACCATGGGAATCTCTTCATTCTTCATGCCCAGACTCTAACTCACCATGCGAACCCATCTTGTAGAGCAGTGGCTAGAGATGTAAATTCTACTTTTCACCTTATTGATAACCTGACCGCTCTAATGACTGTACTCTTCTAGGAAGCAGGTCATACTGCTCACTACTCTACTAGAGGAATTCATGAAGATAATAGCATCTTCTTCAAACATGAGGTGCGATACCGATGGGAACTGATCCTTCTTCTGTATGGGGAAATCTTCCCTATTTTAATGTAGTTTAGAATAAGTCAGTTAAGCACATCTTGGTCCATGATGAAGATTGTCGGACATATCATATCCCATTGTGGGATCCCCCACATCACTTTGAATAAGCCAAATGATTTCTTCATAAACACGATTCTCATCCACATAGATCTGAACCATCGAAAGATAAGATAAGTATTCCATGAAGAGATACCCATACCTGTCAGGACTCTATTTATGAACCCCCACTCCAATTGGTCATACGCCGTTCTCATGTCAAGCTTCACTTCCATGTTCGACCAACACATTTTGAAGTTGATGTCCCTGATGGTTTCCTGGTCCAGTGCAATCACCCCCTGGATGAAGTGTCCCTTCACGAATCTGTGTTGTTCTATGATAATCCGTTTATGCAGATTGTTGGATGATTTCAACATCAAAATTAGTGTATATAAAGTTTAATAAAAGGGTTAACTGAGAGTGAAAGGAGTATCTCATTACATGGGAATCATAAGAAAGTTAAGAGGGTTTCCAAGAAATTACTATCATGAAAAATTAGAAATAAAATTTCATGATATAAAGAAGGTTCTTGAATAAAGGGGAGAAAAACAAGATCCCTTTCCGTGAGAGGGCAAATATAAATGCTTGTAAGGTGATACTTATGATATTAGAGAATCCTTGGGAGGGATCTATAAAGATATGGTCAGAGTAAAATAATTCCCCAAGAGTTTTTGGTGAAGAGGAATGGGATGTTTTGTGGGATTATATAGAAAAAAATAGCATAATTATTCATTTATTTCAAAACATAGGTTTTGGACTATATATGATAAATTAATCAAAACCAAAAAACATACCAAGGTTTTTATACATTGTTTCCAACAATGAATAATATTTTTACTTATTTTATAAGGATAATAACTAAAAACATTATAATAATTTATTTATTGATGCGGAAGTGAGTCATATTAATAAATAATAGATTTTAATACCTTAAAATATAATATAGTTTTTGGTGGATTTATTAAGGGTTTATAAAATAAATCAAATAAATAAAAAACATTATTTTAAATGTAAAACAATTTTTTTTTGGATACCATTAATAGTATTTTTGAATCCATTTTTGGATTTTATGATGTCACATTACATACCATATAATTAATCCATATTTAATTTTTACCGAAAAATTCAATTATCTCAAAAAATTATGAAAAAATCACTCTTGGGTAATTTTTATAGGTTAATTTGAAAAGAAATATTTATTTTATAAAATTATTTTTGTAAATTTGATAATTAAACTTTTAAATAAAAAATCACCATTTATTAAAATATAATAATTTTTTACACAAACAGTTTTTAAAACCTTTTAAAAATTAAATTTGACATTATAAAATTAATTTATAATTATTTTTAATTAAAAATTATTTAATTATAACATTTTATTAATATATAATTTTTTTTCAAAATATATAAAATTCATCAATGAAAATAGTGCCTTGATTGAAAATATATATTTCCCATAAATACAATTTATGTTTCATAATATAAAAATATAATTTTTATCAAAACTATTATTTAATCATTATAATGTAACAATAAATGATAAATATAATAATTAATTTCTAAAAAAATTAAAAAATCACACTAATAGGTTCTAGATACATAGAAATTTACCACACTAGTGAGTTCCCAAAGGGTAAGGTGTATGATGGTGATATTTTCTTATGGTGGTTTGATGAACATGGTGAGTGTCATGATATCGATGAGCATAAACATCTCATATAAACTGTTTTTCTCATGATTAAGTTGTTGAATCTCATCGTGGGCTTGGTCACGTGAATGTCGCAAGGATTTTATATACCTTAAATGGTCCAATATATGGGATCAATATAGTACAATTATACTAGTCAAGGACATCACTCATTCCATTTGTGTTAATTAGAATTTATCAAAATTCTTAATATACAAATTTTAATAGTCACTATACAACGGATATATTATCAATGGTTCTTCTGCTTTTAAGTCTATTAAAACTAAAATACCATATAACTATCCAAAAAAAAATTTAGTTCATGTATTTTATGTAACTACATAACTTAAAAATTAATTAATTCATTTATAAATGAAATTTCATCTTTAAAATTTTCGTTCGTTAAATAAATAGAATAAATTTAATAAAAAATTAATTATTATAACATTTTAGGGAAAATTTTATTTGTAAAAATAGATCAAACCATGATTAGAGCCCATTTATGTTTTCCAATTTAATATAACATGGTTCGTTTGAATTTTATTCATGGACATTTCATATTTAATACACACCTCGTGTCATTCACTTAATCCTTTTTTAAACCTTTTTTTTGTTTTTTGGTTAATAAGGATAATAATAAATAATTAATTTTAGACTAATGTATTAATTATATATATATTATGATAAATAAGAATAATGATGTAATTAATAATCTAATTATTAATAGTTTGAAATGAAATTAATAGTGATTACTAGAAGAATTAAAAATAATTAATAATGAAATTAATAATAATTAATATTGGTATTATTATTAATTAATATTATAATTATGAATAATTAATGTTGGAGTTTAAAAGTTAATATCAGAATTAATAATAATTAATATTTTTATTAATAATAACTATTATAACAATTCATAATTTATTTAATACTGAATAATATTTGAATTATTAAAAATTAACAATGTTTTTTATAGAAATGAGGAATGACTATGTTAAACAATGATGAAAGGATACACCATTATTATCTTTGTTTAAATCCTCCTTAACAAAGGATGAAAATTCAACAAAATTAATGAAAAAATAAAGATCATTTTCATGATTCAACATCCTCACAATGTTGTTCATGTTTTTTTCGTCTAACTATAGCAATGAAAAAGCTTGACATCATACTAATGAGGTAGAGAATGTTGTTTTTTTATAATAAGTGATGATAGATTCTTATCTTTGATAAAAAAACTAGTTTTTTACCATCCATTTCCACAAAAGATATTTGGAATCCATGGTCGATCATTTGTTCCATGCTGTATTTGATGGCTTTTGACTCATCCATAAAATTAAAGAATGTGGAGGTTGGGAAGTGTAATACTATAATAAAATCTCCCTTGGATTTTCTAAAAACTCATCTATTGTGAGATTATTAAATATGAGGCCATAATGAGATTGATATAACTGTGAAGCCAACTCTAGGTAATCAACATCATCTTTCATTTCATAATGGTGTGATATTTCTTTAAAAATATATAATCAATGAGATGTGAATGTGATATTGAGTGTATAGTGTATAATTTAATGCCTAGAATGATTGAATAAGCTATGGTAAGCGTTTTGGGTACCTATAATGATCGAATAAGCTATTGTATGGGTTTGGTGACCTCAAAAAACATGCATTAGGGGGTCAAACCAATAGAACAACCTCTTGATAACATGAAATGAAACGATGATAACTATACAGTGCTTTTTGAATTTTCTGAGCTATCAGAACATCAATCAAAGGTTCATATTCCTGAGATGAACAAAAAATTCTTTTATTATTTTAAAACACCAAAAAATGTGTTTAACAATCGTATCCATAGGAAACAACTTTTAAAGATGTGAAATATAAATAAATATATATATGTATTATTTTTTACATGTATGAGTAGATAATGTTTCAATCAAATCTATAGTGTTCATCAAATGACTAAATAAACAATGTTTTATGATTTAATGTCCTTTAAAAATGTGTGTCTAGGTGTCAAAACCAATTAAACAACCTATATATGTTGTGAAATAATACCCGAATAACCAAAATGTCATTTGTAAAATGGTGGAGTATAAATTATATCAATATGAGGTGTTGTTTTAGTAAGATTATTAGAATACTGTTTTATTATTTTAAAATAATAAAACATGAATCTAATGATTAGATCCATGGAAAACAAACAAAAAATGAGGAGAAATCATAGGAAAACCATACACTATTATCTTCAACATATATTAGTAGATGTTACCTAGATTTTATGTTTATTATGACTATAATGATTAAATAAAATGTTTTAATGATTTTATATCCATTAAAAACAATTGTCAGGGGGTTAAAACCAACTAAATAATGTATAAGTATAGTGAATTCCAACGATAACATACATATGGTTATTTGTGAAATGGTGGAGCTAATGGAACATCAGTCCATGGATTTGATTTACTTGGATAATTAAAAACTTGTTTTTATTATTTTAAAACACTAAAACTTGTGGTTTATAGTCATATAATTATAAACACTCATTTAGTGTCAATGTAGGAAAAGCTCAAATTCTTATTGCAATTCATGAAGCTGCTCCAATTCAAAAAGACTGTTGCAACAACTCGGTTGGTGACTTTGAGATCCTTCGTCATCTCTATGTGCCTCACATATACCCAAAGCTCAAACGTTCCATTGAAGTATTATGGCAATCATAGATGCCGGGATGGATCAAAGTGAACGTTGATGGTGCTTATAAAGGCAATACAGGCCCTTCCAGTTGTGGTACCATCTCCATAGACTCAACTGGCCAGTGTTAGGGTTGATTTTATGTTGGATGTAGACATTCTTCATCTCTGGAGGATGAAATACTGGGGGTCATCCATGAAGTTGATTTTGCTCTTCAAAGAGGTCAGAGAAAGCTTTGGATTGAAATTTATTCTACCACTATCGTTCAAGCCATCTGGAATGGAAGCATTCATATTTCCTGGACGCTTACCACACATTGGATGAATTATCTGAACTCACTCCATGGGATTGATTACATAGCTACTCATGCCTACCGTGAAGTGAATGCTACTTTAGATTCTCTTTCTAACAAAGGAGTACATTAGAGCATGACTTGGATGGGCACTCTGCCAGTTGACTTGTTATATCTATTTGTAAGAGATTGTAAAAAAATCCCATCCTTCTGACTTTCATAATATTTTTGTTTGTAAATAAATTGTGCTTTGGTCTTTGACCAAAGAATTACCTTTAAAAAAATAACAAAATAGTAATTTTTGAAATAGTGAAGCTGATGGGATGGTAATCTAAGGATTCATTTTCCTAGGATGACCAAGAATGATCGTTTTTTATTTTAAAATATAAAAACATGTGTTTAAAGATTATATGCATAGAAGACTACCTTGTAATGAGGTAAAATCATAATAAACCCATATTTATATTATTTTTGACAAGTATGAGTAGTGACGTAGTGGTCAGACATGTAGTGTTTGCAAAACAACCAAATATATAATCTTTTTATGGTTTTAAATCCTTTCAAATTGAGTGTTAGGTAGTCTAAACCAGAGAAATAAACTCTGAATGATGTGAAATTGAATTATGAAATTTTTACAATGAATGGGGAATTGATGGAACTGAAAAAACAATAATATGATCTTTCATTTACCCAAGATTTATAGAAATGTACTTTTATTATTTTAAAACTCTAAAATGTTCATATAATGGATAGATCCATAATAATGAACTTATAATGATATTAAATCATTGTAAAACTGTCCATTTATTGTTTTTAATATGTGTGTGAAGAAGATATATAAATAGGACGTGCGATGTACCCGAAACAACCAAATAAGTAATTTTTAAAGGATTGATTTCCTTTAAAACATGCGTTGAGAGGTCAAAACCAACTGACCAACCTATGAATTCCATAAATTCTTCAAAAAACTATAAAATTATTTTTAAGAAGGTGGACATGAGTGAACATCAATTTAAAGTAATGTTTTTCCAAGATGACTGGAAACACACTTTTACAATTTTAAAACACTAAAACATGTGTTTATGGTTTATATCCATATAGAATGGCCTCATACTGAGGTAAAATCATAACAATATATTCATTGTATTATTTTTTGACATGTATTAGTAGACAACACATCAATAAGACTTGCATTGTTCCCAAAACGATAGAATAAAAGGTTTTTAAAGGATTGACATCTTTTAAAAACATGTATCAAAGGACCAAAACCAACCAAAGGAATATCAAATGTAATGAAATCAATAAAAAATACCATAGAGATAATTGTTAAATGGAATAGATGATATAATTTTAATCCAAGGTTTAGTTTTCTTAAGACGTTTAGAAATAATCATTTATTGTTATAAAAAACATGAATGTATGTTTAATAGTAAAATCCAATGAAAACCACATATAATTATGTATATAAAACTGTATTTTTATTATTTGTGATGTGTATGAGCATACACCATGTAAATTGTAGACGCGGTGTTCCCAAACGACGGAAAAAATAGTTTATCATGGTTTAACGTCCTTTAAAAATGTGTGTTATGGGGTCAAACTAACCGAAAGTCTTTCAAAAACCTTGAATTCATAAAACAAAAATTATACAATGTTTTTTTTGAAATGGTGGAGGTGATAGAAAGTCAATTTTATGTGATCTTTTCCTTAGATGACTAGAATCACACATTAATATCTTAAAAGACCTAGACTTTCTTTTAATGACAAGATCCATAGAAAATGACCTTGAAAGGAGTTGAAATCAAAGGAAAATATCATTTATAATATTTATTCCATATATAAGAATACAACACATAAATACAATATGTAGTGTTCCTAGAATAAACAAATAAATAGTTTTTAATGGTTTTTCATCCTTTAAAAATATACTTTAGGTGGTCAAAACCAACCAAACAGCCTATGAACTCCAAGAAATCATATGAAAAAACCATACCATTATTTGGGATATATGAAAGTATAATTAATGTTAATATGATGTATCATTTTCTTGGGATGATTGAAGACATATTTTTATTATTTTCAAACAATAAACAATTCATTTAATGATATTATCCAAATAAAATGACCATATAATGAGGAGAAGGCATTGTAAAATCATATTTTTATTATTTGTGATATGTATTATCATATGATACATAAATCAGACTTGTGGTGTTCCTAAAATGATAAAATAAATATTTTTTAATGGTATGATATCCTTCGAAAATGTGCTTCATGGGGAAAAACAAACGAAACAACATCTAAATGCCATGAAATATGATGATAATAACTATACATTGATTTGTTAAAAAGAATATCTAATGGAACAGAAATCTGAGTTATCATTTTCCCAAGATGATTAAAAACATGAATTTGTTATTTTAAAATAGAAAAACATGTATTTTACAGTCTGATACGTAACAATCAACCTCTAAAAGATTTAAAATCATAGTATATATTTTTTAAAAATTTATTATGTGTATGAGTATATTTAAACACAATCGAACACGTTTTGTGCCTGAAACAACTGAATACACAATTTTTAATGGTTTTTTGACCTTTAAAAACAGTATCTAGGGGTCAAAAAAAAACATTAGATGTTGTGAAATCAGACAAAAACATTTGATCAATGGTTTTTATAATGGTGGGGAAGATATATCATTAAACTGAGGTTTCATTTTGCCAAAATATGACCGAAACTTCACTTCTATTGTTTTGAAAGATAGAAAATGAATTTAATGGTCAAATCTATAATAAAAAACCTCATATATTTGAAAAATCATAAAAAATTATTCTTTGTGTTATTTTTAATATTTATGGGTATAAAATGAATCAATTGAATGTGTGGGGTGCCAAATATTATTTTATAATAAGTTTCTAAAAGTTTGTAATCCTCTAATAAAATTCTTCTATTGGTCAAAACCAATCATAAAGCCTCTGAATGCCATGAAATCTGATGAATAAAAGAATATATTAAATTTTGAAAAGGCGACCATAACATAACATCAATCTGATGTATTTTTTCCGAGATTGACATAATATAATCTTTTATTTCATTAAAACACCAAAATGTATGTTAAATGATTATATCGATCGAAATTCTTCTTCAAACTGATGTAAAATTTTAAATTTCCCATATTTGTTTTCATTTTGATGTGTATAAGAAGATAACACATTAATGAAATGTGTGGTATACTTATAATGGACAAATAATCATTTTTAATGGTTTAACATCATTTAAAAACATGCTATATGGGGTCAAAACCAACTAAATGACCCTTGAATTCTATGAAATTAGAAGAAAACAATTGTAAAAATACATATTAAATCGTTGACATGAAAAAACATTAATCTATGGTGGCATTGGACTATGATGCCCAGAGACACACTTTTATTAATTTTAAATGCTAAAACATGCATTTAACAACAAGATCCATATTAAACGACCTCGTAATGTGGTCAAATAATATAAATAAAATCCATGTATTGTGTTTTATGTATTAAATAAAAAACATGTCAATTTCAATGTGTTTATTTCCTTGAATGATCAAATAATAAATTTTTTAAGATTTTATGCCCTCTAAAATGATTGTTTTGGGATCAAAACCAACCGAACATCCTTTGAATTCCATGAAATCTGCTGAAAATTAATATGCATTTAATTGTGAAATGATGGAGCTTATTGAATGAAAATAAGAGTATCCATTTTCCCAGGATGATAGGAATCACACTATTCTTGTTTAAAAACACTAAATCTTGTTTTTAATGTCTATGTCTAGATATAATAACCTAATAATGACATGAAATCATCAAAAAACATTCTTTGAATTATTATTGACATGTATGAGTATTTGAAACATCAATCAGATATATGGTGTGTTGGGAATGATTGAATAAGATTTTTCTAAATTCTAAACATCTTATAAAAATGTGTGTTTGTTCAAAACTAATAAAATGACTACTAAATTTCATTAAATCATATGATAACAATATTAATATGATTTTTGAAGTGTTGGAGATGAAAAAACATCAATATTAAGTTTTTTTGAAGGTGATCACAATTTCATGCCAATTATTATAAAACACTAAAATATGAATTTCTTGATCAGAACATTATAAAAAGAACTCATATTTCAGTAAAATTATAGTATGATTGTATATCTATTATTATTAACATGTATGAGTAGATTACATGATAATCGGATATGTAGTGTTCTCAAAATGAAGTGAAATATAATGACAATAACCATACAGTGAATTGTGAAATGGTTGAGAAAGTTGACCATCAATATGATATATCTTTTTCTTGAGATGACTAGAAACACATTTATATTATTAAAAACACAAAATCATGTGTTTAAAATTTATATCGAATGTAAAAAACCTTTAACTTTTGTGAAATCATAGCAAACTCATATTTATTTTATTTGAGTTTTGTCTGAGCAAATGACATGTCAATCGGACATGTAGTGTTCCCAAATGTCCAAATAAATAGTTTTTGAAGAATTTAAGACCATTACAAACATGTGACAAGGGATTAAAAAACGGCATTTTAATGGTGTTAAATTAGATAAAAAAACTATACAATGATTTTTGAAATATTAGAACTAAAAAAAGATCAATATGAGGTGGTGTTTTCTTGAAATGATTATAAACACACTTTTATTATTTTAAAACACCAAAACCTACATTTAATGATCAGATATATATATAAAGATACATTATAATCAAGTTAAATCAAAATAAATCCTTCAATGAATCATTTTTTATGTGTATGAAAGTACGACAAAATAATCAGACATGTGGTGTGCGTGAAATGACCGAAGAAAGAAAATTTAAATTCAAAAATTTTAAAAAAATTGTAATGAAATCACTATTAAATGACCTCAGACTGTTGAACTATGTTTTAATTAAAATATTCTATTTATTTTTAATTATTATATTTTCTTTTATTCTTTTACTACATAATTTTTTAAAAAAAAATTCACACTATGTTCTATTAAATGATTGGTGGAGAATATTGATAGTGATTGTACATTGTTATTTATGGGCATTGGATTTCACATTAAATGGATAAATTTATTGAATATATGAATGATGATAGTTTTTTGTTTATTAATTCTATTACAATTTAATTAGTTAAAAAAATATATTATTTATAGCGAGTGCTATATGACCACCTCATGCTGATCTATAGTGACCGCCAAATGTAATCCTTTATTGGAGATAGCGACAATCCAAAATAATCCTCCATTTGGGAGAAATTATACAGAAACTGTTTGGAAATAGAGACCACTTTTTATTATCACTATAAGTAATATTTCAAGTTGTGTGTTTATCATTATGAGATTTTGTTATGATGTATTATTACTAATAATTATTCTTAACCACATGATGTGTGATGTGATGATTTTATTCTGATTCTTTGAGATATATCTCAGGGATTCCCATTACCATCAACTTGAGGCTCTCCTCGTATCAGCGACATCCACCATTGGTTAAAGGATTCAACAATCCCAAGAGACATATTTGATTCTCCTACGAACTATCCCATCAAGGTGCTACATCTTCTTCAACCCTTGATAAATTCAAGCATGAAAATATCATCTCCCACACACCATGATCGTTTCTATATATTGAAACATGTCATAGAATGTTGGTTCTGGTTCTTGACCTCCCTCCTAGTGAAGTTGTGCACATATATTAAATCAAAAAAATTTATCAATGTTCGTGTAGTGTACTATGTAAATTCCTTGATATATGTGATGAAGGTGTCTTGAGAAAAGTTTTAATGAAAATTGGAATTCTCCATCAATGAAAAATGGATTGGAGATAGTGAAGGATAATAATGTATGGTGTGGTTCTTCATGCATATATAATGTGAAAAATTATATATTCATGAGGGGTGGTTAAAATTTATTTGATCAGAATAGTGGATAGGATTTTCCCATATTAAATTATACTAATTATGTTTCATAGTGGAGATAGAATTTATATATATTTAAAGTGAACCTACTGAATCTATCTGAAATATTTTTTTAAATGTAATATCACAGGATTTATATTTCAATGTATTCTATAAATATATGATCCCATAATATAATCAACTTAATAACAATATAATTATTCTAACAGGTTGGGTTAATAATTATTTATCAAAATGGGTCACACATTTCATGAACCCAGTTCATGTTAGCTCAAATAAAATAAAAAATATTTTCGGAATTAAATTCATGAATGTTTCATATTTTACACACCTTCTGTCATTTACTTCTCCCATTTTCTTTATTCAATTTTTTTTAAGAAATTTGTTGTTTTTTTGTTGAATAATAATTATAATAAGTTATGAAACTAATAATAAAGGATTAATTATGAATATTTAATACTAATTCATAAAAATGATGTAATTAAAAATTTAATTATTAATAATAAGCAATGAAATTAAGAGTAATTAATATATAAATTAATAATAATTAAGAATTCAACTAAATGTAATTAATATTTCAATTAATTATAATTAATATTATAATTAAGAATAATTTTTTATTGTAATAGAAAAATAAATATTATAATTCCTAATAACTAATATTTGAATAAACAATAAGTAATATATAAATTCATAACGTATTTAATAGTAATTAATATTTAAATTTTTAAAAATAAAAAAAATTAATGAAAAGAGGAAGTGCTATATTAAATAATAAAGAAAGAATATGACATTCTTATCTTTATTTAAATATTCTATATAAAAGGATAACAATTCATCCAAATGACTAAAATATAAAATAGCATTTTCAAGAATCCCCATACTCACAATGTTTTTCATTCCTGATTCTTCTCATTGTGGTAATGAAAGGGGTTGATATCATACTAATGAGGTAGATAATAATGTTTTCATATGAATGGTGAAGATAAATTCTAATCTTTGATTTTCACAAACTATTTTTTGAAGGCTTTTTAAATATAAATCATTGTAATCCATGATGGGTTATTTGTTCAATGCTACATTTAACATCTTTTGACATGACCATAAAATTAGAAAAATTTGAGATTGGGAAGTTTCATTCAATGATGAGATAACCCCATGAGATTCTAATAAATACACTAATAGCTTATTTTATAGGATTAAATCTGATGTCTTATGGATCTTGAGACCATTGTGAAGCCACCTCTTGGTAATCAGCATCCAATTTCATTTTTGGATGGTGAAAATTTTCACCAAAAAAAATATCTTCAAGAGATCTAAGGACAATATTGAGGGTTGAGATGAGAAGTATGTGATGACCTGGCCCACTATGGCCCACCTGGCTGGTAGAATTCTAGGTATCCATAACACTAAGCCCATCTCCCATTGTCTAGGGGTTGGAAAAAATCTTTGAGAAGTCATAACTAAATTAAAAGGCATTTACCTTATTTACATATATACACACAGACCAAACCAACTCTATAAAGATGTGTAGAGAAATAATAGAAAATGAAAGTTAAATGTAGAGATAATAAACCATACAAGTAACAACCTCTAGGGAATAAAATAGAGTATGATAGGGTAATCAGAAATGTAAATGGGAAAAATACACACCCAACTAGAAAGGTTTTCCCAAACTCATAATAACTGATGATAATTAATCATAAGAGAGCCCATCTCCTGATATCCAATCTATAACCATCATGCACTATCAATTCACCCATGTATCCCTAAGCTCCACTGATTTCTCCATTGATCCTTATATCATTTGTATAAGACATGACATGTGTGTGTAAATCCCATGTTGGGTTGAGTATAAAAATACACTATAGGATGCCTAGAGAATCCAAAGTGAGATAGATATAGAGATATGATAAAGGTTTTATCGACAAATAAAAGAAACCCAATAGGCATATGAATATACATATATATATATACGCTCGCAAAATAAACCAAGATGAGAGGGAAAGTGGATCTTTATCTCATAGCCTAGGCCAAGTCGATGAATCTACCATCAGCTCTAAAGAGGGTTCATCTCGAATTCCCAACATCTTGTGTATCTATATACACTACCGTGTAGAGGACCCAAACCTTGACATTATGCTACACAATCAAGGGATTATAATATCCAAGAATAGGAACCACTTAATAGTATGATAAGGGGGTTCCAAATAGTAGATAGATAGAGGGGGTTTTCCCTAGTGAGTCAGGAGGGGTTCCACTCAGATGGTAGAGGACTCAGTTCCTACTATGTTAGGGGATCCACACAGAAGGTAGAGGACCCCTAGCCTAGTGCATCAGGTGGTTCCTCTTAGAAGTCATATTACCAACACTCTAGCATGTCAGTGGGGTTTCACTCAGAATGTAGATTACCCACCCACCAGTGTGATAGGGGTGCCACTTAGAAGGTTGAGGACCCACTCTTTAGTGCATCAGGTGATGTCACTTAGAAGGTATAGGACCCACTCCCATGTGTGTTTGGGAGACCACTCAAAAGGTATAGGAATCATGACGTAGTGTTTCAAGGGGTAATACTTAAACTGCAGAAAGGAGTACAAGGGACCCACACCCTATGGTGATAGGGGGGTTCCAATCCCAACCTCTCTCTAATTATTCTACTCGACCACTACAATTGTCAGGTGTCACCTAAAGAAGCATCAAGCTCAGAACATTTATCTTTACATCTAAAAACCCCGTACGAAGTCTAGAATGACCATATACACGAAAAAACACTCAATACTGGCTACTCATATGCTAAAATATGAATCTAGATAAAGAATATGTAATTGGATGTGGTTTCTCATAGAGGTACATGGCATGTATATGGGCCACAGAGTGTTTGGTCCCACTCCTCTATCTAGCCATTTTCACCTCTGGATTCACCTCAGAGTTCACGTAACCATACATGACATGTAATGGGGGAACACTATGTTTTTTTAACAAAATGGGGCCAAGCCATGTGATCCTGTCCATGCTCATGTTCGTCGGGTCATTCTCGTGTACTTGATCATGTACATAGTTGTGCTAGGGCACCAATAGATGCATGTGTACTCCCAATGTACATTGTGTGTCCTTGAGCACATGCTCCAAGTCATGTTCTACGAGAACACGACCTGGATTCCCAAGGAAGGTCTCATGGTGTGTGGCCTATTTGTACAGTGTGTGATCATTAACTTTCCCCAGACCCTAGATGTCACAGCTATGTGGGGATACACGGAATGTGTTCTTTGATTGTACGTTGTGTAGATTAGTATTTCATAGAATCTCTAGATTTCCACACAGTTTCTAGGAATTCACTCATCACTATGAATCTCTCTATTTTTCCACCCATCATCAAATGTGAATTTATGTGATTGTTTTTTCCCAGCCACTGATGGCTGGAAATTGAACTATGATCTCCTGCAACATTTCAGCATGTAGTTTGGATGCCTCTAATAGCCTGACATCATCCTAGATCAATTATCCATGTAAATAATAACCCATATAACATAATTAATCTTTATTCTTCCTCAAATCATCATCCCAATCACCATTCATTGATATTATATGATTCGGGGGGTTGATAACACTCCAAACTAACCCAACAGTGTCGAACCGTGAACCAGTAGTGAAATGGAGAATAATGTGAAGAACGATGGTGGAAAATAAAAATAAAAAACAGTGATAAACATCATTCACCAATAGTTATTAGTCAAATATTTTAAATTAGGGATTATAGGGTTATATCATGTCATGAGAATTATATATTGAATAAAACAATTAATTTCTGAAAGAACTCATGCGAAGGGTGGGAATACATTGATAAAAAAACATATAATAAAATATCAATGGTCAATCATTTAATCAAGGTAAGATACCATAATTGATGATACTTATCAAGATTATGGATTTATTATTGATTAATAATGTTTTATCTAGTGATGAAGATGATTTTTTCATCTACTACTAATCGATCAAACTCGATCTAATCAATGATCTTTGTCCAATGTAGATTCTACATCAAAGGTCATCTGATCTTCTCTTAATTATCATAGGGTTTATATAGATAACAATATATAATTTTTATAAAATAGTATTTTAAGATTATTTTTATTTTATTTTTTAATGAAAAAAACGAAATTATTTATTTATTTTAGTTAAATGAACCTGCCAACGTCTTCTACAACTGGACGTCTGGTGCCGACCAACTTTAGGTCATGCCTAGGGTAAATAATGCAATCCATATTTATCCATGGTCTCAAATTTCTAATATGATACTCCATTTTGGATATATTCAATTTTTCAAAAATCCATAAGATCATGATATTAATATATTTATTATCTTTAAAATATCAATTCAATGTTCATTATGCCACTGAATCTTGCATCGTCATAATCACTAGATTCGAAAATATTCCAAGATATGCTTCAAAGTAATATAAAAACTTAGTCTCTCTACATTATTCTTATAATCCTCTAAAATAAAAATCTAAAAAAATGATGGATATACCTATTTTAAATATGACTCTTCCACTCCCAGGATATCCCCTACATTATCCCATGCTTCATGAGCACATAATCTAAGGGGATGGTCTACCCATAAGGGATCCTCTTTTTCCAATCCTTGATCTCCACCAAGAGTCACATTAAAGTGGATTTATCCTCAAACACCAGCTCTCAGTAGTCAAAAAAATATGTAAGATCATTCATGTATCTCTTAAAATAGAGTTATTGTTGGTGTCCTTGGAAAAACTAATTTGTATTTAATTACTTTTATATTTTATGTATTGAATATTAATTAAACATCTCATTACATAGTGCACATTTTTCTGCATGGATTCAATATAATAATGTCCTAGATTATTTGTTTCATTAATAAGGTTATAGCTCTTCCCCCCTATGATGAGAACCTTGATGAGATATGAAAATATTATTAATATAGTTTTTTTGGTTGGAGAACATATTATGAATAGAATCATAGTACTAATATTTTCTGGTGTGAGTACATATAAGTGGATGAGACTTCTTCTCATGAATTTCAAGCCGGGTAATCTCCAATTAGGAAGATTATGAGAATAGACCCTCCAATAGTAATTTTTCATGCATTGGTGTCATTAGATATTCCTATATATGAGCATATGTAATAGTCCTTATACTTTATGATTAATATTAATACATTTTGGGACTGAAACAATTATATTTAAAAACAAAAACCTTCACATAATATGTTGGTAGGAAGTAGGGTACATTGGGTGTGTCATGATTTAAATGTCATGAATGGATAATTTGAATAAGGATTTTTCTTTTGCATCATTATGGGAGTTGAAATCAAGGCCCTTTGATTTTAATATAATCATCACCTAAATTCCATGACAATGGTGAAAAGACATTTTTATTTTAAATAGTAAAAATAATACGTATTGAGAAAATAGATTAATGAAACTATCATGAAACCTTCTCGTTGAGATATTATTCTAGTGGGATTATATTAAAAAGTGACCATTCATATGTGGTTTTCATTGTTGCAACATTATCTTCTTTATCTTGGGTGTATTTACCTATTTCAAGATGGTAATCTTTGACTTTAAGAAATCCTTCTTAATTAAAACCCAAAACAAACCTATAAGTGCACACACTAAGTATTTTAATTGATGTTTATTAAATTCTATTTGAATTTAATTATATGAATAAATATTATTGTTGGTTAGAGTGGACACTCAAGAGGGGGGGTGAAATGAGTTTCAATTAAAATTTCTATTAAAATATTTTCTATTTAAAATCCCCTGATTTATAAAATAAGTTAAACTGTAGTCAATTTATATAGATTGTAAATTTTCACATAGCTTCTCCAAGATTGATTAGTTCTAAGTTAGTTTAACCACAAGATCAAACTATCTTTTGAAACTAATCTACTAATTTACAATAACTGTAAACACATGCTAATTTAACTATCAAAGTAGCTTTAAAATAGTTTTTTATTTCAAAGTAATAGCAGCGGAATAAATAATATTTATGTAGTATACTTTGATCTTAAATTATAGATGCACAGCAGATATAACAAGAGGATCAGTCTCAAGATGAGACTTAGTCCTCTCAAATTTATATAAATTTGATCCACACCCTGGAACGGGGTTAACACCAGTTTACAAAACTGTCCAGGCCACACAGGGACCTCCACCATTGTTCTATGTGGGATACAAAGAAAATACCAGGCCACACAAGGACCTCTTCAACAGTCGATGGGGGTAAACAAGAGTTAAGAGATTTGGAGTGAGGATTTGATATCCTCCAATTCAGTACAGGAGACAGTGTGTGTATAAGAAATTCAAGTACACCACACTGCTCGAATGTTAATAAATAAATCATTTAGAGAAGATAGATGAGAGTTTAAAAAGCCTTAGTGATTATCAATGTGGCTCTGGACTTGATGGATTCAACAGGAAAGCTTCTGAGTCCTTCTCTGATTTTTCAGTTGAAAAACAGAGTGTCATAGTCAGCTTGTCTTCTTCAGGAGTGAGAATGATCTCTCTATTCGATGTGTGTTCTTTAGAGGTGTTGGATTGCATTCATGAGATTTATTTGAAAGACTTGGAATCTCCTTATTGTTCATAATTGTTCTTCTTATTCAGTACAATGCACTCGATTGTATGTAAGTTCTTCTTTTTGTATATTCACACTTGCACACTGCTTGCACGTGTACTGCATCTTAATCTTCCTTATATTCGACTAGTTCTGGAAGTAGAAGTTATTAAATTTTCATAGGTACGAGATACGGTTTCCAGACATGCCAACAACTATCATTAAATAACATTAATTGAATTAAAAACATCAAATATGACCGTTATCTTTATTTAAATAATATTGACAAAAAGTTAAGAAACTGTGTCACAGTGATTATGTAAACGGTGTCCTCATCACGGGATGTGGCTCACGGTATGAGATTCATGGTATGTGCTTCAAGGTATGTCCATGTCATGGTGTCAAGTTCAAGGTGAGTCCTTCACGGTGTCTGGGTCACGGTGAGTCCTTCACGGTGTCTGGTCACGGTGAGTCCTTCACGTTGTCTGGTCACAGTGAGTCCTTCAGGGTGTCTAGTCACGGTGAGTCCTTCACGGTGTCTGGTCACGGTGAGTCCTTCATAGTGTCTGGTCACGGTGAGTGCTTCATAGTGTCTCCATACTTAGACAAATATTTGTATTTGGACATATACAGTAATATGCAGAATATGGATTATGTATAATTATTAGAGAGTAAAAGAGCTTGAATCATAAATATAAAGGTGTGATAATATATGTGAGATTTATGATCATGCATAAGACTTTCAAATAATAAAGAAAGTAATCAACATCCATAAGATTTGATAGTATTAAAACATGATGTGTAGTTATTATTGAGATTCAATAGAATTAGTAAGATATGAAATAAATATTGAGATTAATTAACACTAATAGGATTCGCGATCATTAAAACATGATTAACACATGAGGAGTCCAACAATCACCCCCTTCTTAATGATCACAAATTAGATATAGTCAGAATATACGTGAAATGTAATATAAAAGAAACTAGCATATTAGAATAGAAAAAAATCATTATAGTACTGATACTTGTCATTTCTCTCCCCCATTTATACTTGGAGTTTTCTCCCCCTTTTGAGATTATCAAAAAGTAGAGAAAATGAAATGAAACACTGCATTTGGAATTAAAAAGGGTTCAAAATAGAACATACAGGAGAAGTACAAATAGTAACCAAGTCCAATGCTCTATCACTGTTCTAAACCACTTTTTTCAAATAGGATCGATCAAAGCCACTGAAGGCACTCTGAGGTTCTTACTTAATTATGGATCTCAGCATAGAATCATCCAAAGTGGGTGTGGAGGGCTGACCAGAAGTAGGTGAAGCTTTGACAGCTTCATTTAGAACTTTGAGCTGTTTCAGAAATTTTTGCAGGCATCCAGTGTATTCATCTGTAAGCTTATTCATATTTTCCACAAGCTCTCTCATGAGTTCCAGTATCTTGGTGTGTCTTTTTCCAATCTTCTCATCAAAACAATGTAGGTATGGATGAAGCTGAGACACAATCTACCTAGCAAGGAGGGAATCATATGGCTCAGGAGAAGCAGCAACAGGTGCAGGTGCAGAAACAGCAGTAGGCTCTGATCTCAACGATAACTCATTCTGTAAACATGCTACCATAATTTTCAGATTTGCAACATCAGCACTCAGCAGATTATTCTATACTCTCACTTCTTGAATTTCTCGGATCATCTTTGGTTGAATATGAAAGATAATATTTTCCAAGAGAATTTATGCATCTTTTTTACTTAACTATGTCACTGGACGAGGTTGAGTGGAGGCAATTTTTTCAACTCCAGCTAACAAAGTCTCTCCAAAAATTTTCAGATCATCTTGGGTCCCAAAGAAGTGATGCTCAGGTAAGGGTGCAGGTAAAGGTAGTGGTTTAGATTCTGGTTGAGGTTTAGAGTCATCTTTAGACTCAGATTCTGATTCAGATTGAGGTTGGGGCTCTCGTTCCGGTAATGGTTCCAGATGACCTAAAGACTTCAGTTGAAACAGAGAAGAAAGATCTATTCCAGTTGCAGTCACTTTTTGTGACTCATTCACATCATAAAATCTTGGGAATTCATACCGAGTGTACACAAAATTTGTGACAGAAGGTTGAGAAGCTTCAGCAGATCTAGCTTCCACAATATCAAGGTTTTGTGGTTCCCCCCCCCCCTCAACTTGTGCTTCCTTTAAAGATTCTTGAGGCTCATGAACATAGAAAAGATCCTCAGGATCATCCCTAATCTCTTCAGAAAACTATTTCCTTGCCAGCTGAAAGGCAATTTCCATCCTCTCTTCAGCAGAGGGAATAATCTCAGGAACCGACTGTTCCACTGGTTGAGCTTCCAGACTTGCTTCTTTCTCAATAGAAAGATCCTCTTCAACATGATTTTCCTCTATGGTTGCTTGCTGTTCTAAATCAGGAAAAACCAATTTCCTTACAGCATTAGGATGATCTTATGGATTTACATCCGCACTAGAAGAAGAAGCTTACTCTTCTCTCAAACTAACACCACCTTCCTCTCCTTGAGGTATTTCAACAGGGATAACAGCAAGGACATCAGTCCTTTCTTTTTTAACAAGACCTGTTTCCATTAGAGGTCTTCTAGCTTATTCTCTAGGAGATACTTCAGCTGTTAATTACTCCTCTTCTTCTTCATCTGAATACTCAACCACTTCATGTGGTTCCAAACCATGATCAGATAGATTTTTAAGCCTTCTTGGATAGTCAACAGGATTAAACTTTTTATACACTTGATCGTTATCCTCAACCCACTACTTCTTCCAGGGGTTCCAGTTAATATTCATCCTTCTGATGATAGGCATGGATAGGCAGTAATCAAGGTCCTCTAACTTTTCTTCATTTGGTCCAACCCTCCCTTTTGCAACTAACATAGCTGAGATCATCCATGAGTAAAACAAGGAGGTGGATTTGGAAGTGACTTTGATCAGCTCACAAATATGGTTGATAATATGTTTACAATGATTGATCTTATGGCCATTCTTCAACTGGTGGATCAGGAAAACATTCTGATACTTCATCACAGAAAAGTCTCATTTTCTAGGACTAATCAAATTCTGATCAAACTTGAACAGAATTCTAGTCTCCGTATCTAATTTAGCAGCTATGGCCCTTCGCTTGGTGCCATTTCCTATCAGGATCTCCAAAGAATTCTCTTGGTCAATGATATCAGTTGTTGGAGGAGGGTCTCTCTGGTAATATTCACAAACTCCTTCATGTGGAATTATTAGGCATGAAGCCCACAACCTTGAAGAGAAAGAGCACTTTTGACCATTTATCCAGCTTTTCACCATAAAGCTTTCTCCAAACTCAAAGGAGAACTTCACATACTGATAGAATTGAGATACCAGTCTCGGGTTAATCGGTCTATTCTGTCCAGTGAACCATTCAAGCCATCCTTCTTCTCTTAAAACTTTCAAAACTAAATATCTGATAGACAACAACCACTCTGGGCAAACCTCCTTTTCATGTACAACTGTACGACTTACCAGGTTTGGGTTTAGAGGTCATTCAGGAGCTATCCTCGGTATCCTCTTCTGTATCATAGAGAGGCGTTCTCAGACGAAAGTTAGGATGGACGCTTCATCCTTGGTAGTCACAGAAGGTTTAGGTGAGATGGAAGAGAAGGTTCAGGAGAGAGTTCGGGTAACGAATCGAATGAAACCCTTATGTTTTATCATTTTGGAATGTAAAACGACATAAAATCAAAAATGCTGGAAAACAAATAGCAGTGAAATAAAAATTACGGTGATACGGGTTAAAATAAGAATATAAATAACTCTTCGTGGTGAGACCGTGAATAGGCATTACAGTGAGATGAAAAACAGTCTTCACGGTGAGATAGTTGGTAGTCGTCACGGTGAGACAATGAGCATTCTGTATAGTCACGGTGAGACAGTGAGTTGACAGACCGTGAGCATAGAATAGTAACTTAGAAACAGTGAGTATGAAACCGTAAAGTAAAGTACATTAAAGTATTAAACATTAAGATTAGTAAGATATTAATTTATGATTAATCATACCAAGATCATGTATGATGTAGTCTAATCTTTCTTAATTTAATGGTTTAGTGAATATATCAAAAAGTTGATATTCAGTACCAATGAATTCCAAAGTGATATCTCCTTTTTGATAATGATCCCTCAAAAAGTGATGTCTTATATCAATATGTTTTATTCTAGAATGAGAAGAAGGATTATTATAAATTTTAATAGCACTTGTGTTGTCACAATTTATCGGGACATGTCTGAATTGATATCCATAGTCTAGTAATGTGTGTTTCATCCATAAAATTTGTGCACAACAACTGCCAGCAGCTATGTATTAAGCTTCTGCGGTAGATAATGCAACCGAATGTTGGTTCTTACTACACCGTGATACTAGTGACTTGCCTAAAAGGTAACATGTTCCAGAGGTGCTTTTTCTATCTAACTTACATCCAGAAACATCAGCATTAGAATAACTAACTAAATCAAATGATTGACCATTGGGATAGAACAGTCCTAAATTGGGAGTATGCTTGAGGTATTTGAAAATTCTCTTTACCGAATTTAAATGTGACTCTTTAGGGTTTGCTTGAAAATGAGCACACATACACACACTAAACATAATATCAGGATGAGAAGAAGTAAGGTAGAGTAGACTTCCAATCATTCCTCTAAAAGTGGTTTGATCAACGGATTTACCATTTTCATCAAGATCCATCTTACAGGGGGTACTCAGGGAAGTGTCACTACCTTTTGTGCTATCCAATCCAAAACGTTTTAAAATATCTCTAGTATATTTACATTAAGTTAAAATACTTCCATCATCATTTTTAATGATTTGTAATCCATGAAAAAATTTGAGTTCACCAATTAAACTTATTTCAAATTCATTTTTCATCATTTTAGAAAAATCAGTACATAATGTAGTTTTTGAAGATTAAAAATAATATCATATACATAAATATCTACAACTAAAACATCTTTTGAAATTCATTTTATAAATAGAGTAGGATCATCTATTCCTTTTGAAAAACCTTTGGAAATTAGAAAAGTACTTAATCTCTCATACCAAGGCCTTGGAGATTGCTTTAAACCATATAAAGATTTTGATAATTTGAAAATATAATTTGGAAAATGAGGGTTTGACAAACTAGGTGGTTGTTCAACAAAAAAATCCTCAACAATATATCCATTCATGAATGCATTCTTGACATCCATTTGATATAGTTTGAAATTTAGATGTGCAGCATAAGCAAGTAAAATCCTAATGGATTCTAATTTGGCTACAGGAGATAAAATCCCCTCATAGTCAATACCTTCTTCTTGACTATAGCCTTGTGCAACTAGCCTAGCTTTATTTCTAACTATGTTTCCAGATTCATCTACTTTATTTCTAAAAACCCATTTTGTGCTTATTGTGAAAGTGTCCTTAGGTCTTTCAACAAGATTCCAAACTTTATTTCTTCCAAAATGATTGTGTTCTTCATGCATAGAAATTACCCAAAATACATCATTAATAGAATCATCAATGTTTTTAGGTTCAAGCTGTGACAAGAAGGATTGATGTTCAACCTGATCTCTAAGAGAAGCTCTAGTCTGTGTCCCTCTATCATGATTTCCTACAACAGCATATAAAGAATGATTCTTTAGAATTCTAGTTGATACAGTATAGGAAGGACTGTTTATTTTAGGTTCTTCTCTAGGTTTGGGTTCATATGAGGTAGATTCTAGAATAAGTCCAGAACTAGTTGTCTTTATAGAAGGTTCATTGATTTTATCATTAAGGTCTAGAATAGATAAATCATCTTCAAGATTTTCAAGAGAGGTTTTAGGTACATGTGGATTATTTTCATCAAACTTGATGTGAATAGATTCTTTAACAGACTTGGTTCTTTTGTTGAAAACTCTATATGCCTTGATGGTTGAAGAATATCCTAAAAATATTCATTCATCACTCTTAGAAGCAAACTTATCAAGATTATATTTTGTATTAAGAATGAAAATTTGCAGCCAAAGACTCTAAAGTAACTAACTTTAGGTTTTCTATTGTTCCACAACTCATATGGAGTTTTTATAAGACCAGGTCTAATTAAGACCTTATTAATAATATAACAATCTGTATTCACAACTTCATCCCAAAAGTAAATAGGAAGTTCATATTAATTAAGCATAGTTATAGCAATTTCATGCAGGGTTCTATTTCTTCTTTCTACTACACCATTCTGCTGAGGTGTCCTAGGAGCAGAAATGTTATGACTATAGCCATTGTGTGAGCAATAGGATTCAAATTCATGATTTTCAAACTCATGGCCATGATCACTTCTTAGAGTTTTAATCTTAAGTCCACTAAGAGTTTCTACAGATTTGGAGTATTTAACAATGTAAGAATAAGCTTCACTTTTGTGAGATAAGAAGTATACCCATGTATATCTGGAGAAGTCATCTACTATGACATAGACATAGTGCTTCACATTTAAGCTAGAAACTCTAGATGGTCCAAACAAATCCATGTGAACCAACTTGAGAGGTTGAGAAGTTGAAACTTCTTTCATTGATTTAAAAGAAACCTTATGTTGCTTTCCCTTTTGACAGGGATTACAAACTTGGTCATTAGAAAACTCAAGTTTAGTTAGGTCTCTAACTAAGTTTTTCCTAGTTAGTTATCTAAGTGAGTGTATATTGTAGTGTCCTAATCTTCTGTGCCATAACCAATATTCCTTTTGAAAAGCATTTAAATGGGTAACATTTTGCATGGATAAAGAATTTAAATCAACTGCATAAATATTTTCATTTCTTAAAGAAGAAAAGACTAAAAAAAATTTAGAATTAAAAACATTACAAGAATCATTTTCAAACTTCACAGTAAATCCTTCATCACATAATTGAGAAATACATAGCAGATTATATTTAAGTCCAACAAAAAATAAAACTTTAGAAATTAAAACTGAATTAGTGTTACCAATTTAGTCTAGGATAATGATATTTCATTTAGAATAACCACCAAAGTTGACATGACCTCCATAAACCATTATTAAACTCTTGAAGCATGAGTAATCCCCAGACACATGTCTTGAACATCCACTGTCCAAATACCATGCCTTCTTGTTGGAACTCTTCAAGTAGGGTTCCTATAAAATAGATTTAGATAGGAAATGATTTTGGTACCCAGATCTTCTTGGGTCCAGAGAGGTTAGCAATCAAAGCTTTCAGTACCCAATAATGCCTTATGGGTCTCATATAATTTACAGAATCAAAAGATTGTGAAAGATAAACTCTATTTGATTTATAACCATGTGAATAACTAGTTGAAGCATATGAATGTCCAGAGCTAGAACTAGCAGTATTCTGTCAAGATTTAGGAATAAATCTATTCTCAGTAATCTGTCTCTGTCCAGGTTTGTAGCCTATTCCAGCAGTTTATTTTGGTGAAACTTTCTTTCCTAGCATTTGGGATAGTGTATCCTTTCAGTTTGTGAAGTTATCTAGGTATTTTCTAAGTTGCTCATTTGAGATTTTCAATTCAGTATTCTCCTTTAACAGTTGAGAATTTATCTATTTTTCAATAGTAAGTTCGGTTTTAACAATAGAAGTGAGAGGATTCTGTTTCTTTAATGATTTGTATTTATCGTTAAGTTCATTGCGTGTCTCTTCTAGCATATTACAATATTAAAATAATTCCTCACTACTCATGCTTTCAGAATCAGAATTAGATTCTGCATCATCTCCAGAATAATAAGAATTTAAAACAGGAGTATCTAAGGTTACCCCAGATGTGTTTTTCCTGAAACACATGTTGGCATGATTCTTTTCAGAATCAGACATTTCAGATTCACTTGTGCTATCTTCAGAAGCACTCCAGATAGCCTTCACAGCTTTTTTGTACATACTATCATTGTAATCATATTTATTCTTGAATTTTAGCTTTGGGAGGTCTGCTTTAATGTTTCTTTCTTTTTTCAATCATAGAAATCAACTTCATCACTTTTATCTGGCTTTTTTCAATACTTCTCCCGATGTCCCTTATTATCATACTTTCCTTTGTAATTTGATTTTCTGAAAAATTTCTTCTTCCTATAATACTTCTTAAACCTAATGGCTATCTGAGCCATTTTAGCATCACTATCAGAGTCTGAATTTTCATTGGTTTAACTTTCAGTAGGTATTTGAGCATTATCTTTGTCCTTTGTCCTTGAAGGAGTAGTCTTGAAAGCCACTGATTTCCTCTTCGGTTCATCATCTTCATATTTATTCACCTTGAGTTCTTCCTCATACATCATAAGAATACCAATGAGTTCATTGATAGGTAGAGAAGCAATGTCACATGACTCTCTGATTGAAACAGATGTGCCTCTCCATTGACCTCGTAAACATTTCAAGATTCTCATAATTTGTTCCTTTGCTGGAACAACCTTACCAAGTGAATTCATTGTATTAAATATCTCATTAAACATGATATACATATCAGAAATAGGTTCATCAGTCTTCATATTAAAATTATCATATTTAATAGTATAATTATTTAATCTCATTTCTTGAACATTGGTTGTTCCTTCATGAGAAACACCCAAGTATCCCAAATTTTAAAAGCAGTTTTTCAAGCAGAAATTCTGTTAAATTCTTAATCTCCTAAAGCATTGTACATGGCATTCATAGCTTTACAATTATTATTGAAATAAATCTTTGTAGGTTAATCCCAATGGATCTAAAAGTAGTGGGAATATTATATTCTAATTCTATGGCAGTCCAAATATCAAAACCCATGCTTTCTAAAAGAATTTTCATTTTTAGCTTTCATTGAGCATAGTTTGTACCATTGAAGAAAAGTGGCATGTTAGTAGCAACACATTCTAGTATATTATCCATAACTAGATTTTAGAAAGATAATTTAAAGAGGTAATAATTTAGAAATAACAAAAATTTTAAGAACATTAAAATACAACTAAAATCGCAGTTGAAAAAACAGACAATTTCAAAAATCATTTAATCCATTGATACCAAATGTTGGTCGGAGTGGACACTCAAGAGGGGGGGTGAATTGAGTTCAAATTAAAATTTCTGTTAAAATATTTTCTATTTAAAATCTCCCGATTTATAAAATAAGTTAAACTGTAGTGGATTTATACAGATTGTAAATGTTCACTTAGATTCTCCAGGATTGATTAGGTCTTAGTTAGTTTAACCACTAGATCAAACTAAATTTTGAAACTAATCTACCGATTTACAATAAGTGTAAACACTTTCTAATTTAACTATCAAAATAGCTTTAAAATGGTTTTTTATTTCAAAGTAATAGAAGCAGAATAAATATGATTTATGTAGTATACTTTGAACAAAAATTATAGATGCACAATAGATATAACAAGAGGTTCAGTCTCAAGCCGAGATTGAGTCGTCTCAAATTTATATAAATTTGATCCACACCCTGGATCGGGGTTAACAATAGTTTACAAAACTGTCCAGGACACACAGGGACCTCCACCACTATTCTACATGGGAAACAAAGCGAAGTCTAGGCCACACAAATACCTCTTCCACATTTGACGTGGGTAAACAAGAGTTAATAGATTTTGAGTAAGGATTTGATATCCTCCAATTTAGTATAGGAGACAGTGTGTGTATAAGAAATGCAGAGTACACCACACTAATCGAATGTTAATAAATAAATCATGTAGAGAACATAGATTAGAGTTTATAAAGCTCTAGTGATTATCAATGCAGCTCTGGACTCATTGGATTCAGCAGGAAAGCATCTGAGTCCTTCTCTGATTTTTCTATTGAAAAATAGAGCGTCGTAGTCAGTTTGTCTTCTTCAGGAGTGAGAATGATCTCTTGATTTGACATGCGTTCTTCAGAGGTGTTGGATTGCATTCATAAGAGGTCCTTGAAAGACTTGCAATCTCCTTTTTGTTCAGGATTTTTTTGCTTCTTTAGTACTGTGCACTCGGGTGTTTGTAAATTCTTCTTGTTGTATATTCACATTTGCACACCGCTTGCACGTGTATTTCAACTTAATATTCCTTATATTCCATAAGTTCTAGCAGTAGGAGTGATTCACTTTTCATAGGTATGAGATATGGGTTCCTGACATGCCAACAACTATTATTAAATAACATTAATTTCATTAAAAACATCAAATATGACCGTTAACATTATTTAAATAATATTGACAAAAAGTTAAGAAATGGTGTCACAATGATTATGTAAACGATGTCTTCTTCATGGTATGTGGCTCACAGTATGAGCTTCACGGTATGTGCTTCACGGTATGTCCATGTAACGGTGTCTAGTTCAATGTGAGTCCTTCACAGTGTCTGGGTCACGGTGAGTCCTTTACAGTGTCTGGTCACGGTGAGTCCTTCACGGTGTCTGGTCACGGTGAGTCCTTCACGGTTTCTGGTCACTGTGAGTCCTTCACGCTGTCTGGTCATGGTGAGTCCTTCACGGTGTCTGGTCATGGTGATTCCTTCACGGTGTCTCCATACTTAGACAAATATCTGTATTTGGACATAGACAGTAATATGAGGAATATGGATTATGTTTAATTATTAGAGAGTAAAAGAGGTTGAATCATAAATATAAAGGTGTGATAATATATGTGAGATTTATGATCATGCATAAGACTTGTAAATAATAAAGAGATTAATTATCAACCATAAGATTTGTTAGTATTAAAACATGATGTGTAGTTATTATTGAGATTGAAGAGCATTAGCAAGATGTGAAATGAAGATTGAGATTAATTAACAGAAAACGTATTTGTGATCATTAAAACATGATTAACACTTCAGGAGTCCAGCAATTATTATCAATGATGATGACTAATTTTATTCAAGTAATATTGATCACAAAAATTAAACAATCCTTAATTAATCTACATGTAGATATAAATATATTCATTTATTTTGATGAATATTTAGTAAATATTTAATATCTGGTATGTGAATGAAATATTTATTTATAAATAAAATATTTATTTGGGTATTCAATAATTACCGAGGAGTTTGAACAGACCAAGACCACGTCTAGGGATAAAAAAATTATTTAAAATTTGGTAAATTTTATTTATCAATTTTTGCAAGTAGGTGCACCATAATATATTATTATTATTATCATTATTTGCAATGGGTTTTATTAAAAGTTTTAAATTTTGTTTAATGGTCTCTATGAAATTAAATAATATTATAACATAAACCCTAACACTATAAACAATTGGTATGTATATTGTGCATTGCACCCAAAAATGAGAATAGATCTTTATTGGGCACAACAAATTCTCCCCTGAATCCTCCTTCTCTCCCCTATCAATAAAGGTAAACATAGGAGATATTTATTTAAGAATAATGAATGAGTGATCAAGAACAAAAAATATAAGAATTATTCTCTGCGCTAGAATGTGGAGATCAGGTGGTGTTTCTTGGAGATCATTGGAGCATGGGTCGATCACTACTAGAGGGATTCTATCCATCAATACATATTGTGCAATAATGGAAATATTAAAGGTTCTTTTCTGAATATGAAAATTTGTCAACACAGAATTTTTATAAGACCAGGTATGTATTTATTCAAATATTAAATAAATTAATTATAAATTTGACATGCATGATCCTCACTCACAGATTAAGAAAAAGATTACTACAAATAAATTATATATAACTCACCACCACATGCTTCCACTAAACCCTGAATTAAAAAATTGTATCATATTGTTCATGTTTAAATTTATAGTTATTTTTTTTATTGTTTATCAATGTGAAATAGTGGGGATATTTTCATTTCCTATTATTCATTCATTAAGTCCTCTTTGAATGAAAATGATTCTAAATATTAATCATAACCATTATAGTGTTTTCATTTTTTTAAAGGTTTCATATTATATGAAGAATAACCAAGGTTTCCATCAATAAACATCCAATATTTGGCCAGAAATATGGGTTAAATGGCGTTTACTTGGAAGTTCATATTGTTCACCCGAGTGCACAACATATGGATGTACTGAGGGATAAAAATGCACCACGCAATAATTACACATGATGTATTCCTCATGTTGACCAGATAGAGTGGTACACATGTAGTTGTATTACCTTTTTGGTTTCATTATACACCTCATGTAGTCTATATGGGTTAGTGTAAAAAAATTTCATAATTTTTGCGATCATTATACCCGTTCAATACTACATGAGACATAAAATCTAGAAAATTTATGATACACACGACATATATGTAGTGTGCATTGCCTTTTGTTCATAAATTCCAACATCTAAATAATGCTCTGAGCAGATTGAAAAGAAAAGAAAACACATGGAATGATGTGATACACAATGTGTTTCTAGCTTGTACATGTTGTTTTTTCCTCTGAGACACAGGCTAAAGACATAGGAGTGTATCCAGGACACACAGAAAGTGGAACACAGAGAGCATTTCTTTTTAGTACAGGTCATGTAGTCTGGTTGAGGTACACACCACAAACCTAGGTGTTTGACCTAGATATATAGAAACTGAGATACACAATGTATATATGGATTTACATGCCATATACCCTCCCATTAATAAATATAATTAAAAAATACATAAAATTAATAAAATTACAACAATAAAACGTTGTTTTATTGACTAGAACACCATTATGTGTTTAAATCTTTAATAAACGATTGCAAAAATTATAAATCTAAAATAAATTACTATAAAAAATATGTAATTTTTTGTTCTAATATTTATTTCCCATGAATTACATAAATTATGGGAATATCAAATTATGCTCAAATGAACATTAAGATAAAATGATTTTTATTAAACCATTAATTAATTAAATCATGTTAATCTTAATAATAATGAAAAAATAAGCAAATGAATGCAAGATAGTTACTTTGGTGTATTCATTGCATATATTAATGTTCGTGATCTTGAAAAATACTTTTGTATGTGTTTCACATTTTAGATTAATTTATTTCATGAGTTTGAAATTATTTAATATTAAATTAAATGATGGTCTATGAGTCACCTCTCCCTCCATTATTATGTCAGATTTGTGTGTATATGGTTATTTCTGTATGTCCATATAACCAATACATTGGTTCCCCTATCCTTCACACGAGTTATAAATACATGTAAGCAATGGAGTTTTCTAAGGTGGGTAGAGACAGTTCAAGATGCAACCATAATTATGTCAACCCAAGTATTACATAGGTGGATATGTTGAATGTTGTAACTTGTGAAAATACTGATAATAGGATTTATTAACCATAGTTCAATGGTTGATTTATTGTCCAATCATTAAACCAACCCTTAGATAATTCTCATTAATGGGTTATTTAATGGATTATTTATTTCTATATAGGAAATTTTTTAGTTTATGGATGCAATGACATGGTCACATAAATAAATGAATTAATGAGAAAATATGGAAATTATATAAATGAATTATGTGTAAAGTTTTTATCCAAAAAGGTTAATTTATTAAGTAAAATACACATAATATTAACAAGAATGTAAAAGATAAAACAAGATAAAATTTATGTATGATAAATTAAAAAACCTTATGTTAAATATTATATTAGACCACACATTCCATTACTTGATTTGGAATGAAACTCAATAGAAATAAATGTTTTTCCAACCCTTGTTTAGACACTTACTTTTATAAGGGGATTTCTTATGATTTTTATCTGTTGAATTAACCATTTTACATCCTAATATGTATCCCTTTCTATACATGGTGTAATTTGGAGGTAGGTGTTTTGGAAATCCAAGTCAAGAATTTTGGATAGGAGAGTCCACTCAACAGATCAAGGAGCTACAAGCCCATAGTTAGCAATGACCTACCTTCCAAAATACCATCACGTATCTATACCTACCCTTTTTGGGGTTATTTTAAGGGGAATAAAAAATCATGACACTAGAATTTTAGAGAAAATATAAATTACAGGTTCAATGATGAGGGATACAATAACTTGATAAAAAGTGGAAGATTTAATAAAATAAATTAATTTATTATATCTCACCAAGTTTGTAATCAAGTAATTTACTAATAATATTCTATTTTAATTGTAGAATAAAATGTAAATCTATTCATCCACATTATCCAAAAGATCAATTTTGGAAAAAATACCACCTCTTAATTGGAAGTAACTCTCAATAATGGTATAGACGTCTTTGGGTTGTCCTAAACCATGAATAGAACTCTTATATACTATAATCATCAATTTCTATTCCACATTATAAGGAAGTGAGGGATAAGGATTTGTGTAACATACTTGATCACCTCCATGTTATTCACTAGGAGAGAGCAAGACATGAATGGTTTGAGATTTCAAAGCTGGTCTTTATGATAAATCTTAGAGAGGGTGACCCAACTGGGCCTCATGTGGTCAATATCATTGGATACTTTGAGCAATTAGAGGTTTTATGTTTTAAAATATATGAATAATTTGTAATTGATCTCTTTATGACATCACTCCATTATAGATCCCCTATCTTTTTTAGTTAATTTTAATATTAACATCATTGATAACTCTCTGCCATCTCTTCTTACTGTTATTCTACAAGTACATACAAATATAAATCATGGAAAACCATCCACCATTCTAGGAAAAAATAGAAAAGGAACGGGAAAGAGTTTCAACCACAAACCTTCTTTACACCCTTATAAGAAGATAGAAGATAAATGGGAATGAAAGAAACTATGATGTTATCTATTTCTCATGTGGTAAGAAGGGACACTGGAAGAAAAACTTCATCTAACAAAAGAAGTAAGGGGAGGATTCAAGTGAATATGTTATCATTTTAAATTTATACATTTATATAAATTAGGTATTAAATTCATCTTTTAATGCTCACATAAATATTCAAATATAAGAACCACATAAATTAATAATTATTAACCGAGGAGAGTTGGATCCATAAGAAGAAATAAGGCTAAACTTGTTATTGTAGATTTCAAGGAATACTAACTCATATTACTGAATATAATGATCTTGTTTTTTAAAGGTTGATATTATGTGACATATATTACAAAAAATATTATATTTGTATCTATAATTAAGACTAATGGTATTATTTTCAAATTTAGGAATAAATGTTTCATATTTTATAAAGATAACACTTTTCTGGTAAGGAACATTTAAGTAATGTTATTTATGTGTTAAATTCCATGAACCAATTAATAATAACTGACAACGAAGTTACCTGACATGACTCATAACACACGCAACATTGGAATCACCATCTTGGTCATGTAAATGAAAATTACAGGACTCAATTAAATCATGAATTATATTTATATTACATTGAAGTAAAGCCACTTGGTGTATATCATGCATGATTACAAATAAAATTTACCAAATCCCCATAAAGTGGGAAAGTTAAAAGGGCTAATGAGCTTGTTGAATTAGTTCATAATGATGTGTGTATACCATTTCATATTGAAGAGGTTCCTCACACTTCATATATTTTACATATTATTTTGGTAGGAATGGATATGACTACTTAATGAGGTACAAGTTAGATTATTTACATAAATAGAAGGAATATCATAATTATGTTTAGACCAATATTGGTAAAAATATAATGAAACTCAACTCAAACCATGGTGGAAAATATCTTAAGCAAGACAACATTGATCATTTATGGGATTTTGGTATCCTATCCCAACTCATACCTCCTTAAACACTTATGTGGAATGGTGTAAGTGAAAGGAATAACCACACCTTATAATACTTTGTGATATCAATGATGAGTCATGTGAGTCTTCCATTATCCTTTTGGGGATACACATTACAAACTATAACACTTGTTCTAAAAAAAGTAAAAATTAAGTCAATAAATGGAATTCTATATGAATTTTTGAGTGGAATGAAAACCATGTTATCAAATTTACATTTTTGGGGAAGTAAAGAATTTCTTAAGACCTATCCAAGTAAAAAAATTACACCCTAAAGAAAAAATTGTGACTTTATATGAATCAGCAAGGAATCAATGGGATATTACCAATATGGCTACCTAGATAGAAAAAGTTATTCTGGAAAGACATTATATATTCCTTGAGAGGAAGAAAATATCTAAAAGTGACAACAGGATTGAGATAGAATTTGATAAATTCAATGCTAATGGAATATAATATTTGTTATAGGAACAGATTCCACAAAGCCTCATGGAGGAGTATACTATTATCGGGACACAATTATAGTGTGGAAGTACATAAGTGGTTAGAGAAACAAAACATTATGTTTTTTTAACCACTAATGTTAGTGACTCATTACAATTTAAAAATAATAATCATATAACCTATAAATAATCAATAAGTAGAATAGATGTTTCCAAATATAAATAATCCATGAATTATGTCACAAACAAATCCAGGTTAACCGCGAAACAGTCTCCCTAGCCGGCACATGGCATGTCCCGAGAGGCTTTACCAATCCTCTTGGGCTAGTGACATTGGCCAAGGGCATCAGTAAGAAAAAAAATGATGACAATATATCTCAAAAAAAAAAAAAACTATAGTAGTGGAAATAAACAATGTAGACCAACAAAATAAACAATACAACTAAACAACATCTATACATAAACTAAAAATGCACAAAATTGAACAAAAAATCCCAAAACAAACATGACAAACACTATGTATCCATGTGGTCTTAATGGCCACTCTCTAATCCCAAAACCCATCATCATCCATGGAAATAAAAACCAACAAGGAACCTACACCATAAGATTAAAAAAATAATAAATAATAGGCCTGATTATTAAAACACAGTAAGAGTGCCGGAAGAAATCTATTTCCAATGAATTTCATATAGAAAACAGAATAATCAATTTCCATATTTGAAATAAAATATATAAAACCATGTTTTCATTCATTTTCTAATTTAGTCCCTTTTTCGTATTTTACTAGATTCTTTTCCAAGAAGGTTATCTTAGAATTTTAGTCTAGAATGAATATTTTTTTAATTAAAAATTGATAAATAAAGTGTAAAACATTTTTAGATAATTTTATATAAACATTTGAAAACCAAAATGGTGTTTTCAACAAATAAGTTCACCATACCAAAACAAATATGGTCAATGATCGCAATAAAAGGGAAATGGAATATAGAATACAAGAGTAACCTCCCTATAAAGCATCTAAATTATCTTCCACAAACAACTAAATGCTGAGAAACATAAAGAACTTAGGATATCAATGGAGAATATAGAGCATACTAAACATCAAACTAATATTGTTGTCATGCCTTGCCTAGGGAAATCAATGTCTCTCATATGCTCAGTCTTACCCTACCTAGCCATATTGTGGGGCACAATCCCAAATCAGAGCAAGTTCCACACCAAGGGCTACAAGATAGAGTGGAATCCTAAGCTTCAGAAGTAATCATTCACCAAATGTCTTCTAGACATGATAGTTTCTCATGTCAAGACCCAAGTGCGGTGATCCAAAACAATCCAATCAAGAAACCAACCATATATACACATATCACAGATAATCATCACCCAGAATCACCCTAAAAAACAATACATTTTCTTTCATCTATTTGTTCAAAAGGGAGTCCCATACCATGGAACTACCACATCATTCAACATATCCAATGAAAGAGGAACATCCAAACATATTTTCCAATAGAACATTTTTTTTAAAAGTTCCAAAGAGTCCTCAAACACTCTTGAAGAAACCACCCATTTTTAAAAGAAATCCAAAAATTCATTGAAAAATATAGACACATCTTTAATATTCGTATAATAAATAAAAACTACCATTTTAGTATCCAAATAAATTTACCAAACCAAAACTATTCTTTATAAATAACAAATCACTTAAAAAATCCATCTGAGTAATTTACCAAACACACGATGTTCATAGCTTAATAGAACAATTCCACATACTTAAAAAAGAAGGAAATCACCTTATTTTACATTAAAAAATTATTCTAAAAAACATACATCACTAATTTACATCCAAGGGAGGTTTGAGAAGTGCTAAATAAACAATTCATTAAATATAAAGGACAAATGAAACTGGATCCTACCACATAACCTATGATTTTCAACAATGTCCACCCAAAAAACCCTCAAATGGGTAAAAGAAGGCAAGAGCATCCAATGTGAAACATAACAAAAAAACCCAAATTCAAACTCAAAGAAACAATAAACCTATACCCAAAAGACAAAGGGGGAAAAGGAACAACCATGAAATTATAAGTGGAAGGAAAAGGGAGACAAAAGAAGAGATTATCTTGATTAATTACCACCAAATATTGAATTAAACCCTTTATTTTACCATAGTAAAAGGATTATAGTCTAAAATAATAAGGGAGGATCTCCCCCTAGTTCAAAAGAGCCAAGAGAGGGAGGGAGGGTAGTTTGGGGTTAAAAATATGAGAAGGAAGAACGATAAACACACATTTTAAGACACCTAGGCAGTGTTCATGGTTAGGACACATGGTTTTCCAAACCATGTTCTAGTAGTGTACCCATTATTGGACACACTGGGAACCTGTAATGTTTGGTATCATAGTTTGGGAAACTGTGGGCCAATCATGTGGAATTATTCTATAAAAAAATACAAAACCATTCCCATGTATTCTACGAGGTTTGGCAAACTATGCTTAGGTCATGCACCCTCATCGAGATACACCCCAGAACCCGCATGATTTATCTATAGAGCCTCATGGTTTTCATCAAACTATTCATAACACATGCAACTCAATCCTTTAAGCTCAAAATGAACTCAAAAGAATATGAATAATATGAGGCCTCACATTTACCCCTTAAGCATGCACCTAAACTATGAAACTGAATAAGAACATACTAATACTCTAAATTTATATCTAGAGCAACCTAAATGTGACATAGAAACCAATAAAATAAGTATAAGCTAAAATTAAAGAAGTGAATAAAAATCCATGTGTGAAAATTCTCCCCCCCATTACGCTTTCTACCCCTCAATATCCACAACATCTCTAGTCCACTAAAGATAAGACAATGAGTCACCCAAAAAATCTAATTCCGTAAACTAAAAATCATCCAACCACCACCAACAAGAAAACACAAACCTCTACCTGAAATAACCAATGAACCCATCCCACATCAAAAAAAATGATGAAGAACACAAATTAAAAAACCCATGATCTTAGCACAATAAAAACCACCGAGAATAATCCAAAATCCCAATATCCACTCAGATAGAAAAGACCCATAAACCAACAACCTTGAAATAAAATAGATATCACCAAGAAAACACTAGAGATCAACCCAATTTATCAATACGAAAGTCCGGAATGGACTCCCTACAATTTTAGAGTTCCTTCTGGGTTTCCAAACAACTTCAACCTCCAAACACGGACACCAAAAACATGAATAACCACACACAAGAACTTGGATGAACCAAAAATAAAGTCATGAGAATTACTTCCACCAAAAACGCATAAACAAGTAACATAATGCAACACACTTACACTCATGATGAAAAAATTCAGAATCTCTAAAATACATGATTACATTAAAATAGAAATTCACAAAGGATTATGAAATTATTTGACACAAATGGAAAGGAAAACACTAAAAATAAAACTAATATAATAGAAGGATAACTAAAATGGAAAGGGCCTTCATACTAAACCAAGAAAAGACAATAACTCCTAAAAACGTGTTGGGGTATCATCTGAAGGGGTGGATCTAGTTCGATTTCACTTCTTGTAAACACCCTGATATAACTGTTCCACATCACCTAGGAATCCCTAAGTATAGAAGGTATTTAGAGAACATGAACATGATGACTTAATGTGACCATATTTGAAGTATTAATGACACACTAGGGTCTTCTTCCTAGAAAAAGATGATTAGATATCTAAAGGCCTATTATTTCAATGACTACAAAATCTAGCTTCAGGATAATTCCCATTCTCCTGAATGTAATTACCTTCACCACTTCCAATTCCTGGAGTATGCTTGGATACCTCAAGAACCCCTTCCAACAAAACATCAACGCAATCATTTTCCTCACCACATAGGAAAAAAGGTTAGACCAAACTCTAACACCTTCGACTGTAGTTAATGACCAATCCCATTCTCAAAATTTCAAGCTTTTTTGTTATCTTCCTTAGAAAATTAATGAACATAAGGAACATGATCTTTAAAATAAAAAAAATAACACCAACACTGATCCCTGAATTTTCTGAAGACACCACATCTCTATTTACTTCTTCACCATCATAGTCTTAGAGAAAAAAATATTAGATGAATGGAGAATTTAAGAGAACCCAAGAGAGGTATTCATGAGGTTTGGTCTGAATGGAAGAATTACACCACTTTCAAATCATACATTTAAGCATAAGGGTATTGAACATAACCTTTATAGACTTTGAAAACTCAATGAAACTTAATATCCTTTGGATTTTTTGCATCAACTCTTCATCTTCATAGTAAACTTATTGACCATAAAAGAGAGAAGGATTCCAATTATAAAACAAAATAACAAGGTATTCAGATTGATCACCTCGAATATCTAATAATGGTGAACCACATATGGCTTAACCTCTAATATCCATAAAATTTTTATTATGGGTGTACACTTATCAAAAAGAAAACAAACAACTCAATCAAAACCAAGTCATGAACCAGAACTCAAACCCATAACACTACTTAAAAAAAATTACCAAATAATAAGGAAATTTTCTAAACAACCAGCATTTATCCATAAAATAATAATTCTTTCTCTTAAAACACTTTTAAAGAGAAATAAATATGATAAACTTCACCCTCACCAATGGAAGTCTATAGAGTCTCACATACATAAATTCATATGACAATTCAGGCACTCATCCACCCACATCTTCAATCATCCACTTCCATACAAATATCCTAACATGTAAACCCCCATTAGGATACCAAAGGTCAAAAATCAGACATTTTAATTCTTGAAAAAAAATTCAACCCACGTTTGAAATTCTCTATCTACATCCCATTTCAAATTTCACAAAACATTTCATAAATGTCTTAAAAAAATATACCAATACAGATCAATTTCAAAATCAATTTACATTTTCAAAACATCCAATTTTGATAACATGGGGTTTTTATCATAGAAATACATAATAGAAAATAAAAACCCCATTCACCAAAAATGTATTCTTATTAAAAACCCATTTTAAGGCCTTATTTATGACCAATGTGAAAATTAATTTTTCATCATCCAAAAACCAAGAAATTAACTCATAAAATATGGAATTTCACATTTCCAAGATAATGTTTTCAAAAACAACCTCAAAATCACGGAGATCACAAAACTACTCACAAGAGGAAAAAAACTATTGAAGAGTGACTTGTACACATGGTTGGAGACCATATATCAATCACACCACCGTCATGTCAAGTCGTTTAGGACCATGTACCTGGTTCCACATGGTATTAAAGTCCCTATGAGCACCCTAAGACCACTATCCCAAATCCCACTTTATTTTCCGAAATATATAACAACCATGAAACGTAAAAAAGTGAAACGGAGCCCAACATCCCCTGGAAACCCATGGTTCAGTACAGAAAGTGGTGGAGGACACTTCCTCAAACCTACACCCCATGTTCTGACATTTTTACACTATATAAATTGAAATACCAAATATAAAAGTGAACTCTGATTTTAGGTTGTATAAGGAATCCTGGATCTGATACCATTTTTTCACATTCCAATCCTAGTCGACCCCAAATTGGTCACCCGTGTTGGCCCTTGATAAGGCACAAGAGGCATTCAAGATCCTCTCGCCCTCATGAAAAGCTCCAAGGAATTCTTCTTGAACCATTAGGAAGGATTTAAAAAAAATTGAAGTATTCAAAATAACAATACAATAAACAATACAACTAAACAACATATATATATATATATATATATATGTAATGTGAAAATGCAACAAAATTGAACGAATAGCATAAACTGAACCAGAATACCACTATGACTCCATGTTACCCTAAGGGTCACTCTTTTAACCTGAATCCCAACATCACCCATGGAAATTTAGATAAATAAATATCCTATAAAAAATCAAAAAATAAATAAGAAACTATAGTTATGAGTATTAAAACTCTTAGGAATTCCCAAACAAATCTATTCCCTATGCATTTCATTTAAATAGATGAATAATAAATTACATGTTTAATATAATATATTAAAAACTATGTTTTCAATCATTTTACTCTTCAAAAAAACATATTCCATTTCCCCTTTTCATTTGAAACAAAATTCTTTTCCAAGAAGATGAAATTAACATTTTAGTGTAGAAGGGTGATTTTTTTACTTAAAAGGGAGAAATAAAGTGTAAAATTTTTTCCAAACATTTCCCATTAACATTTTAAAGTCAACATGAAATTTTCAAACCATTATCACACCATACCAAAAAGTAGGGTAATTGTTCACATAATAAGGGAACTAGAATATAGAAGACATGAGTAAGCACCCAAAAAAGTATGTCAGTTATCCATTGCAAATATCTATGTTCATAGAAACAAGGATGAAACTAGGAGCTATGTAGAGAATCAAGATCATAATAAACATTTGAATCATGGCGTAGTAATGTCTCTCCTGATGACGTCAATCCCACCCACACACATGGTCTTACCCTAACTACCATGGCCGAGGGGCATAATCCCAAAGCAGATCAATTTCCATACTAATGGAAACTATCCAGAGTGGAATCCTAAACTAGTATAGCTAATATTCACAGAAAATATGATACCTTTTCTAGGTTCCCATTTCAATACCCATTTGGGGTGATCTAAAATAATATAATCAAGAAACAAACAAAATATAAACATTTCACACACAAGCATCACACACAAGAATCACCACCAATCTCCCCAAGGAAAAATCCCCTGCCTTTTAGAAATGTCTTCACATGGGAGTCTGACATTGAGGGACTCCTACATCATTCAAAATATCCAAGATAAGAGGATCATCCAGGTAGAGTTTTCAAGGGAACACAATTTTTTTATAAAGTTGAAAAATTTTCCTTAAACACTCTTTGAGAAACCAACCATTTCCAAAAGAAATCCAAAACAATAATTGAAAATCCCAAACCACTTTGAAATTCTTTTAAAAAACAAAAACTGTAATTTTTTGATCTAAATAAATTTTTCAAACTAAAAAAATGACTTTGAAATCTGAAATCACAAAAAATATAAACTGATAAATTTTTTAAAAATTATTTTTTAGCACAGATTAACAAAACAATGACATATACATATATATAATTATGAAATAATTCACCTATTTTCACATAATAAATTTATTCGAAAAATCATACATCACTAACTAACATCCATGGAAGGTGAAAAAATCATGAAATCAACAATTTATAAAATTTAATGGACAAATTCAAAGGGATCCAACCTAAAACTGTAGGTTCTTCAACAAATCCCACACAAAACAACCTCACAGGAGTCCAATAAGGGAAAAAAACCCCAAAAAGAACTATAACAAAAAACCCACAATATAAACTCGAAGAAACAAGAACCCTATAACCAAAAGACTAATGTATGATATGAACCTCCATGAAATTTCATGAATAAGTAAGAGGGTGAATAAATAAAATATTAACTTTATGATTTAGCCCCAAATCATGAATAAACCCCTTGATTCTACCCTTGTAATAGGAGAGAGGCTTGGAGAAGAAGGGAGTAGATCCCCTTTGGTCACATCAGAGAATAGTGTGAGAGATGGCGCATTTGGGGAAAAATACAAGAGGGTTGAAAGGTATGTTAACATCTTTAAGACACCTACACACTTTTCGTGGTTAGGCTGCAATGTTTCCAAAAATAACCCCTAGCCATTCACCCCTTACTAGAGAGATTTGGATACCCATTTTATTTGTACAAACAATTTGGGAAACCAAGAACCAACAGTGATGCAAGGTTCTGTAAAACATTATAGAAACAGGTGGATGCCTTACATGAAATTTAGATAACAATGATCAGGCTGTGAACCCTCATCCATAGACACCCAAGAACCCGCATAGTTTCTCTTTAAGGTTGCACGGTTTGGATCAGACTATATGTATCCATTACAACTCAAACATTGAACATTTAAAATGAACTAAAAGGATACTCAAAAACATGATGCTTCACAGTTACCCCTTAACAGTAATGCCTCGACCCCAGTTACCTAGATTCGGTGCATTATTACATAAAATTGGCATGATACAAGGAATCATTTCTTAATAGACTGATCAGTTTAATAACATTGGAAGTACTAGATACATTCATAAGTTTTACATTACATAATGAAATAAAATTATCAACAATGTTTTTCCCCTTTAGAACACACTAATCTTCTTAGACTATCCCTACATGTCATCTGTAATAAACATCTTCACGTCCTGGGAAAAATAAAACATAGAAAGGGGTCAGCTCCGATGCTCAGTAAGGATAACAATATAGAGAAAACATTCATAAATAAGCATAAACATGTAAGGAAATGTATATGACTAAAACAAAATCCTTTTAAACATTAAATTCATCATAATATGGAAAAGATAAGATAAAATAATGATATTAACTTATTTACATGGATATTTTACTAGTCGAATTATCACATGCAATATCAATAACCACTTTCATAATGATGGAATGCATAATTCCAGACATCATTACAACATAGTCAAGGCCTTGTTCCATGACAACATATATGATTTTTTCAAAGCCTTGTCCCAAGAAACTAGTTTGCCTCATGAGACCTACTGATGCACTGAGGATATATAGTGGGCTCCACCTGGCTCTTACTAAGTCCAATTCATTCCTCATAAGAAAATTTTTAAACATAACATAAACATTCATATTAAAACTATCATATGAAATGTAAATACATAATCCATAAACCATGATTGGAATAAAAAAAAAACATCCACAGTCAAACATATCACAAAACCTTCAATACAATATGGAAGATTTTAATCATAAGGAATCAATTTCAGACAAGTGTAAAATCCATTAAAGGATGTTGACATAGATGAAATCAAAACTATTTGATAGAAATATCTCTTTTTATAAATCATATAAAAGTACCATAATTATAAATGAAAACATTTATTTTTAAAATATTATTATAAGCGTGTAAGGTAATCTTCAATGATGTTATAACGGTTGAAAATAGCCGCACCTGCTGAATAAGTAAAAAATGACATTCTTACATTAATTTTTTCGAAAAGGTCATAAAGTACCTTGTTTGGAAAATGACGGAATGATTCGTTTAAAGACATATAAGGTCAAATAAGGGTATAAATAACTTTAACCCATAGTCTAGTATATATTAAAAATGTTTTGAAATACATTTTTAAGAAAACACGGATATGGATGATTAAGAGGTCCCAATAGATAATTATATATAAACCACCACAGATAATGAAGGGATTGTATAATTAATCATTAAATAGTACTTATCATTGGTCTAGGGTTCGTAAAATCCTATATAATTGTTAAATAATTGTTCTTAAATTATTCAAGAACCATATACTTAAATATTATATCATATATGATCTTCTAATATTACTTTGTTAATAATATTTTAGTATTATCGTCGTTTCAGGTGTTAACTATTTCATTTCCCATTATATGTTTTGTTGTGTAAGACATGTTTGTTATGGATAATATGTATTTGATTCATATACAAGATTATATTATGTTCTTAAACATTAATTTTAATCATCAAATGAAAATTATTCATTAATGATTACGATGGTGAATGAATCTCATCGTGTTCGTGGAGACAGTAATCCAGACGTACGAACGAGCGACAATATCATTCAATTGAAGGTGGAATCATATATAATTGAATGTTATATCATATATAAAGAATAATTAACATGTTATATTTATTATTTAAATAAATTATATATTTTTATTATACCCATCCAAAACAGTCATGTATTGAATACCAACTACACCACAACATGGAGACGGTATGTCGTACGTACACACGTATTGTGAATTTTTCATTAATGTGATAGATAGAATAATGAATATGGTTTTACCATTTTTATAATAACATTACAGTATATAGAATATACTGGAGTTATTATTTTAGATGGGAAATAAAAAATAAAGAGAAAGTAAAAGAAGAAAAGACCTTGAAAGATGTTATTAAATATTTACCTTTTCTTCAGGTTCTTCCTTTTGATTTGATCAAAAGGTCACTTTAGGTTGGATTTTTGACCAAAGGAAGTAATCTTGGATTAATTGAGGGATGTTGAGAGGATATTTTCATATGGTTTGTCCTAGCCAAATGGAATTGGAGGTTATAATTTGAGAGATAGGGAAGTTCCCTTTTATAAAAGGGGTGGGGTTACCTTATTAAAAGATTGAAATATTATTTTATAAAAAAATAATTTTCAGTTTATTATCGATCCAAAAAGATTTATTTCTAGGATAAGGTTGGGATGGGTTGAAAACTACTCAACCAATAGGTTCTAGACAGGTTTGGATCACCATATTACCCATATCTTTTATGATTTAACACTTAGTTAAATAGTTTGACATTTACCATGTCTCTTTGTATTTTTATATTATATGTTTAATAAACATAAAATAACAAGACAATTGAACCCAAAGTGGTTAATTATTAATATATATATCTTTATCTATGTCCTTTGTCTGAACATAGTATTTTTATTAAAATTATATCAATTAATAATATAATAATTGTTTTAAAGATTTTTAATGTTAATTTTGACACTATTTGGTATTTTATTTTTGTTAAAGTCATAAGAGCATGATTACCTCGAAAAAATTCAATTAGTCAACCATAACTGGTCATATTAACGTATAAAATTAGTTGAATTCATCAAAAGTGACAAATTAGATTTATTTGGATATTTATAATATCAATTATTTGAATCTTTCACTAATAAGGTAATTACTACATCATCGTTGTGTAATAAATAAATTTAATTATTTATTGTCTAAAATTAAATATAAATTACCATTATTTAGGAAATATTTTTATCTTTCTAATGAAAATTTATAGTCTAATTTATCTTATTTATAACCCTATATTAAAAAATTTTTAGTTATAAAAACATGAGTTTAACACTTATAACTCTTCTTTAAATTAAATAAAAATAAATGTCCTAATCTAATCAAAGTAGACATAAAGGATCATTTTTTTCCTAAAGTTCTATTTGGTCAAAATAATCTTATCCAATATAATTAGTACATGTTGTTGGGTAATAATAATATCATTTTTACCTATAATTACCATATTTACGTTTAACCGTGGTAATAAAAAGTTAAAAGTTACTATTCAAAAAAATTATTTTCATCTTATTGAACCACATTTTACTAAATAATATCAAAAATGTCTCTATGCTTTTTGAAATTCAATTTACAGTAGCAGTAAAATTATGATTTATGTAAATTTGAAAATGCTAAAATGAGGTGGGTAAAAGACGTTAAAATGTTTCATAAAATGTTTATATATAAAAAATTATTAAAGAATTACTCCAATGAATTACTTTGAACTTATATAGGTATTATGTATCAATTTTAAACTAAAATAAATTTTAAAAAATAATTATTTAATTAAATAAAATGTCAGTTCTAAAAAATAATTCAGTGTTTTCAGTATTTATCAAAAATTGAAACTTCTCAGAAACATACAAAAAATTCACCCTTAGCTAATTTCGATATTCCCAATCCAAAAATGAAGTCTATTTTGAATGATACAATTTATAAAATAGAAAAATGTGGGTATTACTATTCATAACGGCTAGTTTTAGTGGTTGTGGTGTGTTTTAACTCGAAGTCGCGTATAAAACAAGATATTGTATTATTTAGAGGGAAACCTACTATGGAAGCTTGGGGTGTTACATTCTTCCCTCCTTAAAATAATTTCGTCATAAAAATTTCTATAATATTACTGCACAAAAATATTCTGGTGGTTCTTCATCATAAGTTCCTAGAGTTCTCACATTGCCTCTTCCATCTTATGGTTTTTCATATAAATTTTACCAGACGAGTCATTTGGTTTCTCAACACTTGTTCTCTGGTATCAGGAATTTTGATAGGCTTTTCAAAATAAAATAGATAATGTTCTAGTTCTATTTCTTCATAAGTGAGTACATGTGTTGGGTTAGGCATGTATTTTCTCAACAGTGATACGTGGAACATATCATGAACATTGGAGATACTTGAAGGCATTGCCAAATGACAAGATATAACTCCAATTCATTCTAGAATTTCCATATAAATTTTACCAGACGAGTCGTTTGGTTTCTCAGCACTTGTTCTCTATTATCATGAATTTTGATAGGCTTTTCAAAATAAAATAGATCAGGTTCTAGTTATATTTCTTTATAAGTGAGTACATGTGTTGGGTTAGGCATGTATTTTTTTAATAGTGATATGTAGAACACATCATGAACATTGGAGATACTTGAAGGCATTTCCAAACAACAAGCTATAACTCCAATTCATTCTAGAATTTCGAAAGGTCTGATGTACCAGGGACTCAACTTACCCTTCTTATCAAAATGTATAACACCCTTACATGGAGAAACCTTAAAGAAAACATGGCCTCATACTTGAAATTCCAAATCCTTCCTTCATTTATCGACATAGATATTTTTCCTACTTTGGTATGCTTTGATGTGGGTTTGGATAATCATTACTTTTTTCATTTTTTCCTCAACAAGTTCTGGGCCTATGAGTTTTTTTCACCAACATCATCCCAACAAGTTGGTGTGCGACATCTCTTTCCATATAGCGCTTTATATGGTGCCATCTGAATACTTGAATGAAAGTTATTATTATAGGAAAATACTAAAAAAGGTAAATACTGATCCCACATACCCAGAAAGTCCAGCGAGAAAGATCTCAACATCCATTCCATGGTTTGAATAGTCAGTTTTTATTTTCTATCAGTTTGAGGGTGGTAGGAAGTTCTCAAATGAAGTTCATTATCCAAGGACTTCTGAAGACTTTTCTAGAATCTTGATTTAAAACTTGGATCGCAATCAGAACAAATCGATTGTGGTACACCATATAGTCTTAAAACTTCATTAATATATAGTCTTTCCATATGTTCAAGTGGTAAATCTTATCTTATAGCAAGAAAATGTGCTAACTTAGTAAGATGATAAAAAATGACCCATATTGCATCATCTTTTTCTAGGAGTCTCTGGTATCCCCATGATAAATTCCATTATAATATTATCCCATTTCCACTCTGGTATGTGAAGTGGTTCCATGACTCCTCTAGGTTGCTTCCTTCCATTATTCACTTTTGACAAACCATACATCTTGACACAAAATAAAAAATCTCCCTCTTCATGTTGTCCCACAAAAAATGTTCCTTCAAATCACTATACATCTTTATTCTCCCTGGGTTTATAGAGAAATTTCAGCTTTGAGCATCATCCAACAATTTCCTTTTTAGATCATGTATGTTAGGAACACAAAGTCTCTTCCCAAATTTCAAAATTCCATCTTCATATAAGAAGTTGATCAATCTCCCATTGTTCACAGCTTTAATTTTCTTTTGAAAATTATCATCATCAATCTGAGAACTTTTTATCCTTTCTAGTAAAGATGGTTTGACAACCATTTGAAAAATCATTGATGTTTTACCTTCCATGGTTATTCCCATATCCATATTTACTAGATCCACGTATATTGGATACTTTGTAACTCTCAACATTTTTAGAACTCCATGATCCTTTCTGATCAAAGCATCTTCCACGTTGTTTTCCTTTCCCGAGTGGTAGTTAATATTGCAATCATAATCCAAGATTAGTTCGAGCCATCTCCTTTGCCTCATGTTGAGTTCTTTTTTGTGAAAAAATATACATCAAACTCTTGTGATTAGTATAAATCTCACATTTTTAACAATAAAGATAGTGTCTACATATTTTCATAGCAATAATTATAGCTTCTAACTCAAGATCATGAGTGGGATAGATTTTTTCGTGAATATTTAGCTTCCATGATGCATAAAAAATAGCTCTATTATTCTACATACTGACACAACCATGTACTTTTTTTGAAGCATCACTATTAATAACAACCTCATCATTCCCCAACGGTAGAGTCAAGATAAGAGCATTGACTAATCTTCTCCTTAGTTCTTCAAAACAATCTTCACACTCTTTTTTCCAAACAAATTTAAGTCCTTTATGTGTGAGCTTGGTTAATGGGTTAGCCAATCAGTAAAAATTCATGACAAAACACTGATAATAACCTGCTAAACCAATTAAACTTCATACCTCAATTGTACAAGTTGGTAATGGTCATTCATAGATTTCCTTTGTCTTATAAGGATCATTAATGATTCCATCCTTAGAGACAATATGTCTAAGAAAATAAATCTCCTAAAGATAGAATTCACACTTGCTAAACATTCCTTATAATTCATTTCTTCTAAGAGTCCTTAGGATAATGTGAATGTGATTTTCATGATCTTCATAGCTTTTGGAATATACCAAGATATCATCGTTAAATACCACTACAATGTCAACAAGATAATCCTTGAAATATCTAGTCATTATATCCAATAAAACAGAGGGTAAATGAGTTAGCCCAAAAGGTATTACTGTAAACTCATAATGTCCATACCTGATTTGAAAGGTGGTTTTCAGAATGTGTTCGTTCTACAAACACAACTGATGATATCCATATAGAAGGTAAATCTTTGAAAAAATATTGAGCTTCATGATGTTGATTGAATAAACCATCAATACGAGGTAGGGTATATTTGTTATTTATTATTATAGCATTTATCTCACTGTATTCCATGCACAACCTCATAGATCCATCTTTCTTCTTAACAAAAAGAATTGGGGATCCCCATGGAGAAGCACTAGGGTGTATAAAATCCTTATTACTCAATTCATCTAGTTGGTTATTTAGTTCCACTAATTCCACAGTTTCCACTTAATAAGGGGTCTTCGATATGGGCCTTGAACAAGGAATTAAATCAATGCAAAACTCGATTTCTCATTCCAGAGGATGTCCAGGTAAATACTTTGGAAACACATAAAGATATTATTGCATAGTAGGTACATCCTCTATTTGATCATTCCTTTCCTCATCCATAGTTATTTCATTATCTTCCTCCCCAATAATTGAATTTAGTTGAGCTACTGGGGGTAGATCTAGATAAGAATCTGGTGACGACGTTTCTACTCTAAAGATAAGGTACTCTTTATCATCGTCTAGAATTGTAACCTCCTTATTCTTACAATAAATTTTCACATAATGGTCTGAAATCATATCTATTATGAGGATTATATCAACTTCAATCATGTTTATGATGAGGAGATCAGTTGATAAAGAACATTTATATGCCCTAATGGTAACTAATTCACAAAGCTTATTTTCTTTGATAATTCACTTATGAGTTTTGACTGAAAACTCCCTTGTTAAATCAAATTTGTAAATATCTAATTTTCTATGAAAACTGGGAAGATATAAAACAATGCGAAGATCTAGAATCAAATAAATAATTGGCTAAACTTAAGGAAACCATTAAATTACCTTCCACCATGTCTTTCGGAGCTTCAACCTCAGTAGTAGTTATCGCATAAGCTTGACCTTGATCCCTTGGCATTTTCTAAGATAATTTCCCTTGGAACTTGGGAAATTAATTTTCATAATTCCCCTTTTCTCTACTATTGTAGCATTCAACATTGACATCCTCTTTCTTCCCCTTGAATCCACGATCTTGGTGGCCTTTTTCACCAAAACTGTAACAGACTCACATTTCCTTCAGGTAAGTACCAGAGTGTTTATTCCCACATTTACCACATGATGGATATTTAACTTTTCTCTTCTTCCCCTTATTTCCATTTTCAGAGTGTTCAGCAGATCTCTTTTTCTTTTTATTTGCTTTAAAGTCATAAGACATAATGAGTTCCTTTTCTATCTTGATTGCACATGAGACCACATCTTTGTATGATTAGAAGGATTATGAGATAAATTCTTGATGGAGAAATGGTTTTAAACCATCAAAGAATCGATCAATATTACTCCCTGGGTTATTTATATAATCTTCGGCATTCCATGATAACCTTGTGAAGTTAGCCTCATACTTTACAACATTCTCATCCTAATTTTTCCTCAGACTCAAAAATTGTCTTTCCATATCCTCTTGATGGTCACAAGAAAAGTATTTTTATATGAAAATATATTTAAACTACCTCCATTCCATGATCTATACTTCTTCATCTTCTTTTGTGTTTTGGATTAATGACCACCATTGATCTCCATCTCCCGTGTGGCGATAAAATGCCATGACATCTTTTTCCATTTCACTACTCCCCAAAGTGTGAAATATTTTTTTTAAGGAACTGATCCATTTCTTGGCTAAAAATGGATTAGTAGTCCCATTGAATGTTGGTTGTTGTTTCCTCATGAATTGGTCTAACATTGATCCTCGATGTTGTGGATCAGGGTGCTCCATACGGGATAGGTTATTATTCATAACCTGAGTGATTTGTCCCAGTATGGTGATAAGCGGATCAGCACTAGTTGCATCACCAACTCCACAATAATTATCTTCAGTAAGAGGGAAGTCCCTATATGGATTATGTGCATTGATACAGATTCCATTTATTCCACTAGGTTCCATTTCTATACAATTACAGTACATTAGATTATGAATCACAATACATAATTCCAAACATTTAAAACACTTAACATAAATTGAACAGATTATGGATATAATCAATAATCATAAAGAGGTTTTCTTGGAGTAGGTATATACTCATAAATCCTTCCTAATGGTTTTTAAAGAAAATGTGAATTATACTAAGCATATCCACTGGGAGTGTCGTATCCAAGAGTGCAGCAAGGACCATTTTTGCGAACTAGTTCTCGTTAGAGTCTAGCTCAAAGTAGTGTTTTCAGGTATTACCCCAAGGTATATCTGTGGCAGAGCTACCTATACCTACTCATATCCAGACTGGGAGGTATTTGTTGGAAAACTAACAAAATAGCTACACTACCAAAATTCTAGGAATTTTCTTTTATACTAATCACCATAGTCTATCATAAGATAACGTTCTCTAATCAGAGATTTCAAAAACTAGCTTCCATGGTTTGTACTAAACTTCCCATGATACCAAATGTAATTCACCAACCCTAGTTACCCAAAGTCGGTGCATTATTACATAACATTGTCTTGATACAAGGAATCAAGTCCTGATAGACCGATCAGTTTAGTTGCCTTGGAATTACTAGATACATTCATAAGTTTTACATTACATCAGGAAATAAAAACATCAACAACATTTTGTCCCCTTTTGAAAATACATATATCCTTATCCTATCCTTTCATGTCAACCATAAAATATTTCTTCACATCCTAGGAAAAATATAACATAGAAAGGGGTGAGCTCATATGCTTAGTAAAGACAAAAATATAGTGGAAAATTTCATAAATAAGAATAAACATTTAAGGCGATGTATAAGTCTAAAAAAAGCCTTTTAAAAATTAACTTCAGCATAATAAGGAAATGATAAAATCAAATAATTCAATTTACTAATTCACATGGATATTCTAAAAGTCGAATAATCACATGAAATATCAATAGCCACTTTCATAATGATGGAATGCATAATTTCAAACTTCATACCCACATAGTCAAGGCCTTGTTCCAAGACTACAAATAAGATTTTTTCAAGGACATATGCCAAGACACTAGTTTGTCTCATGAGATATACTGATGCATCTATGAGCTATACCAGGCTCCCCCCATCACTTACTAAATCCAATTCATTACTAATATGAAAAGCTTTAACCAAAATATAGACATTTATATTAAAACTAGCATACGAAATGTCAATAAGTTTTCCATAAACCATGAATGGTATAAAAATAAAACATCCAAATTCAAACATATCACAAAACCATAAATACAATATGGAAGATTTTTATCATAATGAATCAATTTCAATTAAGTGTAAAATCCGTCAAAGGATGTTTACATAGATGAAATCAAAACTATTTGAGAGAAATATCTCTTTCTTTTATTTTTTTGAAATCATTTAAGAGTCACAAAATTATAAAAGAAAATATTTATTTTTAAAATATTTTCAAAATATTGTATGAAAAGCTTCGATGATGTTATAACAGTAGAAAATAACCGCACCCGCTGTATAAGTTAAAAAAAAGATATTCTTACATCAATTTTATCAAAAAGGTCAAAAAGTATCATATTTAGAAAAGACTGAATGATTCCTTTAAAAACATATAAGGTAAAATAAGGGTACAAATGACTTTGACCCATAGTCTAGTATATAGTAAAAATGTTTTGATTTTTTTACGAAAACACGGATGTGGATGATAAGGAGGTCCCTGTAAATAATTACGTATAAACAACCTTGGATAATGAAGAGATTATTAAATTAACCCTTACCTTGGACTTTTCTTTGGTCAAGGGTAAGTGAAACTGATATATAATAGTTAAATCATAGTTATTAAATTATACAAGAACCATTTACCAAAAATATGATATCATATATAATCTTTTAATATTACTTTGTTAATAATATTTTAGTATTATCGTCGTTTCAGGTGTTAACTGATTCCTTTTCCTTTATATGTTTTGTTACGTAAGAAGTGTTTGTTAGGAATAGGATTTATTTGATACATATCCAGAATTATATTAAGTTCTTAAACATTATTATGAATCATCAAATGAAAATTATTCTTGAATTATTAAGATGGGCGAAAAATCTCATCGCATTCATGGAGACAGTAATCCGTACGTACGCATGAGCGAAAATATCATTCCATTGAAGGTGTAATTGTATATTATTTAATTTTATGTCTTATATAAATATTAAATAGCATGTTATATTTATTATTTACAACAATTATACACCATTATTATACACATAAAAAATTAATGTATTGAATAACAACTACTCCATTGCGTGGAGACGGTTAGCCGTACGTATGCACGCATAGTGACTTTTTCATTCATATGGTGGGTAGAATAATCAGTATGGTTGTACCATTTTTATAATAACCTAACAGTTCATAGGAGATACCGGATTTATTCTTTTAGAATGGAAACAAAAAAAATAGGAATTGGAAGAAGAAAATAACTTGAAAGAGGTTATGAAATATTTACCTCTTCTTCGAGTTCTTCCTTTTGATTTGATCTAATGGGCTCCTTAGGTTGGATTTTTGACAAAAGTAAGGCCTATGGGATGAATTGAGGGAATTTGGGAGGATATTTGGGCAGGGTTTGGCCAAGAACAATGGTTGTGGAGTTGTTAATTTTAGATAAGGGGATGTGCCCTTTTATAAGAGGGGTGAGGGCACCTTAAGAAAAGACTGAAATATTCGTTTATAATAAAATAACTTTCGGTTTATAATTGATAAAAATGATTTATTTCGTGGATACGGTGGTGATGGTTCTAATTACACTCAACCAAAAGGTTTTATATAGGTTTTCATCAACATATTAACCTTATCTTTTTAGATTTAACTCTTAGTTAAATAGTTTGAAATTTACCACGTCTCTTTTTATTTTTATTTTATATGGTTAATAATCATACTATAACTAGATTAGAAACCCCAAAGTGGTTCATTATTAATATATATGACCTTATATAAGTCCTTCGGCTGAAACATAGATTTTATGAATATTATAATAATTAATAATATAATATTTGTTTTTAAAACACTTTTATGTCCCTTTTGGCACTATTTGGTATTTTGTTTTTATTAAAGTCATAACAGCATGATTACATCAAAAAAATTAATTTAATAAACCCTAAAATGTTATATTAACCTATAAAATTATTTGAATTCATCGAAAGTCTCAAATTATATTTATTTGGATATTTATAATATCAATTATATTAATCATTCATTAATTAAGTAATTACTACATCTGTGTAATATATAAATTTAACTATTTAATATGTAAAAATTATAAATAAAATACAATTATGTAGGATTTTTTTTATCTTTCTAATGAATATTTATAGTTGAATTTATCTTAGGTATAACCCTATATTAAAATTTTTTTAGTTATGAAAACTTGAGTTTAACACTTTTAACTCTTTTTTAAATTAAATAATAATAAATGACCTAATCTAATCCTAGTGGACCTAAGGGGAAATTTTTTATTCCTATGGTTGTTTTTGGTATAAATACTCTTATAAATTTGAATTAGGGCATGTTTTGTGGTAATAAAAATATCATTTTTACCTTTAATTACCCTATTTACTTTTATCTGTGGTAAATAAATGTTAACAGTTACTATTCACCTAAAATTATTTTCATCTTTTTGAACCACATTTTACTTACTAATATCAACCATGTCTCTTGTATTTTTAAAATTCAATTCACAAAAGCGGTAAAATTAAGTTTTATATAAATTTTCAAATGCTCATAGGAGGTGGGTAAAAGACGGTAAAAAGTTCCATAAAATTTTTATATATCTAAACTTATTATAAAATGACTCCAATGAATTACATTGAACTTATATAGGTATTATGTTTTTATTTTTTCCTAAAAAAAATTTAAATAAAATAAATAATTATTTAAATAAAATTTTGGTTTTAAACAATAATGCAATGTTTTTCACAATTCATAAAACATTTATTGTTTTCAAAAAATACCAAAAATTCAACATAAGATAATTATGATATTCCGAATCCAAAAATGAAGACCTTTTTGAAGGATAAAATTTATAAAATTTTAAAAAGTGGGTATTACTATTCATAACTGCTTGTTTGATTGGTTGTGGTGTGTTTGAACTCGAAGTTGCGTACAACATGAGCTATTGTATTATTCAAAAGGAAACATACCTTGGAAGATTGGGGTGTTACATTAAGCATGCACCTAAAATGTGAAACTAAAGAAAAGCATCCCAAAAGTAAAAATTTAAATCTAGGACACCAAAAACATGAGAGATAAACCAAGAACAGATTGATAACCCAATATAAAATAACAAAATAAAAATTATGGTGTGAAAAATTATGAAATGGACTCATTGTCCCAAAAATATGTATGAATTTTGGAAGACCCTCTAGTACATGTAAATAATATTTTCTTTGAATGGGTATTCAAGAAGAAACTGGACATGGAAGGGCAATTCCATTCCTGTATGAAATTATTGGTTTCAAAAGCGTTTAATCAATGGAAATGTATTGACTACAAAAAAATTCAATAGTTGTAATGATGAAATCCATATAAATTTTACTTGACATTGTGGCCTTCCATGTCCTTGGAATTTAGAAAATGGATTTCAAAACAACCTTCCACATTGGTAACCTTTAAGAAGTTGTCTATATGACACAACCTGAAGTGTTTGTGACTCCAAAGGATTCCAACAAAGTTAGAAAAATTTATAAGATCCATTTATTTATTAAATTGAGAATAAAATTCATTGATCATTCATTTAGATGAGGCCAAAATTGAATTTGGTTTCATAAATAATTAATTCCATTCATGTGTCTATAAATAGTTTTTTGTAAGTGCGGTCATTTTCATAATAGTATATTCTGATGACATATTACTCATAAGAAATGAAATACCAATCTTATAGTTTATTAATCCATGGTTGAATAAATGAATATATATAAAGGACATGGGTGAGGGTATACTAAAATCCAAATGGGTACTTACATTGATAAGATAATGAATATATTTAGTATAGAAAAATCCAAGAGGGAATTGTTTCCAGCATCACATCATATTAATCTTTACATGATGGTGTTTCCTTAGATAGAAGAGGAATGAAATAGAATATAAATTATTACATACATGTCAACAATTGGGTCAGTCATGTATGTTATACTATGTACAAGGCTATGTGTTGCCTACCCATTGAGCATGGTAGGTAGATATTAATCTTATCTTAGTGACCTCCATTGGATGTCAGTCAATACTATGATTATATATCTGAGTTGTACTAGGGATATATTCCTAGTCTATAGAGGTGATAAAGAAAAAGTCATCATAGTATAGGAAGATATCATTTTACAAAATGGTCAAGATAATAAGATGTCACAAATGGGATACATCTTTACATTGAATAGAGGTGTTGTGAGATAGAAGCGTTTAAAGAAAGTTGTGGGTACAGATTCAATAGTAGATTCTAATTATATTTCATCTTAAATGGAAACGAGGTAACAAGTATAGATGTTTAACTTCATCCAAGTGCATTTCGTGGTACCTATAAGTAATGATCTTATCACACTCTGTTGTGATAATACTCTAGTGGTGGATATCACAAAATATCCAAGGTATCATTAATGGATTTGGAACATACAATGAAAATATAATCGCTTGATGGATTTTTCTCATAGAGGTGACGTAGTAGTGACATGTATTTCCAGGAAATTCAATATGGTGGACCCCTTAAATAAATACTTAACTTAACAAAAACCAAATTATCATGTGACATCTATAAAACTGAAATTCATAGGCAGTTGGTTATATTCTAAGTGGGGGTTTGTTAGAGTTTTTGTCATAGGATAAATTGATTTTATATCGATTAAATGTATAATCGATGTAATGAATATTAATTAAACATATTGTTGCACCCTTTTCATTATTCTACATGGATTTAATGTAATAATTTCCAAGAGTATTTGTTTCATTGATAAGGTCATAATAGTTCTCCTTTATGATGTACACCCTAAATTCATATTAGAATATTATTCATATAGTTATCTGGTTAGATGACATACTATGATGGGACATGTAGTATATAGACTATATGGTGTGAGTACTATTAACTAGATGAGGTTTCTTCACATGACGTTCATGCATAGTAATCTCTAACACAGGATATTATGACAATAGAAATGTGAGTAAGAATTCAACTTGTTTTGGTTTTATTGGATATTTCAATGTATAAGAATGTGTAATGTTTCATTGACTTTCATGTTATAATTAATACATCTCATGAATCAATAAATTAGATTTAATGATATAAACATCATTCCATAGGTTGAGTGGAAGTAGGGTACATTGGTTGTCTCATGATTAACATATCATTAATGGGTATGTCGAGGAAGGATTTTTCTCTTCCATCTTTATGGGAGTTGATATCTCTTTCCTTTGATTGAAATATAACCATCATCATAATTCCATGGTCATTTTGTAACAATATGTTTATTTCATATAGTAAAAGAAAGATGTATTGAGAAAATAGGTTGATTATGATGTCATGAATCCTTCTTGATGAAATATTATGAAAATGGGATTATATTATAGAGTGAGAATTTATATTTGGTTTTTGTTGTTGTGACAATAAGTTCTTTCACTAGGGTTCCTTGACCCACTGATAGATAGTAATCTTGGACTTCAGTTAATCCTACCTAATGCCAACAGGAAAGAATCCAATATGGTCACTCACTAAGTATTTTTATTAATGTCAATTAAATTATATTTGAATCTATTTAATGGAATAAACATTATTCTCAACACCGAGGGATAATTTTATTCAAATTCTATTGATCTCATTGTGTAAATAAATATTTATTCATCAACATGTGAATAAAAAATATTTTTGTTTATTTTGTTGAATATTTATTAAATGTATATTCTCTTATATGTAAATAAAATATTTATTTATGAATTATTTATTTATTAGGGTATTCAATTAATACCTAGGAGTATTAATAAACTAATACTACATCTAGTGATAAAATAAATATTTACAAGCCTGTAAATATAATTTATCAAATTTTTCATGTCGTCAGACCACAAAATAAATATTTAACTAAAAAAGGGGTTTATTAAGGGTTTTAAATGTTATTTAATTGATGACATTCAATTAAATAATATTTTAACCAAAACTCAAACTCTATAAAACATTTTAAGACTCTAAGGAAAACACAGCCTCCCAAGTCAAACTTCGAAGGCCTACATTGTAGGTCTACTTAAGATTTCTTTCAGCTCTAGGATTTTCTCATCTACTCACAGTTCAGCTGAACCATATCGATAATTATCTAGACTATCACTTGTTTGACATGAGAAGTATCACTGACCTTATACTAGCACAAGGTTTAGTAATGTGAAACAGATAGTTCAAGGTAGGATACGCCAAGTCCACATGGGATTGAACCGAAATAGGCTAGAATCCAGAAAATCAAACATGTAAAATGGGTGGATTTATTCATTCCACCCCACCCCACAATAGATGAAATTCATCCTATAGGAATCCTTCATTCCATATTAATTTTATACTATTATAATTTTTAATACTATTAGAAAAGTGGATCAAGACCATATTTAATACACCATTATATGGCCATATAAAACATGTGTTTCTTGGATGGAAGCACCAATGGTGATACTGAGGGGAGAGGTGACCAGAGGTACAAGAATCGATGATGGTAGAGGCATCATCGTCCAGTGGTGTAAGCATCGACCTGTGTTTCCAACATCATCCACCAGATGGAAGTGGTCATACAAGCGGTGATACATTAGCGATATCGTTAGACATATAGAAGGAGTTATGTCATCATCGGTGTCGGCAACATCATTATCTATTTGATATTGAGTCGATGATGATATGGAAATCATTGACTACTGGTGCATGTGTTAACTATTTTTGAATAATTCGTCATCAAATTAGGGGATACAAGTGGTGTTTCATCGATGGTGTCATTGCATGTATAGGAATATATTATACTATATCATTGTTGGAGTTGGAGGTTGTAGGAATCAATGTCAATGTAGAGTGGGGTGAGGATGATCAGGGTGTTGCATTGGGGAAGTAGAAAAATGTAGGAGGATGCAGGATGATAAATATAATGGGAATAGGAAAATGTAATTGGGATTAATGGTTAGTGAATACACCGAGTGGTCTAGTGTTTGGAGAAGATGGGGGAAAGAGGGGTGAATGGGAAAAGCGAGTAGGGGTGATATTCATTTGGTCAAGAAATAAGGAAAATGGATTTTAAAATTAAGGATTACATAGAAATATGAAAGGGATGTGGGAAGTTTTTTTAGGTGGAGGTTGTGAATGTGGGATGGATAATGTGATTTCATAATAAATTTTAGTTATTCACTAAAAATAATATATTTGTTTTAAAAAAATTAAAATAGTTTCTCATGGGATGACCCATTTTATTGTGGATTTACTCATATTGTCCAAATGTCTATGCAAGCTATCCATGTGTTCCTATTTTTAATGTAGCTATTTTTTTACAAACCATCCAAATTCCAACCCCATCACAATCCCTCTTGACTCATTGGCTCGTAGCCCATCCATAACTGCAAAGAAGAGTGACCTATAGGGTCTCATTTACAAGGAATCCAATGGTTGCATGAAAATAGTAAAGTGATAGCTATTTTTATAAGGAAACACAACTTATGTAATGTGATCCTACGAGATCTGGCCTAAGTCCAACACACATTCCCTCAACATATCCTCCAACACCTAGATATTTCACACATCATTCCCACCCATCTAGGGGTGGCATGTAGTACTCATCATCAACTAAGTTCCAAATGCCTCCTTTTGTCCTCTCCACAATAATGATGTAAACTACACATCACTATGAGTGACAATCACTGAGGGAAACCTAGGAAGCTGGAAGATCCCCCGCACATACAACTTCCCCAGACTCTCCCACAATCACTATTCCCTGATGAAAAAATAGTGTTCCAAAATTGTAATTTGATCAACAATCACCAAGATGGAATCATGGCCTCTCACTATTTGTGGAAGCACAATCAAAAGGTCCATGGATTTGTTTTCCAATTTCCACTATAGGATCCCAAGAGGCTCCAACAAACCTAATAAAACATGGTTCTCATCCTTCACCTATTGACCTTTGAGGCACTGAGAGACAAACATTAAAATTCTCCACCTCTTGAGATCCCACCAAAATATCCACTAAAGGTCCTGGTAAATCTTCCCTATAATCATATGTTAAACTAAATGAGACATGTCAAACACCCCCATCACCTCCTCTCAGAATTTGATTGGAATGACCATCCATCCCTAGAAAATGAGATCATGAGCCCATATTTTATGAAATTCATCTAGTGAATCTCTAAGTGATATCTGGCCATGTAGGACCTCAGAGTCGATTTACCCCAATTGTACCTCTCTTGCATGGTGAATATGTGGTGTAGTTAACACCATTTATTAAAGAAAAACTAAACCCCTCTCTTCTACTAGGGTCAGCTGCAAATAATCTAACTACTTCAATGCCTCCTCAGCTAAGTGATAAAAAGACTACCTACTAAGGGAATGTTCCATTATGTTTCCCTTATCATGAGTATAGAATATCCAAAAGACATAGTCTTGTAGAAACTACCACCAATGATTCTTACTCATGTTCAGTTGTCTCTACATAAAGATATACCTGAGAAACTGATGGAATAAGTAAGAAAAAAGTCACTCTAATAAAAGAATGTGTCTCCAAATATTTATAGTGAATACTATTGATGCCAAAATTATACCATGAGTCATGTTGTGCTACTCATGGGGTCTCAAATTCAATTAACAATATGAAATCATTTCCTACCTCTCTACAATGTGTAGTCAAGTCTAGCTCTAGGGTAATTTCATTACACTATTTAGTCTGTGCCCTTTTTTGGTTGTCTCAAAATTGGATCACTAGTTAGCCTCAGCCTTAAATCCTCATAGGATCAAGGGAATTTCTCTTTCTATGTAAACATCTACCCATTCCTCAACAAGGTGTTCAAATGGGATGCAATCACAGAGAAATATGACATGAAACTCTTCTAAACCACACTATGACAAGAAAATACTACAAATCTAACAGCACTAAGATAGCTCACAAAAAATAAATACATAAATATTTTCTGATTCTACTACTAATCCATTCGTAGAAATAAAATTCCAAAAAAATTAAACATCATAGATCCATAATAGGAACTTTAATAAATTACCACAAATTGGATGCCCCCAATATATGTCTAGGACCATCATCAAGTGATTTTCATGCCCCCTTTTATACATAGTATATGATTATGTTATAAATTAATACAAAAACAAAATAGTAAAAGTATGGATGGAATATTGTGCTCATAAAATCTATAAACACTGTAGGGGCATTCATCACACTAAACAACATCACTGAGAACTCATTGTGTCTACAAAAACATCATAATTCCAGCATCAGAATATCAACCATGAAAACACTCAAATGGTGGTAGAAAGACTTGACATCGATCTTAGAGAACCAAATCATGTATTGAAGGTAATAAAATAGGTAATTAATTCATGTTAATGGGTATTATTTATTTATTTTTTCTTAGTTCAAGCGATGATAATCAATATAATTATGAAAATTGTTTTCCTCATTTTTCACTAATTGAACGTGATCTACCCAGGGGGACATGCTGGGTCTAATAAATCCCTTATCCCAAAGGTCTTGTAACTTCACCCTATGATATTTGAGCTTAATGAAGGACATATGATATGTTTTAAAATATATCGATGTCGTCCTCAAGAGCAAGTCAATACTTATGTTTATCTCCATCCATAGAGGTGGTCCTAGAACATCATTGGGAAAGATTTACATAAAATCTTCTATGACTGAAGAAATATATATGTCTATATATCCCTCTCTTCCTGGGGATAAACATACTACTTGATGGGTGATGGGTTATAGATTAATAATCACAATGACCACTCACTCATCTTTGATGTGTCTCTCATCCATAAATGAGAACATTGCCACATATTTGTAAAGGCTTCTGACCCATTGTTAGAGAAATTTTATATGGTCTCAAACCATGAAGCTCTAATACATACTCAATATAATGTTATAAAGTCTCATTGTAAAGACTAATATGTCCCATGAGAAACTATCTCCACTAAGAGATTGATCGCACAGATGACAGACAACGCATATCAAAGAAGCATTACATATAAGATCCACAAGCCATAAAATCATGGATAGAGTCTCAAGTGGGAGCTATAGATAATGAACTAGATATATGAGATGAATGAATGACTCATGCCTAAGTCTTCTAGTACCAAATAATGAGTACAGTAATAACAGTTCTTTCCTATAATAATCTCATGTGAAACCATGTCATAAGCCTCTATATCCATCCACTAATTGTGGCCCCTACTACTAGATCCCTGATCTTGGCATGGGACACCTGGTGGGGGTGGTGGGAGTACCTCATAATGTTTTCTCCCACTGATAGATCCTATATCTATATCTACACCAAATCCTCTTTCGTCACCACCTCCATAGGGTCTTCCCTATTCTCACCATAGAGATCCATGATCATTGTGTTGCCTTTTCCAGGGTATTCCATCTACTACCACTCCACCCTCCCCAACACGTCAGTTTAGGAAATCATGTTTCATGTGACCTCATCCATCACATGAGTAGAATTTCCCCTATCTGAAATACCTAGGTCCTCTGTGTGGTCCCTTTTTCATATTACCACATGCCTGAGTCTAACCATGAGATGGTGTCTTCTTTCAGGACACTGCTGACTAGTGCCTGCTATATGTTTTAGATGAATCATCCCAATGACACCTACTACCAGCTCCGGAAGTATGGTGTCCCATGGATAGGAATATATCTATCACCCGCACCCACTCTAACACCCCAACATATGTGTAAATTTATAATGGGACCAAAATGGAATGAATGTCTCTATAGAGACCCTACTCGAACTTCCATGCTAAGGAATAGTTTTCTCGTACTATGTATAGGGAGTAATGTATAAGTTTATTGGACCTAAAAACATACAAATTGACTAACATACTATGTTAATGTAACTATAGAATTTACTAAATTTTAATTAAGTGATATAAAGGTGGGAAATACTCATTATTAAATAGCTACTTCAAGTCAAACCATGGATGTTTTGAATCATCATGTCTCTTCTGGACTCGGCTCTACTAGTGACCAACTACTTTGTGGAAAATACTAGCTATCTGCACACCCATCTGATCTGTTAGGGTCTGCATGATTTTAAAGACTTGGATCACTCACTCAGGTCAATCCTCCAATGCTTAGGGATTTGGCTCACCATGGAACCTCAAAAGCCTCTAGTTTGGGAACTCATGGAGTTTACTAAGCCTGCACGAATCCTCAGGCTATTCTACCGGTATAATATTATGCTCTATAAGTAGGTAGGTAGCTACCTAACAACTTAGAGTAAGTACCTCATGATATTTCCTTTAAACCAGGGCATCAACTTCATCTAAGCGTCATCGCAATCCTGAATCTGAAACCTGGAAGCCTATCTTCATAAGGGTATCTTAAAAACGATGAACTATACCATGGTAAAATGAGAATATATATACATATATATATATATATATGGGGAGTTGAATCAAGATGAAAATTCAAAAGACTAAATCATTCCTGATGCATGTACCAATGTTCCCTACAACAAATGTCTCAGTATGTAGAGTCGATAACAAAGTTTTTAGAGTACTTATGTATGTATACCTTAGTTATCACACCAACTCTAGTTTTCTATTCTAAAAGATACACTTGAGACACTTTAAAACCATTTCTATAAAAGCCAACCTATAATCATAATGGGCTAACTCCAAACATCAACCCAAGTAATTAATGTTATAAATACCACTCTGTGACTAAATGACCCACCAAGGCCTACTTGGGGGTTAGAACACTTGGCTACCACAATCCTTATCCTATCTCCCTTAAGAATGGGGTTGACAATAAGCACTGAGAGGTCACAATAAAAATGGGAGGCTTTTTCCTAATATACTCATACACATGATCACAACCATCCATATACACAAGTAATAATAATAAAAAATAGTAAAATATTGAGTATAAATTATGAATGTATCAACCTCTAGGGAATACATTACAATATGAAATTGTAATAAAATGTTTAAACAAGAAAAATACATGAACAATAATAATGTTTTTCCCAACTCTAAGATAATATAAAATAATTAAATATGAGAGATATCATCATCTAATCTCCAATATATGACCATCCTATGTAGTTAATGAAACCATGTATCCCAAAACTCCTCTAATGTCTCTAGAGAGGTTTATCTTTTTCTTACATTTATATTACACAATTTTAATGATAAGAAAAAAAAATCATTACATTAATAGGATAAAAAAATTTACTGTCTTAGGAAACTGAAGAACATATATAAAATTGAAAAAATTAAACAGAAAAATTTATTTAATTAGTTCTTCTCTAGGTTTTTATTAGCCTTTAAATTTTCCGTAGTACAATTTGTCACATGAGAATATATATCAAGAAGGGGTGAGCTAAAATCCCATTAATAAGATAGATAAGAACATGAAACAATATAAAATGGTTGAGAATAATCGTTATCATCAAAACATAGACATAGGATCATAATCATGACATGAATATTTTAATAGTGGCATGGAATATGGCAATGCATAAATATGAAACATCATGCCCTAGTGGAACACACATATTTTTGAAGAAATATATAATCATGAACATTCGTATTTCACAATTATCATGAGATACACAACATTACCCAATATATTGGAGCACTATATAATTTTGGGTGGACCTGTCAAATCATAGCATCTACATTATCATATATGCCACATAGAACATATAACAATCATGGAAATAAAATAACCCACGGAAAGGAACGAGTTTAATTTCATAAATCATACATTCATAAATTTGGTTCCCAAATGAAAGGGGGAATGAAATACTTGATATAAGAATCATCAACCTTGAGTGAAGAAGAAAAAATCTCAAGAAGTAAAAGGTGCCTTTTTGTAAAGAATAGTTCTTTTGGAAAACATTGTTTTTGTCAAAAACTCAAGTAGAAAAATTTTATATCACAAAAAAGATTATATAATAATGAAGAATGATATTTAGGGAATATAAATACTGAAAATGGGATTAAAGAGGGAAAACCCAAATAAAGGAAGTTGGGTTAGAGAATTCCGCTTACGTTATGTCAGAAATATTTCTTCACGTTAATATCATGTATAATTACATTAAATTAATTAATTAAAAATTAAAGAACAATTTATAATTTATTTTTATTCATTATTGTGTTATTATGTTAATTTATGGCCTTTTAGATGCGTTATAGTGTTTAATTTTATCGTTTGGGGGAATTAATTTCAATGGTTTTAATGATTGGTTTGCTTGTATACAAGAATGGATGTTCATGTAAATTGTGCATAAATATTCAGAATTATTATTATATTTTTTAATTATATTATAGAATATTTAATTATCTTATACATAATTTATTTATATGGCATTAGGATGAATCAACAGATAGAAGTTAATATATATTATTTTAGGTAAATTTTCCTATTTTTTTATCACAAATAAATCGTTTTGACTTATCATTTAGTATTATGTTTATATATTAGTTACATAACATAAAAAGGGAGATAAAATAAAAATTAAATATTTTTTAATCCATTTAATGGTTTTACTAACAACCTATAAAGTATTAATTGAAAATGAAAGTGCATCATCCAAGATGTCGGGAAATTGTCATATCAATGTTGATTATTTAATTTTTAAAAATAAAAAAGAGGGAGGGAGAGTTTAATGAAGCATCTTAAATTTAAAAGATATAATACTAGTATGTTAAAAATACTAGATTTATCATTCCATTTTTATAAGTTAATTTTAGGATAATTGAAAAAAATCAAATTGAATGCAAATTAAAAGAAAAGGAAAAGTTTTTACAAATTAGATTTATTCTTATTGAGAACCTTATTAGGGAAACGTTTTTGGTCTTTTGATGAGACCAAGTGGTCATAGACATGTGAGAGGGGATTGGGTAGAGTGTTTGGAAGAATTTGGACAAGTCTCAAAGCATTAGAGGTGCGAGGAGAATAGGGGGTGAGGGGTGGTATTTATAGTGTAGGAGATGGGTATTTTATCATTATTTAATTCATAAGATTATAATTTTTATCAAGACATGAAATAGTGTTTATTATAGAGATTAAATATTGTAATTATATCATGCGAGTTAGAACAAAAGGTTCTTAAATCAGCAGTGACTCATGTAATAGTGTAATTAATTTATAATGTATTTATATCATATTATCATATTTTACTATTCACAAAAAATCATGTATTTCGAGAGAAAAATCCCAAAACAACCCCCAACCATTTTTCGGTGTGTAGAATTCTAAAATAAACTCCATTTTTTGAAAATAATTTTCTAAATATGAGTAATGTAATTTTTAATTAAAATCACCATCTACTCAAAGAATATTGATTTTAAAATTATAAATGATATTATAACATGTTGAAAATTTACTTATGGCCTCATAAAATAATATTAAAATCATAAGACATCAAATTATTAATTTATGGATAAATTTTAGGAAATTTTTTTTTCTTTTAAATTATTAAAATAATTTAAAAAATGTAATTATATTTATATTTCAAATAAATATTCCAATAATTAATTAATAACATTAAAAATGTTTATTTACTTATAATATGATATAATGATATCATATTGTCAGTTACAAGATTGATAAATTTTATTTATACTTTTATTGGTGAGGTTGCTTTTCAATTGACTAGTTTACTATTAATAAGGGTCACATTTCAATTTTAATGTCCAATTTAATATTTCATCAGTATAGTTTCCTTAACATCTATAAATACCTTTTATTTTATTGATTCATAATTTATAATGTTTTTATCGTGTTCTTAATGTGATGTTATGTGATAATACAAAATGACATAATTATGAGAATGGAATTTCACTCATAAATGTTTTGAGTCATTACATTCTTCCCACTTTTGAAATATCTACCTTAAAATTTCGTTTTACATAAACATGTGAGGGTACTTATCCTTAATCTCCTCCTCAGGTTCATATATTTCTTATTCATACATATGGTTCCTCAACAACACTTTGACAAGGTGTTATGTCTTGTTGTATGGAACCTTATCTCTCCAGTCTAGAATCATTACTGGCTGCTTCTCATAAGAGAGATCATCTTCAAACTCTACTACCTATGAGTTTATTACATGTAAGGGATCTAGTATTTACATCCTCAAGAGTGATGCATGGAATATATTACGATATTGATCTATATTTAGTGTAATTTCAAGATGATAGGACACATATCCTACATAATCAAGGATCTTAAAGGTAAAAATGTACCTTGGGATCAGCCTCCCTTTATTTCCAAATTGAATGACTCTATTTCATGGTTATATTTGAGGGAAGACATTATCTCCAATGTCAAAATTAAATTCAATTTGATGGTTATTATCTTAAATCTTCTTCAGAATCTGAGTATATTTGATAATTTTATGGATAGATTGAACCTTCTCTACCATATCATACATAAGATAAGGTCCAAATATGCTTCTTTCACAAACTTCGCCCCTATAGGTTGGAATTCTACATGTATTTCCATATAGTGCTTTATATAGAGCCATAAACATATTTGAGTTGAGGATTTTTTTGTATGAGAACTCAACCAATGGGTGATGTTGATCCCATATAACTTTTAATTATAAAGATAAAGATCATATCATATCAAAGAGAATCTAAAAAGTACTTTCAGATTGTCCATCATTTTGGGGTGGTAGGACATGCTAAAACTTAATTCAGTACTTAAAGAATGTTAAAGACTCTTACATAATTTAGATGTGAACCTAGAATCACGATCAGATACAACTAAGAGTGGAACCCCATGCATTCTCAACACTGCCTTCACAAATATTTTTTCAAGTTTTTCAAGAGATAGATCTTCTTTAATAGTGATAAAGTGGGAATTATTGGTGATTTTTTCCACCACAACCCATATCGCATTGTTTCCATTGGATATCTTTAGAAGGCCACTGAAAATTTCTATAGTGATATTCTCTCATTTCCTCATGGGTATAGGAAATGGTTGCATCATCGCTTTGGACTCTTTTCACTATTATTTAAAGTTCTAAAATATCATGAACCTTTAGATATATTACAAATCTCTCTCTTCATGTTGTCCCACCAAATGTGTTCTTGGAGATCATGATACATCTTGGTACACCCAGGATGGTTAAATAATGTTTATCTATGTGAAATTTCCAATATCTCTTTAATCCAAGCTGATGAAGTCACAATGAGAATTTGTTCCATATTGAATGACATCTTCATCTCCAATATAGATCTATTTCAGTTTCACTTTTTTGCATTCAACTTCTTTTTTAACTCCATATCATACCATTATGCCTTCATAATCGTGTCTTGGATATATGGTTTGGAAATAATTTGGGAAATGTAGGATGTATTCTCTTCCGTTATGACTTCTAAATCCATCATTTTCATATCCATGAAGATTGGTTCTTCCTCAATCAACAACATAGATAGAGTATCGGGTTCATTTCTACTAAGAGAATCAGCTACCATATTTTCCATGCTAGGATTATTGTTAATAGAGAAAGTGTAGTCCTTAATTAGATCAAACTATATCTTTTGAAACATGTAGAACTCATATTTTATGAATATATTCGTTAATCTATTTTGATTGGTATATATGTCACACTTCTCACCAAATAGGCAGTGATGCCGGATTTTCAAGGTAAAAATCATACCTGTTATCTCAAGATCATGTCTCGGGTAGATTTTCTCATGGATCTTCAACTATCATGAGGCTTAGGCTATATCATTATCATCTTTCATGAGTACACAACCTAATCCTTTATTTGAAGAATCATTGTATATTAGAAAACATCCTCCTATTTTTGGTAATGTGAGTAAAACTAAAGTGATCAGCCTCTTCTTTAGATCCTTGAATCTTTCCTCATATTCTTATATCCAGAAATACTTTACCGCTTTCCTTTTTAACATAGAAGGCTGGAAAATTATGATAAGTTTCTTTAAAAACATTTTTTGTTCCTAACTAATTCATGAAAACAATGAATTTTTGTGACACTAGAGGGTCTGGACCATTCGAAAATTTCATATGTTTTTGAAGGGTCCACATAAATTCCCTCCCATGTGATCATATGTCCCAAGAACGTGTCTTTCAATAACAAAAATTCACACATTATAAACATTACGTACAAATCACCCTTCTTTAATTTCTCCAACACAAGGCTTATATGTTCTTCATGTTCCTCCTTTCTTTTGGAGTATATAATAATAATATCAATAAACACTACCACAAATCTGGAAATGTAATTTCTAAAGACTCTATTTATCAAATCCATGATGATTGGAGGGGAATTAGTAAGCCCTAAGGGAATAACCAAAAACTCATAGTTCTTATACCTTGTATGGAAGGTAGTATTACGAATATCTTCTTTCTTTACCTTTTAATGATGATATCTAGAAAAAAATACATTTTGAGAAGTATTGATGTCCTTAGAACTGATCAAACAAGTCATTAATCCTTGTAAGATAATACTTTTTATTTATTTTTGTGTTCTTGACTTCTTGATAATCGATACACACCCACATTTATCCATCATTCTTCTTGAAAAAGATCACTAGCTCACCCCATGGTGAATCACTTCGGTGTATGAACCCTTAGTCCAAATGATCTTGAAATATCTTCTTTAACTCCTCCAGTTCAATTGGATCTATCATATAGGGAAATATTGATATAGGATTAGCTCCGGGTATGATTTATATTGAGAACTCTACCTCAAAATCTGGGGGAAGTACAAGAAACTCTTCATAAAATACATCTTTGTATTCCCTTTTGATTGTAATTTCTACTAGATTGACACTTTGCTATGACTCAACCATTTTAGTGAGTTATGCTTCTTAATGGGGAAATAAAACCCATATCATTGAAGTATTTTCCAATAATATTCATGATTTTCCTTTCATTTTTAAAGGATCATAGAATACTTATGAATATTAGAGGATATTTTATTTTCCCAAAATTAGATGTGTGATCTATATAAAAAGCACCAATCCATCCCCATTATAGCATTGAATTCCTGTAAGGTATGTATTACGAGATTTTTTGGAAGAATATTCCCACATATTACAATAGGGGAAGAGTCCAACACATAGGTTGCAATTATTTCAGCACACGGTGTTTATATATATATCTCTACCTCAAGGGTTTCGGATATTGATACAAGAGTTCTAGAAAACCTTCATGATATAGAGGAATGTGTAGAACCAGCATTAAATAAGGTGTTTTCCATTCTTGAGTGAATAGGAAGTGTACGTTGTATGACTTTGTTTTCTTTCTCCACTCTAGCAGTAGTGATGGAATATTCCTTTCCTTTATAAATCATCTTTGTTGTCTATTGATGTTGATTACCCTCAAGGACTCAAGGTTTCGTGAACTCTCTTGAATAGTGTCATTTCCCCCAACAGTTTTAGCACTGGACCATGGGTGGTGCTCTCCTTTCTTTCACCACATTATCCCACTTCTTCATATTTTTTCAAAATTTATGATCATGGTGGCCTTCTCTCCCACACATAAAGCATATCACCATCCCTTTTGGGTATTTCCCAGGATTCTTCTTCCCATGTATTTGGCATATTGGTGGTTCAGATTTCATTCCACATTTCTCATTATATCCTCCATCTTGAAACTACAAATTTGTTTCTTATAACCATATCCATGGGACCATTCTCCAAACTCCATCTCCACAGTCAGATCACATCAAAAAAATATTAATAACTCCCAAAGTCTTTAATTTCAGTATCCTTTATAAGGATTGGTTTTAAACTAGTAAAGATTATATCAATTTCTCAATTGTTGTTGAAAATAAAACCCATAGAGTACCTTGAAAGCCTTTTGAAATTATCTTCATAGGCTGTGATAGATTCTCCTTCCATTTTCATCATCTTTATGAAATCTATCTCATTATTTGAATGAGGATTTTGAGGTAAATACTTTTTTAGAAAAATTATCTTAAATTATTCCCACTCAATCTCTTCAATTTAATCCTTCTTCTCAATGTTCTTAATCATATCCAATAATTTATCAGCCTCTCCATCTAAATGGTAAATATTTATAGTCACCATCTCCATCATAGAATAGTAATTCTCAAAAAAGATCTTCTCTAATTAGTGGAAGAACTATTCTATGACTAGTGGATTTAATGATCCCCTAAACATTGGTGGTCATTTCTGTATAAAAAAATCTATAGTTAGTTGCTCCCTCTTAGGTGAAGGCAAACATTCCACATAATTCATGTTTTTTTCATAACCTGAGAACACTCGGTAAGCATCAACATGAAATTTCTAACCCCAACAGGCAATGAAATGGGGAGGTCATTTGGGAAATTGTTGCATTGTCCCTCACATGGGTTGTTGGCCTAGTTTCTCTTGGTTTACAGCATTTTCTAAAATAGAGATGGTTATAAGAATACATAACTCAATAATTAAATAATAAATATTTTATATCTTTGTTAAATCTAATCTAAAGGGATATCTTGTGGGTTTCCAACGTTTAAAATTTTATAAAACAAATCTTCTAGGGGCCCTACATATGTTTAGTCTCATACTAAGGTTTTCACTATGGTTATTTAATCCTAATTCCTAAATTAACTAAACCATGATCTGATACCAACTATATAAACCCTTTGTTTTCTTTTATTACTATTACATAATTTTAATGATAAGAAACATAAAATCATTAAATGACCTAGATCCAAAGGATTAGTGTCTTGGTATAACTAAGACAATACATAAATTTTTTAAAATAAAACATAAACATTTATTTAATTCCATCTTCTCTAGCTTCTTATTGGCCCTTAAATTATTCTTAGTATAACAAGTCACATGAGGATATACATCTAATAGGGTGATCTAAAACCCCAGTAAGAGGATAGATAAGAAAATTAAACAATATAACATGGGTGATCATAATATTTCTCTTCAAAAAATTATGAATAGGATCATAATCAGGTGAGAAGGAATTAGATAAAGGCATATAATGTGGTAATGCATGAAAATGAAACCTCATGTCTTAGTGGTTAAATAAAAAACATAGTTTTGAAAAGGATAGCATCATGTTCATGAATATTTAATTGTTCACACAAGATACATCACATTAACCAATTAATAGTAGTTATATATAATTCTAGATTCACCAAACACATCATAACCTATGTATTGCACTATATATTTCGAGGCACAACTATCACATCATAACATTTTCATTGTCATTCATGCCACATAGAAGGTATTTCAATCTTGGAAAAAAATATACCAAGGAATGGAATGGGTTCCATTTCATAAATTATAAATTCATAACATGGGTACTTAAATTAATGATTGAACAACATACTTGATATAGGAATCATCATCCATTAGTAAAAATTAAGCAATATCGAGATGGAAAAGGTGTGTTTTTAAGAAGAGTTATTTTGGAAAACACTGTGTCTTTCATAAACACGAGTAGAAAACATGTATATCCAGTAAATGGTAAGATAATTATGATTAATAAAATTTATGTAAAATCCATAATGAAAATTGTGTTATTGAGGGAAAACTCGTAGAAAGGTAGTCGGGTTCAAGAATTCCCCTAACCTAATGTATGAATGGTTTCTTCACATAAATGTCCTATATAATCACATTATCTTACTAAATTAAAAATAAAATAACCTTATAATCATGGATTTGAATCATTTTGATTTTATTAGGATAATTTATGGCCTTTAAATTGAGTTATATAGTTTAATTTCATTGTTCTGGAGCATTCGGTTACATGGTTTTCATGATTAGTTTTCTTGTATAAAAGAATGGAAGTTCGTGTAAAATGTGGATAAATATACATAATTATTATTATATGTTATTAAGGATATTTTATAATTATTTAATGATATTATAAATAATTTGGTTATATGTCATGAGGATGAATCATTAGATAAACGTTATTGATGATCATTTTAGGATAATTTTAGTGGTTTTTCGATCACAAATAACTCATTTTTTGTTATTATTTAGTTTTATGCATATAAGATAGTTAAAAATTCTAAAAATAGATATAAAATACAAATTAAAATATGATTTCATCCATTTAATGGTTTTATTAATATACTTTAAGGAATTAAAGGAACATGAAAGCGCATTTTGCATGATGTTTGTAAATTGACATATCACAGGCGATGAATTCCTATTTAAAAATAAAATACAGGGAGGGAGGAGTTTAATGATGGATTTTTAATTAAAATGATAGAGTACCAGTATATCAACCATACTATATTTATCATTCCATTTGGATAATATAAGGTTCAGAAAAAATAAAGAAAAGAAAAGAAATTGAAAATAAAATAAAATAAAATGGAAGATGATTTTACCTCTTGGGTTTATCCTCCTTGAGAACCTCATTTGGGACAATGTTTTTTTCCTTTGATGATAGAAATAGCTCATTCACATGAAATATTTACTTGTGTAGATGTTCTTTTAGAATTTTGTTAAGTATCAATGCATGAGATGTGTAAGGAGAAGAGGGGTGAGGGTGGTATTTATAGTGGAGTTGGGTGTTTTCTCATTATTTAATTCATTAGATTATTATTTTTCTATAGACAATAAATAATATTGATTATTGAGACTAAATATAGTAATTATATCATGTGAGTTCAAAACAATGGTACTTAGATCATCCATGACTCATGGAATAGTGTATTTAATTTATAAGGAATTTACACTGTATATTATCATATTTTACTATTCACAAAAAATTCAAGTATTTCGGAAAAAATACAAATACTCACCCTAACCATTTTTCAACATGTATAATTCTAAAATGAAATCTATTTTAGGAAAATAAAATTCTAAATTTGAGTAAATTAATTTTTAATGAAAATCACCCATTACAAAAAAAATACAGAATTTAAAATTATAACTAATTCTATAACACATAGAAAATTTATTTAAGGTCTCACTAAATTATTTTAAAATCATAAGAAATAAAAATATTAATTTATGGATAAATTTTTTGAAAATAAATTTTATCTTAAATTATTAAATTATTATTAAAATTTTAATTAAATGTTTATAGTGTAGAAAACTTCCAACACTTAATTACAAATTTTTAAAATATTTATTTACTTATACTGTGATATAATTATATAATATTGTCACTTATAAGATGGATATGTTTTATTTATAATTTAATTTGGGAGGTTACTATGCAGTTTTTAGGTTCACTAATACTAAGGGTCACATTATTATTCCATTGTTCATGTTACTATTTTATCGGTATAGGTTTCTTAACTTTTCTAAATACCCTTTATTTCACTCATTCATCATTTATAATGTTTTTATTGCATTATTAATATGATTTTATGTGATTATACTATATGAAAAAATTATAATAATGGAATTTCATTGATAAATGGTTCGGGTCATTATAGTATATATTGATCTACTTGTCATTTAAACATGACCTGACATCTGAGGGAAAATCTTGTGCAAGGGTGATTATAAGCTTACCCTATAGGATGCCTCGAAAAAAAAAGTAGAATAGATAGACTGATACAATGAAGTTAATCTCAACCCATAATAGAAAACAAATAGATATTTATATATGTTTACTCATAAAATAAACCCAAATGAGAGGGAAATGGGATCTCCTTCTCACATCCCATCCCAGGTCAATGAATCTCCCATCATATCCAATGATAGTTCATCACCAATGCCCAAAATCTCATGTATCCATATAAGTAACTATGTAAAGGACCCACATATCTCTATTGTGCCACACAGTCGAGTTGGAGAAATCATTAAGTAGAGGTCCCACACCATGGTATGATAAGGGGTGACAGTCAACAAAAAGACCACACACATGAACCCTAGTGCATTAGGCGGTGCCACTCCAAAGATAGAGAAACCATGTCCTTGTGTGTCATGGGGTTCCAGTCAAAAGGTAGAGGACCCATGCCCCAGTTCATTAATGGGGTGCAACTAAAAATGTAGAGGACCCATGCCCCTAGTGCATTGGGGGTTTCCACTAAGAAGGTATATTACCAAATCCCTAGTGCATTATGTAACGCCCCAACCCCAGTTACCCAGAGTCGGTGAATTATTACTTAACATTGGCATGATCACAAAATATCAAGTCTCGAGAGACCGATTAGTTTAGTAGCCTTGGAAACACTAGATGCATTCATAAACGTCACATTACATCATAAAGTGAAAAACTAATATAACATCGTCTCCATAGGCCACACTCATATACCCTTCCGACTATCCCTTCAGGTCATTCATAAAATACTTCTTAACATCTTGGAAAAATAAAAACATTGAAATGGGTGAGCTCAGATGCTCAGTAAGGATACAAATAGAGCGAAAACATCCATAAATAACCATAAACATTTAAGGAAATGTATAACTAAAACAAAAGCATTTTAAACTTGAACTTATGCATAATGTGGCAAAATAAAATGAAATAATGCCATCTAATTATTCACATGAAAATTCTACTAGTCGAATAATTACATTCAATATCAATAACCACTTTCATAATGATGGAATGCATAATGCCAGACTATCATAACCACGTAGCCAAGGCCTTGTGCCAAGACTACAAATAAGATTTTGTCAAGGCCTCATGCCAAGACACTAGTTTGTCTCATGAGACCTACAGATGCATTGATGAGCTATAGCAGGCTCCACCTGTCACTTATTAAGTCCAATGCATTCCTCATATGAACAGTTTTAAACATATCATAATGTATAACATAATCGTATCACATAAAGCAAGCATAAATGAAACATAACATTTCTACATTTCAATAAAAAGATATCAATACAACACATTGATATAATAAAAACACTTTCGAAACCATTTTAAATACCAAAATAAAATAAAATTAAAACATTGTATTTATTTTCCATTTAAAAAATGTTATGGCTTGTAGAGGAAACCAGAACTCAAATAATGGTCACAATGGAGGAGAAGTCATTGTCTCAACATACATAATACAAAACATCCGTTTTTTCATTTAGTGAAAACACTTCGTATATAAAGATTACTTTTGAATAAAAGTAAAATTGAAAGGTGTTTATACACCATATAAAGGAATGTTGTGTATAAAACAAAATATGCCTCAATGAAAGGAGATTGAGACGAAGCCCATTACCTCGTGTCCAACTTGACTTGACCATTATTTAACCTCATGAATAAAAAACTATAGTTAATTTATAATTTTTAAGAACTTTTTTCAAGTTTATTATTCCTTTTATATCACTTATTACTATGTTATGAACATTATGTAATTATTTATGTTAATAATGGTGCTTTTGTCGATCTTTGTTACTTGAGTCAAAAATATACTTCTTATAATTATAAGTTGTTCATGAGATAAAATATACATTATATCCAGAATTATATTCATGATGTAGATATCATATATATCATTTATATCTAATATATACATTCATTCATAATATTACGTAATATTTAGAGGTAAGAAATGAAATGCACCGTTCATGGAGATGGTAAGCCGTACGTATGCATGAACGCTACTTTCATTTATATTTTGTATTTAATGGAATGAAATCATAATGATATAAAGGTGTATTATAATTCCAGTATAATATCATATATAATATCATTTACTCCATCCCTTATACGTCCCACATATGGCATTAACGATTTAAATCACTTTGAAGGGGCGGTAGTCCGCACTTCCTAAAATGAAATTATCGCATTTACCCATAATAGAAATCATAAAGGTATGCCATAAATGAGAAATAAAGAAGCATAAGGAAAAAATAAAAATAATATATATATCATATATGAAAATATTGTCATCATAATGGCCACCATGAGAGGTGTTAAAAGAATATTGAACAATCATCGTTTCGTGAGGCAGTAATTTGCCACCCGTAGAAACAGTATGTTCTTTAACCATTAGACGAAGGTGTGTGTAAGTGTAAATAAAATCCTTCTCATGAGAACATCCAAGTATATTTTATATACAGGTGTTGTTACAAAATAAAGTAATAAAAAAGAGTTTATGGGGTTGGAGAAGCAAAATAAAACAAAATAACATAAGAGAAGACGTTACCTTAAAATCGGGTAACTCTTTTTGATTTGAGCCAAAGGCTTCCTTCGGAAGACTTCTGCCCAAAGTGAGGATTCTAAGAGTAAGATAGGGAAGTTGAAAGAGTATTTGGGTAGAGTTTTTCTGAGACAAATGGATTTGATGGCGTGAATAAGGTGGTAGAGGTGGGGGCCTTTTGTAAGAGGAGAGGAGGGAAACTCTTGGAAAGTCATGAAATGTTACATTTTTATATAATGTGTTTCAGATTTTGAACGTCCCAAAATTATATCTTTCGAGGATATGGTGATAAGGTTTCGAAATATACTAGTCCAATAGGTTTTTTACAAGTGTATGTATTAGATTTTGCATTATCTTATCATTTTATTTAAATTGTTAATTAATGAGGTAATCACTACATCATCATTGTGTTATAAAAAATTTAATTTATTTAAAGTTAGAAATTATAAAAAAAATAAAATCATGTAGGAAATATTTTTATCTTTCCAATGAATATTTATAGTCGAAATTTAACTTATATAACACCATTTAAATATTGTTTTAGTAAAATAACACATGTTTGTGACAATTCTATTTTTACTTTAAATAAAAAGTAATTAATGTCATTTTCTTACCCAAGTGGCTCCATGGGGTCCCCAAGTTGACCCATGGATTTTATTGGTCGTCCATGACTCGTACAATAAGTATAGAAAAATTTTAAAGGTAATATAATATTATTATAACATTATATTTACCTTAAATTACACTAATTATCTTTAATCACGATTAATAAAACTTAAAAGTTACTAATCACAAAAAAAATTATTTTAATCCCATTGAACCATATTTTACTTCCTAATGACAAACATTGATGTCAGATTTTTTAAAATCAAATTACAGAAGTGGTAATGTTTCATTTACATGAAAATTTAGTTTTTAAACTACCACATAGTGGTTTCACTATTCATCAAAAATTGATGTTTTTCAGAAAAATACAAAAAAATCACACTAAGCTATAATTGATATTCTGAATTCCAAAATGGTGTATATTTTACAAAATTCCAAACAAATAAGTTTCATTAATTAATTTTATAATTAATTCCTGTAGTCAAAACAAATAGTGTGTTTTAAAGAGACATTATCAATCAAAATATTGACAATTGTTTATGTCCAATTTCAAAGTGAAGTTAATTCTAATTGATACCATTGGATAAAATTGTAAAATTATATTCTAATTATACTTTAAAACCACTCAATAGTATAATTTATCACTATTAATAATTTGGATTAAAAATGTTGTTTTTAAGTATTTTTACTATTCATAGAAAATTCGAAGTTCTCAGAAAATTACAAAAAATTCAACTAAGGATAATTTCGATATTATGAATACAAAAATGAAGGCCATTTTGAAATATAAAATTTATATAATTTCAAAAAGTTGGTATTACTGTTCATAATGGCTATTTTGATTGGTCGTGGTGTGTTAGGATGTCGAACTTGCGTACAATGAAAGCTATTTCATTATTGAAAGAGAAGCATACCGTGGAAGCTTGGGGTGTTACATTATCCCCTCCTTCAATAAATTGCGTCCTCGCAATTTGAAAATGTTCTTAAAAAATAAATGGTTGAAAATAGAAAACACCTTTGTGAAAAACCCACATCGGAAATAGGGTTAATAAAAACATAACTTTAAAAGAAAGAAAGAGAACTACAAAGGACACCTAAGATTGCCCATTCTAGGATTCTATACAAATATGGATATTGAGGAGAAACAAACCATCAAGGTCTGATTTAGAGTTATAGAAAACATGATTAGGAGAATGTTATCTACAACAAAATCACAAACTTTTGATTGGTTAAACGATCATTGATTCCCTAGTAGGAAAAGTTAACCGACAACGTTTTTGTTTTAAGTTACCTTTCATAAATTTGAAGAATTTGTTTAGGAGATTTACTAAGAATGTAAATAAATATACATACTTGTCATGTAGAATTTCATTCTTTAATAAAATTTTACCACAAACCCATCTTTCACTCAAAAAGATAATAGAACTCAAAAATATTATATTTATCCTAATCGTATAAGGTTCAAAATAGTAACACATACCATGAAGAAATATATTTTTTAATAAACAGGGACTTCCTGTAGGCTAGTGGTAGGTAATAAAGGGTTGTCACACTATGGTTGTGGGTTCGATTCCAGCAGCTTTGTCCGACGCAACGGGTTATCCCCCAACCTGTAGGTTGTCCTTTTCCTAAAACAATAGTATTATAATATTCCAAAAATAATCTTCATAAATGTTTTAACATTAAAAGATACTATCCAAAGATAAACTTAATCCATTCCAACCATTATAGTTATCCAAAATACCCCTGTCCAGAAATTCTCTAAAAGGTCTCTAAATTCCAAAATCAATTGTAACATCAGATTCCCCAAACAAAGTAATGTTTCTCTTATTGTCACATACATAAAATATGATTACCTTCATCATTCTAAATACTTAATGAAAATAAAAAGTATTGTAGTACAATCCTTATATATATCACATTATTCTTATAACCATAATATAGTTCTTGAGTCCAAATACACAAATACAATAATTATTCTACTTCAACTATAGTAACATCATAATATTGGCCTCGATCCCTTGGCCTTTTCTGAGGTATGTTTCTCTGACTCTTAGGACATTCGTTTGCATAATTCCCCATTTCCCTACAATTGTAGCATTCAACATTGATAGCCTCTTTCTTTACCTTGCAATCACGAGCCTGGTGACCCTTTTCTCCATATTTATAATAAACTCCCATTCCTTTTAGGCAAGTACCGGGGTGATTCTTCCCACAATTATTACAAAATAGAAAATATTTCTTTCCCTTTTTCCCTATATCTGTCTCTTGTTCCACTATTCTCTTATTCTATTATTTTATGTTATTGTCATAAGATTTAGAAAATTACTTTTCTGTCTTGATAGAACACGAGACTATATCTTCGTAGATTGAGAAAGATTGTGATACTAAATCTCGACGGAGAAATGGTTTTAAACCATCAAAGAAACGATCAATATAACTTCTTGGGTTATGTATATAATCTGTAGCATGCCTTGTTAACCTTGTAAAGTTAGACTCATACATTGCGACATTCTCATCCTCCTTCTGCCTTAAACTCAGATATTTCCTTTCCATATCTGATCGATGGTCATATGGAAATTATTTTTCTAAGAAAATTTCCTTAAAATTTCCCCTATTCCATACTGATACTTCTTCATCTTCCTTTTTGTTTTGAATTAGCGACCACCATTGATCGGCATCTCCAGTGAGGCGGTTAACTGCCATGACAACTTTCTCCCTTTTGCTACTCCCCAAGGCATGTAATATTTTCTCTAAGGAGTTTTTCCATTACTCAGAATCTAATGGATTTGTACCCCCATTAAATGTTGGTGGTTGTTGCCTCATGAAACGATCTAACATTGATCCTCCACGTTGCGGATCATGGTTCTCCATACGAGTAAGGTTATTATTCATAACCTGAGTGATTTTTCCCAGTATGGTGATAAGGTGATCAGCACCAGTTGTATCACCATCTCCACTATAATTATCTTGAGCAAGAGAGAAATCCCTACATGGAGTGTGTGGATTGATACGGTTTCCATTCTTTCCACTAGGCGCCATTTCTAAACAATTTCATAAACTAGATTAGTTTCTGAATCAAAATACATAATAACAAACTTGCAAATCACATAAAATAAATTGAACTATTTATGGATATAATCCATAATCATAGAAATGTTTTCTTTGAGGAAGTATATACTCACAAACCCTTCATAATGGTTTGTAAAGAAAATGAGAATTATCCTAAGCATATCCCCCGGGAGTGTTGTAACCAAGAGTACCACAAGGCCCGTTGTCGTGCACCAGTTCCCGTTCGAGTCTACCTGAAAGCGTTGTTTTTGGGTTTTACCCCTAGGTACATCTGTTCCAGAGCCGCCTCTACATGTTCGTATCCAGATAGGGATGTATTTCTCGGAAAACTCACAAAATCTCTATAATACCATAATTCTTGGAAGTTCATCTATTCTAATCCTCAAAGTCCATCTTAGGGCTATGTGCTCTAATCAGAGTTTATCAAAATCTAGCTTACAAGGTGACCTTCAAAAATTATTTTGTACTAAAAATTAAAACTTTAAACAATATAAATATGAAGAATGAAAATAATTAATTAAAGATTAGTATCATAAATCTATAACAGGATTTTTATAAAACCTTAAAATATTAAAACCATACCTAAGATTATTAATTGACAACACTTAAGCTAAGAAATGAATAATTATTAAACTAAAATAATAAAAGAATTAAATTGAAATTACTATATAAATTAATTAAAGAGTACCAGCAGATGAAAATGAAAAGCATCGGTAACCCAATAAGTCACCGCAAGCTCTTATCCACCTCACTGGTAGACTAAACTCAAAATTCGGTGTCTTAATAGTTAATCTACATACATAAAATAATATAATTAATGCTTAATAACTCTTAATTAATTAATTAACTATTTTAACACATATAATTAAAAGAGAACTATTTAAATTAATTAAAAACACAAATTATTTACTTAAATGATTGGCAGAACACGTTAATTAACATGTTAACCTATTCTATTGTAACTAAATTAAATGATTAAATATTAAAATAAAGTCTAAGTTAATTAAATTGAATTACATAGATAAAATAATTGTTTATAATAAATATTAACTATTATAAAGTTAAGCAGATTTAAATTAACCAAACTAAATAAGACATAATTAGAGTTGAATAGTTTAGTAAGATTAAAATTATCAATTTAAAGACTAAAAATACATAATTAACTATAAAAAAAGTTTAATTAACATATTTAGTGATAAAATTACAAAAGTGCCAAAATTAATTAAAAAGTGTTAAAATAATTAAATAAATTGTATAAAATGTAATAAAAAGATGTGGCAAACTGAGTAAAAATAAGGCCACATCAAATTCCCCCACACTTAAACATTGTTTGTCCTCAAACAATCCCATGTTTTATTCTCTTTGAAAAAAAACGTGAAATATACAAATCAGCAATGTTCGGAGAAGTTTCAACAGAGGACTCAAAAAGTGTGCTTAGGCTATTGAACACATACCTCAAATAAAGTCTCGCCTAGAACCACTACTCAAAGGGAACTCAAATAAACCACGAATCATCCATAAATGAAGGTGTCCTGCTTCATATATAACTTTGCCTAGTGACTCACTTCGATTCAAGCTCAATTTCTAAATTCAAGAGTGATAAAAGGTAAAATGAAAGTGGAATCAAAACCTTAACAAAAGGAGCTTTGTACTTTGACTAATCCCCTTGGTTCCAAAATTAAAACATAGATAATTTTTTTGAAAATCACTTTATTGATACAACCCAAATGACTCCCATATAAACCAGTTGTCCCCTTCTTCATCTGGAGTTCATCATTCCCCTCACCTTAATGAATTCATTTTTGACCTTAGACACTTTATTTATTTTTCCCAAACCATGTAATTTGTGCCAAGCACTGTGCAATGCACTTATTCAGAGTGTACAGAGGGCTTATAGTATACAGAAACGCACCCAGCATCTAAGGTCTCAGAGATTCACCGTGGGATCCCAGATGCCCAGTATTACTCCAGTTTCAAAAGATTTATATAGAAACCATTTACATTGACTCAATAAAAATGATCATTTTTATAAATTAACAGAATGAAAAGGCTCCTCGGATAAAAGTCAAACTTCCAGTACCTAAAATTATGATCTTAAATCCACTAAAAGATTTCCCATATCACTCTCAAAAGAAGTTCCTAACCAAAATTCATTAAACCACTAAACAATTCCACTCAGCAATCATCCACCAACACTCATTTCAGACTCAAAGCAAGACTCAACTTCCAATCAAGCACCATACTAAGGCAAGACTCATTTGAGTGCAGTGTAAAGACTAAAATTGTGAAAAAATTTGACCATTTTTTGACAAAAATTTTAAAAAGCAGTGGGAATTGATGAGCATTACAATTAAACACAATTTAGCACAGTCAAGAATTGACCCCTTCCCCCACACTTAAAACCCAACTTTGTCCCCAAAGTTGACTTCTAAATATGGAGAATAACAGTTAATCGATTATGGTTCAAAACAGATTTTCAATTTAGTAGATATATGACATGTATAAAGGGTCTCAATGAAGTTCAAAAATAGTTTTTTCCACAATGATTAAATAAAAGCAGGTTCATTTCAGACACACACATGCTTTAACATTCAGTCCAGTGACACAGATTTTCATTTAAGCACAAACATAGCATATAAGGTGTAAGTGTGCAATTAACTGGGTGTAAGCATTTTAAACAATAAGTTCAATAATATGTTCAATATAGTAGACAAAGTTCATGCCAAACACCTCAACGAAACAAGCAGATTCAAATGACCAGCATGTACTCCCCCCACACTTAGTTTCATGCAGTGAAAAGGTTTTATCACAATAGTGAAATTCAATTTTTTTAAAGCAAGGAGGCTCATGCATATTTTTAATTCATTAGTTAAATGACATGCAACAGAATTTTATAATACAAGCAGAATTTTAAGCAAGCAGAATTTTGAACAAAAACAGAATTTTAATAACCAAAACAGGAGCAAAAAAATAAGTGCAACAAGTTGAAGTACTTCCCTGACTAAGCTCTTGTCCAAAAATGACCATGGAAATTCCACTCCTTAGATGACAGAAGCCGCATTCCTAAAAACACAGAGTATATAGACCAGGAACAATTATCTAGCAAAAACAGAGCATATATAAGCATACAAAGCAACACTTTATTCAAAGTAAAATAAGAACATAACAAAAGTAAAAACAAAGAAAGAGCATGGGTTGACTCCCATGGAGCACTGAATTTAAAAGTCTTCAGTTAGACTTTATTTAATCACAATTTTTTATTTATTAACAAAACACAAACCATGGGTTGCCTCCCATGAAGCGCTAGGTTTAAAGTCCCCAGCCAGACTCACCTAGCAACTAACCGTAGTCACTAGGTGGGTTTGGTTTCCTTAATAGGAACCACCACATGTGTTTGGCCCATTTATTTTTTAACAGAGCAGTGAAGATTGTGGGCACCAAAACATAAGCAGATAAAAATGGAATTCTCAAAGCCTGAATTAACCCCTAAGTAGCACCCTTTAGCAGTAATGGATACAGTGTTGTCCACTTCCAGTTTTGTTTCAGATTTATCAAAAGTTGAGTTCACATGAAGGGATAATATAGTACTTGGTGCTTCAAAGGGTGTGGCATTATTTTCATGGATTTCTCTCTCATCTTCAACACTCATAGGTTTAAATACAGGGGTTCTTGTGGGTGAATACTGAATAGTAGGTTCAAAAGGGGATTCAATAAAGTTCTGAACATAATCATGAGCATTGGAACTCAATTCTAAGTCTCCCTCTAGACTACTATCAGTATCATGATGATCTTTTGAACCCTTCACAGGTGAGGATGGAAGTGAAAAACAAGAAAGAGAATTTATGTTATCACTAAATGGTTCAGCTCTAACAATGTTATAAATCACTTCCAAAAGATCCTCATCTGTTAACTCACATTGAACATCTACTACTTCTATCAAATCAGTTCTGCAACCATCATATAATGTGCGTTCAACTTCTCTTTCAAGTTCAAGTTCAAAAGGCTCACTTTCTAAAACCATGTCATTTGAGTGTTGCAATTCAATTTCAGGAGAAGAATTGTACAATTCAGTTTCAATAAATTCACTTTCCAAAATGTTCATGTTAAGACAATTCTCCTCAAGTTGATCAACACTGATTTCCATTTCATTGCACACTGATTCAGAAAAGTGATTACTATGAGAATAAGGAAATGAAAACTCATCAATTAGTCTTTCTTCAAATATTATTCCCACATTCTCATCATCAAACATCATTTCAGAATTAATTGGGTTTACAGTTTCAAAACATGGAAGAGAAGTTTTCAGTTGAGGTTCAAAAAATTTAGATTCTATGTTATCCAGCTTAAGGTTATCTTCCAAAGTGTTCCCAATTTCAATTTTAGGCTCATTGTTCAGAATTTCAGAAAGATTGGGTGAAGAGTTTTTAACATTCAAGTTTCTAGTTTCAAGTATATCTTCAACCCGAGTGACTTCATTCTCAAAGCTTCTAAAACAGTGATTTTTCTCAAGTGTAGGAATTATGAAAAGAACTGGGCTATCTTTTTCAATCTGTTTCAATTCATCTTCAAAATTTTTCAACTCGATTCCATTAAAGTTCATTATTGGATTTTCAATGATGTGTTCTTTATTTAGAGAGTTGGTTATTTCCAGATTTAGTTCAACAGAGTCAGATTTTTCAATGTGAATGGGTTCTTGTCCAGTTTCATTATCACTTTCTTCTTCCACTTGATTTTCAAATCTTTTGTAAACATTTTCTTTTACCTTTTCTTCAAATACTTCTTGTTCTTTAACCCTTTGTTGCAATTCCAAGAGCATGGTTTCTATTCTTTTCATTCTTTGATCTCGCTCTTGAGAATATCTAAGTTGAATCTCATGGGTTTGAGTTAACCAATTATTAATTTGTTCCACCCTAGAATCTAGTTTGGAATCAATTAATTCAATTTTAGCTAGGGTGATAGGACTAAACTCACATTGTTCATTTTCATCAGTGTAAACATCTTGTTGTGGCTGGTTATAGACACACTGCCAAGCATTATGTCCATAATCACCACAACAAACACAGTTAGGTCCCGGTTGATTCCAATTCTGTTTAACATCCATTTTTAATTCAAAATTTAATGAGCTTAAACACAAAACAGTTCTCTGTGAAGCAGATTTTTCTTTTCAAAACAACAAAAGTAGAAGATATAGTTCAAAGTAGTTTTTTTTAAATCAGTTTTTTTTTTGAGTTTTTTTTGTGTTTTTTTGTGTGTGTTTTTTTTAAACACTAGACTCTTGGTGCGTGCCTTCCCCGGCAACGGCGCCAAAAACTTGACCTTAAAAAATTATTTTGTACTAAAAATTAAAACTTTAAACAATATAAATATGAAGAATGAAAATAATTAATTAAAGATTAGTATCATAAATCTATAACAGGATTTTTATTAAACCTTAAAATATTAAAACCATACCTAAGATTATTAATTGACAACACTTAAGCTAAGAACTGAATAATTATTAAACTAAAATAATAAAAGAATTAAATTGAAATTACTATATAAATTAATTAAAGAGTACCAGCAGATGAAAATGAAAAGCATCAGTAACCCAATAAGTCACCGCAAGCTCTTATCCACCTCACTGGTAGACTAAACTCAAAATTCGGTGTCTTAATAGTTAATCTACATACATAAAATAATATAATTAATGCTTAATACATCTTAATTAATTAATTAACTATTTTAACACATATAATTAAAAGAGAACTATTTAAATTAATTAAAAACACAAATTATTTACTTAAATGATTGGCAGAACACGTTAATTAACATGTTAACCTATTCTATTGTAACTAAATTAAATGATTAAATATTAAAATAAAGTCTAAGATAATTAAATTGAATTACATAGATAAAATAATTGTTTATAATAAATATTAACTATTATAAAGTTAAGCAGATTTAAATTAACCAAACTAAATAAGACATAATTAGAGTTGAATAGTTTAGTAAGATTAAAATTATCAATTTAAAGACTAAAAATACATAATTAACTATAAAAAAAAGATTAATTAACATATTTAGTGATAAAATTACAAAAGTGCCAAAATTAATTAAAAAGTGTTTAAATAATTAAATAAATTGTATAAAATGTAATAAAAAGATGTGGCAAACTGAGTAAAAATAAGGCCACATCACAAGGTTAGTACTAAACTGCCTCTGATACCAACTGTAACGCCTCAACCCCAGTTACCCAGAGTAGGTGCATTATTACGTAACATTGGCATGATCACAAAATATCAAGTATTGAAAGACCGATTAGTTTAGTAGCCTTGGAAACACTAGATACAATCATAAAAATTACATTACATCATAAAGTGAAAAACTACAATAACATGGTCTCCATATTCAAAACTCATATCCCTTTTTGACTATCCTAGCAGGTCATTCATAAAATTCTTCTTCACATTCTAGAAAAATTAAAACATTGAAATGGGTGAGCTTAGATGCTCAGTAAGGGTAACAATATAGCGGAAACTTTCATAAATAACCATAAACATTTAAGGAAATTTATAACTGAAACAAAAGCTTTTTAAACATAAACTTCAGCATAATATGGAAAAATAAAATGAAATAATTTCATTTACTTATTCACATGGATATTCTACTAGTCAAATAATAACAAGCAATATCAATAACCACTTTCATAATGATTGAATGCATAATGCCAGACTATCATAACCACGTAGCCATGGCCTAGTGCCAAGACTACAAATAAGATTTCGTCAAGGCCTTGTTCCAAGACACTATTTTGTCTCATGAGACCTACCGATGCATTGAAGAGCTATAGCAGGCTCCACCCGTCACTTATTAAGTCCAATTCATTCCTCATATGAACATGTTTAAACATATCATAAACCATAACATAATCGTATCACATAAATCATGCATAAAGGAAACATAACATTTAAACATTTCAATCACAAGATATCAATACAGCACATTGATATAATAAAAAAAATTTCAAAACCATTTTCAATGACAAAATAAAAGAAAATTAAAACTTTGTATTTATTTTTTCTTTTAAAAAAGTTATGGCTTGTAGAGGAAGCCAAAACTCAAATAATGGTCACGGTGACAGAGAAGTCTTTGTCGCTGCATAAGTAAGAAAAAAAATCCCTTTTGTATTTTAGTAAAAATGATTCATATAAAAAGATTCATTTTGAATAAAAGTAAAAGTCGAAGGGGTTTATAAACCGTATAAAGGAAAGTTGTTTATAAAATAAAATATGCCTCAATGAAAGGAGATTGAGATGAAGTCCCTTACCTCGTGTCCGACTTGACTCAACCGTTATTTAACCTCCTGAATAATAAACAAAAGTTAATTTATAATAGCTTAACAACATTTTTCAAGTTTATTATTCCTTTTATATCACTTATTACCGTGTATGAATATTATGTAATTATTTATGTTAATAACGATCGTTTTGTCGATCTTTGGTACTTGAGTAAAAAATAAACTTCTTATAATTATAAGATGTTCATGCGGTAAAATATCCATTATATCCAGAATTATATTCATGATGTTGATATCAAATATATCATATATATGCAGTATATACATTCATTCATAATATTATGTAACATTTAGAGGTAAGAAATGAAATGCACCGTTCATGGAGACGGTAAGCCGTACATACGCATGAACTCTACTTTTATTTCTATTTTTTTAATATAATGAAATCATAATGACATAAAGGTTTATTAAAATTCCAGTATAATATCATATACAATATAATTTACTTCATCCCTTATATGTCCCACATATGTCATTAACAATTCAAATCACTTTGAGGGGGCGGTAGTCCGCACTTCCTAAAATGAAATTATCGTGTTTACCCATAATTGAAATCATAAAGGTATTCCATAAATGAGAAATACATAAGCATAAGGAAAACATAAACATAATATATATATCATATATGAAAATAGTTTCATCATAATGGCCACAATGAGAGGTTTCAAAAGAATATTGAACAGTCATCGTTTTGTGAGGCAGTAATTCGCCACCCATAGAAATAGTATGTTATTTAACCACTAGATGAAGGTATGTGTAAGTGTAAATAAAATCATTCTCATTAAAACATAATTGTATATTTTACATACTGGTGTTGTTACAAAATAATGGAATAAAAAATAATATAAGGGGTTAGAGATGAAAAATAAAACAAAACAACATAAGAGAATACATTACCTTTAAATCGGGCAACTCTTTTTTATTTCAGCCAAAGGATACATTGGGAAGACTTCTTCCCAAAGTGAGGCTTCTAGGAGTATGAGAGGGAATTTTAGAGAGTATTTGAGCAGATTTTGGATGATCCAATTGGCTTTGATGGTGTGAATATGGTGGTATATGTGGGGGGCCATTTATAAGAGGAGAGGAGGGGCACTCTTGGAAATTCATGAAATGTTACATTATTATATAATGAGTTTCGGATTTTAAAGGTCCCAAAATTATATATTTCTAGGATAAGGTGATAAGGGTTCTAAATATACTCATATAATAGGTTTTTGATAAGTTTATGTCTTATAGTTTACATTATCTTTTCATTTTATTTAAATCGTTAATTAATGAGGTAATCACTGCATCATCATGGTGTCATAAAAAACATAATTTATTTAATGTGAAAAAATTATAAAAAAATTACCATCATGTAGGAAATAGTTTTCTCTTTCCAATGAATATTTATAGTCGAAAATTTAACTTATATAACCCCATGTTATAATTGTTTTAGTAAAACATCACATTTTTGTGATAATTTTATTTTTACTTTAAATAAAAAGTTATTAATGTCATTTTCTTACCCAAGTGGCTCCATGGGGTCCCCAAGTTGACCCATGGATTTTCTTGGTCGACCACGACTCATAAAATAATTGTAGGATAAGTGGAAAGGTAATTTCATATTATTATAACATTATATTTACCTTCAATTACACTAATTACCTTTAATCGCGATTAATAAAACATAAAAGTTACTATTCACCCAAAAAATTATTTTAATCCCATTGAACAAAAATTTACTTCCTAATTACAACCATGTATGTCTGATTTTTGAAAATAAAATCACAGAAGTGGTAATGTTTAATTTACATGAAAAATTATTTTTTAAACTACAACTTAGTGGTTTCACAATTCATAAAAAATTGAAGTTTTTCAGAAAAATATGAAACATTCACCCTAAGCTAGAATTGTTATTCTGAATTAAAAAATGGTGTCTATTTTAAAAAATTCCAAAAATATAATTTTCATTAATTAATTTTATAATTAATTCCCATTGTCAAAACAAATAGCGTGTTTTTAATAAACAATATCAATCAAAAGATTGGCAGTTGTTTATGCCCAATTTCAATGTGAAGTTAATTCTAATGACCACCATTGGATAAAATGGTAAAATTATATTATAATTATACTTTAAAACAACTCAATAGTATAATCTATCACTATTAATTAATTTTATTAAAGAAGTTGTTTTTAAGTATTTTTTCCTATTCATAGAAAATTGGAAGTTCTCAGAAAATTACAAAAAAATCAACATAGGATAATTTTGATATTCCGAATACAAAAAGGAAGAAAATATTGAAATATAAAATTTATATAATTTCAAAAAGTGGTTATTACTAATCATAACGGCTACTTTGATTGGTCGCGGTGTGATAGGATCTCGAACTTGCGTACAATGCAAGCTATTGCATTATTGAAAGAGAAGCGTACCGTTGAAGCTTGGGGTGTTACACATTAGGAGGGTTCCACTCAAAAGGTAGAGGACCCACATCCTAGTGAATGAGGGTGTTCCACTTAGAATGTAGAGGATTAATTCCCTAGTATATCTTGGGGTTCAACTTGTAGGTTATAGGAACAATACCCTAGTGCATTACAGGGGTGACACTCGAATGGTGGAGGACCCAAGCTATAGTACGTCAGGGGGGTGCCACTCAGACAAGTGAATGGTGTATGGGGGGCCCATATAAAGGTATGATAGGGGTTTCCAATCATGGAATCTCTCTTATGATCCTACCTAATAACTATCATTTTCAAGAATATCCTAATGAATATTCATTATTGAAATATATAATGTCATATATCAAAAGATTCTATGAAGTATACCATTTCATTCTATGAAAAAGACACTTAGGATATGCAACTCTCTAGCCAAAATATTATTCAAGATGCATAAGATATAATAGGAAGTAGTTTCTTGTAGGCGTACATGATGTGTATGTGGGTCACACTGTTTGTGGTACCATTCTACTGCCTATTCATGCTCCTCTGAATACAAATTGAAGTCCATGTCACCATACATAGCTTGTATGGGAGCCAAAAAACATGTTTCAGCCACCCAGGGCCTGGCCATGTGCTCCTAGCATTGCTTTTGTTTGTCAGGACATGCTTGTGTACATGGAAATGAACCTGGCCATGCACGAGTACCGAATCATACCTATGTACTCCCAATGTGCAAATCATGTACTCCCACACGAGGTCCTAATAATTTCTAGCTATAACAGTTCCTAGGATCCTGTGGAGGGTCACAAGGCATATGTTCTAGCCACATAGTATTTTGTGCTTAACTTTTCTTGAACCCTTTCTAATTAGGATCAGTGGGGATACTCAGCATGTGTTATTCAACTGAAAGCTGTGTAGTCTAGTTTTCTTTAGAATACCTAGTTTTCCTAACTATTTTTTAATCCAAACTCTTAATTTTGAATCCCATAAGTTGACCATCCGAGATTAAAGATGAACTACCCTAGTTATCGTTTCCCAGCCTCGGGTGGTCGTAAATCAAATTTTGATCCATTTTAGTGGTTCTTTGTGCTTCCATAATGCCTCCCATCACCCACCATCATCCTAATTACAAAATACACTAAAATAATCACCATGATCACACAACAAAGATAAATACATATTAAAATAACAATATTGACCATATTTATTGAATCATCTGTAATGCCCCGACCCCAGTTACCCAAAGTCGGTTAATTATTACATAATATTGGCATGATCATAAGGAAATCATTTATCAAAAGACCGATCAGTTTAGTATTCTTGGAAACAAGATTCATATATAAGTTCAACTTTACAACTTGAAAATAAAGACAACACAAATATATTTCATTAGAAACATCCAAGCCTCCTAGATTATTCTTGTAGTTCACTCATAACTAACTTCTTCATATCCTAGGAAAATGAATAATAAGAAAGTGGTGAT